>CM076525.1:4969596-5569596 GCA_038429875.1 Poecile montanus
TATTATTTACATTCCTCAATTTAGGAGATTTACAGCCCGGCTGTGAGTATTTCCAGAGGCTGTTTCCTCAGAGAGTTTAAACAGCAGGGAAGTGAATGAAGTCTCGGTGCAAACAGCCTTGTCCCGGCCCCACGGATCCAGGGGCTGCTGCTCCGCAGATTTCCATCGCCTTCAATCGGAATCGGGGTCCTGCTGGCACTGATCCGGCAGGTCCCACCCCAGGGAGAGGGTGGGAGATGGGAAATCGCAGTCCCAGGGTGGAGCTGGGCTAAAATCGGTGGGAATTGGAGCCCTGACAAAGGAAATTCCACGAGTACTTGGAGTTTTATGGCTGGGGAAACTGAGGCACGGTTGGTGGATTCACATCCTCGGGAAAAACTCAGGCAGGGGCTTTCCCCACCTCATTAATTCCCCCAATAATTAGAGGGGGATGCTGCCTGGGACCCCCATGGCTTCTCCCCTGACTCCAGATCCCTTTGGGAGCTGCTGGTGAACGGAGGGGGGATGCAAAGCCCTTCCTTCCTGAGGTTTTCAGGATAAACTCCCCCTTTCTCCTGCAGGAAATTGGGGAATGGGGCCGTGGGGAGCACGGGGGGCCCTGGAGCTCTCAGGGTGAATCTGGGGCACCTCAAAGAGCGACAGGACAGGGCTGAGTAAGACAAATGGAAAGAAATTCGGGGTTTCCAGCTGCTGCCGACCTGTCCCTGCACCCTCAAGTTCCCTAAAACTTCCTTAAAAGTTCCCTAAAAAAATACGGACTCATCCAAAATCCCCATTTTTTAATTTAAACCCGTCGCTGAATATTCCAGAGCTCCCACCTCGCCTTTGCTGGCCCCTTCCTCGGGGCTAATCCTGTAATTAGGAGTAATCGAGCCCGAGGCGGCAGCGAGCGGAGCCAGAAATCGGCGCTGGGATCAGGGCGGGATCCTGGCGGGGGATTTATCCTGGATTACAGGTGGTGATCCCGATGGATCCAGAGAGGATGGGCAGGAAATCAAAATCCGGCAGCTGGAGGCTTTTCCCATCAGAAATCATCCTCCGGGATGCCCGAGCGATGGGGAAACTGAGGCACGGAGGGTGATGTGGGGTTTACAGCTCCTCGCATTCCCCTTTTTGCTCCAAATATCCCCGGTAACCCCTGTCCTGCCGGCGGCTGCATCTCACGGCCATTCCAGCCCATTATCCAGGGAATTCCCGGCATTTTCCAGCCGCATTTTCCCTTCCTCGGCTCTGTTCCAGGTCGCGGCGCTGGAGAGGCAGATCTTTGATTTCCTGGGATACCAGTGGGCCCCCATCCTGGCCAACTTCCTGCACATCATGGCCGTGATTTTGGGGATTTTTGGGACGGTCCAGTACAGATCCAGATACCTCATGATGGTGGGTACCGCCCTGGGGGGCACGGGGGGCTCAGCCCGGGGACAGAGGAGCTGCGGCTGCTCCATCCCCGCCGGTGCCCAAGGCCGGGAGCGGCACCGTGGGAGCTTCGGGATGAGCTCTAAGGTCCCTCCTGCCCCAAAACTGGGATTTTATGATCCCACGAGCTCCCCAAAACTGTGATTTTATTCCACGAGTGCCCCAGATCTGTGGTTTTGTTTCCACGAGCTCCCCAAAACTGTGATTTTATTCCACGAGCACCCCAAAGCTGGGATTTTATGTTTCCACAAGCACCCCAAAGCTGTGATTTTGTTTCCATGAGCACCCCAGATCTGTAACTTTGTTTCCACGAGTGCCCCAAATCTGTGGTTTTATGATTCCACGAGATCCCCAAATCTGTGATTTTGTTTCCACAAGCTCCCCAAATCTGTGGCTTTATGATTCCACGAGCACCCCAAAGCTGGGATTTTATTCCACAAGCGCCCCAGATCTGTGGTTTTGTTTCCATGAGCACCCCAAATCTGTGTTTTTATGTTTCCACGAGCTCCCCAAATCTGTGGTTTTGTTTCCACAAGCCCCCCAAAGCTGTGGTTTTGTTTCCACGAGCTCCCCAAAGCTGTGGATTTATGATTCCACGAGCCCCCCAAAGCTGTGATTTTGTTTCCACGAGCTCCCCAAATCTGTGGTTTTATGATTCCACGAGCTCCCCAGATCTGTGATTTTGTTTCCACGAGCCCCCCAAAGCTGTGGTTTTATGATTCCACGAGCCCCCCAGATCTGTGGTTTTGTTTCCACGAGCCCCCCAGATCTGTGATTTTATGATTCCACGGTCTCGGGGCGCTGCGGGGGCTCCATGCGCTGTCTCCTCTCGCAGTACGCGGTGTGGTTGGTGCTGTGGGTCGGCTGGAACGCCTTCATCATCTGCTTCTACCTGGAGGTCGGGCGCTTGTCACAGGTACCGCCCCCACCTTCCTCTCCTCCTCCTCCTCCTCCCTGCATCTTCCATCCCTCCATCCCTGCATCCTCCATCCTCCATCCTCCATCCCTCCATCCTCCATCCTCCATCCTCCATCCTCCATCCTCCATCCTCCATCCCTCCATCCTCCTCCTCCTCCCTGCATCCTCCATCCCTGCATCCTCCATCCCTGCATCCTCCATCCCTCCATCCCTCCATCCCTGCATCCTCCATCCCTCCATCCTCCATCCTCCATCCTCCTCCTCCTCCCTGCATCCTCCATCCTCCATCCCTCCATCCTCCATCCTCCATCCTCCATCCTCCATCCCTCCATCCTCCATCCCTGCATCCTCCATCCCTCCATCCCTCCATCCTCCATCCTCCATCCCTCCATCCCTGCATCCTCCATCCCTCCATCCTCCTCCTCCTCCCTGCATCCTCCATCCTCCATCCCTCCATCCTCCATCCTCCATCCTCTTCCTCCTCCCTGCATCCTCCATCCTCCATCCTCCATCCTCCATCTCTCCATCCTCCATCCTCCATCCTCCATCCTCCATCCCTCCATCCTCCTCCTCCTCCTCCTGCTGCCCCCTGAGCCCACGGGTGACAGGAGCTCTGTGTCACCCCTCCTGTCACCCCCGCACCCCCCGGTGTCCCCGGCACCAGCACGGGAGGGAACCCCACAGCCCGGAGCTGCTCCCTGGGGGTGATGGAGATCCCCTGCTCAGATCATCCCCACCGTGGGGAAACCCATTCTGTTGGGAAGGCAGAATCAGAAAGGAATTATAAATATGACTCTGTAGCCAGAAAGGCTAAGGAAGAAATACAAATGAAAGCACGGTTTGAATAATTCAAAGAAACTGGGCTGGTATACCAGAACACATTCTGTCCCCCAATAAAACTGAGACCCCTCTCCCCAGCCTTATAAAGAAAAGTCTGAAGGACCCCTGAGATAAAAATATGAGTAAATAATAACTAAAAATGTGCAAAAGCAGCGATTTCTATAGGTCACACACCAATGTTACTGTATTAGTATACTTAGAAAGATTGGTTAGTGAAGGATTAGAATATTTAAATATATAACTTATATAAGTAATTGTAAAGGAGAGCTCAGCCTCTTTTCCTGGCTCTCTCACTTCTCTTCTGTTTCTCTCTTCCTTGAGTCCTAAACTCGTGTATTCATATTTTACCCCCTTTTGTGTTGTTCCCTCTGAGCCTGCTTTGAGCTCTATCTGCTGGTTCTCAGCAGGGCTCTGAACCCTGAAATAAACTCCTGACACCTAACTCGGCTCTAGAGGTCTCTGCCGTGCCCCAGACCATCTCTCACACCATTCCCTGTCCAACCCTCCTGCCGAGAGCCTCGGACCCACCGCCTGTGCCTCCTCCTCCTCCTCCTCCTCCTCCTGCAGGACCGAGACTTCATCATGACCTTCAACACGTCCCTGCACCGCTCGTGGTGGATGGAGAACGGCCCCGGCTGCCTGGTGACCCCGGTGCTCAACTCGCAGCTGGCCCCCGAGGACCACCACGTTATCACGGTCAGCGGCTGCCTGCTGGACTATCAGTACATCGAGGTGCTGAGCAGCGCCACGCAGATCTTCCTGGCGGTGAGGGGTCCCCATCGCACCATTCTGTCACCCCAGGGGTGCTGCCCGCCCCGAAACTCGTCAGCTTGAGGGTTGGATGCTGCGGGGAGGGAGGAATCACTCGCTGGGAGGGATGTCCCCCCCCGTGTCGGTGACTGTCACCCCTGTGGGGGGGTGGCAGAGGAGCAGAGCTGCGGGCAGAGCTCCCTAAAACAGAACAACTGCATCCCCAGAGGGGCTTCCAGCCCTGGGGGGGGCTCAGAACCCCCTGTGGAGTGCTCAGAACCCTCTGTGGGGGGCTCAGAACCCCCTGTGGGGGGCTCAGAACCCCTGTGGGGGGCTCAGAACCCCTGTGGGGGGCTCAGAACCCCCTGTGGGATGCTCAGAATCCCCTGTGGGGGGCTCAGAACCCCCTGTGGGGGGCTCAGAATCCCCTGTGGGGTGCTCAGAATCCCCTGTGGGGGGCTCAGAATCCCTGTGGGGTGCTCAGAACCCCCTGTGGGGTGCTCAGAACCCCTGTGGGGTGCTCAGAACCCCCTGTGGGGGGCTCAGAACCCCCTGTGGGATGCTCAGAACCCCCTGTGGGGGGCTCAGAACCCCTGTGGGGGGCTCAGAACCCCTGTGGGGGGCTCAGAACCCCTGTGGGGGGCTCAGAATCCCCTGTGGGGTGCCAGCCTTGGCCCCTCCCTTCTGCAGCTGAGTCCATCCAACCCTGCTGCTCCCCAAACTGCACCGGGATGGGTTCTGGCTGCTCCCAGTGCCCCCAGTTCACTCCCAGTGCATCCCCAGTTCACTCCCAGCACCCCCAGTGCACCCCCAGTTCACTCCCCCTGCGCCCCCAGTTCACTCCCAGTGCACCCCCAGTTCACTCCCAGTTCCCTCCCAGCACCCCCGGTTCACCCCCAGTTCACTCCCAGTGCCCCCAGTTCACTCCCAGTGCCCCCAGTTCCCTCCCAGCACCCCCAGTTCACTCCCAGCACCCCCAGTTCACTCCCAGTGCCCCCAGTTCACTCCCAGCACCCCCAGTTCATTCCCAGTGCACCCCCTGTTCACTCCCAGTGTCCCCAGTTCACTCCCAGTGCACCCCCAGTTCACTCCCAGCACTCCCAGTTCCCTCCCAGCACAGCCCCAGTTCCCTCCCAGCACCCCCAGTTCGCTCACAGTTCCCTCCCAGTTCCCTCCCAGCCCCCAGCCGTGTCCCCAGTGTCACCATGCCCGCTGTGCTCCCCATGTCCCCATAACCAGCCTCTCCCTGCCCCCTGTTTCTCCCCAGCTCTTCGGCTTCGTCTACGCCTGCTACGTCAGCAAAGTGTTCCTGGAGGAGGAGGACAGCTGTGAGTGCCGGGGGGGACAGGGGCACGGTGACCTCGGGGGGCTCTGGGGGGGACAGGGGCACGGTGACCTCGGGGGGCTCTGGGGGCTCTGGGGGGGACAGGGGCACGGTGACCTCGGGGGGCTCTGGGGGGACAGGGGCACGGTGACCTCGGGGGGCTCTGGGGGGGACAGGGGCACGGTGACCTCGGGGGGCTCTGGGGGGACAGGGGCACGGTGACCTCGGGGGGCTCTGGGGGGGACAGGGGCACGGTGACCTCGGGGGGCTCTGGGGGGGACAGGGGCACGGTGACCTCGGGGGGCTCTGGGGGCTCTGGGGGGGACAGGGGCACGGTGACCTTGGGGGGCTCTGGGGGGGACAGGGGCACGGTGACCTCGACTGTCCCTGGGGAGGACAGGGGCACGGTGACCTCGGCTGTCCCAGGGGGCTCAGTGTTGGGATCAATGTTGGATCAGTGTTGGGATCAGTGTTGGGATCAGTGTTGGGATCAGCGTTGGGATCAGTGTTGGGATCAGTGTTGGGATCAGTGTTGGATCAGCGTTGGGATCAGTGTTGGGATCAGCACCAGGATCAGTGTTGGGATCAGTGTTGGATCAGCGTTGGGATCAGTGTTGGGATCAGCACCAGGATCAGTGTTGGATCAGTGTTGGGATCTGCCATGGGATCAGTGTTGGATCAGTGTTGGGATCAGCACTGGGATCAGTGTTGGATCAGTGCTGGGATCAGTGTTGGGATCAGTGCTGGGATCAGTGTTGGGGATCCCCCTGCTGCCCTTCCCAGCTCACCCCACTGCTCTCCCGGCTCTCCCCAGTTGATTTCATCGGCGGATTTGACTCCTACGGGTACCAGGCCCCACAGAAGACGTCGCACCTGCAGCTGCAGCCGCTCTACACGTGAGTGTGGGGGCTGCTGGGGGCTGTGGGACCCTCTGGGTGCTCCCAGCTCTGATCTGGGGCTGTGCAGGAGCCGGGAGCTCCGGGGAGGATCCTGCTGCTCTTCTGCTGGGTTGTGTTTGCTGTTTCCCCTGGCCGGTGCCCGGGGGAGCAGCAGCTCCTCTCCAGATAAGCGCAGCCACCTCCTCCTCCCTCTCCTTTCCCCATTAAACCCGACTGGATAAACGCTCCAGCGAGATAAGGCCCGCAAATCTAAAGGGATTAACCTCGCTGCCAAAAATTCATTATATTTTCAGCCTTGTATGCAAATTCAAGGGCAGGCGATGCCATTAGGGCTGGGGAGGGGACAAATCCATCTGTGACAGTGCTGGGCCCTCCCTGGGGACACTGATGGGTCCTGGGGGTGGAGGGGAGCACCCGTGGGTGCTGTGCCCCCCTGGGAGCCCCGGCTGTGGGTGGGACCCAGGTGGGGACACGGATGGTGGCATCGGCACTTCCCGGTGCCAGCAGCCACGTCCTGGGGGTTACTGAGCTGTTCTCCCCCCACCAGGGGTGTCCCATGGATGGGACAGGTCCCCTGTGTCCCTTCAGCCCTGCCTGGGTGGGCAGAGGGACAGGGGACCCCATCCCGACCCCCGTGTCCTCCCCCAGGGGCACAGGGGGTGCCAGGGGGACACTGTGGGATCAGCCCAGCTGTGTCCCCAGTCCCAGCTGTGTCCCCAGTCCCAGCCATGTCCCCAGTCCCAGCCATGTCCCCCCATGTCCAGCCGTGTCCCCAGTCCCAGCCATGTCCCCAGTCCCAGCTGTGTCCCCCCAGTCCCAGCCATGTCCCCAGTCCCAGCCATGTCCCCAGTCCCAGCCATGTCCCCAGTCCCACCCGTGTCCCCCCAATCCCAGCAGTGTCCCCAGTCCCAGCCGTGTCCCCCCAGTCCCAGCTGTGTCCCCCCAGTCCCAGCCATGTCCCCAGTCCCAGCCATGTCCCCAGTCCCAGCCATGTCCCCAATCCCAGCCATGTCCCCAGTCCCAGCCATGTCCCCCCAGTCCCAGCCATGTCCCCAGTCCCAGCCATGTCCCCAGTCCCAGCCGTGTCCCCAGTCCCAGCTGTGTCCCCCCATGTCCAGCCATGTCCCCAGTCCCAGCTGTGTCCCCAGTCCCAGCCATGTCCCCAGTCCCATCCGTGTCCCCAGTCCCAGCCATGTCCCCAGTCCCAGCAGTGTCCCAGCAGTGTCCCCCCAGTCCCAGCCATGTCCCCAGTCCCAGCCGTGTCCCCAGACCCAGCCGTGTCCCCCCAGTCCCAGCCGTGTCCCCCCCGTCCCAGCCATGTCCCCAGTCCCAGCCATGTCCCCAGTCCCAGCAGTGTCCCCCCATGTCCAGCCATGTCCCCAGTCCCAGCCATGTCCCCAGTCCCAGCAGTGTCCCCCCATGTCCAGCCATGTCCCCAGTCCCAGCCGTGTCCCCCCAGTCCCAGCCGTGTCCCCCCCGTCCCAGCCATGTCCCCAGTCCCAGCCGTGTCCCCCCAGTCCCAGCCGTGTCCCCCCAATCCCAGCCATGTCCCCAGTCCCAGCCATGTCCCCAATCCCAGCCATGTCCCCAGTCCCAGCCATGTCCCCAGTCCCAGCCGTGTCCCCAGTCCCAGCCATGTCCCCATGTCCAGCCATGTCCCCAGTCCCAGCCGTGTCCCCAGTCACAACCGTGTCCCCAATCCCAGCCGTGTCCCCCTCGTCCCAGCCATGTCCCCAGTCCCAGCCGTGTCCCCAGTCCCAGCCATGTCCCCAATCCCAGCCGTGTCCCCATGTCCAGCCATGTCCCCAATCCCAGCCGTGTCCCCATGGGAGGGGACAGCAGCCCCACTCCCCAGCCCGGCCCCAGCCGCTCTGTGACATTTTTGGGGGTGGCAGGAGAGCAGTGACCCCACGGGGGGGTCCCTGTCCCCCCTGGCCGTGTGGGACTCTCCCGTTTCCCCGTTTTCCAGCTCCGGATAACCGGGATCCAGCGGCGCCAGGACCCCCGGAGCCCCCGCGGGCGCTGCCACCAGCCCGGTGTGCGGGGCCAGCACGGCGAGCCCGGTCCCCTCCTGCCTCCTGCCCCCGGAACATTCCAGAAACAGCGCCGGGAGCTGCTCCTCCATCCCCCGGAGCCCGGCTCGGGGACACGGGGACACCGGGGACACGCGGGGACACCGGGGAGGTGCCAGCGCTCACAGGACACCGCTGGCTTCTTTCTCCCGGCCTGGCTTTTCCTTGGAGCCCGGGACAGGGGACAGGGGACAGGGGACAGGGGACAGGCGGGCACCGGGAGCAGCTCCGTGGGGCTGGGACATTTTCCTGGAACTCTGCCCCTGCCTCCAGGAGCCGGGATTTTGCTCCCAGCAGGAATTTCCCAGCCCCTCCACACCTGAATGAAGCAGCAGTGAGGGGGCTCGCTCTGGGATGCTCCGAGGAGTTGGATCCACCCATCAGCATCGCCTCGATCCCCGAATTTGGGGCCATGGGGGGGACACACAGGACCCCGAAATCCCCCTGCACCTTCCCCCCTCCCCGTTTTGGGGGCCTTTCTCCGACGCTGCCGAGGCACAGCCCCTTCCCGGCTGTTGGAACGGACCTGATGAATGTTTTGGGTTGCTTTGGGATTCATTTTCAATCATCTCTTTGGGTTTTTATTTAATTTTGAAGTGCCTGAGTAGACTCTGGCTGAGCCGGGCCCCCCTCCCAAGGCTGACACCGTGCCTTCAGCACCCCCGGGACCCCCCAGGACCCCCCAAAACCTCGCCCAGGGCTGAGGGTTCCTCCCCCCGTCCCCCGTGGGGGGCTCGGTGCCGAATCCATCCGTCAGCTCCAGCGGCACAGGGACACCGGCACGAGGGGAAGGATTTTGGGAGGCGGCTCGGGCAGGGCTTGCTTTGCAGAAGGAAGAGCAGCTGGCAAGGAAAAGCCTTGGAAGGAACTGGAAGGGGAAGAAAAGGAGTTTCCTGAAGTGTCCAACCTCCCCGCCACCTCCTCGCTCCCCTTTCCGCGGGATGCGGCTCCTCCAGGATCCCGGGATCCGAATCCCGGCCCGCTCCCCTGGGAGCTGAGCATTTCGGATGGATTTCACCTCCCGGGCGTTTCTCCTCCAGCGCCAGGGGAGTTTTTTACACCCTGGGACGGATTTTTGGCCCTTCCCAGCAGGGAGCCGTGGAAGCGCCACCTCCGGGAGCTGGGACGGGCTGAGCCTCCCGCCGCCTCCAGCCTAGCTGCCAACTCTACAGGCAATAATTTCTCCACCCTTTGCCCCTCTTTTTTCCAAGGAAAACCATGTTTATTTTCAGGCGGCCATCTCCCTCATCCTCCAGAACATTTCCCCATCCCCAAGCCCCAGGCCCAGCAGCATCTTTGGGGTTTATTTTCCTCTCCACTGACCTGGACAGGCAGACTCTGCCCTGCTCCCAGCTCTTCCCAAACGCAGCCGGGAGCAGCAGGAAGAGCTCGCTGGAATTACAGCTCCTGGGAAGAGCCTCCCTCCCTTGGGCTCCGCAGGAGCCGGGCACGGCGCTCCGGGACCTTGGGTGTTTCTGTTCCGTTGGCTTGGTTTTC
The DNA here is from genome assembly GCA_038429875.1 of Poecile montanus. Taxonomy (NCBI): domain Eukaryota; kingdom Metazoa; phylum Chordata; class Aves; order Passeriformes; family Paridae; genus Poecile; species Poecile montanus. The sequence continues at coordinate 4,979,310 of CM076525.1, forward strand.
TATGAGCCCGTCTTTGTAACGTGAACCGAGGATTTCTTTTCTATTCTGTAATTATAAAAGTCAAAGGAAAGTTTCAGCGGGTGCTGTTCTGCTTCGGGGCTCCTCCCCTTCCCTGGGCCCTTGGGGTGATTAAAGGTGGGGGTGGCTTTTTGGCTTTTTTTATTTTTTTTTAAAGTTTTTTTCCTTTCTTTTTCCCGTCCTTAGCGCTGCCACCTCCCTCGTCAGGGCTCTGAAATCCCCGATCTCCCCAGCTTATATCATGGGATGGTTTGGGTGGGAAGGGATCCTAAAGCTCACAGCCCCTGTCCCTGTCCCCTGTCACAGCTCCTCGTCCCTGTCCCTGTCCCCTCTCACAGCTCCTCGTCCCTGTCCCTGTCCCATCCCTGTCCCTGTCTCTGTCCCTGTCCTTGTCCCTTGTCCCTGTCTCATCCCTGTCCCTGTCCCTGTCCCTGTCCCTCCCTGTCCCTGTCCCATCCCTGTCCCTGTCTCTGTCCCTGTCCTTGTCCCTTGTCCCTGTCCCATCCCTGTCCCTGTCTCCTGTCCCTGTCCCCTGTCCCTGTCCCATCCCTGTCTCTGTCCCTGTCCTTGTCCCTTGTCCCTTGTCTCCTATCCCTGTCCCTGTTCCTGTCCCTGTCCCATCCCTGTCCCCTCCCTGTCCCTGTCCCCTCCCTGCCATTGCGGTGTCCCAGCAGCTCCGGGGCAGAGCCGAGGAGCTCCAGCCCGGCTGTAAACAGGAAGGGCAGCAAGAAAAACGAGCTGATTTTCCTCATCCCCAAGAAACGGCCGAGGAGCAACAAAGGATGAATTTTCCGTCCCGCAGGCGCCGGACCCCGGCGAGTCACAGATGTTGAGGAGTAAAAAAGCCGCTTTCAGAGCCTCCAACAAAGGCATAGAGACGCTTTTGAGGGGCTCCGAGATGTGCGGAGGCAGCTGGGCGCTCCCAGGTGTGCCGGGATGCCAGGGGAGCGCCGGGGGATGCGGGGGATGGAGCCGGGAGGAGTTTCCCTTCACCCGGGGACAAGCTCGGGGTTTGGTGCTTCCCGAGCAAGCTGGGATGGTTCTCCAGGGCTCCAGGGGGGATGTGACAACCCCAGGGACACCCCACTAAAACCACATCACCCATCACATGAACCCAAAATCCGGCCCTCCAGCCCTAGAGAGATCCTGTCCGTGCTCCGAAGATCCCTCGTCCCTGCTGGAAGGTGACACAGGAGCTCACCCATGGATGTGACAACATCAAGGACCCTGCTAAAAACACATCACCCGTGACATGGACCCAAAATCCAGCCCTAGAGAAATGCTCTCCATGCTCCAACCATCCCTGGTCCCCTCTGGAAGGTGACACAGGAGCTCACCCATGGGTGTGACAACATCAAGGACCCTGCTAAAAACACATCACCCGTGACATGAACCCAAAATCCAGCCCTAGAGAGATCCTGTCCGTGCTCCAGCCACCCCTGGTCCCCTCTGGAAGGTGACACACATGGATTGGGTGCTCACCCATGGATGTGACAGTGTCACGGACACCCCACTAAAACCACATCACCCTTGACATGATCCCAAAATCCAGCCCTAGAGAAATCCTGTCCGTGTTCCAACCATCCCTGGTCCCCTCTGGAAGGTGACACAGGAGCTCACCCATGGGTGTGACAATGCCAAGAACCCTGCTGAAACCACATCTCCAGTGACATGAGCCCAAAATCCAGCCCTTCAGCCCTAGAGAAATGCTCCTCTCAGTGCTCCAACCACCCCTGGTCCCCTCTGGAAGGTGGATGGGTGCTCATCCATGGATGTGACAACATCACGGACACCCCACTAAAACCACATCACCCTTAACATGAACCCAAACTCCAGCCCTAGAGAAATCCTGTCTGTGCTCCAAAGACTCCTGGTCCCCTCTGGAAGGTGACACAGGAGCTCACCCATGGGTGTGACAATGCCAAGGACACCCCAGTAAAACCACATCACCTGTGACATGAGCCCAAACTCCAGCCCTAGGGAAATGCTTCTCTCTGTTCTCCAGCCACCCCTGGTCCCCTCTGGAAGGTGACACACATGGATTGGGTGCTCACCCATGGGTGTCACCCTGCCCTGGTGACACCTCCAGGCTTTCCCTGCCGGCCGTGCTGCAGCCACAGGCACCAGCACAGCTTTTCACTCCATGGAGCTCTATAGGGCTGTATAAAATGTATTTTATATTGTTTATTATAGTTTATTGTTTTATATATATGTATACTATATAGTTTTATGTAGTTTTTATATAGTTTATATAGTTCTATATTTGAAAATATAAGTATAAATATAAATATATATGAATATAAATATAAATATATGTATAAATATATGTATGAATATAAATATAAATATATATGAATATAAATATAAATATATGCATAAATATATATGAATATAAATATAAATATATGTATAAATATATGTATAAATATATGTATAGATATATGTATAAATATAAATATAAATATATATGTATAAATATATATGTATAAATATATATGTATAAATATATATGTATAAATATATGTATAGATATATGTATAAATATAAGTTAAATATAAATATAATATAAATACAATTTATCTATGTAAATAAATGTAAGTTTTATAAATAAAATATAAGGTAAAAATAAAGTAAATAGTAAAAAGTAAAAAGTAAATATAAATGTAAATATAAGTATAAATATAAATGAAATATAAATGTAATATATGAATGCAATATATAAATGTAATATACAAATATATATATAAAATATATAAATGTAAATACAAATAGAAATAAAATATAAATATACATATGCATATAAACGTAAATATACATATAAATGTATAAAAATATAAATATATAAATATAGTTTTATATAAAAATATACAAATATAAATATAAATATAAATATAATATAAAAATAACTATAACTATAACTATAAATATAAATATAAATATATAAATATAAATATATATTTAAATGTAAATGTAAATATAACTATAACTATAACTATAAATATAACTATAACTATAACTATAACTATAACTATAACTATAACTATAACTATAAATATAAATATAAATATAAATATAAATATAAATATAAATATAAATATAAATATAAATATAAATATAAATCTGTGTTCCCCTGGCCCATCAGTCCCGAGGATGAGCAGCCAGGACGCCCTCGCTGGGGCACAGCCGTGTCCTGCCCGGGTCCTGCGCTGGATCCAGCCCCAACCCCGCCGGGTTTGTCCCGGGAAGGGCCGGGCCAGGATGGACGGAGGCACCCGGGAGCTGTGGGAGCTCTGGGGCTCTGAGCCAGCGATGATGAAGGTGTTCAGTGCCCAGGGATATTCCACAGGAATCTCTGACTGAAGGGAAGGATCCTGTGCTCTGCTCCAGCCCAGCTCGCTGCTGGAGGTGCTGAGAAAAAAGAGGAAGAGCGACTTTTTGTAAAGATAGAGAGTGCAAGAACAAAGGGGAATGGTTTTACACTGAGAGATCCAGATTAGATACTGGGAGGAAATTCTCCCCCGGGAGGGTGGGGAGGGGCTGGGCTGGAATTGCCAGAGCAGCTGTGGCTGTCCCTGGATCCCTGGCAGTGCCCAAGGCCAGGCTGGACATTGGGGCTGGAGCAGCCTGGGACAGTGGGGGTGACCCTGGGACAGTGGGGGTGACCCTGGGACAGTGGGGGTGACCCTGGGACAGTGGGAGGTGACACTGGGACAGTGGGGGTGTCCCTGGGACAGTGGGGGTGTCCCTGGGACAGTGGGGGTGACCCTGGGGACAGTGAGAGGTGTCCCTGGGACAGTGGGGGTGACCCTGAGGACATTGAGGGTGTCCCTGCCATGGCTGGGGTGGCCCTGGGACAGTGGGGGTGACCCTGGAGACACTGAGGGTGTCCCTGCCATGGCTGGGGTGACCCTGGGGACATTGAGGGTGACACTGGGACAGTGGGGGTGACCCTGGGGACGATGGGAGGTGTCACTGGGGACAGTGGGGGTGACCCTGGGGACACTGAGGGTGTCCCTGCCATGGCTGGGGTGACCCTGGGGACATTGAGGGTGACCCTGGGACAGTGGGGGTGACCCTGGGGACATTGAGGGTGTCCCTGCCATGGCTGGGGTGGCCCTGGGTGGGCTTTGAGGTCCCTCCCATTCCATTCCATGGTTCCATGATCCTGTCAGAGCGTCCCTGTCCCGTTCCCATTTCCCGAGGCAGGGCTGGGGCGATGCGAAGGAGCAGCAGGGAGGGGGCAGAGGGAAATCTCTCCCCAGCAGAGCAATCAGGCCGTGGGGCTGAGAGGAGAAGTCATGCGGACAGGAGGGCAGGAGGCTTCCAAAGGGCTGAGTCACGGAATTGCCTGCTGAGAAAATCCAGCCTCCACGGCGTTAATGATAACAAACGAGCTGGAAATCTTCATCAGCCTCCCGCTTCGGAGCGTTAATGAGAGAATTGAGGAGAGGGAATGGGGTGGGGGATGATCCCCAAAGAGGGGACCTCACCCATCCCTCCGAGGAGCTGCTGCCACCCCAACCAAGGGCAGCATTTAGGGACAAGGTGGCACCAGCGTGTGGACAATGTCCCCAGGCAGGTTCTGCCTCCCTCCCCGATGGGGCAGCAGCAGCAGAGGGGTCCCCGTGTCCCCCCAGCCCGCCTGGGACCCGCAGGGGTGCGGCTGGGAGCATCCAGCCGGGATTTTGGGATGCCCTGAGCAGGGACAGGGCTCCAGCCGGCCCTGGAAGCGCTGGCCATGGATCCTGCAGCTCCTTCCCAGCTGGATCTCAACCCCCCTGGGATGAAGGTGCCACCACTTGAACTCTCCTGCCTGGAGCTGCTTTGTGGATTTCCATCCCCCAGCTCCATCCCTCGGCCCTGGCACCGCAGCTGCTCACCTGCCAACCCTCAGCATCGCTCCCCAGCATCCCTGCAGGGCTTGGCAGAGCTTCAAAGGGCTGCTGGAAAGGTGGGAATGGGAGCAGAGCTGTGACACGTCTGGGCAGCCAGGTCTGGGGGAAAACCCAGGTGGTTTCTAAACCAAACATGAAATTTCCTTTTTCCTGGTTTAGAGCTGAGTCGGGCTTTTGTGTGGTTGCCGTTCTTGCAGGTTTCTCAACTCCATTCTCATTTTTAGTGTGGCAGGGGGGTGGCAGAGGGGTGATCCAATGACACTTGACCCCCTGTGCCTGCCAAAACCCAAAAACATCTGTCTACCAAACGTTTTCCTGACCAAAACATTCCTTTCTTCCTGGGCCCTGGGGAAAACACCTTCTTGACCCCACAGAGCGAGAAGTCCAGTGTATCTCTTATTATGGATCCCATAAATCCAGCCCGGGTTTATCTCCACTTCTCCAGGGCATTTCTCACTGCCAGGCCCTGGCTGCCTCCTGCAGCGGCTCCGTGAGCTGTGGCAAACCTGAGGAGGGACAGCAGAGACATCACTGGGATCACAGAACCATTGATGGTTTGTGTTGGAAGGGACTTAAAGATCACCTAAATCCAACCCATGGCAGGGACACCTCCCACTGTCCCCAGGGTCACCCCCACTGTCCCCAGGGTCACCCCCCACTGTCCCCAGGGTCACCCCCACTGTCCCCAGAGTCACCCCCACTGTCCCCAGGGTCACCCCCACTGTCCCCAGGGTCACCTCCACTGTCCCCAGGGTCACCCCCACTGTCCCCAGGGTCACCCCCACTGTCCCAGGCTGCTCCAGCCCCAATGTCCAGCCTGGCCTTGGGCACTGCCAGGGATCCAGGGACAGCCACAGCTGCTCTGGCAATTCCAGCCCAGCCCCTCCCCACCCTCCCAGGGAACAATTCCTGTCCAAGATCCCACCCAAATCTCCCCTTTTCCAATCTCAAGCCATTCCCTGGGTCCTGTCCCTCCGAGCCCTCGTTAATCTCTCTCCACTTTTCTTGTGGCTCCTTCAGGCACTGGAAGGTCACAGTTTGGTCACTCTGACATTTCTTTTCCAGGCTGAACAATCCCAGCTCTTCCAGCCTTTCCTCCCAGCAGAGTTGCTGCATCCCTCTGTCCATCCTGGTGTTTTCCCCTGGATTCTCTCCATCCTGTGCTAGAAGCCCATTCCCCCGGGAAGCAGAGGCAGGCATTGGCACAGCAGCTTCCCTGGACACAAGGAGGGAACAGCAGGACCTGAGCACCCCCAGGACATTCCCAGAGCAGATTTGTCCTTGCACTGGGGACTGGGGACTCCCTGCACTGCTCAGCACAGCCCTGAGCCCAGCTGGTGGGTGGGAGATGCTTAAAAACTTTAATTTTGGGGGGCTCTGTTCTCACAAGGAAAAGCAACTCTGCGGCCAACACGAAACTCTCAGACCCCGCTGCTGCCAGGTGGCTCCACAGCCAGAATTCCCTGCAGCTTCCCATAACCACAACATTTCAGCAGCTGCTTTTAGACACTTGGCTGGGACTCCTTTAAAAAAAAAAAAACACCCATCTGCTCTGGGTGCCTCAACAGGAGCGTGGAGAGAAACCCGTGGGCGAAAGGTGTCGGTGGAGAGCAGGGCTTTATCTGATGGCTCAGAGCTGCTGCAGAGCCCAGGGACATTCCCTGCTGTTTCCAGGAAGCGTTTCCATGAAGGTGACACTGGGAAGGTCCCTGATTTCAGGTGTCCCAGCTGCCCAGCTCTGGCCATTGTGGCTGTCAGCTGTGGCTCACGGCGCCGGGGTTTGACGAAACGCTGCCCCAATGATGCAAATCAATGATGCACTTGGCTTCTCAAGGGTTTCTTGGTCAAGCCAGCACACTCTGAAAATATTCTGCATAAAGACCTCAGCAGTTTTTGGCTTGGTTTGAGAAAAATTGAGTCAGTGGATTTTTTAGATTTCTTTTTTCTGGTGGCCAAGGAAATGTTGGTGCTCTACACAGAGGGAGATCTTCTTTCCTTCGGTTTAGCTTTTAACTGCAGGCATCAAATTGTCACTGAAATAAAAGCCCTGGATGTCCCAAGGCTGGGGACAGCCAGGCCTCCCTGGGGCAGCACCAAAGCCACTTTTAGGAGCCCCCAATGTGTTTTTTCCCCAGGTGAACCCCCTGTCCCATGCAGGTGTCTCCCTTGGGGAGCTGTGGGAAGCTCTGCTCCCAGCAGGATGAATCACAGCAGCAGAGCTGGGTTGGTTTGCTCTCAGACGCCTTCAAAGAGAAGGTTCTGTGGTGCTGGGCACGGTGCCACCAGGAACAGCATCTGGGCAGAGCAGGGAAGGAGGCTCTGGATTTGGGCAGTGGGTCAGGATGTGGAATTTTGATGCTCGGTGAAGATCACCGTGGTTTGAAGCCCCTTCTGTGGGGAAAAGCCCTTCCAGTGAGTCACTGGGAGGTGGGAGGACAGCAGTCACCTCCTGGAGGTCCCTTTTTCCCTTTGCAGATGAGGATGTATCCCAGGATAACTCCTGTCAGGACTGGGCTGGGGTCAGCTGGGGCAGCTCCTGGTGGCCAACGGTGCGAGGAAGATCAGAAGGACATTTCCACTCCCAGAAGGTTTCTCCTGTGGAGGTGGAAGTTATTTCACTGCCTGCTCCTCTCACTCTGGCTCTGAAGTTTTTGGAGCAGCGTGTTCTCCCAGTGGGAGACTTTTCCATGGATGGCAACAAGCTGGGAGCTCGGGCAGAAGAGAGGATGGCAGCGGTGGGAGGCAGGAGAGGCTGTGGGAGGGATGGAAGTGCTGGAGATGAGACCCAAACTCCCCCTCAGCCTCACAGCCGCAGGACTTCTCCCGAAATCCAGCAAAATTCACCGGCAAATGAGGGTTTGAACCACTCACACTCCATCCCCAGCAGGACTCCTTCCCTCCCCCTCTCATTACAGCGGCGCAACTGTAATTATCCCAGGTCTAATTAACAGAGAGCACGTTTCCAGTGTCAGCATCAGCCTGGGTGTGTGCTGAGCCCACCTGGCAGGGGGGCAGCGCTGGGGACAGCGCAGGGACAGCCAGCTGGGGTGCTGAGGGTGGCAGCTGGCAGGGACAGAGCCCAGCAGTGACCAGAGGAAGCACAGGGACACCCCAGCCCTCTGTGTCCTGTGAGGACAGAGTGGGAAAGAGCTCCTGTTCTCCCAGGATTTACAGCCCAAATCTCTGGCACCCAAGGGCCGTGGCTGGTGTCAGCCCAGGGATGGGTGGCACCACAGGAGAAGGGTGTGCAGGCAGATTCAGCTGCTCCAGCTCCCACACAACACAGTTCCACCTTTCACATCACCTCTCCCGCAGCGCTGGCGTTCTGGGGACACTGCACGGACCCCCACAGAACCATGGAATTGTTCAGGTTGGAAAAGATCCTCTGAGATCATCCAAACATTAACCCAGCACTGCCATGTTCACCACTAAACCACGTCCTCAAATGCCACATTTACCTATTTTTTAACACTTTCAGGGGTCGGGGCTTCACCACCTGTGCCAATGCCTGACATCCAAATTTTTCCTGATATCCAACTCAAACCTGGCTTGGCACAACCTGGGTTTATTTCCTCTCATGTTGTTCCCCGGGAGCAGAGCCCGACACCCCTGGCTGTCCCCTCCTGCCAGGGACTTGTGCAGAGCCAGAAATTCCCCCTGAGCCTCCTTTGCTCCAGCCTGAGCCCCTTCCCAGCTCCCTCAGGAATTCTCCAGCCCCTTCCCAGCTCCCTCAGGGATTCTCCAGCCCCTTCCCAGCTCCCTCAGGAATTCTCCAGCCCTTTCCCAGCTCCCTCAGGAATTCTCCAGCCCCTTCCCAGCTCCCTCAGGAATTCTCCAGCCCCTTCCCAGCTCCCTCAGCTGCTCCTCACAGGACTCCCTCTGCAGCCCCCTCCCCTCTCCAGGGAATTCAAGACACAGCAATGACCCAGAAGAGCCGTGTCCCCCTCTCATCCACTCGTGTCTCAGCAGAGCCGAGCCCAGCAGAGCCGGGCTTATCCCAGCAGGGCTTGGCCAGGTCACAGAAGCCGGACTGCTGCTGGCCCGGGGCGCTGCTGTGTGTCTGTGCCAGGCTCGGTTCCAAGCCCAGGCTCGCAGGGAAAACCTTTGCTCGCTGTTTTATCTCGACCCTTGCCTGTCACGCCCGGCCTGGGGTTCAGCACCGAACCCTCCGAGCCGCGTTTCCCCAGGTTTTGGGGGGTCGGGGGTCGGTCCTGCTGCCCCCCAAGGGAAGCGCACGCTGGAAGAGGTGGTGGAAACACCCATGCATCGCCCCGCCAGCCCATGGAGCGGGGAATGGATGCAAGGCACGGCTGAACCCAGCTTTGCAAGTGTTTTAATGACCGAGCACCCGCGCTTGAAGTGACTTCTTGTACCCTCGCAAGCCACAAAAGCTGCGGGAGCCGCCCGTGCTGCGGGAGCCGCCCGTGCCCCAGGGCCGGCCGGAGCCCCTGGAGACCGCGGCTGCTCCTCTCTCCTCGCACATCCCGAACCCTCCCAGCTCGGGCTCTCCCCTCCCGTTCCCCTCGCCAAGGCGGAGAGAGAACATCCCATGAGCGCACCGAGCGCTCCATCCCCCCAAAGGCAGCGGGGCAGGAGGGGCACGAAGGCGCTGCCCCACTGCCGTCCCTTGAACATGGAGGAGCCGGGGCAGAACTACCGCTCCCAGCGTCCAGCGCCGCCCGCCCTGCCCGGTACCGCCCGCCGGGGGCTGGAGCTCCCCTGCAGCCCCGGCCCGGTGCCCGCGGCACATGGCGAGGGGGAGGCACCCACGGGGAACCACCCCAAAATTGTGTTTGGCTGTTGGTGGAGGGAGAGGAGGCGCCGCTGGGCGCCCCCGGGGCGGTTCTGGGGCGGGAGAGGCATCCCCGCTGCTGGGGGCTCGGTGTGCCAGGGCTGGGGGAGTCCGGAGCAAAACTGGGGGGCTCAGGATGCCCAGGCTGGGGGGCTCAGGATGCCCGGGCTGTGGGGAGCTCGGACGGAGAACACTCGGGGTGCCCAGCCTGGGGGGCTCAGGATGCCCAGCCTGGGGGGCTCAGGATGCCCAGCCTGGGGGGCTCAGGATGCCCGGGCTGGGGGGCTCAGGATGCCCAGGCTGTGTGTGGGGCTCGGACGGAGAACACTCGGGGTGCCCAGCCTGGGGGGCTCAGGGTGTCCCGGCTCGGTGTGCGCAAGCTGGGACCGCCAAGGCTGGGGGAGGTGGGGTGTCCAGCGGGGTGCAGAGCGGGGCTCAGGATGCCCGGTTTAGGAGGTAAATCAGGGTGCCCGTGCCGGGGGGGCTCAGCCACATCCCCGGCCGGCCGGCGAGCGCTGCTGGCGGTGCCAGCGGCAGCGCGGGGCTGAACGCGGGGCTGTGCCCGCACCCCCGGCCGGGACAGGGGCCACGCTGGGAGGGCGCTGCGGGCTGACCGCGGCCGGGGCGGCGCGGCGGGGTCGGGGCACATCCCGGTCCGGCCCGTCCCTTTCCGGTCCGTCCCGTCCCTTCCCGGTCCGGCCCGTCCCGTCCCGGTCTATCCCGTCCCTTCCCGGTCCGGCCCGCTCCATCCCGCCCTGTCCCGGTCCATCCCGTCCCGTCCCAGTGCATCCCGCCCCGGTCCATCCCGTCCCGCTCCATCCCGTCCCGTCCTGGTCCGGTCCATCCAGTCCCGGTCTATCCCTCTCCATCCCGTCCCGTCCCTCTCCATCCCGCTGTATCCCATCCCGTCCTGTTCTATCCCGTCCCTTCCCATCCCATCCAGTCCCGCTCCATCCCATCCCATCCCATCCCATCCCATCCCATCCCATCCCATCCCATCCCATCCCATCCCATCCCATCCCATCCCATCCCATCCCATCCCGTTCTATCCGATCCCGCTCCATCCCATCCCGCTCCATCCCATCCCGCTCCATCCCGTTCTATCCTACCCCTCTCCATCCCGCTCCATCCCATCCCATCCCGCTCCATCCCGTCCCGTTCCATCCAGTTCCGTTCCACCCCATCCCATCCCGCTCCATCCCGTCCCTTCCCTTCCCATCCCATCCCGTTCTATCCGATCCCGTTCTATCCGATCCCTTCCCTTCCCATCCCGTTCTATCCCATCCCGCTCTATCCCGTCCCTTCCCGTCCCTTCCCTTCCCATCCCGTTCTATCCGATCCCTCTCCATCCCGTTCTATCCCATCCCGTTCTATCCGATCCCGCTCCATCCCGTCCCTTCCCTTCCCATCCCGCCCCGTCCCGGCGGCGCTGGAGCGGCCTCGCCTTCCCGTGGTGCAGCGCGGCCGCGGCCCCGCCGCGCCGCCATGTTGTCGGAGTGAGCGGCCGGGGAGAGGCAGCGGCGAGCGGCCGGGGGGGGCCCGGCATCCGTCTGCATCCGAGCGCTCCGCCCGTGAGTAGCGGCCCGGCGCCGGCCCCGCCGCGCCGCGGACCCCCGCGGACCCGCCGGTGGGCGCATATTGGCGGGGGGCGCGGGAGGAGAGGCCCCAGGCCGCCCCGAAGGCGAGCGGCGGCGGGGGCGCTGCGCCGGCGCTCCCGCCCCGCTCCGTGTCGGGGCCGCGGCCTGGGCCCATTGTTAGCGGGGAGGGGGCGAGGAGAGACCCCCGGGCCCCGAGCGCGGCCCCGCGGGCGCTCCGGTAACGGGGCCGGGGGTTATTGTTGGGGGGGCGCGGGCCCATCCCGGCCCGCAGCCGCCTTGCCCCGGGCCCGGCCCCGCCGGCCGCTCTCCCCCGCTCCGGGGGGCTCCCCGTTCTCCCGGGGAGGGTTCCCCGTTCCCCCGCACGCCTCTCGCCCCGGGGGGCTCCCCCTGCTCCTCGGGGCTCCCTCCCGGGGGGCTCTGTCGCTCCGGCCGAGGCCCCGCTTTGTTGCCCCCGGGGCTCCGGGGGGTGCTCGGCTCCTTCCCCTCCGCTCCTGGGGGGGTCTCGGAGCTTCGGGGGGTCCCTGGGAGAGGAGAGGGTCGGGGCTGGCGGCGGGAGGGAGGAAAAAAACCTCCCAAACCTTTTAGATGTGCTGGGTGACCCCGGGGGTTTTGTGTTTGGGGTTTTTTTTTTTCTCCCCCCCTTGTTTTTATCTCGTGCTCACATAACAACAGCCTCGGCCCTTGTGAGCTGCAAAGTTGGAATTTTAAGAGCCTCTCGCCCCAACCTGAGAAATTCTCTGGGTTTTTTTTTTTTGTTGTTGTTGTTGTTGTTTGCTTTGGTCAATGTTTAATAACTTTGTTGGGAGCAGAGATTTTTACCAGGCAGATCATGAGTAAGGAATTTCCTTTATGAGGAGGGATGGAGGTGGGGTAAGGGGGACCGTGGGTCCTTTCGGGGTTTTTAATGCTGGTTTTGAGAATGCCGTGGGTCAGGAATTGAGCGCTGCGTCTCCCCAGGATTCCAGGAAAACACAGGGATAACGTTAAAAGTTCTGCTAGGCCACACCGCTCTCAAACAATGGCTCTGCTTTCATTCCCACTGCAACTTCCCAAAAAAACAACAAAAAAAAAAATAAACCCACCCAGCCCAAACTCCTCTGCTTTGGGGCTGAACTTTTTCGAAACGCTTTTTTTTGTAATAATCTGTGATTTTGAGGGGAATAGGGAACCGGAGCCGTGGGGATGTGGCTGTGGAGCCGGGCTCTGTGCGGATTAAATCTCCTTTATCCAGCGTTGTCACCAGCGGTGATTCAAACTCGCGGGGGAGATTCCTCGGAAGTTTTTTGGTTGTTTGCGGAGCGTCCCAGAATGGGAAGAATTGTGAGCACACGGAGCGGTTCATTCCCGTGCCGAGTTCTCATCCAGGGAAAAGCAGAGCCGCCCTCCCTGAGCTCTTTGTTTGCAAATCCGCCCTTCTGCCCACCTGGGAAAAGTTGATGCTCTATTTTTAGGAAGAGTTTGGGAATGAAAGGGGCTGGGGAGGCCCCAGCAGCTGCGGGTTTGCTGTGTAGGTGACAGCGAGCAGCTCTGAGTGACAGGATTCAGCTGTCCCGCTGTCCGGATCGCCAAATTCCCATAAAAACCCGGCTGGGAGCTGCCCCCGAGCCGAGCTGCCCGCAGCGCTCCCTTCCCCTTTGCTCCCTTGCAAAATGTCTCCTGGGCCAAGTTCGCCTCTCGTGTTCGCAGCAGCAGAGGAAGCGCCTGGGAGCAGCCTCTCCTTCATCCACTCCGCTTTTCTGGAGCCTCCCGATTTTCACCAGAAACACCTTGATTCAATTAATTAATTCAATTAATTGGCGGACGGAGGGACGCGCGGCCTTTTGAAGGAGCAAAGGCTGCGGCAGTGCAACTTTGTACCTTGTTTGGCGCTGGGAATGGGCTGGGCACAGTCTGGAGATACTGGGAATTTTTTTGGTGGGGATTCATAGTATCTTCCTTTGTTTGGTGGTTGTTTTTTTTTTACGCTCTGCCCTGAGATAACTTGTAACTTCCTTTCGAGGGGCCCGCTCAGATTTCATTGCTGCAGTTAATGCTCACCTCGTTTTGATGATAAATTAAATTCGTACCATTAATTACTTAATTTTTTAAATTCTTTTTGCATAGAGGAGCTCGAGTGCTTCATGTGATGTTACTTAAAGATTTTGATATTGTTTGCTAAAAGGAAATTAGAGGAAAAACGCCATTAAACCGAATTGCAGTCTTAGAATCAGTCAAGATTTAGTCATATCGAGTTTCCAGTGTGTTTTTAACTATGTGGGGAAGGTGGTGATTTCCAGGCTCTGAAAGCTGGAGGAGTGAGTCCTGTTGGATGTCCCTGGTATTTAAGTTGTGAGTGTATAAAAAGCCCTGCGGAGCAGCCCTGGGGGCTGTGTGTGTGCAGCACCAAGTGATGTTGGAGGTGCAATTAAAACAACCTGATGGCTGCAGCTTTTCGACTCATTTTCCTCCCAATATTAACCTCATGCTCCACTCATGCTGACAAAGTTTGGCCCAAGACACGACTCAGATCTTTTCTTTTGGTCTCCCCACCGTTAGCAGGGTGTTTGTAGAAGTTGTTTGTAGTAGTTGAGTGTTGTTCAGGGCTACTACGAGGAGCAGGGAGGGAACAGAGGCTCTGCCAGGAGCTTCCCAGGGCTCCACCACCCCAAATTCATCCTCAGAACTCTCTGTGGGGCTGCTTTTAGGTACCTTAAATCATAAACTATCAATCTTTTTAATAAAGATGAATTCAGACTGTCCCATGCCTTTAAAAAGGAGTTGGGCTTGTCGTGTGAGCATTACATAACGGGGAAAACACTTTGCTGTTCACACCTGTAGTGTCCTTACTGCTCTGATAGTCCTGCCTTAAAATAACAAACAAACTTCTGTGGTTTTGTGCTGCTGGAACGTTATCAAAATGTTTGGGGGATAGGAAGTTCGTGAATTGCTGTCATCTTAATCTGTAGGTGTATTTCATGTGGGGTATTTCATTTTTTGGGGTATTTTATTGGGGTGTTGTGGGTACTGAAATGTGTTGGAGTTGTGCAGTTTTGCCCCGGTGCCATGGACAGCAGGACCAGCAGTGCTGGCTGTGCCTGCTCTGGAAAGTTCTGCCAAGATCCCAGGTTTGCTGCTCCTTCTCCAGGGAATTCCATAAAGAATGTCCATGGGTTCTGCTGGTTCCTGAGCACAGCTTGGGAGTTAGCAGCGAGAGTGCACGCTGTGCTTGGGGCTCCATCAGCTGTACAAGCAGAAATCCAGGATTTGAAGTTTGCATTGAAAAAAAAAAACCAAAACCCCAAAACCAAAGCAAACTGTTCCTTTGCATGACTGAGGGAATACTTTGGGATACTTTAGGATACTTTGGGATACTGTGGGATACTGTGGGATACTGTGGGATACTGTGGGATACAGGGGACCTTGAGTGTTCCTGTGGATGTGGGACCCAGCCTCTTTTGCGTGCCTTGGACGGGTACAGCAGGTCCTGGTGTCACTGCCTTCCATGGGTTTTTTGGGGGCTGTTTCCCAGTCAGTGTGTTGTCCCTCGCAGAAATTGCCATTCTGCTGGTGCTTCACGAGCATCCTGTGCATCCTGCTGGCCCCATGGAGCACGGAATGTGACATTTCTGAGTGTCCCCAGTGCCCTCGTTTGTAGCTGCTGGGTTCTCAGGGCGAGCGAGTGTTGAAGGAGCCCCATTTGCCACAGCGGTGTTGCCCTGGCAGTCACAAGATGGGTGTGTTATTTAACACTCAGAGCCGCAGCTGGGAGGATTTCATGTCTCTTTCCCTTCTCTTTCCCCCGTGTCCCCCCTGCAGGTGTTGGTGGAATGAGCGTAGCGTGCGTTTTGAAGAGAAAAGCAGTTCTGTGGCAGGACTCGTTCAGCCCCCACCTGAAGCAGCACGCTCAAGACACAGCCAACCCCACCATGCCTGTGGTACTGACATCTGGCACAGGCTCGCAGGCTCAGCCCCAGCCAGCTGCAAACCAGGCCCTTGCAGCAGGGACACACTCCAGCCCCGTGCCAGGATCCATAGGAGTGGCGGGGCGCTCCCAGGACGACGCCATGGTGGATTATTTCTTCCAGAGGCAGCACGGGGAGCAGCTCGGGGGAGGAGGCAGCGGCGGCGGCGGCTACAACAACAGCAAACACCGCTGGCCCACCGGGGACAACATCCATGCAGAGCATCAGGTAGAAAAGCACTCCCAGCTTTCCCGAGTCTGCCCTCCAGGCTTCTCAGAGACGCTTTTCACGGTGCTCTTCTAAAGCTGGAGCTGGTTCTGGTGGAGTTGGAATGGCAACAGTGGTGCTGTTTGTTCTCTCTTCTTAGGGTGGCGGTGCCCTGGTAGCTCTGAGCTGAAAGGTTTCTGCTCTTGAGGGTGTTGAAATCCCAAATCCAGATCCACTCCCTGTGACAGTCCAATGCATGTTTACAAAATTCATCGCTCCCTTTATTGATTTTTTTTTTATCTGATGTGTGAACCAGCATAGCTGTGACTGCTGCTGCTGCTGCTGCTTTTCAAATGTGTTGCTGTAGTTAAATAATTCTTATGTAATGGTATTACAAAACTGCCAATGCATGTAGGTTGGGCTTTTACCATTCCCAATATTGGAAAACACAGGAGTGGAAGTTGCTGGTGGTACATTTGAGTGGGTTTCTTTGCTTTGGGGTTGGGTTTTTATGGTTGTCATGTAGAGGGGAAGGTGGTGATGGTGTGTGTAGCTGAAGTGAGAAGAGCAGCCTCAAGAGTGTCACCAAGCAGTGGTTTTAGGAAGTTCTTGGAGGCACTCAGAGTCTCTAGAGGGGTGGTGGGCCAGGCTGTTTACTCGAAGTCCTTTCAGCAGTTGCATTGTCACTGGTGCTGCAGTTAAACGAGTGGCTGACTCACTCCACTCTGTCTGACCTGGAGCTCACTCATCAAAGACACACGAGTGCTTCCTCTCCGAGGCAGCAGAACCCGAGTGTAAGTACATTTGAGAGCAGAATGATCCCCACAAATATTGCCAGGGCAGCAGACACAAAGCTTTTGCAACCCTTACGAGCATCTCCTGCCTCCAGTTTCTGGAATCAAAGCGACCAAGCGCTGGCTCCTCTGCTGTGCCTCCCCAGGGGATGGATTGCCAACCAGACCATTTAAAAGCAAACATTGCAGGGAATTTTGCAGCCTCACCGAAGGCAGTGTGTACATCAACAAAGAAATAAACCCAAGTGCCCTGTTAATTTGTTCTGGAAGAAAAGTCACATAAAATACTGCAGTATGAGCTAAGGAGCTAGAGAAATATTGTTGTTTTTCCCTTATGGAGAAATGTAGTATTTAGGTATCACTTGAGAAGAAATAACTGCTTTGAAACAGATGTCATTTTTCTGTTTATTACCCGAGTTTTCAGTCACTAACTGTGGAACTTGCTTCAAGAGGCATCACTGCCAGAGATCTTAATGTTTTAAGTTGTGAAAGAAACAATCAGCAGGAATTTCTTCTTGCAGACTTGTAGGTTTTCCAAATCAAAGCCACCACAGAGTCTTGGGGTGGAGATGCCCGGGCAGGGCCTGCTATTGTTTGGGCATTTTGTGGCAAGATGACTTCATGAATTCAAATGATGTCATAAATTCTCAATCCTCTTTTTCTCCAGCTCACACTTTCATCCTCCTTCCACTGCAAATCCCTGGAAGCAAAGACAACAAAATTCACTGGAGATAAGGGGGGTGGAGACAGGGCACTCCAAGCTCACAGTCATTAAAAACTCTGCTAAAAACTTTCATTTATTTGTTTAATAATGGGAAGACTTAAACTTTCACTCAAACAAAAGAATCCTGCCTGTTCCAGAGGCTTGCCCTGTTGTCAGCAGAAGTGTTGCTCAGCTTGATTTTCTTCAGTAACTTGTGCAATGAAATGATCCTAATAAATAAACCACTTAATGAAGGGAAAGCTCATTAACTTCTGCTAGTTTAACTGATCTTTTCAAATGCAACTCCTGCATGGTGTGGTGGCAGGACAGCGGTGAGGAGGTTGTGTGGCCAGATCACACCTGCAGGATGGAGCTCAGAGATGATTCTGTGTGATGCTCTCTGTTTCCCCTGAGAGTTCTGCGAGCTGAGGCTCAGGAAATAACCCAGCAGAGCAGAATTAACATTGGGGTTTTTATCTCTTCTGCTTCCTGCTGCCTTGTACTCTGTGATAAATGTGCTACAGCCGTAGTTCCAATGGTTTTGCATTCAGTGCTCATCTCTGGAGCAATCTTTGTGTCTAATTTCTCCCAAGTCAGCTCTGAGGTGGGGCACTAACCCTGTTCCCTGTCTCGTTTGATACCGGCTGCTCCAGTGATTGATGGGCATTTTATCAGAGTTTTATCACTTTTATCAGAGTTTGGTGCTCCCGCCCTCTTTTTCCATGGTTCTCTGCTTGCCTCAGGGTTTTACTCCTGGGGAGCAGAGTGCAGGATGTGCAATACTAACACTGCCCTTCTTTTTGACTTGTTGGCCCCCTCCACATCTGCTTCTTAAATTATAAATTCCTTGGAGCAAGAACAAATCTCACGCATGCAAAGTGACTTCATTCAGTTTGGGTTTAGCTGGGTTTAGAATTGAATTTGGCCTGCAAAAACAGAAGTGGAAGGAAGTGCTGGGACATGCAGGGTGGTAGGGAATCATTAGGGATGTCTCCCAGCTCTCAGTTTCTTAGGGATGCACTTTTATTACTGCACTTTTCATTTTAGACTTTCAAAGATTGTTCAGCCTTGAAGACTGGTTGGGAAACTCAGTAGCTAAAAGATAATGGGAAGTCAGAAAAAAAAATAATTATAGGCTAATATAGGTTAATGTCTGCCTAGAGCATGGGAGGTCGTAATTAAAGGTAGAAGGATTTTAATTGTTGAATCCCAGATTGTTTTTGTTGGGTGTGTAGACAGACATGTGTCTGTTGGTGATAACGCTGTGGTGGCTTTTACCAAATGATGGCATTTCGTGGTGGCATTAAACAGGCAGGAGTGCTGCAGGAGCCTGCTTTTCCATGGATTTCATTGTGCTGTTCCTCCTGGTCACTTTTCCTACTGGCAGCTCTGGGAATTGAGCTGAGAGTGGCTTTAGCAGGGATGGCCTGAGGAAAAGTTTCTCCCAAGGAAGGGAGGAGAGAAGCTCCTTCCTGGTGGTGTCCTCCTGTGAGCAGCAGGAAAATATCTGTTTGTGTTTTGCTTAGAAACTTTCTTTTCCTGTTGCATTTTCCCCTCCTCCTCTGGAAGGTGTGTGTGGGTTTTTATATAAAATGAAGCAATTAAAGATGTCCCTGTAATTTCAGAAATTTAGGTGTCAAAGCTTCACCATCCCCACAAAAAGCTTGTGCTGTAAGGTCTCCTTTGTCCCTGCAGACACTGAAGTGGTGCTGGAATCAGATTTTTGATTTCCTGACTCGGTCTCTCAGATCTCCTGAACAAAATCCCAGGTGTTTGCAGCTCCTCATCCATAATCACCAAACTCCATGGAGGACACTTAACTGCAAATTTTTCTCTTTTTACCCACAAAAAGCAGCAGGATGAGGTTGAGTGGCAGGGTCCCCGGTAATTTTAATATTTGAGTGTTTAGGCAGTCTGATTGCTGTTGGGCAGAGAGTTACCCTGGCTGCAGTGGAGTGTTTGTGTGCTGTTTATCCAGGAAAAAAAACATGGATAGGGATCAGGACATCCCATAGGGAGGGGAGGGGATGGGTCCAGGTGAGGAATGGCCCGGGCTGGATCTGCCTTGGGTATGAAAGGTTGTACAGATCTCCTCACAAACCCAGACAGCCTCTGCTGCTCCTGGGGGGAGTGAAAAGACACTCAGGATATTCAGCTGGGACAGGTTATCAACACTGAGCAGGTTTTGAGGAAAATTGGCCGGGTTTTCTTGGCTGGGGTCTCCCGTGGCTCGTGCGTGCGTGTGCTTGAAGCAGAGAGAAGGGAGAGTTGTGTGCTGGTGGTCCCTCTGGAATTGCAGGCAGTGGATATACTTAGACTGTCTGAATTGCACTTGGGTAGTGTGGGAGTTGCTTGGTAGAAGCAAATGATTTTAGGCATTTGCTTTCTCTCAGAGCATGTTTAATTAATAATTGGAGACAATAGAACTCTGCAGGGATGGTCCTGTTGAATGTGGGGAATTTTTCACATGGTGTTGGTGAAGAATAGTGAGCACAACAGGGCTGGGACTGGGGTTTCTCTCAGTTTTGCCTTTTGGCAGCGTGAGCGTGCGAGTTGTTGGCTGGGAGCTGGGATTCAGGCGGAGGCAGAAGGTAATTCTGGCAGCCACCCTCGGAGCACAGCTCCTGCAGCCAGGCTGTTTCCTGCCCTGGGAGCAGCTGGGGCTGGGCACAGCTCACAGGGTTGAGAGCTGCTGGCCAGGGCCTGCTTGAGACTTGTGATCCTCTGGAAAGGTCCTGGGAGCAAAGGCAGCCCTGGTGGTTGTTCTTCCAAAAGTGAAATCCTGTTTAGGTGATGCTTAACTCCCTAGGACAGAGAGGTTGTCCCATCCCTGGGAGTGCCCAAGGCCAGGCTGGACAGGGCTTGGAGCAGCCTGGGACACTGCAGGGTGTCCCTGGAATGAGCTGGGATTTGTGGTCTCTTCCAACCCAAAAAGCCATTCCATGATTTCTGTGGAAATGTGCTCCCAGTGTGTTGTCAGTGCTGGAGCGAGTCCCTTGTCACACAAACCATGGGACAGCACCTGTGGCTCAGCTCTTGAAGGTGGTTTCTGGCCTTGTTTCATTAAACCTGTTGAGTTTTCATGGGAACTTCCTTGTGTCCCACTGAGCTGCTCAGGGCTTTCCTTTCCCCAACACTGGAAAAAAGGGCTGTGCTAATTTGATACCCAGGGAATTTGAAACACAATTCCTTGCTGAAATGAAATGTCTGGTTTGGCTGATCTGTTTCACAGAGATTTCTCCATAGTGGAGGGGTGGCTTGGGAGGGGAACTGGAACATTTAATTTGGTTTTCTGCTTTGTGTTGCCCCCTGAAAATGTCTCGTGAGGTAGAAGGAGCACGAGTAGATTGGCTTAGTTGGATATTTCAGGTTGGAAAATCCTTGTGATATACAGGGGAGAGAAAACACACTGAAACATTCAGAAAGTTACTCTGAGACTCTTTTCCTCCAAATCCATGGATTTTACTGTTCCTGATGGGCAGCTGCAGATAAGATTGTCCAGTTGGGATTGCCCTGGTGTGCTGCTGTTGGGATTTCTCTGTGCTTGTTGCTGTTCTGCTCTGCTTCCTTGTCATGGTGCTTGCTCAGGAGGAGCAAAACCACTTTCACAATTCTGAACTGACAAATTCCAGTGCTTCCAGAAGACTCCAGGTGTTTCAGTGGGTCTCTTGTACGAGTGTGCTTTGAAAAGGTGTTGATTACAGAACTCATCCTCCTTGTTTCCTATTCCCCTCTCCCCATCTTTGCTCTCCCCTCAGCAGCTCTTTTAATGTTTGCTGAGTTGCTGTGACCTCCTCGTGCTCCTGCAGAGCAGGCTGTGATCCTGGGGGCATTGCTGTAAAAATGGGTGAAGCTTTTCAGGGGAGCTGAGCCCCACAATCCATCCCCAGTCACCTGTTACTCACAGCTGCCACAAATTCCAGCTGCTGACCAGAAATCTCCTGGACAAAGATCTGCTGCAGGGCATTGTGATGAAGATCTGCTGCAGGGCATTGTCTCTGGCTTCCCTGGCTCTGAGAACTCCTCTCAGGTGTATCAGGGGTGATTTCCAGGGGTGATTTCCAGCCCCATTTCCCCAGTGCTGATGTCAGGCTGAACAAACTCTCCTTTGTGTGGCTGCCATGTGATGCTGCTCCCTCCTCTGGGCTCTCCTGTTACTCCTGCCTTTGTCAGGGAGAACTTCTGTTCCAGGGCAGTTGTTTTTATTGGGAACATCTGGCTGAGGTTCTTGCCCTGCTCAGACTTTGATTCTGGGGTGAAACTCAACTCTTGCTGAACCCTCAGCCAGTCCCTGTCGTGGCACGAGGCCACTTCATCTGTTCTGACAGAGGAGCCTTGGCACTGCAATTAAACATTGCTGATTCCCATTTCCACCTCTTTTCCCCCCAGAATTGAAACCTGGGAAGGTCAGAGTAGCAGTGAAAGGAAAAGCCTCTCCCGAGGTCAGATGATAGCATGGCCCCAAGCTCTGGTGCAAGCCCAGAGATCCAGGCACACACCTGGGATGCAGAAGATGCTTTTCCCAAGGCATTGCCTGCTCCAGCAGGACAAAATTACGATTGTTTCTTCCCTAATCTGGTATTTTTTAATCCTGCACCCCAATATATGCCTGAGACGTGGCAGGGTAACCTAAATTCCACGTTAATGAAGCGCTTCCCTGGGTGGATAAAATGGGAAGAAAAACATAATTAGCTAAGGAAGGAGAGCCCCTGTGCAAGGCTGCCTCTGCTGCAGTTATTTCTGTCCCCTGAATCATTAATCAGCCTGGCCCTGTGCCAGGGAAGGCATTAGCCAATCTGCAATTTCAATGGCTTTTTGCTTCCAGTGCTAATGGTAGTAGCAATTCTAACCATGAATCCTTTACTACAAAAATAGTAGTTAAACCACCTAATCCCTCCTAATACTTGTGACTTCACATTCTTTCTTTACCCACTATTGTTATGGGAGAAGGCTAAAAATAGTGCAGTAATCAGTTGATGGAACAAAATATTTTAACCCTGGCTCTGGTTGTCAGTGGCAAACCTGTTGTGGAGCGTGTGATGCTTTCCTTGCTGGCAGCTGGGGAATGCATTTCCCCTCTCCTGGATGCTGGAAATGTGTCTGAATGCACTCAGAGCTGGGATTTTGTTTTTGAAATAACCTCCTGTGTGAGCTGTTCAAACAAGACAAAGTCAAGCAGCCTCCCCCAGCTGGAGGAGGATTTGTTTCCAGCTGAAATTTGTAAACCTTTAGTTCATTTTAAGGAGCTTTAACAATTGTGAGTGTAGAAATCAAAGCGTTCAGCTGTAGTTTTTGGTTTTCTCCTCTCCATTCTAAGGATATTTCTTGGTTTTGCTGGTTTTTGTTGTTCCTGTCTCAATTCTGGAGTTCTTGTAGAATTGTTGGCTTTTTTTTGAGGGGTGTTTTACTAGAGAGGTGTTTGGTTGGAGTTTTTTGTTGCTTTTTTAATTGCAGATTGAGCAAGACTTAAAATATGGAGGAAATGGATGGAAATGTTACATTCACACTTGCAGAGTGCACAGGAGTTAAAATGAAATATTCAAGGAATCATCACACTTTGAGGTGCTCTGGGTAAGCACCTGCAATGTTCAAACAGAGGAAATTTGGAATGTCTCATCTTGTTTTGTCACAAACAAAACAAATGCTGTTGGATCTTCCATCCAGGCTGGAAAGAGATTGGAGCAATTTGGGCAGTGGAAGGGGTGGAATGAGATGGGCTTTAAGGTCCTTTCCACCTCAAATCCATCAGGAATTGTGGGATTTTAGAGGTCAGAAATCAGGAGGTTTATTTCTCCGCAGGAATACACCGATAATATCATTTCCCACATTTCTCTGCAGCAGTGGAGGAGCAGAACAAGAGATTCCCCAGCAGGGTGGGACCCCCAGGCCTGGGCAGGAAATCCTGGGGGGCTGCTCAGGGCTCCAAGAGCTCGGCCAGCAGCAGGAGGGAGCCCTTGCCATGGTTTGGTGGTCCCAGTAGCCATCCCTGGGCACGCTGCTGTGGCCAGGAGGGGCTGGGGGTGCTTGGCCCAGAGTGCCAGAGTTGATGGAAGTGTCTGTGGGATTCCCTGCAGTTGCTTTGCAGGGTTTGAGCCCTCAAAGGAATATTGAAATGATCCATTTGGATGTCCCAGCTTCGGGAATCCTGCCTGGGTGGGAGCAGATCCCAGGGCCAGAGGGGGAACTGGAGGAGAACAAATGTGTTCTGCCCCAGTTTGAGGAGAGGATCTCTCTTCCAGTGTGAGGAAGATGGATCCTGGGCTCAGGAAGGGCTGGGAAAAGGGGCCACGTGGAGAGCTGGGGCTGGCAGAGCTTTGCTGTGGTTCCCCTCGAGCTCAATTGGATAAATAGAAACCAAACTGATAATTTCAACCTCCCTCAGTCACTGTTACCCCAGCAAATACAGGGATTTGATCTATTTAATGTTCAACATCAAGAAATAAAAAAACATAAATCTGGCTTCTTGATGCACTTTTAGAGACAGTTTAGGTCATCACTAGAATATTTCTTAGCTCGAATATCTATTAGCAAATATTTTTTTTAGATTCTTTTCCTCCAAAGGAATTTTTAGTTAGTTTTCTATTTTTTTTTTTTCCTCCTGCATGCCTATTTGTTTTATTTCTTTGTTTAATTCCACTTGCCTTTTGCTTCCTGGGAAACAGCTCTTGTGTGAGGAGGAACTAAAGAATCCTTTGGGGTTGAGAGTGAAATTTAGCCTTGGATAGTTTGGCTGCCTGTCTGCCCAGGTGAATGTAAATTCTACATAAATGAGGATTCCTTAATATATAAAAAACTGGTGTACAATCCCCCTGGGATGCCTGAAATGTGATACAGCCCTGCACTTGGAATTTATATGTAAAGGTCATTTTAGCAACCATATTTGCTTAATATAAGGTGCAGTATTAACACAGATTGTTGACATTAATATTTACCTAAAATTACAATTCACTGCTTTGCCGGTTGCTCTCAGGGCTCAAAAACCCCCTTGGATTATTCTAGAATAAAAAACAGGTCCTGGAAATGTGCAAGGTAAATTCCCTTGTTGTTCTCATGCTAATTTGTTGGGTCTTCAGCTCCGTGTTTAGTAATCAGAAGGACAGTTTGGGGCCCTGGCTGCTGTTAATTGAGCTGAGAGCAGAATCCCTTTTGACAAGTTCCATTCCCCCGGGCCTGCCTGGGATAAATCAGAGTTTGCAGCACCAGCAGCGCCCTGGCTCCAGCCAGGAGCTGCCTTTGGGGAATCCTGGAATGCTGGGGATTCATGGAATATCAGCTGGTTCGGTTCTGATAATCCAGGGTCACTCCAGCCATGGCAGGGTCACCCTCAGTGTCCCCAGGGACACCCCCACTGTCCCCAGGGTCGCCCCCACTGTCCCCAGGGTCACCCCCACTGTCCCAGGGTCACCCCCACTGTCCCCAGGGTCACCCCCACTGTCCCAGGGTCACCCCCACTGTCCCCAGGGTCACCCCCACTGTCCCAGGGTCACCCCCACTGTCCCCAGGGTCATCTCCACTGTCCCCAGGGTCACCCCCACTGTCCCAGTGACACCCCCACTGTCCCCAGGGTCACCCCCACTGTCCCCAGGGTCACCCCCACTGTCCCAGGGTCACCCCCACTGTCCCAGGCTGCTCCAGCCCCAATGTCCAGCCTGGCCTTGGGCACTGCCAGGGATCCAGGGACAGCCACAGCTGCTCTGGCAATTCCAGCCCAGCCCCTCCCCACCCTCCCAGGGAACAATTCCTGCCCAAGATCCCACCCAAATCTCCCCTTTGCCAATCTCAAGCCATTCCCTGGGTCCTGTCACTCCAGGCCTTGTCCCCAGTCCCTCTCCAGCTCTCCTGGAGCCCCTGCAGGCCCTGGCAGATCCAGCTGTGCCTTGTGTGTGTGCAGTGGGAATCCAGCTGTGCCTTGTGTGTGTGCAGTGGGAATCCAGCTGTGTCTCAGGGATCTGCAGGGGGAATCCAGCTGTGCCTTGTGTGTGTGCAGTGAGAATCCAGCTGTGCCTCAGGGGTAATCCAGCTGTGCCTTGTGTGTGTGCAGTGATAATCCAGCTGTCTCAGGGTGTGCAGTGGGAATCCAGCTGTGTCTCAGGGTGTGCAGTGAGAATCCAGCTGTGTCTGAGGTGTGTGCAGTGATAATCCAGCTGTGCCTTGCTTTATGCCGTGTTTCCAGCACGGAACTCTCTGAACTCTGAGAGCTGAACTCTCCCAGGCTCAGGAGCAATTCCAGGCTCAGGAATTGCAGCGATCCCGTGTTTCTGCTGCAGTTTCTGGCCTGGCTGCAGCAAATCCCGCCCGGGCCTCGCTCCCAGCGGGCAGGCAGGGAAGGGTTCTGGAGCCAGGGGAGAGGCTGGAGCTGCAGGGTGTTACAGTGACACACATTCCTGGATTAGTGTGTGGAAATTGCTCTTCCTGAATGAGATTTCCGTTCCTCCTGAGCGCATCCACGCGTCCCGTGCGAGGGGAGGGATGTTCTGGTGTAACTCCTTAGGAACAGCGGGGTGTCCAGAGCCTTCCTTTGTGAATGGGGTTCCAGAGTGAGTGTGAGCAGGAGGGAGGAGTTCTGTCACCCTCAGGAAGGCAGCAGCTCGCTCCTGTGAGGATGGATGTGCACTCTGCATCCCTTTCCAGAGGCACAGCCTGCCTGGGACGGGCTGGAGCAGCCTTGGGTGCAGCAGGAGTCAGGTTTGCTTGGATCACTTCCAGAGTGAGGACTGGGACTCCAGCTGCCCTCTCCTTGTGTGATTCCTGGAGTTTGTGAGCTCTCCCCTCCCTGCAAGGCTGTCACGCTGGATCTGGGTGTCAGGGCATGGATTGATGCTGGCGTTGTCTTCTGGATTTCTCTCAAATCCCTGCCTCAGCGGTGAGCCACATTTTCTGGTAATCAAATCTCATCGGCGTCACTGCTCGTCTGGGGACAGCTTCTGACTCTCTGGACCTCCTTGTTCCTGGTGTTGACACCATCCTGCCTCTGCTCTCTGCTCCTCGGAGCTCTGGGGTCTGTAACAAGAGCAGATCCTGATGAGGTGGAAGATCAGCTCCGCTGTTTCATTGCCATTCCAGAGGAATCCCTGACTTTTGGAATGCAGAGGTGTTGGAAGTCACGGCTTTGCCTTTGTGTTCTGCTGGTTCAGACACTTTGTTCTTCCTGGAAGGAAAACAAAGGAGCCCTGTGATATTTGTGTGCAACGAGGTGAAAATGTGTCGCTATTTAACATTACAGGCTGAGAAATGGGAAAAGGATCTTTTGGGTGCAGCCTTTGAAAATCAAATAAATAGATCCAGTGATCAATGAAGGTAAAGGAAGTGTGTGACTGAGAGAAAGAGCTGAGAATTGCTGTTTATGGACACTTTGAGCACAATGACCAAAATCAGGCACAAACACCTGATTTAGAAAATGCTTTCATCCATATTTGTTAGGATTCTTGAAAGAGAGACGATAAAGGATGTGAAATACCTGTGAATGAATAATTTCTTCATTTCCTCACCTCTGACAGCTGATCCAGAAGGCAGTTTTTATTTCTGCTTTTTGTGGTGGCTGGGGTGGGGGATATTTGGGAAGGGGAGGGAGGCAGCCTGTTCCTCCTGTGTGACATTGTCCTGTTGGAGCCACCGAGTCACCTGCAGGCCTGGAGCTCCTCTGCTGCCAGGAAAGGCTGAGGAATTGGGATTGTTCAGCCTGGAAAAGAGAAGGCTTTGGGGAGATCTCATTGTGGCTGCCAGTGCCTGCAGGGGAAGGAGACAAGAGCCTGGGGTGGCAGGAGGAGATGGCTTCAAACTGACAGAGAATGGCTTTAAACTGCATGTATGGGAGAAATTATTCTCTGGGAGGGTGGGGAGAGGCTGGGATAGAATTCCAGAGCAGCTGTGGCTCTCCTGGATCCCTGGCAGCATCCAAGGCCAGGCTGGCCAGGGCTTGGAGCCACCTGGGGCAGTGGCAGGGGTGGCACTGCAGGAGCTTTGATGTCCCTTCCAGCCCAAAGCATTCCATGATTCCCAATCACATGCATGCACCACTTCATATCCTTCTGGATTTCACCAGGAATGCAGTGGTTGGATCTTTGTGTCAGCTTTGTTTTGAGGCTCCCACAGCTCTGCTCCCAGCCAGGGGGATGATTTGTTTTGGGGAAGCTGCTGGACACACTGGGAGCAGCCTTTGCAGTGGCTTCTGTGGTTTGCTGGGACATCACTTGAGCAGTGATGAGTTCACATCACCTTCTGAACCTCTCTGTACAACTTCTCCTTTCCTCTGATGTCTGATGGAAATAATCATTTGCTCTCTGCCAGCTTGTGTGGTTTGGCACATCTGGGGCTTGCAGCACTTTCCATGAGTTCAGCTCCAAGTGCTCCACAGAGGAATTTGGTGCCAGTGCCGTTTGTGTGGCAGCTGCAGAGCAGGGATGGAGCTGGCAGGGGAGGAGAGGCTCTGGGCTGCACTTTTGGGAAGGGTTTTCACTCTGTGTCAGTGCCCATGTGACAAATGTCACTGCAAAAGGTGGCAGGGCTGAGGCAGAACTGCAGATAACTGAGCTGAGACACAGCCACAGGAGATACCTGATGGTTAAACTGGGATTCTGACCCCTGAGGATGTACAAATCATGTAAATATCTATTAAATAATTCAGTAATACACCACTAATCTTTTGTAAGGTGTGATGGCCACAGAATAGAAGAATTCAGATTGGAGGGGATTTCTGGAGGTGAATGTGGTGCTGATTGTTAGTTGAGATCTCCAGAATATTGTCTTAGAATAGGAATGAAGCACTCACAAGCTCTGGGTCCTGCTGGAGGTGATGCTGCAGGATCAGGAATCAGGGTTAGGGTCAGTGATGGGGGTCTCACAGGTGGGCCATGAGCATCTAAACAAGATTTGGGATTTTTTTGTCTTGTAACTCACCCAGCAGAGCTCCAGGAGCCTTTGGACACCGCTCCAGGGATGCCCAGGCTGGGGTTGTTGGGAGGTCCGGAGTTTGCCTGGATGATCCTTATGGATCCATTTAACTCAGGACACTCTATGCTTCTATCAACTTATTTATCCAATAATTTCAAGTTTACACTTTATTTTTCTGCTCTCAATAACTCAATTTTCATCAAATCAAACCACTGTGTTTTTCTCCTTTGTGTCAGTGTAACCTGAATGTAAATTTTCCAGGTTTATACAGGAGATTTTCCTTGATTCCCACCTGGAATGATGCTGGCTCCTCATGCCTTGACTCCCTCACCTGAAACCCCTGTGAAATACGAGCAGAGACAGTTGTTGGGCTTTGTGTGTCTTAAAAGCAATTGCTGGTTGTTCCTTTCTTGTGCTTGTATAAATCTAGCACACATAAATAAATCTGTGTTTAATAATACACGTGTGGCTATAATAATGAAAGTATATAAATGTTATAACTGCTGGGAGTGTTAAAGGTAAGTCTTGCTCTGGAGCTCCATAACCTCGTTACAGGCTCTCATGTGGAATGGAGCTCTCAGTCTGGAGCAGAAAAATGGCTATAAACTCTGATTATAATAAAAATAACAGCAAATAAAAGCATTTCCTCACGGCCTTTTCTCCCCATCTGTGAATAGGTGCGTTCCATGGACGAGCTGAATCACGATTTCCAAGCGCTGGCTCTGGAGGGACGGGCTATGGGAGAGGTAAGTGAGAGGCCTGGAGGAAAAAAATCCCTCTTTTGGGTGGGGGAGGAAAGGAAATTGCAGTTTTCTGAGGCTGCTGGGACAATTGTGATGCTGAGGGTTCTCTGTTGTGGCTGTGAGCTGTGTCTGTGTGTGTGGGGTGTGTGTGGTTGATCCAACCCCAAACCTGCCAGGCTGGAATCCACCGTGGAGGGAGGAACAGCTGAAGCTCCACTGTTGGCTCATCCAGCAGTGAACTCAAAACCCAGCTGGGGACAGTGCCCCAGTCCTTGGAGCAGGTTTATTTTGGGATTCACTGAGCTCAGACCCCGTTGTGCTGTGGGGCATTGGCTGCTGGCCTCTTTGCAGCCCTGGCCACCTTTTCCTGGCTCACACAGAGGCCAGGGCTGTGTTCAAGGTTTGGAGGAGCTGATGCCTGTGGTGTGTTCCCAAAAATTCCTGATTCATTGGCAGCTGGGGAGTGCTGGCAGTTGGGAATAATGTTTGGGTTGAGTTTTGCAGTTTCCTCAGTGCTGGCAGCTTTGCAGGTGGGAACAGTGGGGCAGGGATGGAGATGGGAGTAATGGGGATGGGATGGGAACAGGATGGAGATGGGAGCAGTGGGGATGGAGATGGGAACAGTGGGACTGGGATGGAGATGGGAGCAGTGGAGATGGGATGGGAGCAGGATGGAGATGGGAGCAGTGGGCCTGGAGATGGGAGCAGGATGGAGATGGGAGCAGTGGGGTGGAATGGAGATGGGAACAGGAGGACCAGGGATGGAGATGGGAGCAGGATGGAGATGGGAACAGGATGGAGGTGGGAACAGGATGGAGATGGAAGCAGTGGGGCTGGAGATGGAAGCAGTGGGGCTGGAGATGGGAGCAGGATGGAGATGGGAGCAGTGGGGCAGAATGGAGATGGGAACAGGAGGACCAGGGATGGAGATGGGAGCAGGATGGAGATGGGAACAGGATGGAGATGGGAGCAGGGATGGAGATGGGAACAGGAGGAGCAGGGATGGAGATGGAAGCAGGATGGAGATGGGAGCAGGAAGAGCAGGGATGGAGATGAGAACAGGATGGAGATGGGAGCAGGGATGGAGATGGGAACAGGAGGAGCAGGGATGGAGATGGGAGCAGGATGGAGATGGGAGCAGGGATGGAGATGGGAGCAGGATGGAGATGGGAACAGGATGGAGACGGGAGCAGGAGGAGCAGGGATGGAGATGGAAGCAGGATGGAGATGGGAACAGGAGGAGCAGGGATGGAGATGGAAGCAGGATGGAGATGGGAGCAGGGATGGAGATGGGAACAGGAGGAGCAGGGATGGAGATGGGAGCAGGATGGAGATGGGAGCAGTGGGTCAGGATGGAGATGGGAACAGGAGGACCAGGGATGGAGATGGGAGCAGGATGGAGATGGGAGCAGGGATGGAGATGGGAACAGGAGGACCAGGGATGGAGATGGGAGCAGGATGGAGATGGGAACAGGAGGAGCAGGGATGGAGATGGGAGCAGTGGGTCAGGATGGAGATGGGAACAGGAGGACCAGGGATGGAGATGGGAGCAGGATGGAGATGGGAGCAGGAGGAGCAGGGATGGAGATTTCCAGCTTTGTAGAGCAGGACCTGCAAACACCCCTCAGTAGCTGCTCTGCCGGCCCTACCTGTTGCTGCAGACAAACCCAGTTCTCCACTGCACACATGGCTGCTTTTGTCTTAATATTTGCCTTGTCTGAGGGGGATCAGTTTTCTTAATTTGTCTAATTCATAATCCCATCTCAGTGGGATCTCTGTGCCCTGGCTGCTGAAGAATTGCTTTTGTTGATGATGGGTAAATCCTCCCCTCCTCCCTGCTCTGCTAAATTGAATATTGGCCTAGCTCGTAAGTCCTTTGTAAGAGGGCTTAGCAGGATTATTTTCATACTGGATAGGGTCAATTTTAATAAAAACCAGGGAATGAATAAACGACTCTCATTCTGAACCTCTGCTCGTTCTTTTTAAATTTCCAACCTGCAGAACTGCATGAGAGTCACTTAAAATACCTTTTCTTTTTTATCCATTGCAACTGACAACTTTCCCTGAGGAAAAATTCATTGTGTGGCAGCCTGTTGCATAATTCAGTGCAGCTGATTGCTGCTTGCTAAGCTCTGTGATGGTTGAAGCAGCCCTTGACAGAACAAAGCCCCCCTTTAGCATCTGTTAATATTGGCTTTTGGGTTTCCCTGATATCTGTAAATAGATCTGGAATCTCCCTGTGAGGTGAACATCTCTCTTCTGCTTGTTTCTGCTGAGGGTACAGAACTGGCAGTTGGAAACTTGGAGCTTCTGCTGGGGAAGGAGTAAATTGGAGAGGGAGAGAGTAAACTGGAGTGGAGAGAGTAAACTGGAGTGGAGAGAGTAAACTGGAGTGGGAGGAGTAAACTGGAGTGAGACAGAGTAAACTGGAGGGGACAGAGTAAACTGGAGGGGACAGAGTAAACTGGAGTGGAGAGAGTAAACTGGAGGGGACAGAGTAAACTGGAGTGGGACAGAGTAAACTGGAGTGGGACAGTAAACTGGAGTGGGACAGAGTAAACTGGAGTGGAGAGAGTAAACTGGAGAGGACAGAGTAAACTGGAGAGGACAGAGTAAACTGGAGTGGAGAGAGTAAACTGGAGAGGACAGAGTAAACTGGAGAGGACAGAGTAAACTGGAGAGGGATAGAGTAAACTGGAGTGGGAAGAGTAAACTGGAGTGGGAGGAGTAAACTGGAGAGGACAGAGTAAACTGGAGAGGACAGAGTAAATTGGAGTGGGAAGAGTAAACTGGAGAGGACAGAGTAAACTGGAGAGGACAGAGTAAACTGGAGAGGACAGAGTAAACTGGAGGGGACAGAGTAAACTGGAGTGGGAGGAGTAAACTGGAGTGGGACAGAGTAAACTGGAGAGGGACAGAGTAAACTGGAGGGGACAGAGTAAACTGGAGTGGGACAGAGTAAACTGGAGTGGGAGGAGTAAACTGGAGTGGGACAGAGTAAACTGGAGGGGACAGAGTAAACTGGAGGGGACAGAGTAAACTGGAGTGGGACAGAGTAAACTGGAGAGGGACAGAGTAAACTGGAGGGGACAGAGTAAACTGGAGTGGGACAGAGTAAACTGGAGTGGGACAGAGTAAACTGGAGGGGACAGAGTAAACTGGAGGGGACAGAGTAAACTGGAGGGGACAGAGTAAACTGGAGAGGACAGAGTAAACTGGAGTGGGACAGAGTAAACTGGAGTGGGACAGAGTAAACTGGAGTGGGACAGAGTAAACTGGAGAGGACAGAGTAAACTGGAGTGGGACAGAGTAAACTGGAGTGGGACAGAGTAAACTGGAGGGGACAGAGTAAACTGGAGTGGGACAGAGTAAACTGGAGGGGACAGTAAACTGGAGTGGGACAGAGTAAACTGGAGTGGGACAGAGTAAACTGGAGTGGGAGGAGTAAACTGGAGGGGACAGAGCTGGGGCTGTCTGTGCAGGAGCAGGGGGTGTACAGAAGATTGTGAGAATTAAAATGTTTTGTGACTCCTGTGTGTGATTCACTGCAGGATTCAGGTGTTGGTGCAGGTTTTGTTTTCCTTGGGAAAGGGCTGGAGGAGAGCAGGGGAGACAGGGAAGGGCTGGGTTAGCTGTGGCTGTGGAAATGCTGCCCCAGACCCTGCTCTGCTGGAGCTGCTGCAGCTCTGAGGGAATCCCAGAGTGGTTTGGGTGGGAAATGACCTTAAATCCCATCCAGTGCCACCCCAGGGACATTCCCAATGTCCCAAACCCATCCAGCCTGGCCTTGGGCACTGCCAGGGATCCAGGGACAGCCACAGCTGCTCTGGCAATTCCAGCCCAGCCCCTCCCCACCCTCCCAGGGAACAATTCCTGCCCAAGATCCCACCCAAATCTCCCCTTTTCCATTCCCTGTGTCCTGTCCCTCCAGGCCTTGTAAAAATCCCTCTCCTTTATCATCAAAAAGAAAATACTGGAATTGTTAAGGTTGGAGATCATTCCATTCTGCTCATTTGAGTTTTAAGGTCCCTTCCAAGCCATTCTGGGATTCCATGACTGGAGCTGTGGCTGCAGAATATTTTGTGTCCTGCACTGTGAGGTGCTGTCAGGGGAAATAGGAAGTGTTTAATTGCAGCTAAAATCAGTTTAATCAGTTTGTGCTGCTTTCTGTTCAATATCCCTTGCAATGCCACGAGCAGAGTTGTTCTTTCTGTGCTGTGGCAGGAGAAAAAAGGGGAAAAAAAAGCTGCATTTGAAGAAATGTGGGAATGACAGAAGCTTAAAGAAAACTTTGCAAGACACCTGATGTTTGTTGGTGTTTGTAAATGCTGGAGAGCCGTGGCTTGGCTTTCAGCTCCTTCCCAGTGCAGATGGAGGAGCAGGTTCCTCCTTCCATCCTTTGGAAGTGATGGTTGCTCACAGGAGCCTCCTGCC
The DNA here is from genome assembly GCA_038429875.1 of Poecile montanus. Taxonomy (NCBI): domain Eukaryota; kingdom Metazoa; phylum Chordata; class Aves; order Passeriformes; family Paridae; genus Poecile; species Poecile montanus. The sequence continues at coordinate 5,012,325 of CM076525.1, forward strand.
CTTCCACTCGGAATTATTTTGGGATTGCATAAAGGGGAGCATGGGGAAAGGTCCCTGTTTTATCCTGGAGCAGCCCACACAGTGCTGAGGAGTGTGAGGAGGAATCCCATCTGAAATGAGCCTGAAAACGGGTTGGGTTTGTAAACAAACAGCTCTGTGTTGAGCTGGGGAGGAAATGGAGAGCACAGCGCTGGGATTGTGCTCCAGACCAGCCCAGGGTAGCTGGGAAATCAGCTCTGGATGATGGACTCCTCAAATTCAGCCCAAAATCTGCACCCAGAGATCCCAACAGGAGCTGCTGGCAGTCAGGACATGGAATTTGACACCAAATCCAGGTGTTGATCAGGTTATCAGGATATTGATACCAAATCCAGGTGTTGATCAGGTTATCAGGATATTGATACCAAATCCAGATGTTGATCAGGTTATCAGGATATTGATACCAAATCCAGGTGTTGATCAGGTTATCAGGATATTGATACCAAATCCAGGTGTTGATCAGGTTATCAGGATATTGATACCAAATCCAGGTGTTGGAGTTGTTATCAGAATATTGATACCAAATCAAGGTATTGGAGTTGTTATCAGGACATTGAATTTGATTCCAAATCAAGGTATTGAATTTGATACCAAATCAAGGAGTTGGAGTTGTTATCAGGATATTGAATTTGATATCAAATCAAGATATTGATCAGGTTATCAGGATATTGATACCAAATCCAGGTGTTGATCAGGTTATCAGGACATTGATACCACATCAAGGTATTGGAGTGGTTATCAGAATATTGATACCAAATCAAGGTGTTGGAGTTGTTATCAGGATATTGAATTTGATATCAAATCAAGATATTAATCAGGTTATCAGGATATTGAATTTGATACCAAATCAAGGTGTTGATCAGGTTATCAGGATATTGATTCCAAATCAAGGTATTGATCAGGTTATCAGGATATTGAATTTGATTCCAAATCAAGGTATTGAATTTGATACCAAATCAAGGTATTGATCAGGTTATCAGGACATTGAATTTGATACCAAATCAAGGAGTTGATCAGGTTATGAGGATATTGAATTTGATACCAAATCAAGGAGTTAGAGTTATCAGGATATTGAATTTGATACCAAATCAAGGTGTTGATCAGGTTATGAGGATATTGAATTTGACACCAAATTAAGGTGTTGATCAGGTTATCAGGATATTGAATTTGATACCAAATCAAGGAGTTGATCAGGTTATGAGGATATTGAATTTGATACCAAATCAAGGAGTTAGAGTTATCAGGATATTGAATTTGATACCAAATCAAGGTGTTGATCAGGTTATGAGGATATTGAATTTGACACCAAATTAAGGTGTTGATCAGGTTATCAGGATATTGAATTTGATACCAAATTAAGGTGTTGATCAGGTTATCAGGATATTGAATTTGACACCAAATCAAGGTATTGATCAGGTTATCAGGACATTGAATTTGATACCAAATCAAGGTGTTGGAGTTGTTATCAGGATATTGATGCCAAATCAAGGTATTGATCAGGTTATGAGGATATTGATTCCAAATCAATGTATTGATCAGGTTATCAGAATATTGAATTTGATTCCAAATCAAGGTATTGAAGTTGTTATCAGGATTCTGAAACCAATCAGGAATTATCACACTCCTGATACAGGGGAGAGTTTCCATATCTGATGATTCCTGTTTGATCCATGGTAATTTCAGGCACATTCAGGTTCTTTTCATCTTCAGCTCCCTGAGTTTTATCCCAGCTTGAGGCAAGGCTCATTTTGTGGTTAATTTGCTGTGAATGTGCTGCTGTTTCCCCTGGGAATTCCATCCATCCTATCCAGAGGATTTACTGGGATATTGTCCCCTTGCCAGCTCAGGAATTCCTGGCTGGAGGTGATCCCTGGTGAATCCCAAAACCCCCTGAAGAATGGGAATTGTTCTCTCTGTCCTCCAGAGCTGGGACCCTGGGCTGTGCCAGCCCTGGATGGCTCCGTTCCCGGGGAGCTTTTCCCGTTCCTGGGGACCTCTTCCCATTCCCAGGGACCTTTTCCCTTTCCCAGGGACCTTTTCCCTTTCCCAGGGACCTTTTCCAGTTCCCAGGGACCTCTTCCCATTCCCAAGGACCTTTCCCCATTCCCAGGGACCTTTTCCCTTTCCCAGGGACCTTTTCCCTTTCCCAGGGACCTTTTCCAGTTCCCAAGGACCTCTTCCCATTCCCAGGGACCTCTTCCCATTCCCAGGGACCTTTCCCCATTCCCAGGGACCTTTTCCCATTCCCAGGGACCTTTTCCCATTCCCAGGGACCTTTTCCCTTTCCCAGGGACCTTTTCCAGTTCCCAGGGACCTTTTCCCTTTCCCAGGGACCTTTTCCCATTCCCAGGGAGTTTTTCCCATTCCCAGGGACCTTTTCCCATTCCCAGGGACCTTTTCCCATTCCCAGGGACCTTTTCCCATTCCCCACCCTGGCAGGTGCTGCCCTCCCTCCCCTCAGTGTCCCCAGGCCTCCCCAGACTCCTCAGCAGGAGGGAGAAATGAGAATTCCCGAGCTTTTCCATCCCTGTTTTCCCGTCCCTCCAGCAGCAGCAGCAGCTCCCAGGGGGAGTCAGGAATTTGTGCTCCCAGCTGAGCTCAGGAAAAGGTTTGGATCCCAAATTTTTTCCCCCTCTTTGATTTTTCCCTGTGAGTGCAGAGAGGCTGGAGAGTGTGAGAGTGTCTGATGTGTGGGGAGGAAAAGCAGGAATTGGGAGAGATGGAATTGTTCCCTCAGCTTCCACCTCAGAGACACCAAAATTGGGATTATATCCGTTGTATTTAATGATTGGTACCTGATAGAAGGGAGATGCTTATGGTTTATGTTTGCATTTTATACTTATTTTAATCATGCTTTGCTTTGTTTTGTTCTCTTTTGTTTTATTTTGTTATTTTGTTGTTTTGTTTTAATTGCAGCAGCTGTTGCCGGGTAAAAAGTTTTGGGAATCTGATGATTCCAGCAAAGATGGACCAAAAGGGATATTTCTGGGAGATCAGTGGAGAGACAGTGCTTGGGGAACATCAGGTAGCTCCATTATTTCCTTGATTTAGTTGGGGTTGAATGCAGAAATGTGAATTTTTTTTACCCAAAGTGGCTGGCCAGGCTGGATGGCACAGATTTGAAAAGATGTCAAAACCCACCTGGTTTATATAATAAAAAACAAATAGGAAACCTCACATTGCTTTGTGATGAAATTAAAATATCTGTGGATGTCAGAACATTGTCAAATGTGAATATTTGTAAATTCGTGTTTATCTGCTTAAAAAAATCTTAATTTGTCCTTAAAATTTCAATTTCTGATGTGTTTTCTGCTCTGGGCTGGATCAGCTGAAAGTTTGAACAAAGATATTGGAGAACAAGATGAATAATAAAAAAAAATCTCTTCATTTTTTAAATAATAAACCAACCAACCCAAACCCAGTATTCAGTTAAAAAAAAATAAATAAAATGATGTTTTGAATTAGTGTTATGTCTGCCAAGGATTTTGTTCTTGCATCACAGACTGTCCTTGGTTTTGAACTTGAGAGCAACATTCAGTTTAAAAAGGAAAAAAAGTAAAATAAATAAAAAGGAAATTTATCTGCCAAGGATTTTGCTCTTGGTTCTCCCTGATTTTGAACTTTGGGGGAGAATATTCAGGTTTTAGGAAAAGAAAAACAAACCTGCAAGTGCTGGGTTTGAAATGCTGATCTTTGATTTGTTCTTTCTGTGGTTTCTGAAACCTGAAACACTGCTGGGTGTGTGGGGCAGCTCCCAGGAAATGGGATGTGGAGATCCAGGAAATAAATGGGATGTACAGCTCTAGGAAATGGGATTTACAGCTCCAGGAAATGGGATGTACAGCTCCAAAAAAATAAATGGGATGTACAGCTCTAGGAAATGGGATTTACAGCTCCAGGAAATGGGATGTACAGCTCCAAATAAATAAATGGGATGTACAGCTTCCAGGAAATGGGATGTATAGATCCCAGGAAATAAATGGGATTTACAGCTCCAGGAAATAAATGGGATGTACAGCTTCCAGGAAATGGGATGTACAGATCCCAGGAAATAAATGGGATTTACAGCTCCAGGAAATGGGATGTATAGATCCCAGGAAATAAATGGGATTTACAGCTCCAGGAAATAAATGGGATTTACAGCTCCAGGAAATGGGATGTATAGATCCCAAGAAATAAATGAGATTTACAGCTCCCAGGAATGGGATTTACAGCTCCAGGAAATAAATGGGATGTACACCTCCCAGGAAATGGGATGTACAGATCCCAGAAATGGGATGTACAGCTCCAGGAAATGGGATTTACACCTCCCAGAAATGGGATGTACAGCTCCAGAAAAATAAATGGGATTTATAGCTCCAGGAAATGGAATGTACAGCTCCAGGAAATGGGATGTACAGCTCCAGGAAATAAATGGGACGTGCAGCTCCAGGAAATGGGATTTACACCTCCCAGAAATGGGATGTACAGCTCCCAGGAAATAAATGGGATGTACAGCTCCCAGGAAATAAATGGGATGTACAGCTCCCAGGAAACAAATGGGATGTACAGCTCCAGGAAATGGGATTTAAAGCTCCCAGGATGTACCTCACTCTGGGATGGGCTTTTCCCTGATAAAAATGGGTATTTTCATCCGTTGTAGTATTTAAAAAAAGAGAAATCCATCCTGATTTTACTGATGGGCATCAGCAGAGTCACAACTTCTCCGTGCAGATCAACCCCCGGGGAGTCGATCCGCAATGATTTCATTTGCTCCTTTGAATATTTGGATGTTCTTTGAGGATCTGCCGTGGTTTTGTTGCAGATCACTCTGTTTCCCAGCCCATCATGGTTCAGAGAAGACCTGGGCAGGGTTTCCACGTGAACAGCGAGGTGAACTCGGTGCTGTCGCCGCGCTCCGAGAGCGGAGGGCTGGGGGTGAGCATGGTGGAGTACGTGCTGAGCTCGTCTCCTGGAGACTCCTGCCTAAGGAAAGGAGGATTTGTAAGTTCCTCATCCCCACATTCCTGGTCTTTTCTCCCTTTGCTGCTTGCTTGGGAGTCATTCCCAGAGCAGAGGTTTCTTTCTTTGCCCTCCAACAGGGCAGGTTTAGTTCTTGCCCTGGGGATGGGAGATGGGAAGGTGCTGGTGTTCTCTGCATCCTTGGAAAAGCCCCCCAGCAGAAACACCCCATCCAAGCTAATCCTTGGAAAAGGTTCCACAAACCTCCAGTGAGCCTGTGGTGCTGCCTCAGAACAGAAATTCCATGTAATGATCCCAGGAAATGGGATCCCAGCTCCAAACCCAACCTTTCCCTGGTGATAACTGTCCTGGCACAATGTTTATCCTTGTCCTGTCGGTTTTCCTTTTGGGATAAACACCTCCCCCAAGCCCCAGAAATAAATACACTGGTCTCACACAGCCTTCCCTGGAATTCCTGCGTGCTGGATGGATGTTTTCCAGCTGGGAATCCTCTCCAGGGGGAAAAGGCAGCCCTGCTGTGTTTTGTGGGGTGGGGAAGGAGCACAGAGATGTGGGGAGAGGTGGAATCAAACCCAGCCCTGCAGAGGGGAAAGAGCTGCAGCAATGGGGGAAAAGCACCCTGAGGATGAATCCTTTGGAGCTTCCCTCACCCTCCCAGGACTGCTGCCCTCAGGAGGAGGTTTGGGCACTCAGGGCAGGGAGCCAGATGATCCCAGCTGGGATCTGATCCTCAGCACATCAGGGTGACAGAGGTGACACAGCTGTCACCCCCTTCTGTGGGGGAAAATCGCTCCAAGGCTGCCTTTACAGCTGCCATTTCCAAGTAATATTAAGGAAGCACAGTTTTATTTTCTGTCAGAAGCAACACCAAAAAGATTTTTGCTTTCACAACAAATTTTTTTTCTCTAAATATAAGGGAGAAACCCCTTTCTCCATCCAGAGAGAGTGAGAAGAGGTTCAGTGGGTGGAAATGTGTGCAGAGCACCTCTCCCTGCAGTCAAGTGGAAGGCAGGGTTTGGGTGTCTGTCCCTGTGACAGCACCTCTGATAAATATGTTTATATGCCCCTTGCTGGTTTTTATCATAAATTATGTTGTTTTTCCTCTCCTTTTTGTTGTTCAAAACACTGCCCCAGGCATCAACACCCTTTATTCTCCTCCCAAGTGAAATAAAGAGCAGACACGCTGCAGATGTAGCACACACCACTCATGAAATGCTCAACAGAACAGAAATCCTTTTTTTTTCCTTGTTTTTTTTTTTTTCCCTCTTTTCTCCCAAAGAAATGTGCTTCAGGATCACAGGAGCCAATGGCTGAGGCAGTGATTTATTTGAGTGGTTTTAAATGAGCTGTGCCTTGGAATTCACTGCTGATGTCCCCAAAACTGAGGTGATTTTCTAACACGTGTCCAGTCAAGAGCTGTCTCTGACACTGAGCCAGGCACTTGAGAGAAGCACAAATTCACTTTATGCCCCTGCAGCATTTGCTGGTGTTGAATTTGAAGTGCTGAAGTCTCATCTAGAAGGAGAATTCCTTAAAATTATTTTGGGATGGGGTTTTTAGAGCCCACAAAAACAAACCTTGAGTTACTAAATGGAAGAAACCTGGATAGATGAAACCCCTCTTAGAAGAGTGAGATCTAATTCCCTTACTTCTTTGATTATTATTGACTATTTTGTATTTTTACCTATTTTTTTTGGTAGGAATTAATGTTTGCAAGTGACTTCCTTTATTGTGACACCTTTGATTTGTTGCCATCTCGGGGTAACAGAGAATTGATCTGAAAACTCAGCTGATTAAAACAATGTCTCATTTACCCAGGGGCCAAGGGATGCAGAGAGTGACGAGAATGACAAAGGGGATAAGAAAAGCAAGGGCACGTTTGATGGAGATAAATTGGGAGATCTGAAGGAGGAGGGGGATGTGATGGATAAATCCAATGGTTTGCCTGTCCAGAACGGGATCGACGCCGACGTCAAAGACTTCAGGTGTGTGCATTGGTGGCTGTTAATTAATCAGTTAATAATTAATCAGTGTTGGGGTTTAACCCCAGCCAGCAGCTCAGCCCCTGCAGGCTCCCACTCCATCCCCTGCAGTTCCATGGGGACAGAATCCAAAGGGATTCTCTGGGATGCTGTTCCAGCCCTGAGCAGAGCCCGGAGAGGGGCTGGAGGCTCCTCCCGGGGATATTCCCGAGCCACACGGACACAGCCCCAGGCTCTGTGCCCTGGGATGGCCCTGCTGGAGCAGGGGGTGGCACAGTGACCCTCTGGGGTCCTCCCAGCCTGACCTGACTGGGATTGTGTGACAGGGACTGGTGAAGAGCAAACACCAAACACCCCCAAACACCCTCTCCTTCCCTCTTCATCAGCTCTGCTCGCTGAGTGGGCTGGGATATCACAGAATCCCAGAATGGGCTGGGCTGGAAAGGATCCCAAATCCCATCCACTGCCACCCAGCCATGGAAGGGTCACCTCCCACTGTCCCCAGGGTCACCTCCACTGTCCCCAGGGTCACCTCCCACTGTCCCATGGTCACCTCCACTGTCCCAGGGTCACCTCCACTGTCCCAGGGTCACCCCCACTGTCCCAGGGTCACCTCCACTGTCCCAGGGTCACCCCCACTGTCCCCAGGGACACCTCCCACTGTCCCCAGGGTCACCCCCACTGTCCCAGGGTCACCCCCACTGTCCCAGGGTCACCTCCCACTGTCCCAGGGTCACCCCCACTGTCCCAGGGTCACCTCCCACTGTCCCAGGGTCACCCCCACTGTCCCCAGGGTCACCTCCCACTGTCCCAGGGTCACCTCCCACTGTCCCAGGGTCACCCCCACTGTCCCCAGGGACACCTCCCACTGTCCCAGGGTCACCCCCACTGTCCCCAGGGTCACCTCCCACTGTCCCAGGGTCACCTCCCACTGTCCCAGGGTCACCCCCACTGTCCCCAGGGTCACCCCCACTGTCCCAGGGTCACCCCCACTGTCCCCAGGGTCACCCCCACTGTCCCAGGGTCACCCCCACTGTCCCAGGCTGCTCCAGCCCCAATGTCCAGCCTGGCCTTGGGCACTGCCAGGGATCCAGGGACAGCCACAGCTGCTCTGGGCACCTCTGCCAGGATCTATTTCCATGTAGAATTAACTCAGGGAGCTCTTTCAGACCCTGTTTTTATGTTTCCCCGTTGTGCTCCAGCACCTCCAGGCAGCTCTGGAGGGTGAGCTGCTGGCCTGGAGCGTTCCTGCCCCTTTTCCCGACGCGTTTTTCCCTCCCCGCGCAGCCGCACGCCCGGGAACTGCCAGAACTCGGCCAGCGAGGTGGATCTGCTGGGCCCCAACCAGAACGGCTCCGAGGGGCTGGCCCAGCTGGCCAGCACCAACGGGGCCAAGCCCGTGGAGGATTTCTCCAACATGGAATCCCAGAGCGTGCCCCTGGACCCCATGGAGCACGTGGGCATGGAGCCGCTGCAGTTCGATTACTCCGGCACTCAGGTCCCCGTGGACTCGGCCGCTGCCACCGTGGGGCTCTTTGACTACAATTCCCAGCAGCAGGTGAGGAACTGCTCCCTGATCCATCCCCTGGATCCAGAGGAGTCGGGGTGGGCTGGGGTGAGCTTGGGATCCCATCCTGGGAAAAGGGGTGGAGGAAGATTGGAGGCGTTGTCATCGTCTCCGTGCTGTGTGTGTCCTGCCTGGGAGCTGGAGCAGGAGATTGCAGCTGGAAAAATCAGAATTCCCACAGCAATTCCCAGAGCATCCACCAAGATCTCGGGTGATCCCGGGGGTCTCCAGGAGCTGGTGTTGAAAAAGAGCCTAAAAGTAGGAAAAAGTGCTAAAAAAAACCCCAAACCCCACCCTGGAGCCCAAGAAGTGACAGAGAACCAACACCTGCTCAGCCCAGGTGTGAGCCCCACGCTGGGCTTTACTGAGCCCCACGCTGGGCTTTACTGAGCCCCACGCTGGGCTTTACTGAGCCCCACGCTGGGCTTTACTGAGCCCCACGCTGGGCTTTACTGAGCCCCACTCTGGGCTTTACTGAGCCCCACGCTGGGCTTTACTGAGCCCCACGCTGGGCTTTACTGAGCCCCACGTTGGGCTTTACTGAGCCCCACGCTGGGCTTTACTGAGCCCCACACTGGGCTTTACTGAGCCCCACGCTGGGCTTTACTGAGCCCCACACTGGGCTTTACTGAGCCCCACGCTGGGCTTTACTGAGCCCCACTCTGGGCTTTACTGAGCCCCACGTTGGGCTTTACTGAGCCCCACACTCAGCTTTACTGAGCCCCACACTCAGCTTTACTGAGCCCCACGCTGGGCTTTACTGAGCCCCACGCTGGGCTTTACTGAGCCCCACATTAGCCTTTACTGAGCCCCACACTGGGCTTTACTGAGCCCCGCTCTGGGCTTTACTGATCCCCACGCTGGGCTTTACTGAGCCCCACACTGGGCTTTACTGAGCCCCACACTGGGCTTTACTGAGCCCCACGCTGAGCCAGCCAGAGCAGCCTGTGAATTCCAAGTTCAAACCTTCTACCTGATCCTGGTTTAAACCCTAAGGGCAGAGTCCACTAGTCCAGAGCTTTATCTGAGCCTGGCTTAGGTTTGTTTGACCTTTCTCCCACAGCAGCCCAGACTCCCTTGGCTCCTGCTGAATGCTGGGCTTGGCTCCAGCAATCGACTCCTGCTCCTTTGGATAATGAGTGTAAACTTTATTGCTCTCCCTTTGCAAGTCTGAGATCCCTCAGAGAAGAAGGGAATCCTTTGTTGCAGCTGATTGTTGGGATATGTGAGCAGGATAAATCCTTTGGGATTTGGAGGGAACAGCAGAGGGAAAAGCCTGGCTGGGGGTGGCTGAGCTGCAGAAATGTGGGGTTCTTCAGGTGGATCAACATCCATGCCAAAGGAGTTCAGATCTTTGGAGGTGTAGAGAGGAGTCTGTGGGGTGGAAGGAAATGTGGTGTGGAGTTTCAGGGTGTCTGTGCTCAGTTTCAGGGTGTTAATTCCAGTTTCAGGGTGTTTGTGCTCTCCCCACAGCTGTTCCAGAGGCCCAGTGCTCTGGCTGTGCAGCAGCTGATGGTGCCCAGTTTCAGGCTGTTGTTAGTACCGGTCTCAGGCTGTTGGTACCAGTTTCAGGGTGTTAATACCAGTTTCAGGGTGTTAATTCCAGTTTCAGGCTGTTTTTGCTCTCCCCACAGCTGTTCCAGAGGCCCAGTGCTCTGGCTGTGCAGCAGCTGACAGTGCCCAGTCTCAGGGTGTTGTTAATTCCAGTTTCAGGGTGTCAATACCAGTTTCAGGGTGTTGTTAATGCCGGTTTCAGGTTGTTAATTCCAGTTTCAGGCTGTTTTTGCTCTCCCCACAGCTGTTCCAGAGGCCCAGTGCCCTGGCTGTGCAGCAGCTGACGGTGCCCAGTTTCAGGCTGTGCCCAGTTTCAGGGTGTCAATACCAGTTTCAGGGTGTTGGTACCAGTTTCAGGGTGTCAATACCAGTTTCAGGGTGTTGTTAATGCCGGTTTCAGGTTGTTAGTACCAGTTTCAGGCTGTTTTTTCTCTCCCACAGCTGTTCCAGAGGCCCAGTGCCCTGGCTGTGCAGCAGCTGATGGTGCCCAGTTTCAGGCTGTTGTTAATACCGGTCTCAGGCTGTTGGTACCAGTTTCAGGGTGTTGGTACCAGTTTCAGGGTGTTGTTAGTACCAGTTTCAGGGTGTTGTTAGTACCAGTTTCAGGCTGTTTTTTCTCTCCCACAGCTGTTCCAGAGGCCCAGTGCCCTGGCTGTGCAGCAGCTGACGGTGCCCAGTTTCAGGCTGTGCTCAGTGTCAGGGTGTTGGTACCAGTTTCAGGGTGTTGGTACCAGTTTCAGGGTGTTGTTAGTACCAGTTTCAGGCTGTTTTTGCTCTCCCCACAGCTGTTCCAGAGGCCCAGTGCCCTGGCTGTGCAGCAGCTGACGGTGCCCAGTTTCAGGCTGTTGTTAATACCGGTCTCAGGCTGTTGGTACCAGTTTCAGGGTGTTGGTACCAGTTTCAGGGTGTTAATACCGGTTTCAGGGTGTTGTTAGTACCAGTTTCAGGGTGTTTTTTCTCTCCCACAGCTGTTCCAGAGGCCCAGTGCCCTGGCTGTGCAGCAGCTGATGGTGCCCAGTTTCAGGCTGTGCTCAGTGTCAGGTTGTTGGTACCAGTTTCAGGGTGTTGGTACCAGTCTCAGGGTGTTGTTAATACCAGTCTCAGGCTGTTTTTTCTCTCCCACAGCTGTTCCAGAGGCCCAGTGCCCTGGCTGTGCAGCAGCTGACGGTGCCCAGTTTCAGGCTGTCTGTGCCTGGTTTCAGGGTGTTGGTACCAGTTTCAGGGTGTTGGTACCAGTTTCAGGGTGTTGGTACCAGTTTCAGGGTGTCAATACCAGTTTCAGGGTGTTGGTACCAGTTTCAGGGTGTTGTTAGTACCAGTTTCAGGCTGTTTTTTCTCTCCCACAGCTGTTCCAGAGGCCCAGTGCCCTGGCTGTGCAGCAGCTCACCGCAGCCCAGCAGCAGCAGTACGCCCTGGCCGCTGCCCACCAGCCACACATAGGTGAGTGCTCCTCTCCTCCTGATCCAGGGCACAAAATCCACCCAGGAGCCTCTCAGGTGGATTTTACAAACAGTTATTAACCTGTGAGGAGGAATTGCTACTCCAGGTTTGCTCAGGGGTGTTTCTGGCACACTTTGGATGCCTCTGGAAGGATTCCCTGTGTGCAGGACTGGTACTCTCACCCTCCTGAGGCTTTGGGAGTCTCTGAGCGAAGCATAAATCAGGGTAACAGCACAGAGAAGGGAGGGGAAATGCACAATTTAATATCAGAATGGGGTTTTACAAGTAAAATATGTCATTTATGCAAACACAGGATTGATATTAATAAAAATAATCCATTAAATATATTTATTAACTGGATGTAAAGCACTTAATCATGTGTGGAAAACTATAGGAGGGCTAATCCTAGGTGATTAAACCTAAATGTTTTTAGCACAATAAACCATTTTAGTTTAGGTAGTTCTTCTTGCCCAGAACCCCAATATAAAATCATTCATTAAGTATATTTAATAAAAATAATTCATTAAAAATAAATTAATAAAAATAATTCATTAAATATATTTAATAAAAATAATTCATTAAATATATTTATTAACTGGATGTAAAGCATTTAATCATGTGTGGAAAACCAGGAAAACTATAGGAGGGCTACTCCTGGGTGATTAAATCTAAATGTTTTTAGCACAATAAACAATTTGTGGTGGTTCTTCCTGCCCAGAACCCCAATATAAAATCATTCATTAAATAGATTTAATAAAAATAATTCATTAAATATAAATTAATAAAAATCACTCATTAAATATATTTATTAACTGGATGTAAAGCACTTAATCATGTGTGGAAGACTATAGGAGGGCTACTCCTGGGTGATTAAACCTAAATGTTTTTAGCACAATAAACAATTTGTGGTGGTTCTTCCTGCCCAGAACCCCAATATAAAATCATTCATTAAATAGATTTAATAAAAATAATTCATTAAATATAAATTAATAAAAATCACTCATTAAATATATTTATTAACTGGATGTAAAGCACTTAATCATGTGTGGAAGACTATTGGAGGGCTACTCCTGGGTGATTAAAGGTAAATGTTTTTGGCACAATAAACAATTTGTGGTTGTTCTTCCTGCCCAGAACCCCAATATAAACATGTTGGGGCTCTGGAGCTCTGTGCTGTGCCCTTGTGTGCTCAGTGTGGAGTTCAGGGACTGAAATTATTCAGTTTTTAACTTCCTCCCCTTCACTTTCTCTGATGATGAAACCTCTCCCTGCAGATTTGGGAATGGTTTCCCACTCCAGACTGAGCAGTGGGAACGCTGGGATGCTGAGCTGGGAATGGGCTGCTCTGGCTCCTCATTTACTCACTGGAGCAAGTGCAGAGTAGTCACAAGCTCCAGATCCTGAACAGGGCCTGCCTGCCCTGCAGAAGCACCTGAGCTGCTGGATCTAAAGGATTTTATCCTCAAGGAGCATCAAATCCTTGGAATTGGGGGATTTTTAATGCCAGATCTGTCTCCTGCCCATCAGCACTCACTGTTTGCTCCCTCCCTGTAGAAACCCCCCTGGGGAAAGCTGGAAAGCAGGGGGGCAGGCTGATGTGGTGCTGCACAGGGGGTGTGCTGGGGTTTTTCTCACTGACAGGAATGTTTCCAGCAGGTTTAGCTCCCGCTGCCTTCGTCCCCAACCCCTACATCATCAGCGCGGCGCCTCCGGGGACCGATCCCTACGCAGCCGGGCTGGCGGCAGCTGCCACGCTAGGTGAGCAATTGCAGCTCTCCCTGCCTGCCATTCCCTGCTCCTGGGGGAGGGAATCAGCAGCACAGCAGCGTTCCTGGGGGGGGAGCATTGATGGAAGGCTGTGGGTAAAACCAGGGTTTGTCATTGGAATGAGGGTGCCGAGGGAAGCTGAGTCCCTGGGTGGGGAGGAGGTCCCGGAGCGTTGGCAGCACCGGCTCCGGGCACGGGGGGAGATTTGGGAATGATTCCTGTGCAGAGAGGTTCCTGCTCAGCCTTTCTGCATCACCTCAGGACCTCCAGAGCTGCTTTCTGGGCACCAGCAGAGTGCAGAGGAGCAGCAGGTCAGCAGCTTCATTTCCTGGAAAGACCACACGGAGCTGGGCCACCTTTCCAGGAAATACCAAGTGGTGGCCACAATTTTCCTTTTCTCTTCTTCTCCTCTTCTTCTCCTCTTCTCCTCTTCTCCTCTTCTCCTCTTCTCCTCTTCTCCTCTTCTCCTCTTCTCCTCTTCTCCTCTTCTCCTCTTCTCCTCTTCTCCTCTTCTCCTCTTCTCCTCTTCTCCTCTTCTCCTCTTCTCCTCTTCTCCTCTTCCCTTCTTCCCTTCTTCCCTTCTTCCCTTCTTCCCTTCTTCCCTTCTTCCCTTCTTCCCTTCTTCCCTTCTTCCCTTCTTCCCTTCTTCCCTTCTTCCCTTCTTCCCTTCTTCCCTTCTTCCCTTCTTCCCTTCTTCCCTTCTTCCCTTCTTCCCTTCTTCCCTTCTTCCCTTCTTCCCTTTTTCTCTTTTTCTCTTTTTCTCTTTTTCTCTTCTCTTTTTCTCTTTTTCTCTTTCTCTTTTTTCCTCTTTTTTTCCTCTTTTTTCTCTTTTTTTTTCTCTTTTTTTCTCTTTTTCTCTTTTTTCTCTTTTTCTCTTTTTCCCCCTTCCCCTTTCCCCCTTTCCCTTTCCCTGTTCCCCTTTCCCTTTTTTCTTTCCTTTTTTTTCCTTTTTCTCAGCTCTGCTGCAGTTCCCTGAGCTTTTGCAGCCTCTGACCAGAAGCAAACCCCATCCAGGCTGTGCTTAACTCAGATTTTAGACATTTGAGCTGGAAATAGCACCCCAGGCATACCTAAAGCATCCCAAAACTTGGCATCAGGGCCTCTGCTTGAATAATTCTGTGTTTATGACTCTTAAAAGAAACAAAACAATTCATAATGTGCTGGGTGTATTTCTAGTGTTACACCACTGAGAAACAGGAGTTATTTTAACTCTCTCATCAGGCTTTGAAGCCTAGAAACGACAAGATAAACTTCATGATGATGTTTCTTTCAGAAAAGCAGCTTTTCTGTCCCATCCTGAGCAGTTTTGGGAACCCTTTCCTCCTGTCAGGACTGAGAGCAGCGCTGCAGGGACATGGGACAATTTCAGTTTATATAAAACCAAAAAGCCTCCTTGATGTGCCTGGGAGTGTTAAATTGGGAGGATCAGAGAAGCTTCTGGGATGGAAGAAATGAGTTTGGGGTTATTGGGAGTTTATTGCTCAGTTACTCCCAGAGCAGAGAGGAAACTTTGGGGTGTGTTTTATGGCAGAGAAAATCTGTCAATTAAAGTTCTGGCAGGTTTGTCATGATTGTGAGACTGGCAGCTCTGGGATAATTCTCTTCTCTTGCCAACAATAGCAGCATTTTAAAGAACAAATTTGAATGCAGAGGGAAGAACTTCCTAGAAAAAAAAAACCTCATTTAGATTTTAAACTGTGGGGAAGATACTGCTGCCTTTGAACTGCCTTCCATCATTTGAGAAAGATGTCACTCAAAAAACCAAAAACTTGCCTTTTTTAATGCCAGTTGGGAAATGATTCCCTCTGGGGTGGAGCGTTGTAGGTAGAAAATGTTCCTGTTTTTTGTGGAGAGCTGGAGCAGGGCTGGGATAACCTGGATGCAGGAAAAGCAGAGGCTCCCACCCACAGCAGGTGCTGGGAGTTCCAGCCTTGGGTGGTGGGAAATGATTCCAGCAGGAAAAGCCCTGGTTTAGTGGGGAAGTGGGTGAATTCTGGGATAACCAGCTGGGAAAACCAGTGGGTGAATACTGGGATAACCAGTGGGTGAATTCTGGGATAACCAGCTGGGAAAACCAGTGGGTGAATTCTGGGATAACCAGTGGATGAATTCTGGGATAACCAGTGGATGAATTCTGGGATAACCAGTTGGGAAAACCAATGGATGAATGTTGGGATAACCAATGGGTGAATAATACTGGGATAACCAGTGGATGGATGCTGGGATAACCAGTGGATGAATCCTGGGATAACCAGTGGGTGAATTCTGGGATAACCAGCTGGGAAAACCAGTGGGTGAATTCTGGGATAACCAGTGGATGAATTCTGGGATAACCAGTGGGTGAATTCTGGGATAACCAGTTGGGAAAACCAGTGGGTGAATACTGGGATAACCAGTGGATGAGTGCTGGGATAACCAACTGGGATAACCAATGGATGAATATTGGGATAACCAATGGATGAATTCTGGGATAAGCAGTAGATGGATGCTGGGATAACCAGTGTATGAATTCTGGGATAAGCAGTGGATGGATTCTGGGATAAGCAGTGGATGAATTCTGGGATAACCAGTGGGTGAATTCTGGGATAACCAGTTGGGAAAACCAGTGGGTGAATTCTGGGATAAGCAGTGGGTGAATAATACTGGGATAACCAGTGGGTGAATTCTGGGATAACCAATGGGTGAATTCTGGGATAACCAGCTGGGAAAACCAGTGGATGAGTGCTGGGATAACCAATGGGTGAATAATACTGGGATAACCAGTGGATGGATGCTGGGATAACCAACTGGGATAACCAATGGATGAATATTGGGATAACCAGTGGATGAATTCTGGGATAAGCAGCTGGGATAACCAATGGATGAATTCTGGGATAACCAGTGTATGAATCCTGGGATAAGCAGTGTCTGAATTCTGGGATAACCAGTGTATGAATTCTGGGATAAGCAGTGGATGAATTCTGGGATAACCAGTGTATGAATTCTGGGATAAGCAGTGGATGAATTCTGGGATAAGCAGTGGATGGATGCTGGGATAAGCAGTGGGTGAATTCTGGGATAAGCAATGTATGAATGCTGGGATAACCAGCTGGGATAAGCAGTGGGTGAATTCTGGGATAACCA
Organism: Poecile montanus; assembly: GCA_038429875.1. Lineage (NCBI taxonomy): Eukaryota > Metazoa > Chordata > Aves > Passeriformes > Paridae > Poecile > Poecile montanus. Next base: position 5,028,759 of record CM076525.1, read on the forward strand.
GTTGGGATAACCAGTATATGAATTCTGGGATAACCAGTGGATGGGTGCTGGGATAAGCAGTGTATGAATCCTGGGATAAGCAGTGTATGAATCCTGGGATAAGCAGTGGATGAATCCTGGGATAACCAGTGTATGAATTCTGGGATAAGCAGTGGATGAATCCTGGGATAACCAATGTATGAATCCTGGGATAAGCAGTGTATGAATCCTGGGATAACCAGTGTATGAATTCTGGGATAAGCAGTGGATGAATCCTGGGATAACCAGTGTATGAATCCTGGGATAACCAGTGTATGAATTCTGGGATAAGCAGTGTATGAATCCTGGGATAAGCAGTGGATGAATGCTGGGATAAGCAGTGTATGAATTCTGGGATAAGCAGTGGATGAATCCTGGGATAACCAGTGGATGAATGCTGGGATAAGCAGTGGGTGGATGCAGCACAGGGAATATTTGCTCTCAGAGGTGCTGGAAGGAGCAGCCAGCCGTGCTGGGTGCAGGAGCAGCTCTCCTGCAGGGAGGGAGGGAAGGAGGGAAGGAAGGAGCAGCTCTGGGTGCTGCTGGGCTCTGGCAGTGATGCCTCTCTTGCCCTCACTGAGAACTCTGTTCTGTAATGAGCCTCTCGCTCCTGTGCTCGGAGCAGCTGAGCCAGACTCGCAGCCCTTTTAAGCCCAGCTGCCTGCAAACTTCAAAGCTTTTGCATCTCCTCTGCTTTTTACACCCAAGGCTTTGGCAGCAACCTCTGACTAGGAGAAAAACCCATCTAGGCTGTGCTCGGTTGATAATTAGAGCTGAGACTAAAATATTCCAGAGAGATGCCCGAATTTTGCCCAGATAAAGGAGTTGCAGCAACTTGCAGCAGCCTGAGGGCAAATGCAGGTTAATGACTTGCATTAAAAGGGAGCAATTGCAGCTCTTTCCCTGCTGGGTGCAGGAGAACCCCGGGAGTTGGGGTTTGATGTGCACTCAGTGATTATAAACAGGTTAAAATCACTCCCTGCTTACCTGTCTGTGCCTGCTGAGGCACCACAGGCACCACCTTCGTGGCACTGATTCATTTGCTGCGGGTTTTTGTCTGTTTTAGCTCACGAATTTCCAGGTTGGAAGGGAAGAAATTAGCGGCTGCTGCTCCAGATCTGAGTAGGAAGCGGATCAGCATCTCTGATTCTGTAAATCCAGCAAGGATGGGCTTTGGGGTGGGATACAAATCCAGGCCTTCAGCATCTGCCTGGAATTAGCCAGCACCTCCCTGCTGTGCAGAGCTGGCACCTAAATCCCAAATCTGGGGAAAGCACAGTGGTTAAAACCAGGATAACACAAGGAGAGAACTTTTACAGGTTTGAAATACGAGTTTAATACTTGGCACAAGGCATGGAATGAATATCCTGAAGTGTGGACGTGGGAGCAGGAGCTCATCCAGGTCCTTGGCATTCTGCAGGAGTTCAGCTGAGCCTGTTAGAGTAAAATAAACCAGGAAGAAAGGAACAAAAACCAAAAGGAAAAGGGACTTGCAGGATTTTCCTCCTTTGTCACAGCCAGGCTAACACTGAGCACTCAGCACTGTGTTTGCACATCCCTTTTCATGTCATCCCTCATTTTCCATGGAATCACAAACCTGGGCAGAACCCAAGTACTGAGTGTCTCTAAAAAGAAATCCCTGTTTTTATACCAGTCATGACCAAAAATCCTATAAAGATTTGTTTATTCCAGTGTCACACCTGAGTCTGGCTCTGCCTGAGTTATTCCCCCTGTGGGGAGGGAGCCCTTGGAAAGGGTGATGGATTTGGGAATCAAAGGGAACACCTGACCTTTCCTAAAGATACCAAACACTCATAATAAAAAATATTCCTGGATTCCCATCCGTGTTATTTGGTGGGAAGGGCTCCTCCCTCCAGCACTGAGAGCTCCCTTAGCGTTATTCCAGCTGGGATTATTGAGGGAGAGAGGCTGCCATGCTGCCATCTCCAAATTCCTGTGCTGTCCTGAGACCTGATAAACACCAGGAATCTTCAAAAGTGAGGCTTTTTCTGCTGCTCTCCAAGGTTATTATTATTATTATTGTTATTTTTAAGCCTCTTAAGTTGGAGGAGGGAAGGTGAGGTTTGAGGAGGGAATGTGGGAAGGGACAGGACCGTGCAGCCTCTTTTAGGGGAGATTTGCAAATGCAAAGCAGGGCTGGAAAAAGAACATTTTAACACTTGAGAGCTGATGCAGTCCAGCTGTGCAGAGGGTTTGGTGATTTATTGAGGAGCTGAGGGTGGATGGATGGATGGATGGATGGATGGATGGATGGATGGATGATGGATGGATGGATGGATGGATGGATACATGGATACATGGATGGATAACAGTGAGCTGTGAATTTCAGCTGGGGTGAGAAGTTGCTCTCTGTGGGTGAATGAAACAAGGTTCCTCTGTTTGGGTTGGGGGTTTCTGTGCCTCCCCTGTACAAGCAGGGCACACCAATAAAACCACGGGGTCACTGCTGGCAGAGTCACCTCCCACAGTGACGAAATTCCAGACTGGGAACTCCACGGAATTCTCCGCCCTTGCCAAACCCGCGCGTTGGCAGAGGGTTCCAGGGGAGCGTGCAGCAGCGCTGAGCGGGGATTTTGGGGTGCCCCTGGCCCCCCAGGAGCTGACACTGCCCCTGCTGTGTTCCAGGCCCGGCTGTGGTGCCTCACCAGTACTATGGAGTCACTCCCTGGGGAGTTTATCCTGCCAGCCTCTTCCAGCAGCAAGCGGCCGCCGCTGCCGCCGCCACCAACTCTGCCAACCAGCAAACCACGCAGCAAACCCAGCAGGGCCAGCAGCAGGTAAGGAATGCCGGCTCCCCAGGGCCAGGGAATGTCCTGAGCTGGAAATGAACCCCCAGGAATCGTGGATTCCAAGCCCTGGCCCTGCACAGACCCCCAGCAATCCCACCCTGTGCACCCCTGGCAGCCTCAGGGCTGTGCCCATCCCCATCCCCATCCCCATCCCCATCCCCATCCCTGTTCCCACTGGGGGAAAAGGAGCAGGGAGAATTTCTTCCCCAAAAGGGTGATTGGAAAACGTAATGGATTGTCCATTGGAGTCCCCATTCCTGGAGGTGGGTAAGGAAAGCCTGGATGTGTCACTTTGTCACTCAGTGCCATGCTCTGGGTGTCAGGTGGTGGCAGCTCGAAGGTTGGACTTGGTGATCTCAAAGGTCTTTTCCAGCCCAGCTGATTGTGTGTTAAACCCAGCCTAAACCTCCCCTGTGGCAGCTCCAGCCACTCTGAATTACCCTGATGTTTCCTCTGGCTGATCCTGACCTCAGCTCTCAGTGGTTCTAAATGAGGAGACCTCTCCTAGAAACAAAGGGACAAGAGCCATCTGTAGATTTGTAATTGGATTTATCCTTCCTGCACGTGGAGGGTGGCACATGGACGTGGGTGGTGGTGAGTTAGGGAGTGTCAGTGCTTGGGAAAACACCAATGGATCAGCTTGGGAATGGCCTGAGCTGTGCAGCAGCACTCCTGTGGTGTGAGGGGCAATCAGCAGGAGCAGAGCTGGGCTGCAGTCCCTGGAGCAGCTCCTTGGCTGATGGAGGTGGCAGGATAAAGAGCAGAAGCTGAAAAAACCCTTTGAAAACCAAAGCCCAGTGTCAGGAGGTGTTCTGAGGCCTTTACAGATGCAGCAGGCGTGAGCAGAGAGAGCTGCTGCAAAGGCTCAGGCTATCAAAATAAAATATCTGCGTGCCAGTGGCCTTTATGGGATGTTTCATTACTTTTATGGCCGTGGAGCAGGCGTGAGTGGGGTGGGGAGTGGGGTTTGGAATGCAAACCCTGCTCCTGGGGGCTGCAGCAGGGATTGTTTGCATTAAAACTGCTGAGGCAGAGGCTTTGGGAACCTGGACACCTGATTTGTGACCCTTGTGACACCTTAATAACGTGTTAATGAAACCCAGCAGCATTCCAGTGCTGGAATTGCTGGCTCCGAGGTGCCCCGGGCTGGTTCCTGTGCAGGCTCTATCAGAGAACCTGGGGATCCTTCCCAGCCTCTCCATGCACAAAGTCTGTTTTTGCTGTTAGTGGCTGGAGCAGGTGACAGCCACGGTGTCCCCTCTGCTGCAGGATGTTGGGGACACACAGGCTGAGCTTGCAGGCTCCTGCAGCAGCTCTGCTCTGACACAGCCAGCCTGGCCCAGGGGATTGCAGGACAGGCCACTCTGCCCTCCTCCCACCACAGCAGCTCGTCCCTGCCAACCCCACCTGGGCTCTCTGGGCACCATCTCCTGTGCTTTAAGGCTTGTGTCACCAGGTCTCTGCTCTCTTGGGGACAGCCAGGTCACCTCCTGCCACCCGCCCCCAGCTCCTGAGCTGGGCTCTGTAAGGTTTCTGCTCAGGAGGGTTTTTAGTGGGGCTGTGGTGACAGGGAGCAGATGTTAGCTGGGGTGGCTTGTGCACACTCCTGGCAGAGGATGAGTGTTGGAGGTGGGATCAGGGAATTGGAAAGGTTGGAGAAGCTCTCTAAAGACCATGGAGTCCAAGCATGACCCCAGCACTGCCCCTGTTCAGGCACCACATCCCTGGGTGTTCTGAGCTCTTCAGGGCTGGGGACTCCACCACTGCCCTGGGCAGATTCCAAATCCTGACCACCCTGCAGTGAAGGAAATTCCTGCTGCTGTCCCCCCTGAGCCTCCCCTGGCCCAGCCTGAGGCCGTTCCCTCTCCTCCTGTCCCTGTTCCCTGGGACCCCCCGGCTGTCCCCTCCTGCCAGGGACTTGTGCAGAGCCAGAAATTCCCCCTGAGCCTCCTTTGCTCCAGCCTGAGCCCCTTCCCAGCTCCCTCAGGAATTCTCCAGCCCCTTCCCAGCTCCCTCAGGAATTCCCCAGCCCCTTCCCAGCTCTCTCAGGAATTCCCCAGCCCCTTCCCAGCTCCCTCAGGAATTCTCCAGCCCCTTCCCAGCTCCCTCAGGAATTCTCCAGCCCCTTCCCAGCTCCCTCAGGAATTCTCCAGCCCCTTCCCAACCCCCTCAGGAATTCTCCAGCCCCTTCCCAGCTCCCTCAGCAATTCTCCAGCCCCTTCCCAGCTCCCTCAGCAATTCTCCAGCCCCTCCCCAGCTCCCTCAGGAATTCTCCAGCCCCTTCCCTGCTCTGTTCCCTGCCCTGGACTTGCTCCAGCCCCTCCAGGTCCTGTTTGAATGTGAGGAAAAGTGAATTAAGAGCAAAGGAGAGAAGGTTTTCCCCCCTGGTGCTGCTCCTGCTCCTGCCTGGTGATGGTGGCTCTGTCCTGGCTCCCAGAATAACCCAGTGGCTGTTCTGTCCTCTCCAGGTGCTCCGTGGAGGAGCCAGCCAGCGTCCCCTGACTCCCAACCAGAACCAGCAGGGCCAGCAGACGGATCCTCTGGTGGCCGCCGCCGCCGTCAACTCCGCGCTCGCCTTCGGCCAGGGGCTGGCAGCAGGAATGCCAGGTACCAGCATTGCCAGCAGAGCCTGGGAAATGGGATTCTGCTGCCATCAGCACTGCCTGCTCGTGATGGTTTGGGGGTTAATGCCAGGGCTGGGTGTCTGACTCCATCTTCTCTTCCCGGCTGGCTCAGTGATGAGGTTTCTCTTCACTTGAGTTTCCAGCCAGCATCTGTTTGTGGGGTTCACTGATTTTCTTCAAGAATTCAAGTCTGTAGAGCGAGTAAAGAAATCAGGGGGGGACTCTCTCTCTCTCTGGTTTGCATTCCACAGTTTATTTCTGTGAAGGGGAATCCAAAGGACGAGAGACCAAGGGTTTGGGGTCAGGGGGTCTCTTTTAACAGGGTTTCTCAGAGGGAGGGAACATCAGAGAAAGAACCAATTATTTTTCTGTTAGTACATCTTACAAACTTTCTACAAATCAAGGTTACACACACCAAGATAAGAAATAACAGACACCAACTTCTTCAAATGCCCACAAAGGTGGAGGAGTATTCTCCACAGAGGGGCAGAGTGGGGGGCTTGGTTTCCTGGCAACACAGGGGGAAAGAAAGGGAAGGGAAGCAAATCAAATCCTCTCAGCTTCCACAGCTCAGAGGCATTCTGGGACAGGAAAAACAAAGTTACAAACTTCCATGTTGGAAAGAAGGGTCCCCTGGGCTAAAGAAACTTCCAGCAGCTGGAAATGCCAGCAGGGCCCTCTCTTTACTCCATCCGGCCTCTGCCGTGGGGCTGAGGAGAGAAACTTCAGTGACCATGGGAACTTGACACCAGGTAAACAGGAGAAAGAGAAGCTGGGGGGGAAATCACAACTAAAAGATGGGAAAAGATACATTTCAAGCTATCAACTACAACAGGTGTGTCCCTGGCTGGCAGCACTGGGGGCTGGCAGGTGGCCTTGTGGCACAGGTGACAGCAGTGACACCTCCCTGTGGGGGATTCTCCAGGAATCCATGGCTGCTGTGGAAAATCCCCTCCAGGTTTCTCTGTGGGCTGTTGAAGCTTATGGGATCTGTGTTTGAAACCTCAGGGGTTTCTTAGTCCCGTTCATTCATCTCAGCTCTCCATCCCTGCCAGGGCCTTGACTTAACAGGGGCTTCCTGCCATGATTGCTCTTCCAAGAGGCTTAAAAAGAGGGAAAGAAAAGGGATAAAAGGGAGCAGGGTTTAGTTCTCATTTCTGGCTCATCATTGGAGGAGCTGCTGGAGGAATTCTGACTGATCCCTGAGGCTTTGGGGTAAAATGGTGCTGAAATTCAGTTATTGCGAATATTATTGTGATGGCAAAGGACAAACCTGAGCTCATTGGAATAATGTGCAGAAATGTATTGCTGGTGAAAAGTAAGGAAAAAGGATTATTTGGATTTCAGCTCTCCTTGCTGGCAGTGTCACTTCCTTGTTAATGTGGTTTTTTTGTTGTTTAAGAATGTTGCAGTATTAAGTTACAAAGTGAACTGTGCAGGTCTCCTTTAATCTCTGTTATTTGGGTTGTATTTGCTTTGCAAATGCACACATATATGCAATTACAGATATATGTTTGTAGCTGTATTTGCAAAGCAAATATTCACAGGGAACATTTAGTGACCTCCCACCTTAGAGAGTCACTGCATTTAATTTTAATATTTTCATTTCATGTACAATTCCATAATGAGGTGCCTAAATCACTATATTCTGTCAGTCTGCTGCTGTGTGTATCACCAGCACTTACAGGAGTTTATTTACCTGAATTAAAGAATATTTAATGGTACCAACGATCCAAAATGCAGAAGTGGAAGTTGCCTGTGGGTGCACCCAGCTCTAAGCAATCCCAGCACACTTTGTATTTATCATGGAGCAAAAACGGTGCTTTTGTATTTTAAACCTGTTTTTAGCTGATTTTACACTGGTGACAGTGTGATAATAAAGATTCTGGGGGCAAAAAGTCTTTTCTACTTGAAATTCTTTATGCAAATTTTGGACTTTTTTTTGAGAAAAGCAGGGCTGTTCTTGCTTCTTTTGTTTCCATTCATCTTTTCCTTTGGAAACCTCTTGCACTGGGCTCAGGTGGACATGAGTGATGTGTTTGTCACCTGCTGTCCCCTGTGCTTGCCTCTGCAGGTTACCCAGTGCTGGCTCCTGCTGCTTATTACGACCAAACCGGAGCCCTCGTGGTCAACGCTGGGGCCAGGAACGGCCTGGGGGCTCCTGTGCGCCTGGTGGCCCCTGCCCCTGTCATCATCAGCTCCTCTGCAGCCCAGGCAGGTGAGTCCTGGCACCATGAGTCCTGTCCCCTCCTGCCCAGGCAGGTGAGTCCTGGCACCATGAGTCCTGTCCCCTCCTGCCCAGCCAGGTGAGTCCTGTCCCCTGCAGCCCAGGCAGGTCAGTCCTGTCCCCCCCAGAGGTTCAGACAGGTGAGTCCTGTCCCCTCCTGCCCAGGCAGGTCAGTCCTGGCACCAGCCAGGTGAGTCCTGTCCCCTGCAGCCCAGCCAGGTGAGTCCTGGCACCTCCTGCCCAGCCAGGTCAGTCCTGTCCCCTCCTGCCCAGGCAGGTGAATCCTGTCCCCATGAGTCCTGTCCCCTGCAGCCCAGGCAGGTCAGTCCTGTCCCCTCCTGCCTGGGCAGGTGAATCCTGTCCTGTCCCCTCCTGCCTGGGCAGGTGAATCCTGTCCTGTCCCCTGCAGCCCAGGCAGGTCAGTCCTGTCACCAGCCAGGTCAGTCCTGTCCCCTCCTGCCCAGGCAGGTGAATCCCGTCCTGTCCCCCCCAGAGGTTCAGGCAGGAGCCTTCTGGTCCCTCCCAGTCCCTGCTGTGTCCCCAGCCCTCCGTGCTCCGCTGGCAGTGATGACAAACTTGCCCTCACTGAGATCCATCAGGGATTGTTGTTGAGAAACATCCTCTGTGCTCAACTTGGCTGAGCCTCCGGAGCAGCCACGGAGAGGGGAGGAGCAGGAGATTGAAATATTTTGTGGAGTTTTGTTGTAGGTACTGAAATTTGTCCCCTGGCAGCAGCTTGCCCACCTGCTGGAGCCTTCAGAATTCCCAGGGGCTCCAGGGAGAGCTCAGAGCCCCCTCCAGGGCCTGCAGGGGCTCCAGGAGAGCTGGAGAGGGACTGGGGACAAGGCCTGGAGGGACAGGACACAGGGAATGGCTTGAGATTGGCAAAGGGGAGATTTGGGTGGGATCTTGGGCAGGAATTGTTCCCTGGGAGGGTGGGGAGGGGCTGGGCTGGAATTGCCAGAGCAGCTGTGGCTGTCCCTGGATCCCTGGCAGTGCCCAAGGCCAGGCTGGACATTGGGGCTGGAGCAGCCTGGGACAGTGGGGGTGACCCTGGGACAGTGGGGGTGACCCTGGGACAGTGGAGGTGACCCTGGGGACAGTGGGGGTGACCCTGGGGACAGTGGAGGTGACCCTGGGGACAGTGGGGGTGACCCTGGGGACAGTGGAGGTGACCCTGGGACAGTGGAGGTGACCCTGGGGACAGTGGGGGTGACCCTGGGGACAGTGGAGGTGACCCTGGGGACAGTGGGGGTGACCCTTGGACAGTGGAGGTGACCCTGGGACAGTGGGAGGTGACCCTGGGGACAGTGGAGGTGACCCTGGGGACAGTGGGGGTGACCCTGGGGACAGTGGAGGTGACCCTGGGGACAGTGGGGGTGACCCTGGGACAGTGGGGGTGTCCCTGGGACAGTGGGGGTGACCCTGGGGACAGTGGGGGTGACCCTGGGGACAGGATGAGTTTTGAGCTCCTTTCCAACCCAACCCTTTCCATGATTTGTGCTTTATGATATCACCATGCCTCAAATGGCCTTTGCCATGAGTTTCTTTGGCATTTATTTGTGTTCCTTGGGAGTTGAAGGCTTTTAAAAAGGATTTTTCAGCCAGAATCCATCGGTGTGAGCAGCCCCTGCCAGCACTGGGCTCAGATTATGAAATGGGCCTTTTAATTGTTTTCTTGTAGCTCTTGTTTATTTTGCTTTTTCTTTAACTTTGGGACTGGCTGAAAACCAGAAATCCTTGGGTTTGATGTTCTTGGCACCGCAGGTTTGTGTTTCATGTGCTGAAGGATCATTTCAGTTATTTCAAAACTCAGGGTTCTTAATTGGCCCTTGTGAGTGTGGGGCTGCAGGGATTGCACTCCTGGCTCTTTGGAGAAAGAGCCATTCCTGGTTCTGATCTGTGCAGCTCCAGCAGCACGAGAGCAGCAGGAGCAGCTGCCCATGGCTGGAGCCCATAGATATTAAAAACCAGATTTCTGCAGAGTTTGCTCCTGAAATAAAAAACCTGCAGTGATCCAAAGCCCCCAGCTAAGGTTTAACTTGCACAAGGTGACCAAAACTGATTTTCTCAGTGTGAAAAACGAAGTTCACTCCTGTAAAATTTTAAAAAGTTTAATAAAGACAATAAGAGACATAAAATAAAGCAAAGAGTTATGGCCAGGTGCCTGGTATCTTGGGAATACCCTTTTTATCCCATCCTTGTGAGGGTTTAATGCATATTCAAGCATGTCCCCTCTTAGATCATGCTTTTGCACAATTTTATTTTCTGCTGGTCAGCATATTTTTTGCTGGTCATCATTATTCTAGCTGGTCAGCATTATTTGAAGTTTGGTTTCCTTTCTTCTGCAAATGGTCACTTGTTGATAACAGTCCAGGCCCTTCATCCTTCCTTTGAGGGCAGCTGGGCTTCACATCTTCCCCCCTGCCAAAGTCCTGGTGTTTGATAACCATTTGCTCTCCATTTCCTGCTGCTGATAATAACCTGTTTTTCCACTGTCCTTCTGTTGGAAAAACATCTTGATCCTCCCATTGTCTTTCCTTGTCCAGATGAAACATATCCTTTACCATTCAGAATTCCCATCTAAGCCTATAACTTGCTAAGAGAGAAAAGAATACAGTGAAAGCATCTAGTGTATATTTATCAGAATAACTGTGAAAAGCCAATATTTACAGCATGAATTCACAACATCAGCGGCTTTGCCGACGTTTCTCCCATTCTTGCAGCGGTGGCGGCGGCGGCGGCGTCGGCCAACGGAGCGGCCGGGGGGCTGGCAGGGACCACCAACGGCCCCTTCCGCCCCCTGGGCACGCAGCAGCCCCAGCCCCAGCCCCAGCAGCAGCCCACCAACAACCTGGCCTCCAGCTCCTTCTACGGGAACAACTCCCTGAGCAGCAACTCGCAGAGCAGCTCGCTGTTCTCGCAGGGCTCTGCCCAGCCAGCCAACACCTCCCTGGGCTTCGGCAGCAGCTCCTCCCTGGGAGCCACGCTGGGCTCCGCGCTGGGCGGCTTCGGCACCGCAGGTGAGCCCAACTCCGGGGTGTGTGCTCTGAGCTGAGCCCCCTCCTCCTCCTCTCTTACTGCTGTCAGCGTTCAGGAGCACACATAACCACCAATGGTTCTATGAAGGTGCTTTATTTAAAGAGCTCTGGGTGTCAGGGGTACACAAAGCCAAATCTGACCCCCTTTGGTTTTGAGTTGAACATATTTTATACTCTATTGTTATGCAACTTGCATATTAATTATTAAACTTACATTGTTCCATTGTAAGCATTGTTTTACCCAAGCATGGATTTCTCGTGATCCCCCCTTAGCCCCCTAACATGGTTCCCCATGTTCTCTAAACAATAATTATATCTAATCACATCTAACAATTGTATCATTTATCATATACTGACTACACAGGTGCAGCTTGACCTGGTCTTTAGCAAGCACAAGGCCTAACATTTCCCAGGGCCTGCTTTTCCCAGGGCTTTCCAAACCTAAGTCCCCGAATTTTCTAAGATTTTAAGACCTTTTACTATCACTGATGCTGAATAGATCACACAGACACAGCTCCAGGTGTGGGGAAAGGAAGAGCAGAGTTTATTTTTCCTCCCAGGATTTATAGGTTTCTGCCCACAGCCAGGGGTTGGATGGTCAGGATAGCACTTTCTCACAGCACTGGCTGTGAAAGAAAGAGAAAGTTTGATTTTCCTCCCAGGATTTACAGGTTTCTGACCATGGCCAGGGATGGGATGGTCAGGATAACACTTTCTCACAGCACTGGCCATGAGAGATGCCCATCACAAGACGTGGAACAGAAATAATGTCCACATATCTATGTTTACAGTTACTGTCCTGGGAAAGTCCTTAGAAAACCATGTCAGCAAGCTCAGAAGCTGAGTTTTCAGAGCCACACTCCTCCTCCTCCATCCCGGCCCAAATGGGACTTTTCCTTCAGGCTTTGAACATTTGTGGGCAGAAATGCTGTTAGTGGGTGATAATTAGCAGTAGGAGTTAATTAGGCACGTTGTGGATCAGCCCCTTTGTATTTTTCCCTCCATGTGGAATATTGGGATGGCAGGAATTGCTTCCAGAGTGTTACCAACACCTCTCACCTCGGAGTAAAGGCTGAGGAGCTACTCATGAGGAGAGGAGAGGAGAGGAGAGGAGAGGAGAGGAGAGGAGAGGAGAGGAGAGGAGAGGAGAGGAGAGGAGAGGAGAGGAGAGGAGAGGAGAGGAGAGGAGAGGAGAGGAGAGGAGAGGAGAGGAGAGGAGAGGAGAGGAGAGGAGAGGAGAGGAGAGGAGAGGAGAGGAGAGGAGAGGAGAGGAGAGGAGAGGAGAGGAGAGGAGAGGAGAGGAGAGGAGAGGAGAGGAGAGGAGAGGAGAGGAGAGGAGAGGAGAGGAGAGGAGAGGAGAGGAGAGGAGAGGAGAGGAGAGGAGAGGAGAGGAGAGGAGAGGAGAGGAGAGGAGAGGAGAGGAGAGGAGAGGAGAGGAGAGGAGAGGAGAGGAGAGGAGAGGAGAGGAGAGGAGAGGAGAGGAGAGAGAGAGGAGGAGAGAGAGGAGAGGAGAGGAGAGGAGAGGAGAGGAGAGGAGAGGAGAGGAGAGGAGAGGAGAGGAGAGGAGAGGAGAGGAGAGGAGAGGAGAGGAGAGGAGAGGAGAGGAGAGGAGAGGAGAGGAGAGGAGAGGAGAGGAGAGGAGAGGAGGTGGTTTTGGTGTCTCATTCTGGGAGTTGTTGCCATCACTCTCGGTGGTTTTGGGACACCTCCCATCCACGGTTCAGTCCTTCCACCAAGGCACCTTTCAGAATCAAACCCATCCATTCCTGTGGTTTCTTAGGGGTTTTTCTCCCCTAGGTTTGTGGTTTTTTGAGGTGGAACAATGGTTTTAATTCCAGCTTAGTCTCAGGGCAGTGATTATGTGCTGAACTTTGCTGTTCCCATCGGTGTGAGGGGCAGGGTCCAGCGTGGCTCCAGCAGAGCAGGCTCAGGGAGGTGCTCTCACCTCACACTTGATTTACAATAAAGTTCTTCTAAATATTTCTCTTCAGCCCCATCTTGGTTGCAGGTAAACACAGCATTTGCTTCTCTCACCTCAGTTTATTTAACTAATTGAATTCCACGAGTGGTTTGCTCAGTGCCAAGATGCACAAATTTGTTTTCCTCAATCAATGAATGAAACTCTGATCCTGCTGCTTCTGGAGCCTATGTGCACTGATGAAAAATGATCAGTTCATTGCAGTTAACAATTTCACTGTTTATTAAACAAGATTTTAATGCAAAATTGATTTTTTTCCCCCTCAAGTTGACAGTGCATTCAAAGAGTTTGTATTTGCTTATGGAGACAGCTCTTAAAAACCATGGGGGTGAGGAGTGGAATTGAATTCTGAATTCCAGAAAGCTGGGGGCAGACAGGAGCTGATTTGGGATCTGATGATTTCAGGGGTTCCAGGGCAGTGGGCACTGGGCTGGACCTGAGCAAACAGAAATTCTCTGGGGCTTTGGTTCAGCTCCCACGGCCGGGAACACAAATCTCCACAATCCCGGGAATCTGGGCAGCTCCAGTTCCTCTGAAGGGCCAGAGCAGGGGTCTCAGGGTGTCCCCAGAGGTGTCAGGGTGTCCCCAAAGGTCTCAGGGTGTCCCCAAAGGTCTCAGGGTGTCCCCAAGTGCTCAGGATGTCCCCAAAGGTGTCAGGGTGTCCCCAAAGGTGTCAGGGTGTCCCCAAAGGTGTCAGGATGTCTCCGAAGGTGTCAGGGTGTCCCCAGAGGTCTCAGGATGTCCCCAAAGGTCTCAGGGTGTCCCCAAGGTCTCAGGGTGTCCCCAGAGGTGTCAGGATGTCCCCAAGTTCTCAGGGTGTCCCCAAGTGCTCAGGGTGTCCCCAAAGGTCTCAGGGTGACCCCAAAGGTCTCAGGGTGACCCCAAAGGTCTCAGGGTGTCCCTAAAGGTGCTCAGGGTGTCCCCAAAGGACTCAAGGTGTCCCCAAAGGTCTCAGGGTGTCCCCAAAGGTCTCAGGGTGTCCCAAGTGCTCAGGGTGTCCCCAAAGGTTCTCAGGATGTCCCCAGGTGCTCAGGGTGTCCCCAGAGTTCTCAGGGTGTCCCCAGGTGCTCAGGGTGTCCCCAAAGGTCTCAGGGTGTCCCCAAAGGTCTCAGGGTGACCCCAAAGGTCTCACGATGTCCCTACAGATGCTCAGGGTGTCCCCAAGTGCTCAGGGTGTCCCCAAAGGTTCTCAGGGTGTCCCCAGGTGCTCAGGGTGTCCCCAGCCCGTGTGGTCCCTTCCTTCAGGGGGATTTTGATGCTCTGACCTTTCTCCTTTGGGATTTTTGGAGCTGTTTCTCCGTGTGCTCTGTCACAACAAAACCTGCGCAGCGCTGAAGGCAAAGACAAGATTCCAGATAATTCATTGAGCTGTGTTTTTAATGACTGTAACTGCTTTTAATGAGTCCATTTGGTGCCTCCATGGAGCACCAGCCGGGCTCAGTGGCTCTCTGGCTCAGCATCTCCCGCTTTTCCCGTTTTTCCAGTGGCAAACTCCACCACGGGCAGTGGCTCCCGCCGGGACTCCCTGACGGGCAGCAGCGACCTGTACAAGAGAACCTCGAGCAGCCTGACCCCCATCGGCCACAGCTTCTACAACGGGCTGGGCTTCTCCTCCTCGCCCGGGCCCGTGGGGATGCCCCTGCCCAGCCAAGGGCCCGGCCACTCGCAGACTCCTCCTCCTTCCCTGTCCTCGCACGGATCCTCCTCCAGCCTCAACCTGGGTAAGAGCCCTGCTCCTCTCTCCCTGCTCTTCTCCCTGTGCTCTTCTCTCCCTGCTCCTCTCTGTGCTCCTCTCTCTCTGTGCTCCTCTCTCTCTGTGCTCCTCTCTCTGTGCTCCTCTCTCCCTGTGCTCTTCTCTCCCTGCTCCTCTCCCTGTGCTCCTCTCTCCCTGCTTCTCTTTCTGTGCTCCTCTCTCCCTGCTCCTCTCTGTGCTCCTCTCTGTGCTCCTCTCTCCCCGCTCCTCTCTCCCCGCTCCTCTCTCTGTGCTCTTCTCTCCCTGCTCCTCTCTCCCTGCTCCTCTCCCTGCTCTTCTCTCCCTGCTCCTCTCTCTCTGCTCCTCTCTCCCTGCTCCTCTCCCTGTGCTCTTCTCTCCCTGCTCTCTCTCCCTGCTCCTCTCCCTGTGCTCCTCTCCCTGTGCTCCTCTCTCCCTGCTTCTCTCTCTGTGCTCCTCGCTCTCTGTGCTCCTCTCTCCCCGCTCCTCTCTCTCCCTGCTCCTCTCTCCTGCTCCTCTCTCTGTGCTCTTCTCTCCCTGCTTCTCTCTCCCTGCTCCTCTCCCTGCTCCGCTCTGTGCTCTTCTCTCCCTGCTCCTCTCTCCCTGCTCCTCTCTCCCTGCTCTTCTCTTCCTGTTCCTCTCTCTGTGCTCCTCTCTCCTTGTGCTCCTCTCTCCTCTCTCCCTGCTCCTCTCTCCCTGCTCCTTTCTCCCTGCTTCTCTCTCTGTGCTCCTCTCTGTCTGTGCTCCTCTCTCCCTGCTCCTCTCCCAGTTCCTCTCTCCCTGCCCCTCTCTCTGTGCTCCTCTCTCCCCGCGCTCCTCTCTCCCCTCTCCTCTCCCCTCTCTCCCTCTCCTCTCCCCTCTCTCCTCTCTCCTCTCTCCTCTCTCCTCTCCCCTCTCTCCCCTCTCCCCTCTCCCCTCTCCCCTCTCTCCTCTCTCTCTCTCCTCTCCCCTCTCCCCTCTCCCCTCTCCTCTCCCCTCTCCCCTCTCCCCTCCCCTCTCCCCTCTCCCCTCTCCCCTCTCCCTCTCCCCTCTCCCTCTCCCCTCTCCCCTCTCCCCTCTCCCCTCTCCCCTCTCCCCTCTCCCTCTCTCCTCTCCCCTCTCTCCCCTCTCCCCTCTCCCCTCCTCCCCTCTCTCCTCTCCCCTCTCCCCTCTCTCCCCCTCTCCCCTCTCCCCTCTCCCCTCTCCCCTCTCCCTCTCCCCTCTCCCTTTGGAATTGTGTGTGATCTCGCTGCCATTTCTGTGGATCCCGCTCTTCCCCCGTGTCCAGCCCTGCTGCTGTGTTCCTCCTGTTCCTCCTGTTCCCTCAGCTCACACTTAGGGAAGATATTCCCAAGTGGTTCAAACCCAGGATTTTCTCACACAGGTTTGGTAACAGCAGCAGTGGTTTGTGGAATAAAATGGATAAGGAGGGTTGATCTTCAATTTAAATGGTTTTAAAAGGGATGTTTTAAAATACCCGTTAAATTGGGAATAATGAGCTTGGAATACAATTCCTCCTTTTAACCAATATTCCCTGGAGCTGTGCTCAGCTTCCAGCTGAGGATTTGGTGAGTTTACCTTGGAAAATTTCCCATCAATGTGGCCTTATCAAAAGCACAGGAGGAATAATTTTGGGAAGATCCATGACTTTCTGCAGCTGAATCTTCTCAAAGAGCCCGCAATAAAATAAATCTGGAAAATAAATAAAGCAAATATTAAATAATGAAGCAGCGCTCATCTGAACCTCCTGCAGCGTTCATTCCCTCATAAACAAACCAAAGAGATTATTTGTTGCACCTGCAGCAGGTAATTTAATATTTCCTCCAAAAATCCACTTGGTTTTGGTTGTGTCATGAATCTGCTGGGCTTAACAAAACTTCTGCTTCTCCCCCCTCAGCAGACACCGTATTTATCATGTTTATTCCATGCATGTGTGATAAATCCAGTGCTGCCTCTAGGTTAGCTGGAATAGCCATAAATATGATTTTTGGAGATCAGGTTTAGATTTACCATCGTGCCTTGTTCAGAGCTTTAATAGAACTGGAAGGATTTTAATTTTATTTATGCAGCTGTGGAGGCCTTGGCTGACAGTTAAATGGCCACAATAAATTATTCCTGAGGAGGCCACAGATCCCAGACCTGGCAGTAGGAAAAAGTTGGTTGCCCCTGCAGCAAAAAAAAAAAAATCTTAAAAATTATTTGGAATCAAAGAATCTTAAGAATTCTTCTGGATCAGAGGAGGATGGATCTGTTTGGGAACAGACTCTGGAAAGAAATTGAAATTAGCACTCCCAGAAATGGGTTACGCTCCAGAGGATCAGTGTGGGGCTTCCCATCTTCCCAAAATACTCCTGTCCTTCTTCCCTCCGTGCCTGGTTCTGTGCTGGCTGATGCTGTGGCTCAGATCACACCTGGGACAGCTCTGATTTTGGGGGGTTTGACCTCCAAATCCATCAAAAGTCACTTTATTTTTTAAATTTTCTCTTTCACTGGTAGTGGAGGGCAGTGGGAAGGGGAGGTCTGGCTTCCTCTGGTTATAAAATCAGTTCTGATGGGGCAGAGAGGGCTCCAGGAGAGCTGGAAAATGAGTCTGAGCAGTGGAATGGTTTGGAGTGGGAGAAACCTCAAATCCCACCCTGTGGGGATGCCATGGCAGGGACACTGCCACTGCCCCAGGCTGCTCCAGCCCCATCCAGCCTGGGAATGTGGCTCACATTCCTGCAGCTGCATTTCCCTGGATTCCCCCTGCCCACCTGGCCTGCAGGTCCCTGTGGGATCAGCTGTGTTCCCTGGGAAGGACTCTGCTCCCAGCCAGGACAATCCGTGCAGGCTCCTCCTGCACCAGCAGAGGGATCCCGAGCCCTGCAGGAGAGGCAGAAATCAAAACCCTCTGCCACGTGCTGAGCCACATCCTGAACAACTGCAGCCAGGGGAGAGGCCCAGCCATGCCCTGTTCCCATCCATGCCCTGTTCCCATCCATGCCTGTTCCCATCCATGCCTGTTCCCTTGTCCCACGGGATCCAGCCATGCCTGTTCCCTTGTCCCACGAGGCCCAATGTGATAGACTGGCATTTTTTTAGCTAGTGCTTTAAAAGCACTACACCCATCCATGCCCTGTCCCCATCCATGTCCTCTCCCCATCCATTCCCTGTTCCCTGTCCCATTTCCTGTTCCCTGTTCCCATCCATTCCCTGTTCCCATCCATGTCCTGTTCCATCCATTCTCTGTTCCATTCTCTGTTCCCTGTTCCATTCCCTCTTCCATTCCCTGTTCCATTCCCTGTTCCCTGTCTCATTCCCTGTTCCTGTTCCCACCCATGTCCTGTTCCCTGTTCCTGTTCCCACCCGTGTCCCGTTCCCTGTTCCTGTTCCCACCTGTGTCCCGTTCCATCCATTCTCTGTTCCATTCCCTGTTCCCTGTTCCATTCCCTGTTCTCTGTTCCCCGTTCCCACCCGTGTCCCGTTCCCTGTTCCCTGTTCCATTCCCTGTTCCCTGTTCCCACCCATGTCCCGTTCCCCGTTCCCACGCGTGTCCCATTCCCTGTTCCCATTCCCTGTTCCCTGTCTCATTCCCTGTTCCCCATTCCCACCTGTGTCCCATTCCCTGTTCCCATTCCCTGTTCCCTGTCCCATTCCCTGTTCCCATTCCCTGTTCCCTGTCTCATTCCCTGTTCCCATTCCCTGTTCCCATTCCCTGTTCCCATTCCCTGTTCCCATTCCCTGTTCCCATTCCCTGTTCCCTGTCCCATTCCCTGTTCCCATTCCCTGTTCCCTGTCCCATTCCCTGTCCCATTCCCTGTTCCCATTCCCTGTTCCCATTCCCTGTTCCCATTCCCTGTTCCCATTCCCACCCTGTCCCGTTCCATCTCAGGGGGTCTGACGAACGGCAGTGGCCGTTACATCTCCGCGGCGCCGGGCGCGGAGGCCAAGTACCGGAGTGCGAGCAGCGCGTCAAGCCTGTTCAGCCCCAGCAGCACGCTGTTCCCATCGTCCCGCCTGCGCTACGGCATGTCAGACGTCATGCCCTCGGGCCGCAGCCGCCTGCTCGAGGACTTCCGCAACAACCGCTACCCCAACCTGCAGCTGCGCGAGATCGCCGGCCACATCATGGAGTTCTCGCAGGACCAGCACGGATCCAGGTGGGCATGGCTCTGCTCTCTGCAGCTCTGCTTCCTGCAGCAGCTCTGCTTCCTGCAGCTCTGCTTCCTGCACCTCTCCTTCCTGCAGCTCTGCTTCCTGCAGCTCTGCTCTGTGCAGCTCTGCTTCGTGCAGCTCTGCTCTGTGCAGCTCTGCTTCCTGCAGCTCTGCTTCCTGCAGCTCTGCTTCCTGCAGCTCTGCTTCCTGCAGCTCTGCTCTCTGCTGCAGCTCTGCTCTGTGCAGCTCTGCTCTCTGCAGCTCTGCTTCCTGCAGCTCTGCTTCCTGCAGCTCTGCTTCCTGCACCTCTCCTTCCTGCAGCTCTGCTTCCTGCAGCTCTGCTCTGTGCAGCTCTGCTCTCTGCAGCTCTGCTCTCTGCAGCTCTGCTCTCTGCAGCTCTGCTTCCTGCAGCTCTGCTCTGTGCAGCTCTGCTCTGTGCAGCTCTGCTCTCTGCAGCTCTGCTCTCTGCAGCTCTGCTCTCTGCTGCAGCTCTGCTCTCTGCTGCAGCTCTGCTCTCTGCTGCAGCTCTGCTTCCTGCAGCTCTGCTCTGTGCAGCTCTGCTTCCTGCAGCTCTGCTCTGTGCAGCTCTGCTCTGTGCAGCTCTGCTTCCTGCAGCTCTGCTCTGTGCAGCTCTGCTTCCTGCAGCTCTGCTCTGTGCAGCTCTGCTCTGTGCAGCTCTGCTCTGTGCAGCTCTGTTCTGTGCAGCTCTGCTTTCTGCACCTCTGCTCTCTGCACCTCTGCTCTCTGCACCTCTGCTCTCTGCGCCTCTGCTCTCTGCACCTCTGCTTCCTGCAGCTGTGGATTTTTGCAGCTGTGTTTTCTTGCAGCTCTGGTTTTTGCAGCTCTGGTGTTTTGCTGCTGTGTGTTGTGCAGCTGTGGATTTTTGCAGCTGTGTTTTCTTGCAGCTGTGGATTTTACAGCTGTGATTCTTTGCAGCTCTGTTTTTTTGCAGCTGTTTTTTTGCATCTGTGGATTTTACAGCTCTGGTTTTTGCAGCTGGGTGTTTTCTGCAGCTGTGGGTTTTGCAGGTGTGATTTTATGCAGCTGTGGTTTTTTGCAGTTGCATTTTGTGGTTGAGTTTCACAGTTGAGTTTCACAGTTGAGTTTCACGCTTGTGTTTCGTGTCGCTTCCCAGAGCTGAGGCAGACCAGGGAACAAGCAGGAAAAGCCAAGCCAGTGTCACACCTGGAATTCCCAAGGATTCCAGTTCCTGGCCCTGCCCAGACACCCCAACAGCCCCACCCTGAGAGCGCTGCCCAAGGCTGCTCCAGGAGTTCCCCTCCCAGAGGAGCTCCCCTGCTCTGTGCTTTGCTCACTCATCCCCCTGGCACAGCTTAATTCAATTTAAAATCCAAGATTTGCTGCGTTGTTCATTGAGATTTGCTTCTCTTGAAATGAAGATTCCAACATGTGGCCACCCCGATGGGATGGTTGGATAAAACATCTGTGTGTGCACAGATCTGCAAGATGTGGATCAGTGAAATATCTTAAATTTGGATATTTAACTTGTAACAGGACTCTCAGGTTAATGGGAGTGCTTCATCTCCCCAGCATAACGAGACTGGTGGTGGTGGTGGTTTGTGGAACGCTGGGTGAGGCTTTGGGAGGGGGGGAATGACCGTGTGTAGCCGTGGCATCACTCCAGGGCTGCTTTTCAGGTTTATTCAGCTGAAACTGGAGCGTGCCACCCCGGCAGAGCGTCAGCTGGTGTTCAACGAGATCCTGCAGGCAGCCTATCAGCTCATGGTGGATGTCTTCGGCAATTATGTCATCCAGAAGTTCTTTGAGGTGAGTCTGCCCTCCCCTGCAGGTTTTCCTGGGGTTCCTGCTGGCCTGAGGTGTTGGATAAGCCTGGAAAACCCTGCCCTGGGGCTAAAATCATGGATAACTCAGCACTGACACCATCTCCTCCCCACAAGCTGCTGGATCTTTTCCTGCTGGGGTGACTGAGGGTGGGATTCAGATTCATCCCACTTTGGGAAGCAAAATGTGTGTGCAGGAGGTGTGAATTTCCCATGGAAAGTGGAATGGGTTGGGATGAGCTGAGCCTTGAGGTCCCTTCCAGCCCAAACCCCTCTGGCATTCAGCGAGGTGCAGATCCAGCAGAACTTGTCCAGGGTGCTGTCCTGAGCTGTCAGTGCTCCTGGATTTGGGAACAAGGAGAGACTTGTGCAGTAACAGCAGCTGCTGGAGAGGTGTTGTGTCCCTGGTGTGGTGTGGTCCTTCACCAGGTGCTCCTGGTGCTTCTGCCCAGTCACTGAGAACCAGAATCCCAGAATCTCCTGAGCTGGCAGGGACCCACGAGGGCCCAGCCCAGCGATCCCAGCCTGTTCATACCTGGGAGTGTTGGCCCAGCCCTCCTGGAGCTTTGCCCTGGCCAGGGCTGGTGGCCTGGCAGGGTCACCCTGCTGCCTGCAGCCCCTTTGGGCTGTGCCAGGCAGGCACAGAGCAGGTCTGGCTGTGCCAGTGCCACGGGGCTGATCCTGTCCCCAGGGTGGGAGGGCAGTGCCAGTGGCCAGGGGAGGGGTTTGTCCCTGCAGTGACTTTGTCCTGTCCCAGTTTGGCAGCCTGGAGCAGAAGCTGGCACTGGCAGAGCGCATCCGTGGCCACGTGCTGTCGCTGGCGCTGCAGATGTACGGCTGCAGGGTGATCCAGAAGGCCCTGGAGTTCATCCCCCCAGACCAGCAGGTAATTGTAAGTTTCAATTTTAACTTTCTTCTTGATGTTTGACGTTCCTGAGCCGTCCCCTCCCGTCCCTCCCATGCCTGGTGTTCCCTGGGTTTGGTTCCTGGCATGTTTGTGGTGTTCCTTGTGCGTGACGAGTCCGTGCCACCTTGCTTGTCATTGTCACCTCCTCGTTCCCCTGCCCTGCCCATGGGGCTGCTTCTCTGTGTAGGGAAAACTGAGAATGAGGGTGAATTAGAAGAGATTTTTAATTCCTTTGAAGGGTTTTGCCTTTAATATTCAGTGAGTTATTGCAATGTGGGTCAACATCCCACACTCCTGCAGGGAGATGGATGAGGAGCTCCTCGTTCTGGCTTGGGAGGGATGTGGCTGATAGCCCCACTCAGAGCTCATTAATAAAGCACATCCTCAAGGGCTTTAGCAGCAATGAATTGAGATGAAAAATACGCTGGGCAGGCTGGCTTGGGAAGGCTTGGGGATGGTTGTAACAGGAATCTCAATGTAGGTTATGAAATTAAAAATATGGAAGAGGTTTTAGGAGCGCTCCTTTCCTGCAGGCTGAGCCTGAGCCAAGTGTGTCAGCAGGGCGGTGCCTGGGCTCCATCACTGCTGCTCCAAGGTTCAGTGTCTCCTCCAGAGTGGCATTTCTGAGTCCTCAGTGCTCCCAAAATTCCAGGCTTTGATTCAATTATAAAACTGAACTCACCCAGATCTTGCCAGAGCATTAAAATGCCCCAGAATGTCATTTCTGTTTGTGAGTGAAGTGTCCACCCTGCACGTGGGCTACATCAGTCATGGCTGTAAAACCCCAGCAATTTCTGTGCCCTGTTTTAGTGACAGGTGACCCTGATACCCAGAGAGTTCATGAACTTTGTGCATTTTAGATCTGCTTCTCTCTGAGGGGAGCAGAGAGGAAAACAGGGGATGCACAGGAAAGCTGTGGCTCAGTTAGGATTTCTTCAATTTGGATTCTTGGAAGAGGATGAGCTCCATCCTCCTGCAATCCCAGGATGGTTTGGCTTGGAGTGGAGCTCCAGGCTGCTGAGGGGGTGTCAGGGCAGGGTTTGCTCATCTCCTGGCCACTGGAGCAGCCCTGAGTGGCAGCTCTGGGATGCTGCTGGTGCTTTCTGTTTGCTCTGTGTCCTCCTGTAGAACGAGATGGTTCGGGAGCTGGACGGGCACGTGCTCAAGTGCGTCAAGGACCAGAACGGGAACCACGTGGTGCAGAAATGCATCGAGTGTGTGCAGCCTCAGTCCCTGCAGTTCATCATCGATGCCTTCAAGGGCCAGGTGAGCTCCTGCCCAGCTCCTGCTCCCTGCCTGGAGCAGCCCCAGAGTGGCTGGGGCTTCATTGGCAACTCTCAGCTTCATCATCATCATCAGCTTCAGCAGCAAGGTCAATGCAGCCACGTGAGACAGCCCAGAAACTCCTTGCTCACGTCCCTGTGACCATTTCTGGGCAGATCTCTCAGAGCAAAACCTCCTTCCCCAAGTCTGTTCTGGAGTACTGAGTATTTCTGAGTGATGAGGGAAACTGAGGCTCTCCCTGATCCATCTTCCCAGTGAGCAGAGCTCTGTGCTGCTGAGGTGCCTCAGTCAAGTCTGAGCTTCATCAGTTCCTTAATTTTCAGCACTTCTGTAAAATCCCAGCAAGTTCTGAGCCCAGAGCTGATCCCCTTTTAATGGCAGATGACCCTGATAACCCCAAGAATTCATGAACAATGTTCATTTTAGATTAGTTTCTGTTTGAGGGGAGAGGAAAATGGGGGATGCAAAGTGTCATTATGATCCTGGTGAGGAATGCTGAATGCTGATTCCCAAGGGCCTCAGAGCAGGCAAAAAGCAGGAATTTCATCTACAAGTGGGCAATTGTTCTTGACTCTCTTCATTTTTTGCTTTTTTTATTGCTGTCCTCTCCTGAATTGATGTCCTGGGTATCGTTTTTGTCTGGCCTCAGCTCCTGGTACAAAAGTGCTGCTTTTTGGGTGTTCCCAGCCTCAATTTAATTGGCTTTTTGCAGGGGCACTCTGAATTTTTGAGGATTTGCCCCAGGGATGTGAGGACAGCCAGAGGCAGGAACCAGGAGCTGGGAGTCCTGGGGAAGTGGGGTTTGGTTGGTTGGGTTAAAACAAGCGGGATTCTGGCTGGAAGCTTGTTCCTGATGGGAGTTCAGCCTTGGATTTTCCACTGGGAGTTTGGGAAGGCAGAAACATCTCTGGGAGCTCAGCTGATGGCACTGACATTTCCTTGACCAGTTGTCCCAGTTTTATCTGAACCTTCACATGGCAGATTAAACTTAGCACCTCCAGATGATTTTTTTCTGCAGTTAATTGCACTCCAAGCCCTGTTTCCCTGCAGGGTTTACTCACCAGTTATTAAAAATGTGTGACTGTTGATTTAAACTTCAGTGCTTGGATTTGCTGCTGTTGTTAAATCAAAGCAACCAAACGGGACTTTGTGCTTCAGACAGAAAATGGAGCAGCAATAACAAAATGTGTCATGTTCTCACCCACAGATCTGCTAATCCATTAGAAATGAGAAAGATTCTTTGTTGTCACTTCTCCTAAGCACTGTTAAGGCATTTAAGCAAATCCAAACAGTTGAGAAAAATCCTTTGCTGGGCATTTTTAACTTTCCTGGCTCATAGCATTTCTTAAATAGCTCAAAATCCGTGCTGGCAAACAATGTGCTGGAATTACTGGGGAAGAATAACCGAGCTCCCAGCAATGCTTGGTTGTTCCAGGGTTTGTTTTTTATGAATCAAGAGGTTTTACCATTTGTTTTTCCCAGCTGGAAAAGCTGAGGTTCCCCAGGTTGTGCCTGGGGTGTCGGTGGGTGTCGGGTGCTGGCATTCCCTGCAGGGATCCTGGAGGGTTTCTGGGATTGCCAAGGACTGATGGCACCTTGCTGGCTGTCCCCTGTCCCCAGGTGTTCGCTCTGTCCACGCACCCCTACGGCTGCCGGGTGATCCAGAGGATCCTGGAGCACTGCCTGCCCGAGCAGACCCTGCCCATCCTGGAGGAGCTCCACCAGCACACGGAGCAGCTGGTGCAGGTCAGTGGGGACAGGGCTGGGACATCCCCAGGGCACTGCTGAGTGCATTCCCACCTGGAGCAGGGCTGGGACATCCCCAGGGCACTGCTGAGTGCATTCCCACCTGGGGAATGGCTGGGAATGAGCACAAGTGCAGGATTGGGCACTGCTGAGTGCATTCCCACCTGGAGCAGGGCTGGGAATGAGCACAGCAGGCAGGAGCCATCACTGCTGAGTGCATTCCCACCTGGAAAACAGCTGGGAATGAACACAAGTGCAGGATTGGGCACTGCTGAGTGCATTCCCACCTGGAGAACAGCTGGAAATGAGCACAAGTGCAGGATTGGGCACTGCTGAGTGCATTCCCACCTGGAAAACAGCTGGGAATGAGCACAGCAGGCAGGAGCCATCACTGCTGAGTGCATTCCCTCCTGGAGAACAGCTGGGAATGAGCACAGCAGGCAGGATTGGGCACTGCTGAGTGCATTCCCACCTGGAGAACAGCTGGGAATGAGCACAGGCAGGATTGGGCACTGCTGAGTGCATTCCCACCTGGGGAATGGCTGGGAATGAGCACAGGCAGGATTGGGCACTGCTGAGTGCATTCCCACCTGGAGCAGGGCTGGGACATCCCCAGGGCACAGCTGAGTGCATTCCCACCTGGAAAACAGCTGGGAATGAGCACAGCAGGCAGGAGCCATCACTGCTGAGTGCATTCCCACCTGGAGAACAGCTGGGAATGAGCACAGCAGGCAGGATTGGGCACTGCTGAGTGCATTCCCACCTGGGGAATGGCTGGGAATGAGCACAGCAGGCAGGATTGGACACTGCTGAGTGCATTCCCACCTGGAAAACAGCTGGGAATGAGCACAGCAGGCAGGAGCCATCACTGCTGAGTGCATTCCCTCCTGGAACAGGGCTGGGAATGAGCACAGCAGGCAGGATTGGGCACTGCTGAGTGCATTCCCACCTGGAAAACGGCTGGGAATGAGCACAGCAGGCAGGATTGGGCACTGCTGAGTGCATTCCCACCTGGGGAATGGCTGGGAATGAGCACAAGTGCAGGATTGGGCACTGCTGAGTGCATTCCCACCTGGAGAACAGCTGGGAATGAGCACAAGTGCAGGATTGGGCACTGCTGAGTGCATTCCCACCTGGAAATGAGCACAAGTGCAGGATTGGTCACTGCTCAGTGCATTCCCACCTGGAGAACAGCTGGGAATGAGCACAAGTGCCAGGCGTGTTGTCACCTCCGTGTCCTGGTGCTCTGTCACTGAGGGGGTGCCAAGAGCTCTTACTCCAAGGAAAAGGAGGTGCCAAGTGATGGGAATTCTTGGAAAGAGTTGGTTCTGTGCTCACCCTGCTCCTGGCTGCTTTCCCTCCTCCCTGCAGTCCTTGGGAGTTGCTGCTGGGCCAGGCTTTGACACGGATTTATGGGGATAAAGCAGCAAAGCCGCTCCTGCTCCCTTCCCAAATTCCCACTCCAGTGGCGGGGCAGGAACTGGGCCAGTTCCCCAGTCCTGTGTGCTCACTGGGAACTGGGAGGAGGCTGGGGGTGGACATCAGGCCTTGGTACCCTGAACTGGAAAAGAAATATCCTGAGGTCTGAAAATTCCCAAGGTGGGAACAGTGAGCCATGGCCAGACCCATGGCACAGCACTCCAGGACAGGGGATTGGGTGGGTTTGAACCTGGAGAGAGCAGAAAAAACTGGGAATAAGCCAAATATTGACATTTCCTGTGCAAGGACAGCATTTTGAGTTCTATAAATAACACAAATTCTACAAAAATGCATCATTTTACCACCTGGTACCACCCTAGAACGGGCATTTTTGCAGAAATAGAAAGTATTGAGCTGATTTGTACATTAAATATTAGAATTAATCTTCAGCTGAACTTTAACTCTGAATGCACTTTGGGAATCAGTTTGCTGGGAATGTTTCTAGTCCATTTATCCACCTTGTGTGACGGGCTGCTGCTGTCTCCCACCCAGGATCAGTATGGGAATTACGTTATCCAGCACGTCCTGGAGCACGGCCGGCCCGAGGACAAGAGCAAGATCGTAGCAGAGATCAGAGGCAACGTGCTTGTGTTGAGTCAACATAAATTTGCCAGGTAGGAATCCCTCCCTGGAGTTTTCCCTCTGGGAGCAGGGACACATGGAGGAGCTGCAGAGGACTTAGGGGATTTTGGGAATCCTCTGAGAAGTGAAAATGACTTTTGCTTCATGAAAAGGTGTTATAATGGTGATGAGCTGGGGTGTGTCAGCCAGTCTGTCCTGGAGGAGGATGGAGATGTGGAAGAGCAGCTCTGATCCAAGCTCCCAGATTTAACCAGGAATTCTTGCTTGGTTTGGTTTATCTGATTCATTTTCACGGGGTTGAAGCTGTCACTACCCCGTGGGTAATAAGAACATTCACTGCCCAGGGATGCTGTGTCCAGCCACGGGGGGATTTGGGAAATCAGTGCAGCAGCAATCCATCCCACTTTTCCCAGAGGGATTTCCACTCCCAGCATCATTCCCAGCTTTCTGCTGTGTCCCTCTTGAGTCACAGCCAAGGAATCCTCCATGGGGAGCTGCAGCATTCCCAGATGCTGCAGAGCCACACGTGGGTGCAGCAGAACCCAGGTGTTTGTGCTTCCCATGTGTGTGAATCCCTGCTGGATGTGCTTCCAGCCCTTGGAACGAAGGCTGAGCTCTTCAAAGGCTCAGAATTCCCCCTTCCTCTGATGAGAATACTCATGGAGACGAGGGAAGCAGAGCATTAATGAGAATCAGGAGAGCGTGGTCTTCACGTTGTTATTTCAGGTTCTTCCTCCCTGCTTTGCCTCCCTCTGTATTCCCAAACTCCTTCCCAGCTGGAGCATTAATTAGTGGAGGTTCCCCTGGGCTGAGCCAGCCTGCTGGTGCTGCTGGGAGCCAGGCAGGGCTGTGGGATGAGCCCAGCCCTCAGTCCCCTTCCTCATCCCCCACTTCTGGCTCCCTCAGAGCCCAGGCTGCTCCCTGATATATTCAGGAATTCTGGAAATCCTCTGCTTGGCTGGGGTTTTTCATTCCTGAGTGAGCATTTCCGTGTTGTCATAACCTTGGATGTCCATTCCAGCCGTGTTCCAGCCTGGAGAAAATCAAAACAGCATCTTCTCCATTGGGAGAGTGGACACTGACCTGAACTGGTCCAGTTCCCAAATTCCCACTGAATCCCAAGTGAATCCCAGTGAATCCCACGGCACAGATTGGGATGAGATGGGAACTGATCCAGTTCCCAAATTCCCAGTGAATCCCAAGGCACAGACTGGGATGAGATAGGAACTGATCCAGTTCTCAAATTCCCAGTGAATCCCAAGTGAATCCCAGTGAATCCCAGGGCACAGATTGGGGTGAGATGGGAACTGATCCAGTTCCCAGATTCCCAGTGAATCCTAAGTGAATCCCACTAAATCCCAAGGCACAGATTGGGGTGAGATAAGAACAGATCCAATTCCCAAATTCCCAGTGAATCCCAAGGCACAGACTGGGGTGAAATGGGAACTGATCCAGTTCCCAAATTCCCAGTGAGATCCCAAGGCACAGACTGGGATGAAATGGGAACAGATCCAGTTCCCAGATTCCCACTGAATCCCAAGGCACAGACTGGGATGAAATGGGAACAGATCCAGTTCCCAGATTCCCACTGAATCCCAAGTGAATCCCAGTGAATCCCAAGGCACAGACTGGGATGAAATGGGAACAGATCCAGTTCCCAGATTCCCAGTGAATCCCAAGGCACAGACTGGGATTAAATGGGAACTGATCCAGTTCCCAGATTCCCAGTAAGATCCCAAGGCACAGACTGGGATGAAATGGGAACTGATCCAGTTCCCGAATTCCCAGTGAATCCCAAGGCACAGACTGGGTTGAAAGGAGCCTGTCCCAATCCCAAACCCCG
The DNA here is from genome assembly GCA_038429875.1 of Poecile montanus. NCBI lineage: Eukaryota > Metazoa > Chordata > Aves > Passeriformes > Paridae > Poecile > Poecile montanus. The sequence goes on from CM076525.1 coordinate 5,056,924, forward strand.
CGATCCCAATTCCCGTGTGCCATTGCCGAGCTGTGCCAGCCCCTCCATGTCCTGCCCGTCCCCAGAGCGGCATGGGTGCCATCCCTGGGGCCGGTGACAGCCCCCAGAGCCGCTCCCCGCGTGGGTGCCATCCCTGGGGTGGGTGGGAGCCCCTGGAGCCGCTTCCTGCGTGGGTGGGAGCCCCCAGAGCCGCTCCCTGTGCGGGTGACAGCCCCTGGAGCTGCTCCCCTCGCGGGTGACAGCCCCCAGAGCTGCTCCCTGCGTGGGTGGGAGCCCCTGGAGCTGCTCCCTGTGTGGGTGCCATCCCCGGAGCCAGTCCCCGCGCGGGTGCCATCCCTGGGGCCGGGTACCAGCCCCCGGAGCCGCTCCCCTCGCGGGTGCCATCCCCCGAGCCGCTCCCTGGGCCGGGTGCCATCCCCAGAGCCGCTCCCCTCGCGGGTGCCATCCCCGGGGCCGGGTGCCATCCCCCGGAGCCGCTCCCCGCGCGGGTGACAGCCGCTCCTGCCGTTGCAGTAACGTGGTGGAGAAGTGTGTGACGCACGCGTCGCGCACGGAGCGCGCCATGCTGATCGACGAGGTGTGCACCATGAACGACGGCCCCCACAGTGCCTTATACACCATGATGAAGGATCAGTACGCCAACTACGTGGTGCAGAAGATGATCGACGTGGCAGAGCCGGCCCAGAGGAAGATTGTCATGCACAAGGTGAGCAGCTGCTGCCTGGGCTGTGCTGGGAAGTGGGGCTGGGTGCTGGCAGAGGGGTGGGGGTGGTTCAGTAGCTGGAAGATGGAAATTACAGAATGCTTTGGGTTGGAAGGGACCTCAAAACTCGTCCTGTTCCACCCCAGGGACACCCCCACTGTCCCAGGGTCACCCCCACTGTCCCCAGGGTCACCCCCACTGTCCCAGGGTCACCCCCACTGTCCCCAGGGTCACCCCCACTGTCCCAGGCTGCTCCAGCCCCAATGTCCAGCCTGGCCTTGGGCACTGCCAGGGATCCAGGGACAGCCACAGCTGCTCTGGCAATTCCAGCCCAGCCCCTCCCCACCCTCCCAGGGAACAATTCCTGCCCAAGATCCCACCCAAATCTCCCCTTTGCCAATCTCAAGCCATTCCCTGGGTCCTGTCACTCCATTCCCTTGTCACAAATCCCTCTCCAGCTTTCTGGAGGCACAGGGAGCTGTCCCTGGGGTTCAGCTGCAGCTGGCAGCAGTGCCCGTGTCCCAGTGACCCAGTTCTGCAGGGAGCAGGCGCTGCTCTGCTGCCAGCGCTGGGCTGGGCCTGCAGCTCCCGGGGCTGGGGCACGGCCAGCGCTCCCTGGAGCCCCCCAGGCCTGGGGCTGTGTCCCTGGGGCTGTGTCCCCTGGGGCTGTGTCCCTTGCCCATGTCCCCTGCCCATGTCCCTGGGGCTGTGTCCCCTGCCTGTGTCCCCTGCCCATGTCCCTGGGGCTGTGTCCCCTGCCCATGTCCCCTGCCCGTGTCCCCAGGGCTGTGTCCCCTGCCCGTGTCCCCAGGGCTGTGTCCCTGGGGCTGTGTCCTCAGGGCTGTGTCCCCAGGGGCTGTGTCCCCAGGGCTGTGTCACTTGCCCGTGTCCCCTGCCCGTGTCCCCTGTCTGTGTCCCCAGGGCTGTGTCCCCTGGGGCTGTGTCCCCTGCCTGTGTCCCTGGGGCTGTGTCCCCTGCCCATGTCCCCAGGGCTGTGTCCCTGGGGCTGTGTCCCTGGAGCTGTGTCCCTTGCCCATGTCCCCTGCCCATGTCCCCTGGGGCTGTGTCCCCTGCCCGTGTCCCCTGCCCGTGTCCCCTGGGGCTGTGTCCCCTGCCTGTGTCCCCTGCCCATGTCCCCTGGGGCTGTGTCCCCTGCCCGTGTCCCCTGCCCATGTCCCCTGGGGCTGTGTCCCTTGCCCATGTCCCCTGCCCATGTCCCCTGGGGCTGTGTCCCCTGCCCATGTCCCCTGCCCATGTCCCCTGGGGCTGTGTCCCCTGCCCGTGTCCCCTGCCCGTGTCCCCTGCCCGTGTCCCCAGGGCTGTGCCAGCCCCTCCTGTCCCTCCATGTCCCTCCCAGGGCCGCTGGCCTCGCCTGGTGTCGTCTCCAAGCCCGCAGCCACAGATCAAATCCTGTTTCTCGTTGTAAATGAGTTTGGATGTGCCACTTCCCAGAATCCCGGCATCCCTGGGGCTGGAAAAGCCTTCCAAGGCTCCAGCCTGTGCCCCATCCTGCCCTTGTCCCCTCCGGAGCACTCGGTGTCACCTCCCACCAGGGACAGCCACTCCAAACCTCCCTGGGCAGTTCCAGTGAATCCCTTTCCATGGACAGAGATCCTCCTGCCAGCCCAGCCTCGCGTGGTTCAGCACTGCCCTGCCGTGTGTGGATGCAGGAGTTCATTTTTAGCCAAAATTGAGATGTTTGGAGTGAAATCTGCCTCGCTGCCACCCCCAGGGCCCCGTGCCTGCTGCTCCAAGGGCAGGGAGCTCTGGAAGCAGGGAATATCTTCATTTTCCTGCTTTTAAAGGTCACATCTGCAGAGCTTTAGAATGGCAGTGGACGGGGAATAACAGGCTCGAAATGGGGTTTTAATTTTCCTCAGTGACATTTTTGGGGTTTGTTGATGAAAAATCCCAGGCACAGCCAGAGATGAGATCCTGACTGACCCAGGCATGGAAAAGCTGAGATTTATTTATTTTGAACAGTGTCAGGTGCTCAAATGCTAATGAGGCATTTTTATTATTACATTTAAGCACCCCTGAGTACACCAGACTGATTTTTTTTCTGTAAGAAACGGGAATTTGTGTGAGGGAGCTGTTTTGAGCTCCACATGCAGGGAATCAACACAAACAGCTGGAATAATCCTCAGGGATGTTAATTCTCAGCTTTAGGAGCCACTCAGAGTCATTCTTTTAACCCCAAATCTGTTTTAGTCCACAAGAAATGCTAAAGATAATTAAATAAAGATATCTGGCAAGGGATACACCCAATTTATCTGTGGCAGAAGGGCCCTGGATTTATTAATCCATAACAGAGAGTTGTGTATTAAAATAAAAAAAAACAAAACAAACCACAAATGATTGTTCCTGACATTCCTTACTTTTTTCTTCCCATGGAGCAAAGCCTTTGGAATAAAATGCAAATTAGATTATCAGTGGGGCTGTCAAAAATAGCTCAGGGTTGACAGCTAAATGGGCCTGAGTGAATGTGATTTCAGCTGTGATCCCAGGCTGCAGGAAAGCCTGGAAAAACGGAGCCAGGGGCTGTGGGAATGGCTGGGAATTGTGGAAAACTGCAGCCTGGGATGGGATTTTATTTAAAAAATTAAATTGAGAAGTGGCTTTTTAAGGGTTGTGTCAGTAAAGGGAAAAAAGGGCTGAAGCTGGGCAGAGAAGGAGTGGTTGGAATTGCTTGGAATTCCCGGTTTTTGCTGGGCACAGCTGTCATTCCTGCTGGGAATGGGGAGCCAGGCTGGGATCTGTGGATTTGGAGTGTGGGTCCTTGGAGAGGAGCAGGGATTGGGGGGACAGGAGCGCTTTGGGATGGGTTCCTGGTGATGGGCAGGAATGGGATGAGGCCACCCTGGAGCAGGGAGTGCTGGACATGCACAGCCTCTTCCCACCTGGAGAGGAAAACGTGGGGAAATCCCAGAATCCTGGAATGGTTTGGGTTGGAGAACCCTTAAATCCCATCCAGGGGCAGCTCTGGGAATCCCATCCCTCACCTCCCTCCCAGCCAAGAATCCCTTCCCAAAATCCCACCCCACCCTTCCCAGGCATCAGAATCCCCTAAATCCCAAACCCCAGCGCTCTCCTCCTGCACAATCCCAGTGGGATTGGGGACCCTCACTGGGATTCCCAGGAATGTGGGGTGTCCTTTGGGTGTCCTTTGGTGTCCTTTAGGTGTCCTTGGGTGTCCTTTAGGTGTCCTTTGGTGTCCTTTAGGTGTCCTTTGGGTGTCCTTGGGTGTCCTTTGGGTGTCCTTGGGTGTCCTTTGGGTGTCCTTGGGTGTCCTTGGGTGTCCTTTGGGTGTCCTTGGGTGTCCTTTGGGTGTCCCTGTGTCCCAGGGCGGGTCAGGGGTGGCTGTATCCGCTCTGAATCCCGTTTTTTTCGTTTTTTTCCTGCTTTTCCCCGGCAGATCCGGCCCCACATCGCCACCCTGCGCAAATACACCTACGGGAAGCACATCCTGGCCAAGCTGGAGAAATACTACATGAAAAACGGGGTGGATCTGGGGCCCATCTGCGGCCCCCCCAACGGCATCATCTGAGCCCAGCCTGCCTCCAGAGGCACTCCAGGATCCCAGAACCCAGCCCAGAACCCACCATTGGAATCCAGCCCAAGAATCCATCCCAGGAACCCAGCCCAGAACCCATCATTGGAATCCAGCCCAGGAACCCAGCCCAGAATTCATCCCTGGAATCCATCACAGAACTCATCCCAGGAACCCAGCCCAGAACCCATCCCAGGAACCCAGCCCAGAACCCATCATTGGAATCCATCCCAGGAACCCAGCCTAGGAACCCAGCCCAAGAATCCATCACAGGAATCCATCCCAAAATCCATCCCAAAATCCATCCCAGGAATCCATCCCAGGAATCCATCCCTGGAATCCATCCCAAAATCCATCCCTGGAGCCCAGCCCAGAATCCATCCCAAAATCCATCCCAGGATCCATCCCAAAATCCATCCCAAAATCCATCCCAAAATCCACCCCTGGAGCCCATCCCAGGATCCATCCCAGGATCCACCCACCCCACCCGCCACGGTTGCTAAAAGAATAAACAACAAAACCACAACCAAACAAAACCCACAAAAAAAAAGAAACAACAAAGAAAAGCAGAAAACAAAAACAAAAAAAAAAAACACACAAAAAAAAGAAGAGAAGCCTTTGTAAATTTCTTTAATTTTATTATGCATAACATGTACTAATTATTTTTTTTAATTAACTAATTGCCCTGCTGTTTTACTGGTGTATAGAATTCTTGTACATAGGTCTCAGATGTACATGGAAGGCCACATTTTTGTTCACTGTTGTATCTATATTCCAAATGTGGAGACTTTCAGGGTGGTTGGTTTGAAGACAACAAACAAACAAAACAGGGAATGAAAAAAACAAAAACAAAACAAAACCCATTTTTAATTCATCATTTTTTGCAAATAACTTTTTTTTTTTTTGGGTTTTTTATTTTAACCTCCTTTTAGCCCAAAAGTCAGCGAGAAGTTGGGATTTTAACTCAGTGACACCACTGCTAAGAAATACTGAAAAGAGGAAAATTCAACTTGCTAAAGTCTGGTTTTAAACAGAGACACCAAAATTCCGGTTTGGGGACTTTTTAATGGTTTTATTTCTATTTTATTTGTGACTCTGACATGCTGGAGGAGGGAGCTTAGCTGGCATTTTCAGAAAACACCCAGAGATGATTTTAAACAGGAGGATTTTTGGGATTTTTTTATGCCCACTCCTCTGTTCACCTGGAGAGACACAATTTGATTATTTAGCATGAGGAAAAAACAAAACAAAAAAAAATCCAACTTGGCTTTGGTCTTGCTTCTATAAATATATAGTGTATACTTGGTGTAGACTTTACATATATAAAAATTTGTAGTATTTTCTTGTTTTGATGTCTGATCTGTATCTATAATGTACCCTAGTAGTGGAACATACTTCTGACTGTACAATTGTACATTTGTAAACCTCTGTAATGTAAATGTGGAGAAGTTTGAATCGACATAAAACCCGTTTTTTGGTAAGAAAACAGGAAAAAAAAAAGAATTTAGCAAAACCTGTGCATTTCAGTGTATATTCACACCTTTTATGGTCGTAGCATATAGTGTTGTATATTGTAAATTGTAATTTCAACCAGAAGTAAATTTTTTCTTTTGAAGGAAATGTTCTCTTTATACAGCCTAGTTAATGTTTAAAAACAAAACAAAAAAAAAAAAGGAAGAAAAATAAACTGCTTGGTTTTATTTGTCACCTAGTTGGACAGTAGAGATCCTTTCTAAATGTTCTACAGACCTGATTCAGTTCCAAATAGTGTTTTTTTGAATCTTACAAAGTAATGTTTTGCTTCTTTTGTGACAGTAAGAAACAAAAAGTGCAAAAGTACAGCCCCCTCCCGGTTTTCCTTACAATCAGAGCCCCTTTTCACCTTGTAAAGTGTGAATCACCTCCCCCCTTTTTTGTACAGAAGATGAACTGTATTTTGCATTTTGTCTACTTGTAAGTGAATGTAACATACTGTCAATTTTCCTCGTTTGAATATAGAATTGTAACACTACACGGTGTACATTTACAGAGCCTTGTGTATATTTCCAATGAACTTTTTTGCAAGCACACTTGTAACCATATGTGTATAATTAACAAACCTGTGTATGCTTCTGCCTGGGCGACTATTTTTTGTAACTCTTGTGTAGATTGTCTCTAAACAACGTGTGATCTTTATTTTGAAAAATACAGAACTTTGGAATCTGGCTCTGGCTCTGCTGGAATTGTTTGTTTGGTTTGGGAGTGATCTTTTCCCGCTCCTGTGAATCTTTTATTGTTCCTGTGGATCTTTTCCTGTTTCTGTGGATCTTTTATTGCTCCTGTGGATCTTTTCCTGTTCCTGTTGATCTTTTATTGCTCCTGTGGATCTTTTATTGCTCCTCTCGATCTTTTCCCACCCCTGTGGATCTTTTCCTTCTCCTCTCCATCTTTTCCTTCTCCTCTCGATCTTTTCCCACTCCTGTGGATCTTTTATTGCTCCTCTCGATCTTTTCCCACCCCTGTGGATCTTTTCCTTCTCCTGTTGATCTTTTCCTGCTCCTCTCCATCTTTTCCTGCTCCTGTGGATCTTTTCCTGCTCCTCTCGATCTTTTCCTTCTCCTGTCAATCTTTTCCTTCTCTCGATCTTTTCCCACTCCTGTGGATCTTTTTCTTCTCCTGTCGATCTTTTCCCGCTCCTCTCAATCTTTTCCTGCTCCTCTCGATCTTTTCCCGCTCCTCTCGATCTTTTCCCGCTCCTGTTGATCTTTTCTCGCTCTGTGGTTGTTGAACTCGGCAGATTTGGGGTTCACTCCTCGTGCCCAGGGTTTGGAGCACTCATCTTTTGGTCTTTGATTGATTTTTGGGTGTCTCAGAGCTCTTTGGTGCTGGTGAAGCTCAGCCAGCTGCAGGTCTGGGGACAAACACGGTGAAAACAACAGGTGGAAATCGAGTTTTTAGTGTTTAATTCAGCGCTGAGCATTCAGTTCAGGCTGGAGAGGAAGGGGAGCGTGTCCAGGCTGTGTCTGTGTGTCCCCAGGATGTGTCTGTGTGTCCTCAGGCCCTGTGTGTGTCTGTGTGTCTGTGTGTCCCCAGGATGTGTCTGTCTGTCCCCAGGCTCTGGGTCTGTCCCCAGGATGTGTCTGTGTGTCCTCAGGATGTGTCTGTGTGTCCCCAGGCCCTGTGTGTGTCTGTGTGTCTGTCCCCAGGCTGTGTCTGTGTGTCCCCAGACTGTGTCTGTGTGTCCCCAGGCTGTGTCTGTGTGTCCCCAGGATGTGTCTGTCTGTCCCCAGGCTCTGGGTCTGTCCCCAGGCTGTGTCTGTGTGTCCCCAGGATGTGTCTGTCTGTCCCCAGGCTGTGTCTGTGTGTCCCCAGGATGTGTCTGTGTGTCCCCAGGCCCTGTGTGTGTCTGTGTGTCTGTCCCCAGGCTGTGTCTGTGTGTCCCCAGGATGTGTCTGTGTGTCCCCAGGCCCTGTGTGTGTCTGTGTGTCTGTCCCCAGGCTGTGTCTGTGTGTCCCCAGGGTTCTGTGTCTGTGTGTCTGTCTGTCCCCAGGTTCTGGGTTTGTCCCCAGGTTCTGTGTGTCTGTCCCCAGGCTGTGTCTGTGTGTCCCCAGGACCTGTGTGTCTGTCCACAGGACCTGTGTGTGTGTGTCTGTCTGTCCCCAGGGCTCTGGGTCTGTCCCCAGGCTGTGTCTGTCTGTCCCCAGGACCTGTGTGTCTGTCTGTCCCCAGGGCTCTGGGTCTGTCCCCAGGGCTCTGGGTCTGTCCCCAGGTTCTGTGTGTCTGTGTGTCTGTGTGTGTGTGTGTGTCTGTGTGTGTCTGTGTGTCTGTGTGTCTGTGTGTCTGTGTGTCTGTCTGTCCCCAGGTTCTGTGTGTGTGTCTGTGTGTCTGTGTGTCTGTGTGTCTGTCTGTCTGTCCCCAGGCTCCTGCAGCTCCGGGCTCTGCCCTGGGCCTCGTTCCGAGCTCTTCGGGAGCGGGATCGGCTGCGGGTGCTGGAGGGGACCCGGCCCGGGAGGGACACCGGGATCCGAGGGGACACCCGGGATCCGAGGGGACACCGGGATCTGCAGGGACACCCGGGATCTGCAGGGACACCGGGATCCGAGGGGACACCCGGGATCCCCTGGGACACCCGGGATCCCCTGGGACACCCGGGATCCCCTGGGACACCGGGATCCGAGGGGACACCGGGATCCGAGGGGACACCGGGATCCCCTGGGACACCGGGATCCGAGGGGACACCGGGATCCGAGGGGACACCGGGATCTGCAGGGACACCGGGATCCGAGGGGACACCGGGATCCGAGGGGACACCGGGATCCCCTGGGACACCGGGATCCGAGGGGACACCGGGATCCGAGGGGACACCGGGATCCGAGGGGACACCGGGATCCCCTGGGACACCGGGATCCGAGGGGACACCGGGATCTGCAGGGACACCGGGATCTGCAGGGACACCGGGATCTGCAGGGACACCGGGATCCCCTGGGACACCGGGATCTGCAGGGACACCGGGATCCGAGGGGACACCGGGATCTGCAGGGACACCGGGATCTGCAGGGACACCGGGATCCGAGGGGACACCGGGATCTGCAGGGACAACGGGATCCGAGGGGACACCGGGATCCCCTGGGACACCCGGGATCTGCAGGGACACCGGGATCCGAGGGGACACCCGGGATCTGCAGGGACAACGGGATCCGAGGGGACACCGGGATCTGCAGGGACAACGGGATCCGAGGGGACACCGGGATCTGCAGGGACACCGGGATCCGAGGGGACACCGGGATCTGCAGGGACACCGGGATCTGCAGGGACACCGGGATCCGAGGGGACACCGGGATCCGAGGGGACACCGGGATCCCCTGGGACACCGGGATCTGCAGGGACACCGGGATCCGAGGGGACACCCGGGATCTGCAGGGACACCGGGATCTGCAGGGACACCGGGATCCCCTGGGACACCCGGGGACACCAGGAGCTGCCGCAGCGGGGACAGGGACCCTTTGGCAGCGCCCTCCGCCCCCCCAGCCCCTCCCGAACCCCCGCCACCCTTCGGGGGCCACCCTGGGGTGCCATCCCTCGGTGGGGACCGGCGGGGACCCGCGGGCCTGGCCCGGTCCCTGCAGGGGTGGCGGCGGCCACGGCGGGGCGGTGCAGCCCCAGCAACGCTCCCGGGCCGGGCTGCGAGGGGACCCTCTGTGGGGGGACACCCATCACCCCTCCTGGGGACACCCCCGGCACCGGGACCCCCTCCTGGGGACACCCCCGGCACCGGGACCCCCTCCTGGGGACACCCCCGGGACCGGGACCCCCTCCTGGGGACACCCCCGGGACCCTCTGTGGGGGGACACCCATCACCCCTCCTGGGGACACCCCCGGCACCGGGACCCCCTCCTGGGGACACCCCCAGACCCTCTGTGCCCCAAATCTCTCCCCCTCTGTCCCCGGTCGCCCCCCAGTCTGCCGCAGGTCCCCCCCATTTAACCCACGGTCCCCCTGCTCTACCCCCCATCCCCCCATGCGCCCCCCAGTTCTCCCCTCACCACCCCCGAGGTCCCCCAGACCTCTCCCATGTGTCCAGCTCGCCCCTCATCCACTCCAGAGCCCCCCCAGATCCCCCCCCGTGCTCCCCCCATCCGCCCCCGGGCCCCCCAACCCGTCCCAGATCCCCCCGCGTGTTCCCCACGCTCCTCCCCACCTTCCCCAGCGTCCTCCCAGTTCTCCCAGCGCCCCCTCCCTCCGCCCCCGAGGTCCCCCCGATCCACCCCGGCCCCGCTGTGTCCCCCCCCAGGCTCCTCCCCTGTCCCCTCCCGCTGTCCCCGGCCCGGGGCGGGGCGCTGCCGGCTCGGGGGGTGGCGGGGCCGGGAGGGCGGCGGCGGCGGCCCCGCACCCAGAGCCCGCACCCACCGCCCGCCTCCCGCGGGCGGCGGCAACAAAGGCCCTTCCCCGCCCCCGCCGCCGCCTCCCGCCGCTCCCGCCGCCGCCGGCAGCGTCCTTGCGGCAGGAAGATGCCCGGGGAGGCGCCCCGGGGGCTGCGGAGCCTCCCGCTGCTGCTGCTGCTGCTGCTGCTGCTGCTGAGCGCCCGCGCCGCGCTGGTGAGTGCGGGGACACCGGGGGGACACGGCCCGGGGACACCAGGGGGACACGGCCCGGGGACACCGGGGGGGGCTCGGCCCGGGGGACACCGGCACCGAGCGGGGGGAGAGGGCAGGGAGCGGCATCGGCACCGGGAGGGGGCGGCGGGGAGCGGGGCGGGGCGGGGGGCACCGGGAGGGGGCAGCGGGGACACCGGCCCCGAGGATGAGCTGCCGTGAGCAGGGCGGTGGGACCGGCCCCGGTACCGCGCCTGGATCGGTACCGCGGGGCTCTGTGGGGCACCGTGCCCGGATCGGTACCGTGCCCGGATCGGTACCGTGCCCGGATCGGTACCGCGGGGCCCGGGCTCTGTGGGGCACCGTGCACGGCCCCGGTTCCTCGCGTGGATGGCAGAGGGCGGGGGGCACCCGCAGCGGGCCGGGGGCGTGGGGCCGGTGGGTACCGAGGGGGCACCGGCACCGTGCGGGCTCCGGCAGCGGCTCCCGGCTGGGGGGCGGCGCCCCCGGGGACCGGACCCGGCTCGCGGGGGCTCCGGGACCGCCGCGGGGCCGCGCAGCTCCCGGGGGGCTCCGGGACCCGCAGCCTGCCCCGCGCCGGCCCCTCCGCCACCGCAGAGCCCCCCCGAGCCCGGCAGGGGCGGCCCCCGGGGCTGTCCCCTCCCCTGCGACCCCCCGGGCGGTGCCGGGCAGGGTGGCGGCCGTGGGGAGGGGGCTGCGGGCAGCTGCCGTTTGAAGGTCGTAGGGAAACACGCCTTAAAAATCGCCCGGAGGGGCGGAGAGGGAGGAACCCCCCCTGCTGCTGCTCGGGGGCAGCAGAAACTTGCCCCCCATCCTTCCCCTCCCCGATCCCCCTCCCCTCCCGCATCCCCAGCCCCCGCTGGGGCGGGGGGCGGCAGATGCAGCCCGGGCTGTGCCGGCAGCGCCCGCTTTTCCCGTTCCATGTGGCTGCAGAAGGGGCTGGGAGCCCTGGCGGCAGTTCCGAAACTGCTGCTCCACCCGGGAGGGGCTCCATGGGATCCTGGGGTCCCGGGAGAGGCTCCATGGGATCCTGGGGTCCCGGGAGGGGCTCCATGGGATCCTGGGGTCCCGGGAGGGGCTCCATGGGATCCTGGGGTCTCGGGAGAGGCTCCCCGGGATCCTGGGGTCCCGGGAGAGGCTCCATGGGATCCTGGGGTCTCGGGAGAGGCTCCCCGGGATCCTGGGGTCCCAGGAGAGGTTCCTCGGGGTCCCTGGAGCCCCCTGCCCTGCCCCGGCCGGGCGCTGCATTTTCGGGGCATTGGCGCTGCTTTTCGGGAGATGCTCTCGGGAAGGAGCCGGAGGATGCTTTTCCCTCCGGGAGCAACGGGAGAGGCTGGTGGGGAGGAAGGCTGCTCCTCCTCCTCCTCGGGCAGTTTATTCAGGCCGATATTCCGTGTGCCAGAGCTCCAGGGGAGTCTCTGCTCCATCCCCGGGTGCGGAGGGCTGAGCGTGGCTGTGCCGGTGTCCCCAGCGCCCTGGGGCTGCTCAGACTCCCCAGATGAGCTTTTCCCCTTCCCCTCCGGGGGAATTGGAGTTGCTGGTTTCTGGCTGAGGTTGTCGGCATTTCCTGAGCGGATTGAGGCCGGTTAGGAGAGGCTGTGGGGTTGTTCAGCGCCGGGCTGGAGGTGATGGGATGTGGGATGCTCCCGAGGGCTGGAGGAGCTGCTGCTTCCACCGGGATGGGATCAAGGCCTCCCCTCTCCCGCTCTCTCTCTTCCCTGGAGCTTTTCAATCCTTCCTCCTCCTTGGGCAGGCTCAGCTCCTCCCTTGGGTCCCCGGGAGGGAAGCAGGGACCTGCCACAGCTCTGGCACATCCAGGGGATGGGATGGGGATGGATTTGGGGATCCCCCGGTGCCGGATCCTGGGCCCTGCCGGGGAGCCTTTCCCTGGAGCAGCACCCGGAGCGCTCCCGGCTGCTCTGAGGAGCCGGGATGGCAACTCCAGCCCCGCTGGCACCGCGGCCGTGACTCCTGGGATGTGTCCCTGTGCCCATCCCGGGGGGACACGGAGGGACAGGGATGTGACAGGAACGGGGATGGGACAGGGACAGGGATGGGACAGGGACAGGGATGTGACATTGACAGGGATGTGACAGGGACAGGGACAGGGATGGGACAGGGACAGGAATGGGACAGGGACAGGGACAGGGACATGGCAGGGCTGGAGCCTTGCTGGCTGTGACACCTCCCCGGGACTCGAGGCCTCCCTTTGATCTCCTGCTGTCCGTGACCCCTCTCGGCCGGGCTTTGGGGAAGCTGGGATGGATCCCCGTGGGATCAGTCCCTGTAACCCTTTGTGTGCCGGCGTGGGAGGGCTGGGGGAGCGGGGCTGCCGGGACCCCTCCCTGGCAGAGGGAATTTTCCATCGGTGCCGTGCACGGGTTTGGGTTTGGCTGGGATTTCCCAAAGGCTCACGAGCTCATCCCTGCTCCTGCCTCATCCCTTTGGAGCAGGCGGAGAGGAAGGACCCAGGCTCCCCCCTCAGCCGTTCCCGGGGCAGGGAAGGGCTCAGCCCCCCGTGGGACACCCGGGATTCCAGGACAGGCTCCTGTCTGTGCTGCTGGGAGCGCTGGCTGCTCCCCAGCCCCAGACCACACACACGGGCTGGGCAGGCGCTGCTTCCTCCTCCTCCTCCTCCTCCTCCTCCTCCTCCTCCGGGCAGCAGAGCGGCCGGCTGGCAGCTCGGTGCCACCCGGGGCTGCTGGGGACACCTGGGCACAGGGGGCAGGACAGGCGGCTCTGCTGGCGGTAATTAGCGGCTGAGCTTTAATCAGGCTCTGGGCTGTGCAGGGGTGGGTGCAGCCGGCCCTGGGGGCGCCCCCGGCTCTGGGGTCCCCAGGGTGGGCTCAGGGTTCTTTGTTGTGGCCCCGGCTGCAGTCGCAGCCCATCTCAGGGATCAGCTCATCACCTTAATTACCGAGAGCGTTAATTGACCCCAACCTTTGCCGGGTCCCCGGAGCATTGCTGGGGTGGCTCCGGGCCCGGCCCCGTCCTGGCTCCCTGTGCACATCGGGGGATGCTCCGGATTTACTCCTGGATTGCGTTTCCCTGTGGAAGGGCATCCCCTGCTCCCCACAGCCCCTCCAGGTCCTCCCTTGGCTCAGTCCAGAGGGATGATGAGGAAAACAAAGGTTCCTCCAGGCCCTGCAGAGTTCTGGGGCGGTTCAGGATCCCCACAGCTCCAGGTGCCTCCAGGCTTGGGGGTCACAGGTCACCCTCATTCCCGTGATGTTTTCCAGGGTTTTCTCGGCAGCTCCCCGGTTCCCAGCCCGGCGTGGGGAAGGGTCTGTCCTGAGGCTCGGGGGTGCTCTGGGGCTGGGTGGGATGAGCTGGCAGGGGGGAATTGGAGTCCCCGCTGTGAGTTGGGGTCACACGAGCTTCAGCCCAGCCCCTTCTGTGGGGACAGCCCAGCCCTCCCAGTCCAGCCGTGCTCAACCCCAGCTTCTTCCACTTCCACCGAGCAACTGAGGAAAAACCTCAGCAGATAAAGGAATGGGTCCCCAAGGGCTGCCGGCTCCTCCGGCCGCTGTCACCTCGTCCCCCGAGTGTCCCCGGGCTCCTTTTCCCTCGGGAGACGCGCGGCAGCCCCGGGAGACGGGAGCGGGCTCTGGGGAATGCCCGTCCCGGGACGTGAGCCGGGTACCAAACCCTGCCGGGCTCTGGCAGCCGGGAACTCTTCCCTTCCCGAGCCCCCGGAGGCTCTGACACACCGCGGGTACCCCTGTAACCTGTCCCTGTCCCTGTCCCCTCCCCTGCCCCTGTCCCTGTCCTAAATGAGGAAAATGATAATTAATTGGATATTACAACAAAACTGGCATTGTCGGTACTTTATCCTAAATATCACAATAGTAGAAAACAGGGAAGAAGAGAGGAACTTTTGGCTTGTATTTCAAAAAATACATCAAAATCCACCCCTGTCCCTGTCCCTGCCCCTGTCCCTGTCCCATCCCTGTCCCTGTCCCTGTCCCTGTCCTGTCCCTGTCCCTCCCGGTGTCACAGCCTCTCCTCCTGCCCGGTTCCCGGAGGCTCAGCCCCGGCGCTCCCGGTGCTCGGGAGATGGGAGCAGATGGGGGATCTGGAGGGACAAACCCCCTTCAGATGCTGCGGGGCCTCTCCTGGGAGCGCGGAGGAGCCTTGGCCAGAGATCCCCGGATCCTGCGGGATCTCCCTTCCCTCCTCATCCTCCCCACCCAGCCTGGGGCTCCTTTGGCCGCTGGGGAAGGATTTTTCCTCCGAGCAGGGGATGCTCCCGAGCCCCTGGGGGGCACAAGGAGCCGGGGCCCTGCTCGGTGTCACCTCGGCCGCTGCTCCCTGCCTGGCCCCGGAGCCACCGCTGGGCTGCGGCGTGAGGAGCGGAGCCTTTCCCGTGCTTTGTGCCATTCCCGGCTTTCCCCCCTTGTTTCGTGCCATTCCCGGCTTTTTCCCCTTATTTTGTGCCATTCCCTGCTTTTACCCCTTGTTTTATTCCATTCCCTGCTTTTCCCCCTTGTTTCGTGCCATTCCCGGCTTTTCCCCCTCGTTTTGTGCCATTCTCGGCTTTTCCCCCTCGTTTTGTGCCATTCCCGGCTTTTCCCCCTCGTTTTGTGCCGTTCCCGGCTTTTCCCCCTCGTTTTGTGCCGTTCCCGGCTTTTCCCCCTCGTTTTGTGCCGTTCCCTGACCCCTCCATGCCCAGGGAGGAATATTCACCTCCGGGAGGGGCTGGCGATGCTCCCCGGGTGGAACAGGAGCTTCTCGCGGCCACTCCTCCCTCTCTCCCCATTAATTAATTTGACATTTAAGCCGAGCTCCTCACGCGGAGCTCCCGAGCGTCTCGGTGACCTCCGGAGCAGCTCCAGGATGGGAGCTGCTGGAATTCCAGGCGGGAGGGAAGGACGTGGCCGGATCCAGGCAGAGGAAGCCCCCCAAACTCTGTTTTGGGGCCTTCTGTGGCCAGGAAGGGACGGGATGGACGCGGCTCCTGGTGGCTGTGGGAAGGTGAAATCCACAGAGCTTAGAACCGGTTTGGAGCTGGATCTTCCCAGGATTTTTGTTAAAATCGACTCAAGAAAAGTAAATTTTGGGCCGGTTGAGCCAGCATTGAACCCAGGGGTGGCTCTGAATGGAGGGGACAGCTCCGA
Source organism: Poecile montanus (assembly GCA_038429875.1). Taxonomy (NCBI): domain Eukaryota; kingdom Metazoa; phylum Chordata; class Aves; order Passeriformes; family Paridae; genus Poecile; species Poecile montanus. The sequence continues at coordinate 5,072,386 of CM076525.1, forward strand.
TTTGGGGGGACCCAAACCTCCTTTTCCATGTCAGCATCCCAGAGCTCTCCGCGATTGGGATGGGCTGGGACGCGCTGCCCACCGGGACCCGCCGTGTTTTCATCTCCGTGGCCGCCACCAGAGCCTCTCCCTCCCTCTGCACAGCTTGGCCACGGCTCAAACTCTTTCTTTCCAGATAAAAATAACAGCAGCAACCTCAGGGCTGCTGCTCCTGCCCCAGCTGGGGAGAAACGGGAATTGTTTAAGGGGAAAAAAAAGGGGGAAACTCAAGGTGGGGGAGCCTGGGCAGGAACCTGCAGCCCCAGAGTGGGACCTGGAGTGGGGAGGAGGAGCCAGGGAAAACTGGGAAATGTGGGAAAAGCCGGGAAAAGCTTCATCTCGCAGGCAGCACGGAGCACAACTTGTTGGCAAAACAGTTTGTTTGCCAAAAAATGCGGTTTTCTGGAGGAGGAGGAGGGGAATGGAGCCGTGTCAGGAGCTGCCGAGGGAAGGGGGGTTTGGGGGTTGGGAGGGATGCTCGGGCAGCAAATGTCAAAAATCCAACGCAGGGCTGCGTTTTGGGGCAAGGGAGTGGGAGTTTGGGGCCAAAGCGGACATTTAAAAGAGAAAAAAAAAAAAAATCTTATTTATTCCTCATTTTTTGCGAGTTAAGCTGGAAGGGAACAGAAAATCGCTGTCTCTGTGTCCCTCCCCGGGCAGAGGCAGCAGGTCTGGGGGCACACAGGGACCTTTTCCTCCCGGACACGATGTTCATTTAAATCCACCATTCCCAGCTTTTTTTTTTAAGGCAAATTTGGGCTCCTCGCAACTTTCCCAGCTGCTGCGAGCAGCCGTCGCGTCCCTGGGGAACCTCTCCGTGCACCCACTGAAAACCGAGCGGGAAAAACCGGGATAATGTCATTTTGTGGAGGTTTTTTTGGGCATCACCCGGATTTCCCGGGGAGGGTGAGATCCCCCCGCGGTCAGGGAGCAGCGGGGTCGGGGCTGACCCCAAAAGCCCGGAGCTGCTGCGGGCAGGCCCGGATCCCTCCCCGGCACAATTCCAGCTGCTCCCAGGCGGAGTTTGCCCGCAGCTATAAATAAATAGCTCGGAGCGCAGCGCAGCCCCCGGAGGGCTCGGGCTCTATATTTAGGTTCCTGCAGCACATATTGCACGGGGGCTGGGCACCGGGATCTCCTTCGAGGAACGGGGGGAGGAGAGGACAGGGGGCGATGGAGCCTTTCCATGGGATCCGGGGCTGGATCCGCGCCCGCTGTCCCCGTCCCGCTGCTCCCATCCCGGCCTTTCCTCCCACCAAACCCGGCAGAAGCTGCTGCCTGAGCGGGGAAGGAAGGGACATCAAACATTTATAGGCCTTGGGAATCGTCAGGGAAATGTCTGGCCCTGTTAAAACAGCAGCAGCAGCGGTGAGGGAAGAGGGAAAAATAAAAAAAAAAACCCAACTCAATGGGGCTCTTGCGTTTTCCCAGCGTTATCCCAGCATTTTCCCAGCGTTTTCCCAGAGTTTTCCCAGTGCTATCCCAGAGTTATCCCAGCGTTGTTATCCCAGCGTTTTCCCAGTGTTATCCCAACATTATCCCAGCGTTATCCCAGAGTTATCCCAGAGTTATCTCAGTGTTATCCCAGAATTGTTATCCCAGCGTTGTTATCCCAGTGTTATCCCAGAGTTATCCCAGTGTTATTCCAGCATTATCCCAACGTTATCCCAGTTATCCCATCGTTTTCCCAGTGTTATCCCAGCGTTATCCCAGTGTTGTTATCCCAGAGTTTTCCCAGTGTTATCCCAGAGTTATCCCAGAGTTATCCCAGCGTTTTCCCAGCATTATCCCAACATTATCCCAGTGTTATCCCAGAGTTATCCCAGTTATCTCAGAGTTATCCCAGTGTTATCCCAGAGTTATCTCAGTGTTATCCCAGCATTATCCCAGTGTTATCCCAGCGTTATCCCAGAGTTATCCCAGAGTTATCCCAGAGTTATCTCAGTGTTATCCCAGAATTGTTATCCCAGTGTTGTTATCCCAGCATTATCCCAGTGTTGTTATCCCAGTGTTATCCCAGTGTTTTCCCAGCATTGTTATCCCAGCATTTCCCCAGTGTTTTCCCAGTGTTATCCCAGTGTTTTCCCAGTGTTTTCCCAGTGTTATCCCAACATTATCCCAGTGTTTTCCCAGTGCTTCCCATCCTCAGCCGGGGTCACAGCTCCGGGCTGGGCTCCCCAAGCTCTGAACCCGAGCTCGTGGCTCTCCGGGCACATCCCGACCTCAGCCCTGACCTAAACCCGAAGGGCAGCGAGAAATTCCTTGGGTTCCTTCTTCTCCCGGCCTCTCGGAGCGGGGCCGGCGCTTCCCGCCCGGCTCTGCTGGCTCCTGATGAGGGAAACACCAAATCCGAACTTCCCCAGCGCCTCCGAGGGATTTATCCCGGGGGGAATGGTCCTTCCCGACCTCCAGGGTGAGGGTGGGGTGGGAGGTGAAGGAAAACAGCCAAATCCCGGCCATCGGGGGAATTTTGCTGCTGCTTTGTTTGACCCGGGATCTTCCAGAGGAAAAATCCGCAGTTTCTCCAGCGGGCAGCAGGGCACGGGGGTCACGCTCGCTGCTCAAGCTTTGCACTTCCTGCATAAAAATCAGGGCTTTGGTGACTTCTCGTTCTTTTTTTCCTCTCTGGCAAAGGTTAGAACCTGGATGAGGAGCAGAGCGAGCTCTGGAGTGAGGAGGAGGATCAGGATCCAGGACTGGGCGTGGGTTTGGGCTCTGCCTGCCCCAAGTTTTTGGGAACAGGGGCTTGTCTGGCACAGCCCAGAGCTGGTGTGGAAAAGAGGAAAGGAAATTTCCAGAGGGGAAATGCAGGGAGGGAGATCAGGGCTGGAGAGGCAGCTGGAGGGTGCAGGGAGCTGCAGGGACGCATTTTCCTGCTCCTGCTGATGGGTAGGGAAGTGTTTTCCAAGGAAAAGAAGAACTCAGCCGGTGGGAATGCACCTGGCTGGACTGGAAAATGAGGGGTCAGATGGTGTTTGGGGCTCAGGAACGGGCTGGTTTGGCTTTGGGAACAGCACTCCTTCCCAACGGGATCACCCCAGCCATGGAAACCACGGGAAAATCTTCCCATTGGGAAATCAGAAATTCCCATGGAAAGATCCTGGTGCCTGTTCCCATGGAAAGATCCCAGTGCCCATTCCCATGGGAGAATCCCGGTGCCCATTCCCATGGAAAGATCCCGGTGCCCATTCCCATGGGAGAATCCCGGTGCCCATTCCCATAGAAAGATTCCGGTGCCCATTCCCATGGGAGGATCCTGGTGCCTGTTCCCATGGAAAGATCCCAGTGCCCATTCCCATGGAAAGATCCCAGTGCCCATTCCTGTGGAAAGATCCCGGTGCCCATTCCCATGGAAGGATCCCGGTGCCCATTCCCATGGAAAGATCCCGGTGCCCATTCCCATGGAAAGATCCCGGTGCCCATTCCCATGGAAAGATCCCGGTGCCCATTCCCATGGGAGGATCCCGGTGCCCATTCCCATGGAAAGATCCCGGTGCCTGTTCCCATGGAAAGATCCCGGTGCCCATTCCCATGGAAGGATCCTGGTGCCCATTCCCATGGAAGGATCCTGCTCCACCTGACATTCCCATGGAAGGATCCTGCTCCACCTGACATTCCCATGGAAGGATCCTGGTGCCTGTTCCCATGGAAAGATCCTGGTGCCCATTCCTATGGGAGGATCCCGGTGCCCATTCCTGTGGAAAGATCCCGGTGCCCATTCCCATGGGAGGATGTTGATGCCCATTCCCATGGAAGGATCCCAGTGCCCATTCCCATGGAAGGATCCTGCTCCACCTGACATTCCCATGGAAGGATCCTGCTCCACCTGACATTCCCACCTCTGTGATTCTGGTCCCTGTTCCCCCCCCAGGGATGCCCTGCCCTGACCCCCCCACCTCAGCAGAGCGAGGTTTCTCCTCCTCCTTCCCCTCCCAGCCCTCCCTGGCCGGGCCCAACCTTTCCCCAGCTCCTTTTTGTCACTTCCTGAGGCGTTTTCAGCCGCCTGGCACCGAACCAAACGGCTCTGCCTGGGGAAAGAGGCCTCAGGTGCCGCGAAACCCCCTCAGAATTTATTTGTTCCTCACCTGCTCCCAGAGCTGCCGGAGCTGGGTTGGATTTTCCCTCCCCAAGAGTGAATTTTAATTTACAGCAGGAGCGTTGAGCAGCTCGGGACAGGTGACACCGAACGTGTCAGGAAGGGACATTTCCAGCAGCGCCCTGGGGATCCTCGCTGCTGTGGAAAGAGCAGGAACCTCCCCCCTGCCTGGATATTCACTGAGGGAAACAACAAATTCGGGGATAAATATCAGCATTTCTCCCCTCGGGGACTTCCCAGGACGCTGCCCGTGGAGAGGCTCAGGATTAGGCTTGGATCACCTTATTTTTATTTTATTTTTTATTATTTTTTCCCTTGAAGGGAAAAGCCGTGTTCACACAGAAACCGATCTGTTTGTGCGGCCCTGAAAGGCAGGAGCGTCCCGGAGGCGCCGGGAAAAGCTCCGGGAGCTCTGCTCGGCCTGGCAGAAGGGTTGGAATGGAAGGGGAAGCGTGGAGGGAGCGGCCGGGGAGCGCGGGGGGATCTGTGGAGGAGCAGCTCTGGAACAGCGCGGGATGAATCCCAGGGATCCGCTGGGGATCTGCCAGGGATCCACCGGGGATCTGTGGAGGAGCAGCTCTGGAACGGCGTGGGATGAATCCCAGGGATCCACCGGGGATCTGACAGGGATTCACCAGGGATCTGTGGAGGAGCAGCTCTGGAACAGCGCGGGATGAATCCCAGGGATTCGCTGGGGATCTGTCAGGGATCCACCGGGGATCTGACAGGGATTCACCAGGGATCTGACAGGGATTCACCAGGATCTGTCAGGGATTCACTGGGGATCTGACAGGGATTCACCAGGGATCTGTCAGGGATCCGCCGGGGATATGACAGGGATCCACTGGGGATCTGTCAGGGATTCACCAGGATCTGTCAGGGATCCACCGTGGATCCACCACCATTCCACCGGGGATCCACCGGGGATCTGTCAGGGACCTGCAGGGGATCTGCCGAGGATCCATTGGGAATCTGTCAGGGATCCACCAGGGATCTGTCAGGGATCTGCTGCGGTTCCACCGGGGATCCGTTAGGGATCCACTGTGGTTCCACCAGAGATCTGCCGGGGATCTGTCAGGGATTAACCAAGGATCCGCTGGGGATCTGCTGCGGTTCCAGCAGGGATCTGTCGGGGATCCACCGCGGTTCCAGCAGGGATCTGTCAGGGATCCACCCCAGTTCCAGCAGGGATCTGTCAGGGATCCACCGCGGTTCCAGCAGGGATCTGTCAGGGATCCACCGCGGTTCCAGCAGGGATCTGTCAGGGATCCACCGCGGTTCCAGCAGGGATCTGTCAGGGATCCACCGCGGTTCCAGCAGGGTTCCACCGGGGATCCATCAGGGATTCCCGGGGGATCCATCAGGGATTCCCGGGGGATCCATCAGGGATTCCCGGGGGAGGCTCCGGGGAGCGCGGGGGAGGCTCCGGGGCGGCCCCGGGGAGCAGCCGCAGCCGCGGGCAGCGCGGGGCCCCTCCGGGCCGGAGGAAAGTAGGTCGTGGCTGTGCTGGCGCGGCCGGCCCGTCCTACATATGGAAATCGGGGCTATTTCTGGCTCTCCTGGCGGGCTCGGCCCCGCTCCGGCCCCGCCGTGCTCGGGGGACGCTTCGGGCCGGAGCTGCTCCCCCGGCTCTCCTGCCCTCCCCTCTCCTGGTGGCTCCATCCTGCTCGGCTTCCCAGCGCTCTGGAGGGGATAATTCCTCATGGAAAAATCCTTCTCCTCGGCCCATCCCATGCGGGGGCTGGGTCTCCCCCCAAGGCTTCCCCCCAAATCCAGCCCTGGATTGATCCCATCCCCTCCAGGCTGGACTCCAGCTGGAAATCCTGGATTTGGCAGCAGCTTCATCAACCCCGCTTTGCATTTCCATGGCAACCCCGAGGAAGGTGGGCAGGAACTCCTTCCCCTTGGACACGCAGGAGCTGCCAAACACCAACAGCACCTCCCGGGATGGGAGAATCCCGATTAAACACCGGGAGCAGAGGGAAAAGGGCGCCTTGGGATTGCCCCCGGCTTTGGGTCCTGCCTGTGGGGAGGGGGAGCCGGTGTTGATCCAGATCTGCCTGTGAGAGTCTCCGATGTGTTCCTGATTAATCATTATTAGGGGTTCATTAGCAGTGGCTCAGCACCAGGACAGATCCTGGGGGGTCTCCAGTAACGGGACTGGCAGCGTTTTGGGGGCAGTGACAGCTCTGCCACTTAAACACGGCCTGGACACATCATCCCCACATTCCCGGGGTTTAATGTGTTTGTGGGGAGCTGGGAAGGGGCTGGAGAATCCCTGAGGGAGCTGGGAAGGGGCTGGAGAATTCCTGAGGGAGCTGGGAAGGGGCTGGAGAATCCCTGAGGGAGCTGGGAAGGGGCTGGAGAATTCCTGATGGAGATGGGAAGGGGCTGGAGAATTCCTGAGGGAGCTGGGAAGGGGCTGGAGAATTCCTGAAGGAGCTGGGAAGGGGCTGGAGAATCCCTGAGGGAGCTGGGAAGGGGCTGGAGAATTCCTGAGGGAGCTGGGAAGGGGCTGGAGAATTCCTGAGGGAGCTGGGAAGGGGCTCAGGCTGGAGCAAAGGAGGCTCAGGGGGAATTTCTGGCTCTGCACAAGTCCCTGGCAGGAGGGGACAGCCGGGGGGATTTGGGATCTGCTGCCAGGAACAGGGACAGGAGGAGAGGGAACGGCCCCAGGCTGGGCCAGGGGAGGTTAAGTTGGATATCAGGAAAAATTTCCTCATGGAAAAGTTTGTCACAGCCGCCCAGGGAATGGCGGAGCCCCCATCCCTGGAAATATTTAAGGAATTTGGCACTTGGGGACAGGGGTGAGCGGTGACCACCCAGGGCTGGGTTAATGGTTGGACTCCGCGGGCTGAGAGGGATTTTCCACCATCAGTGATTCCAGAATGCCGCTGGTGCGTGGCCTGGATGCTCCCTGCACACCCCAAATGACAGAAAAACCCTTCGGCAGCTTCACCTGCGAGGCTTTTCCGGGGGAATCCAGGGCTGGGCCGATGCCTTTGTGGGAGCTCCGAGGAGGGAGAACCCTAAAGGGGAAACCAGGGGGGATCTCCAGGCTGATCCATCCGGAGCAGTTCGGGAGGAATATTCCCACATGTGGGATGGGTGGGGTTTGCACCAAACACCCCCAAACCTGTTCACCCCAGCCCTGTGGGCCCTGACGGGACCTGGCCCCTCTGCCTGCTCCAGACCCCCTTTTCCATGCTGGAAATTCCCCCCAAATTGTGCCGATCCCTTCGCTCCTGAGGCTCGGGGTTCCCCAAAACTGCAGCACGGGGAGGGGCTGGGGAAACTGAGGCAGCGGCTGGGAGGGAGGGGAGCTCTCGGGGAGGAAGGATTTGGGGAAAGGGGGATGATTTGTAGGGCCGGAGGATGGTCCCTCTGCCCCTGGAGCCCTCCTCTCCTTTCCCAGCCCATCCCTGGGGGCTCAGCCTTCCCCTCGCCCCCTTAATGACCACAATTAACCGATCCCCGCAAACGAAGCGGCGTTTAATGATCCAGATAAAGCGGGGAACACCCCGCGATTGCTCCCTGTGCTTCTTAAGAGGCTTTTTCCTCCCGCAGCTCCTCTCCTGCGTCCCCAGAGCCACCCCAGCTCCCACGGGGGCTCCTTTGGGAGCGATCCCGGTTTTTGCAGAGTCTCCTTAGGGGGAAAAGCCGTTCCCGGTGTGTCCAGCCCCTCTCGGAGCTGCTGTCCCAGGGCAGGAGGGGGTGACACCCCCTGCTCGGTGCCCGGAGGAGCTTTGGGGCTGTCTCGGGCTCCCCGCGCTGTGTCCCCGTGTCCCCAGATCCCCCCGTGGCGCTCGGGGGTCCCGGGGGGCCGAGCCCCGGCTGCTCCCCATGGGAACGCTCCAGGAAAAGCGGCCGGAGGAGCGTTCCCGGTGCCGGTTCCACCGGGGCCGCTTTCCCCGGGCCCAGAGGCGTTTCCAGCTGAAACCTTTCCTTCCACAAACACCATGAGATCATTTTCCTCTCCCCGCCGCACAATGCGCCATTGTCCTGCCCGTTCCACTGGAAATCGAGCCGGGAATGTGAGCCGGAGCGCCCTGATCCCTCTCCCAGCGCCGGAGGAGCCGGGATGGGGCTCCCCAGCCACCCCAAAGCCTTCCTGGGACGGGTTTTGTGCAGGAGATCCGTGGGATCAAACGGATTCCTGCTGGAATCTCAGCGCCGGGATCGGCTGAGCCAGGGAGGGGTGGGAGGGCCGGGGCTGCGCTTGGCTGGCTCTGAAAAACGGGAATTGCTCTTTTCCTCGCCTTTTGATTGTTCTGCTCGGGGCTCTTATCGGAGCGGGCAGGAGCGGCCGGGATCGGCTCTCGGGGATGGTTGGGAGAGGCTGGAACGAGGTCCGAGGGCTGGGGGACAAAAATCCCGTTTTTGTGGAGCTGTGGAATGATGGAATCATGGAATGGTTTGGGTTGGGAGATTTAAACCTCACCCAGGGCCACCCCAGCCATGGCAAGGACACCCCCACTGTCCCAGGGTCACCCCCACTGTCCCAGGGTCACCCCCACTGTCCCCAGGGTCACCCCCACTGTCCCAGGGCCACCTCCACTGTCCCCAGGGTCACCCCCACTGTCCCCAGGGTCACCCCCACTGTCCCAGGGTCACCCCCACTGTCCCTAGGGTCACCCCCACTGTCCCCAGGGTCACCCCCACTGTCCCAGGCTGCTCCAGCCCCAATGTCCAGCCTGGCCTTGGGCAGTGCCAGGGATCCAGGGACAGCCACAGCTGCTCTGGCAATTCCAGCCCAGCCCCTCCCCACCCTCCCAGGGAACAATTCCCTGATCCCAGGATCCCACCCATCCCTGTCCTCTGGCTCTGGGAGCCGTTCCAGGAGAGCGGGGGGGACCTGCCCCAGGTTGGGGTCCCCGGAAGAGGCTCCGGGGCTGCTGCTGGCACCGCCCGGCCGGGACCGTAATTCCCGGTAATCCCTGGAGCCGCTCCTGCCTCACCTGGGCCGGCAGCACCGGAGGGACAGAGCCGAGAGCAATCGGCTTAGGGGATAAAGCGGGGGGACAGGGGGACAGGGGGACAGAGGGACAGGGGACAGAGGGACAGAGGGACAGGAGGGACAGGGGACAGAGGGACAGAGGGACAGGAGGGACAGGGGACAGAGGGACAGGAGGGACAGGGGAATATAAAGGACAGAGGGACAGAAAGGACAGAGGGACAGAAAGGACAGAGGGACAGAAAGGACAGGGACAGCTGGAGCCGCTGGCACCTGTGGGCGGGCACTGGGCCATGGGGGCTGGCCGGCAGGTGACCCGGGTGTCCCGGGTGACAGCGGTGGCACCCTGGGGACAGCGGTGGCACCCTGGAGACAGCGGTGACACCCTGGGGACAGCGGTGGCACTCTGGGGACAGGGGTGGCACCCTGGGGACAGCGGTGACACCCTGGGGACAGCGGTGGCACCCTGGGGACAGCTGTGGCACTCTGGGGACAGGGGTGGCACCCTGGGGACAGCGGTGACATTCTGGGGACAGCGGTGGCACCCTGGGGACAGCTGTGGCACCCTGGGGACAGCGGTGGCACTCTGGGGACAGGGGTGGCACTCTGGGGACAGCGGTGGCACTCTGGGGACAGCGGTGGCACTCTGGGGACAGGGTGTCACTGTGCCCGCCGCGCCGTTCCCGCTGTCCCGGGGCTGCTGGAGATGGATTTTGGGAGCGGGAGGAGCTCTGAGCACCCGAGCGGGGTGGGGACATTTCTGCCCTCTCGGGGTAAAGCCTTGAGGTCCCTGCCCCTCCTCGCTCCTGGCATCCAGGGAAAGGCTTTTCCCAGAGGGTTTTCCTGGAGGGTTTTCCAGGAGGATTTTCCTGGAGGGTTTTCCCAGACGGTTTTCCAGGAGGGTTTCCCGGAAGGTTTTCCGGGAGGATTTTCCTGGAAGGTTTCCCTGGGGGATTTTCCCGGACGATTTTCCTGGAAGGTTTTCCGGGAGGATTTTCCTGGAAGGTTTTCCCGAAAGGTTTTCGCAGAGGGTTTTCCAGGAGGATTTTCCGGGAGGATTTTCCTGGAAGGTTTTCCGGGAGGATTTTCCCGGAAGGTTTTCCCCGAGGGTTTTCCAGGAGGGTTTTCCAGAAGGATTTTCCGGGAGGATTTTCCCGGAAGGTTTTCCCAGAGGGTTTTCCAGGAGGATTTTCCGGGAGGATTTTCCTGGAAGGTTTTCCGGGAGGATTTTCCTGGAGGGTTTTCCCGGAAGGTTTTCCCCGAGGGTTTTCCAGGAGGGTTTTCCTGGAGGATTTCCAGGAGAGTTTTCCCGGAGGGTTTCAGGACGCTGCCCCATGGATGTGGGAGCAGCACCCGGCTGGGATGTGGGGGCAGCGGGGCTGTTCCCGTTTCTGCAGCCAGGTCCTGGCAGGGTTTTGGGGCCGGGGCGAGCAGGACCTGCAGCGCTTTTCCAGCGTTCCCACTCCAGGGCTGCGCTGCCAGCCCAAATCCGCATTTTGGGCGCGGCCCGCTGTGTAAAACCCTTTATTTGGGATAATTGCAGGTGAGAGTAGGGGACCAAAAAAACCACTTAATTTTGGGTTTTATTTTGGGTTTTATTTTGGGTTTTATTTTGGGTTTTATTTTGGGTAGTTTGAGGTGGGCGCAGGGCACAGCGTCTGCTCCACCCCAGAAAGGGGCAGCGCCGTGCCCTGGGGGTTCCCCCGAAATCCGGGAATGCCGCGAGTCCCGGGGCTGCTAAAAACAGGGAATTTATCCACGGCCCGGTGGGTTTGTGCAGTTTGGGACGGAGCTGGGGTGAGCGCATCGGGGAGGGTTTGGGGGTTTTTGGGGTCGCTGATGTTTGTAGGGAAGAGCAGAGGAGATTCCCGCTCGTTCCAGAGGTGATTCCTGGGGAAACTGGGGAATCCTCGGCCCCGCCGCGATTGGCTCCGTGACTCAGTTTCCCCCCGGGTGACAAGGGGGTGGCGCCGAGGGTTGGGAATTCCTGGGAAAAGCAGGATTTTCTGTCCCGCTGCTCAGCCAGGGATTGCTCAGCCCTTCCAGCGGATCTCCCTCCCCATCCCACCGAAATTCCAGCCTTTCCCCCTCCCCAGCTTTTACCACACCCTAAAAAACCCAGGCAAGGCAGAGCCCCGAGTTTTCCCGTGCCTCTCCCTGGGGGAATTTCATCCTTCCAGCCTGGCCAGGTACATGGAGTTGTGTTAAAACCCCGCGGTGTTTCCTGCGCGCTCCCCCCGAGCGGAGCTGGGCAGGGCTCCGGGTAATCCCCGCCTGTCGCATCCCTAATCCCGGCCCTGTCCCTCGCTGAACCGGCCCCGGGAGCACGGGATGAGCCTGGCGGGATCCAAACCCCGCTGCTGCCGCCTGAGCAGCGCTGCCAGCCCGGGCTGCAGGAAAAAACCCTGGATTTTGGGAGCTCGGGTTGCTGGAGCATCCCCGGAGCGAGAGGAAGGGCCCGGGGGGGTGACAGAGCCCGGGGACAGCGGAGCATCCTCCCCTTTATTCTTGTTTTGGTTTTTAATTTATTTTTTTTCCTGTTTTGGGATGGTTTTTGTTTGTTTGTTGGGGGTTTTTTGGCTTTTTGGCGGGTTGTAACATTTCTCATCCCAAGCTGAGCACACACAACGCTGACACGGAATTGGTTATTCAAATCCGGGATGGATAACTGTTAATTCCTAATTTTCACAATTATCCATCTACCTTTCATTTAAACAAGGCCCATCTATTCATTTTTAATTCGTTTCAGCCAAGCTCATCCTTACTAAAAAACCCCAACTTCTCAAAAATCCTGAATTCTCCAAACTTTGCGCCTCTCCTGCCAACAGCCCGGAACAAAGAGAGATTCCTCAAGGTGAATTCTGCTTTTTCCCGATTTTCCTTTTCCGAAGGAGGCAGCAGCTGGGACCTCTCTGCTCCTCTGCTGAGCACAAATCCGCGCTGCTGCTGGATTTTCCGGGCGGAATTGTGGCAGCAGGAGGATTTGAGGAGGCTGCCAGGGAGAGGCCGGATCTTTTATTAGAGCAACTGATATGGTTGGGGGGGAAAAAAAGCTCCAAAGCAGATCAGGATTTTGGGCTCACCAGTCCTTATTCAGGTCCTAAATAGAAACAGCTCAGTCAGATCCTCGGGTTTATTTTAATCAATTTTAGGTCTGAAAACCAAAAAAAAAATGAAAAGAAATAAACCCAGCTGATGAGCTGAAAGCTTTTTTTTCCTTTTTTCCTCTTTCTCTGGTGATTTTTCTCCCGTTTTTTTTTTTTGGATGTGTTTTCCTGGGAGCCTCGTGTGTGGTGCTTGGCAGGGCTCAGTCACGGCCCCAACACCCCAAATTTGGGATTTTCTCACTCCTCCAGGAGAGGCTGTGGGAGGTGGAGGCCAGGACAGCTGGATCCTCTCCCGGATTATTCCAGGCTCCTGGAAAACGCTGCCCAGCTGCTCTTTGGACTGGTTTCCCCCCCCTGGATGTCAGGGATGCTCCCAGGGCTGTCCCAGATCCTGCCCCAGGCTCGGTTCCGTGCCCTGGAGCCATTCCCGGGATTTCTCCATCCCTGGGGATGAGCATCAGCCCCCCTGGAGCTCCTTTCCATGGGAATCCATGGAAATTTGGGATCCTCACCCTCCTGAGAGCCTCCCTGCCCTGCTGGGGGGTCCAAGGGGCACAAATCCCTCTGCTGCCCCATTTCCAGCGGGAAAATCCCGGGATTTCACCGAGGAATGACAGAAATGTGATGGGACAAGGCCTTGGACCCCATCCCGTGTCCATCCCAGAAATCCAGCTTTTTTGGCTTTTGATGAGGTTTTTTTTTTTTGTTTCGTTTTGTCTGGGTTTTGTTAAATTACTTCTCTGTTTTGGGCTATTTCTTGTTTGGTTTATTTGGGATTTTTTGGGATTTTTTTTTGTTTTGTTTGGGATTTTTTGGGTTTTTTTTGTTTTTTTTTTTGTTTTCTTTATTTGGGATTTTTTGGAGTTTTTTTGTTTTCTTCATTTGGGATTTTTTGGAGTTTTTTTGTTTTCTTTATTTGGGATTTTTCTGGAGTTTGTTTTGTTTGTTTGGGATTTTTTGGAGGTTTTTTTGGTTTTTTTTTTAGGATTTTGGAGTTTTTATTTGTTCTGTTTGTTTGGGATTTTGGGGGGTTTTTTGTTTTGCTTATTTGGGATTTTTGGGTTTCTTTTTGTTTTGTTTGGGATTTAGGGGGTTTTTTGTTCTGTTTATTTGGGATTTTTGGGATTTTTTGGCAGGTCGTTTTCCACCTGTTTGTTTTTTTTAAACCCCCGGCAGCAGCAAACTCAGAGAGCTCCATAAATATTTGATAAATATTTGATAAATCAGCGCCACCACCATCCCCTGACACTCACAGAAAACCTGGAAACGCTTCCCAGCAGATCCCAAAATCCCCCAGATCCCAAAATCCCCCAGATCCCAAAATCCCCCAGATCCCCCATTCCCCATCCAGACCCCTGGAGTGGGATTTTCCTTCCCTCATTCCCGGCATTGGGAGCCCAGGATCAGAAACTGGAGCTGATCCCAGACTTTTCCTTTTGGCTGGAAACCCTCGGGAAATGACACAAAAATGGGGCAAAAAATGCTGGGAAAGGGGGGAAAAGTGGTGGAAGAGAGGAAAAAAATGGTGGAAAAATGGTGGAAAAGTGGGGGAAAAGTGGAAAAAAATGGGGGAAAAATGGGGGAAAAAGTGGTGGAATAGTGGGGGAAAAAGTGGTGGAAGAGGGGGAAAAAATGGTGGAAAAATGGGGGAAAAGGGGAAAAAATGGTGGAAAAATGGGGAAAAAAGTGGTGGAATAGTGGGGGAAAAAGTGGTGGAAGAGGGAAAAAAAATGGTGGAAAAATGGTGGAAAAGTGGGGGAAGAGAGGAAAAAAATGATGGAAAAATGGGGGAAAAAGTGGTGGAATAGTGGGGGAAAAAGTGGTGGAATAGTGGGGGAAAAAGTGGTGGAAAAGAAGGGAAAAGTGTGGGAAAAACTCTGGGAAAAGGAGGGGGGAAGTGGTGGAAAAGTGGGGAAAAATAGTGGAAAATGGGCAAGAGATTCTCACTTCTCCTGAATGAAATTTAAGGCAAATAAAAGGAAAATGATGGAAAAATATGGATGAAAATGTAGCTGGGTTTTGGGTTTTTTAGGGTCTTTTTGTGGGTTATTTTTGATGTTTTTTGGGGTTTTTTAAAAAATATTTTTGGGTTATTTCTTGTTGATTTTGGTTTTGGGGGATTTTTGGCGGTTTTGTTTTGGGGTTTTTTGTGAGGGGTTTTTGAGTTTTTTGTGGGGATTTTGTGTTTTTTTGTTGTTGTTTTGGGGTTTTTTTGTGGGATTTTTTTTTTGCTTTGTGGGAGATTTTTGCTCTTTTTTTTTTGTCGGTTGTTTTTGGGATTTTTTTTTTAAATTCATTTGTTTCTTACTTTTGGTTTGTTCGTTTTAAAATCTTTTTATTTTCATTTCCCCCCCTGTTTTTGTGCTGAAGGTGAGGTGGGGCCTCCAAAGGAGGATTGATTCCATTTCCAGCCGAAAAATTCCAGCTCAGGGCAGACAATTCCTGCTTTGGGGCTCTTTGTGCACAAAGAGGAAATTCCATTTTTCCCCTTAATTTCAGCTCTGAGGAAACCCCAAGCACCTTTGGAGGGTGGATTTTGCAGCTGGAAAATGGGGATTACAGGAATTTTGTGCTGCTGGAACACGGAGAAGCCGGGAATTCCAGAGGGAGGGAGCAGGATTGGGTTTCTCCTCGGAGAACAAGGGCACCACTGTCCCAGGCACCAAACCAGAGATTTCCTTCCCTTTTCCCTGCTGCTGGGCTTGGAGGGAAAAACTGAGCCTGGAGAAAGGATTTTTCCATGGAACTCCTGGCTGTTGGCGCTTCCTCGGCTGTTGGGAGGGAAAAAATGGGATCCCGTTGGCAAAAATGGTGGAAAATGGGCAAAAACGGTGAAAAGGAGGCAAAAAAGTGGAAAGGGATGGGGGGAAATGGTGGGGAGGGTCAAAAAGTAATGGGAAATGGGAAAAAATGGTGGAAAAAAAAGAAAAAGTGGTGGGAAAGGGGAAAAAAATGGTGGAAACAGGGGGAATGGTGGAAAAGTGGTGGAAAATGGGCAAAAAGTGGTGGAAAATAGGGAAAAATGGTGGAAGATGGGCAAAAATGGTGAAAAGGAGGCAAAAATGTGGAAAGGGATGGGGGGAAATGGTGGGGAGGGTCAAGAAGTAATGGGAAATGGGAAAAAATGGTGGAAAATAGGAAAAAGTGGTGGGAAAGGGGAAAAGAATGGTGGAAATGGGAGGAATGGTGGAAAAGTGGTGGAAAATGGGCAAAAAGTGGTGGAAAATGAGAAAAAATAGTGGAAAAAAAGAAAAAATTGTGGGAAAGGGGAAAAAAATTGTGGAAACGGGGGGAAAACGATGGAAAAGTGGTGGAAAATGGGCAAAAAGTGGTGGAAAATGGGCAAAAAGTGGTGAAAAATTGGGGAAAATGGTGGAAAATGGGGAAAAGAAGCTCATTCCCGGTGCGAGGCTGGAGAGGGAAGATTTGCAGCCCCTCGGGAGCCTCTGGAAGCGCCGGGGTGCCCTGGGGTGACCCGGGCTCTGTAATCAGCCCAACCATCTGCCGGGAGATTTGGGTGCTCCAGCTGTCACCAAACCCCTCCCGGATCCCAGCAGGGCTGGATTTGGGAGCCTGGAATCCCAGGGATCCACCCCGAGGGATCAGCCGCTCCTCGGGGATGGAGAAAAACCCCCAGGAAAGCAAAATGTTGGGTTTTGCCTTCCTGTGCAGAGGGGGAGCACGGAAATATCCCGAAAATGGGAATGATTTCTTCAGATCGCCAGAAAAATCCTCTCAGGGATAATTTTGGGATTAATTAGGACGGAGGAAGCTGCTCCCCAGCAGGTTCTTCCCCACAGCTCCTCCTCCTCAGGTTCTGTCTTATGGGAAAAATATTTTTTATTTTATTTTTCTGGGTGTGCTAAACTTCCCATGGAGCTCCTCAGGCGTGGCTGAAAAGCTCTGGAATTTTGGGCTTCTTTTGTTTCTGCTTCTGAGACTTTCAGGTGCAAATTTCTGGGGTTTTCTTCCAGCTCAGGAGGGCTGGGAATAAATTTTTTCTCCTCTCTTTGCTGGGAAGAGACGAGAGGTTCTGGAAGCTGGAATTGAAGGGATGAGAAATAAAAAATAAACATTAAAAATAAAGGGAGAATTGGGGAAAAAAGCATTAAGGAAAGGAAGCAGGTGCATATCCAGTCCCGGGAATGTCTGGGGATAGGGAAAACAGGGAAGCGTGGATGGCACCAGGGTTTCCACCTTAGGAAGTGTTCCCTGGGATGGGAGAGGAGCCGCTCCCCGTTCCCGGACCATTCGCAGCTCTTTTCCAGGAGAATTGAGGCTCGCGGTGATTTCCTTCTCCCCCTGGGCTCCTCCGCTCCCTCTCAACTCTGAATTCCCAAAATAATCCATTAAAAACCCATCAGAATCTGTTTTTCTTGTCCGTGTCCGTGTCAGGCAGGGAGCGCAGGAGCGGATTCCCTCGGCTCCTGGAGGAGCTGGAAAACAGGGAATGTGGGAATCCCTAAATTCCAGCACCAGCCCGGGGCCGTCGGGATTTAACTGGCAGCGCCACCCCTGCTCCAAGAGCTCCGGGAATATCCATGGATATAAATTCCCCGTTTGGAGCTCGTTGGGAAGCGGGGCCGGGAGAGCTGAGGGAGCTCGGGAATGAGCCCTGGTGGAAGGTGAGAAAATCCCGGGACAGTTGTGCACGTTAAGCTGCAATGGGATTATGGAGCAGAGCAAATTAAAACAATTCCGGAATGAGGAGGAGGAGGAGGGGAATTCCAGCTGGGCGGCGGCTCGGGGAGCCGGGAAGGGAGGAGGGGATGGGGCAGGACAGGAATGGATGGAGCAGGAATGGATGGAACAGGAATGGATGGAACAGGGGAAGGAATGGATGGAGCAGGGGCAGGAATGGACAGAGCGGGGGCAGGAATGGATGGAACAGGAGCAGGAATGGATGGAACAGGAATGGATGGAACAGGAGCAGGAATGGATGGAGCAGGAATGGATGGAACAAGGGAAGGAATGGACGGAGCAGGGGCAGGAATGGATGGAGCAGGGGCAGGAATGGATGGAACAAGGGAAGGAATGGATGGAACAAGGGAAGGAATGGATGGAACAGGGACAGGAATGGATGGAACAGGAGCAGGAATGGATGGAACAAGGGAAGGAATGGATGGAACAGGGACAGGAATGGACGGAGCAGGGGCAGGAATGGATGGAACAGAGGCAGGAATGCATGGAACGGGAATGGATGGAGCAGGAATGGATGGAACAGGAGCAGGAATGGATGGAACAGAGGCAGGAATGCATGGAACGGGAATGGATGGAGCAGGAATGGATGGAACAGGAGCAGGAATGGATGGAACAGGGATGGGAATGGATGGAGGAGGGGCAGGAATGGAACAGGAATGGATGGAGCAGGAATGGATGGAACAGGAATGGATGGAACAGGAGCAGGAATGGATGGAACAGGGACAGGAATGGATGGAGCAGGGACAGGAATGGATGGAACAGGAATGGATGGAGCAGGGGCAGGAATGGATGGAACAGGGACAGGAATGGATGGAGCAGGAATGGATGGAGCAGGGGCAGGAATGGATGGAGCAGGGGCAGGAATGGATGGAGCAGGGGCAGGAATGGATGGAACAGGAGCAGGAATGGATGGAGCAGGAATGGATGGAGAAGGAATGAATGGAGCAGGGGAAGGGATGGATGGAGAAGGGGCAGGAATGAATGGAACAGGAATGGATGGAGCAGGGGAAGGGATGGATGGAGCAGGAATGGCTGGAGCAGGAATGGATGGAACAGGAATGGATGGAACAGAGGCAGGAATGGATGGAGCAGGAATGAATGGAACAGGAATGGATGGAGCAGGAATGGATGGAGCAGGAATGGATGGAGCAGGAATGGATGGAACGGGAATGGATGGAGCAGGGGAAGGGATAGATGGAGCAGGAATGGCTGGAGCAGGAATGGATGGAGCAGGAATGGATGGAGCAGGAATGGATGGAACAGAGGCAGGAATGGCTGGAGCAGGGGCAGGAATGGATGGAGCAGGAATGAATGGACCAGGGGCAGGAATGAATGGAGCAGGGGAAGGAATGGATGGAGCAGGGGGTGGGAGCCACCGGGAGTGCCCATGGAGGGTGCACTGGGGGCTGTGGGCAGCATGAGGGCAGGGCTGGGTTTTCTGGTTTGGCTGTGTTGCCATGGCAATGAGCAATCCCATGGGAATTAATAAATCTGGAGCTGGGAATCCTCAGGCCTGGTCAGAGCAGGGACAGAGCTGGGCTCCATCCCAAACCCTGCCCATCCCAGCCTGGGATCCAGCTGGGGTCTGGCACTGATCCGTGGAGAAACTGGGATAAAAAATGAGTGGAGATGGGCAGTCCCGGGGAGGAGGAGGAGGAAGAGGTGGAGTTGAAGAGCTGAGTGTGACCCAGAGCACCTGGAGCCGGAGTTTTGTTGCATTCCCTGGGGGATGATGGAACTCGGGAGCATCCATGTTCATTTTTGGGAAGTGCCTGGCTCCTGTCGCTGGCACTGGAGGATCTGTACAAATCTGGGATAATTGCGGCTCCTCCATCGACGTTAATGATTATTTTCCTTGCAGAAAATGAGTGGCCAATTAAATCCAAACGCGCTCGGCTTTGGGCAGCTCTTAATTGGGGGTTTAATTAATGGAGGAACAATGAGGGGACACAAAACAAGGAGCGGGTGCTGGCTGAGCTCGTGTCACGTCTTGGGAGTGGGATCTCCACTGGGATGAGCATCCACACCCCTTTCCCAGCATCCTGCATCCCAAATTCCAGCCCGTCCTCCTGGGCTCTGCCTTGGGAATCTCCATCCCGAGCAGCTCTGCTGCTCCTCCATCCCACGGTGGTCTTTTCCCAGGTTCCTGCCCGGAGCAGCTTCCCAAAAGATTTATTTTTAACTCTCAGCCTTGGATCGGGGAGTGGAAATTCAGCGATGTTTTGGAGTGGGAAAAGAATCGTGGAGTCTTTTAAGCGTCAGAACCTGTGTTTTCATTCCAGCTTTCTGTGCAAGCTCGTATTATTCCAGCTGTTTATGGTATCCCTAAATCACTGGCTGGGATGAATAATTGAGGTTTCGGTATAAAACACCAGAAAAGGACTTTTGAGGAGTGATTAATTGAAAATATCCCATGGAAAATATTCAAAGAATCAACATTTCCCCTGTGATATATTCTCAGTGTAGAAATGTTTTCCTGGAGAAGAAAATCTTCCGGCTCCTGACGGATCCCTGCCCCTGGCTGTGTCATTCCAAGCTTTCCAACGTGCCCAGATCCAGCATTTCCCTGGGAGGAGACAGCCCAGGATGCTGCTGATCCATTGGTTCCGTCCTGCCAGGGCCTCTCTCCTGCCAGCTCGTCCTGTCCTGGTGCCCTGTGGCACTCAGAGCTGCTGGAATGGGATTTGGGCTTCCCAGAGTTTCTCTGGATTTGGGCTTCCCAGAGTTTCTCTGGATTTGGGCTTCCCAGAGTTTCTCTGGATTTGGGCTTCCCAGAGTTTCTCTGGATTTGGATCTCCTAGAACTTCTCTGGATTTGGGCTTCCCAGAGTTTCTCTGGATTTGGGCTTCCCAGAGTTTCTCTGGATTTGGATCTCCTAGAACTTCTCTGGATTTGGGCTTCCCAGAGTTTCTCTGGATTTGGATCTCCTAGAACTTCTCTGGATTTGGGCTTCCCAGAGTTTCTCTGGATTTGGACCTCCCAGAACTTCCCTGGATTTAGATTTCCCAGAGTTTCTCTGGATCTGGATCCCAGAGCTGGCTGGAATCCAAACAAGTGCAGTGATTTTGGCTTTTTGTTCATTTTGGATGGGCAGGATTGGGATGCAGAGATGAGAACCTGGACACGGCACCAAGGGGTGGGGATCTGTGGGATGGGAGCTCCAGGCACAACCCAGACCTGGGTCCCGGCTCCTCGGGAACCACCACATTCCAGAGCCAGATCCTGATCTCCTTCCTGATTCCCTCAAGGAAAAATCTCCCGAGGTTCTGCTGCAGCCAGGAGGGCTGGGAACAGCCACAGGCTGGGATGTCCCTGTCACATCCCACCTGGAGCAGATCCCTCCCAGTCAGGGCTGCTGGAGCTGGGGCTGCTGCTTCCCCCTCCTCAAAATCCATGGATGGATGCCTGGAACTAAATCAGGATTCTCCCCCGGCCCGGAGAGCTCCCCCAGGAGCTGGAGGAGCCTCCTCTCCCCCTGTCCCCCTCCTCATCCCCCCCACTGACCCCCTCTCCACCGCGGGAAGGAGCAAATCCCTGGATTTGAGCTGGAGGACACCACCCATGGCTCCAGCGGGATGCGTCGCCATGGAGGAGGCGTTGCCATGGCGACCGTTGCCGTGGCGATGGCGAGCGGCGCAGCAGGGCCTGAGAGCATCCCAGGGAGGTTCCCTGGCCTCTCCCGGTGCTTGGAGATGGATTGATTCCCCAGGTTTCCCCCCTCCCGAGGCGAAACACTCGGCACTGAGAGCTTTTACTACAGCAGCGCCTTTCGGGTTCTGTTTTGGGGCGGATTTAGGGAGTTTTAAATTCCACAGGGTGGAAATGCCCTAAATAACGAAACACTGCCTGGAGAGGGAGGGATGTACAGGGAATTTAGGAAGCTCCAACCCAGGCAGTCCCCATCCTCCAGGACGTGTCAGAGATGGAGATGGTTCTGCAGGACCATCTTTGTGCCCTGAAGGTGACAGGAGGGTCCCTCCTGGGCCCTGCATTTTTGAGGTTTGAGCTCTCCCTGGCTTTCCAGGGCTCTCAGGGCAGGATTTGGGTGGGATTTGTGCTGCTGGGGCCCCTTGGCTGCCGTTCCCTGCCAGCCCAGCCGAGCTGGAGGCACTGGAGCGAGCAGGGAGTGTCCAGGTGGGAATCACCACCTGCCGATCGCTCTTTCCAGGCAGGAAAGGATCCTCTGGGATGGGCTGTGTTTCTTCCCCGAGCTGGAGGCAGTGCTCACGTCACCGCTGAGCTCCAAACCCTTTGTGTCTGGCGCTCATTTGGGGTCACTGAGAGCACAATGAGGGAGCATTCCGTGAAATGTGACTTTGTGGCCCTGCCCTGGAGTCTGCTCTTCATCAGGGCCTGTTTTTATGGCAGCAGCGCCGTGACCTTTGGGAACCCTGGGAACGGGCATTGTTTGGGGTCTGGTGACTCCCGAGCCGGGTCCCAGCCCGGCTCATGGGACACAGGGATGTGACAGGAGCAGTTCTGGCTGCAGGACAGTCCTGGGCACACTGAAACCTTCCCACTCCTCACCCAGAGGTGACGCAGCCCCCCAGCCCAGCCTCATCCCGCTGCCTCCCGCAGCTCCGCCGTGATCCTGGGGTTTCATTTCCCTCACGCAGCAGCTCCGAGCTGGGTAAGGAGCCCCGAGCCTCAGCTGGGCAGTTCCTGCCGCCCTCCCGGGGCAGTGGGGCCGCAGCGACGGCTCCGGCACATCCAGGGGTCCCTCCAGCCGTGCTCGGACCACACGGAGCCTGCAGGGGCAGGGATAAAGTCTGGATGGGGTTTCTCTTTTGGGACAAATCCAGGCAGCTGTAGCTTGGCTTGGGGGCTGGGATGGGTTGGGAATGGGGGCTGGGATGGGTTGGGAATGGGGGCTGGGATGGGTTGGGAATGGGGGCTGGGATGGATTGGGAATGGGGGCTGGGATTGATGGGAAGGCAGCCCCAGGTCGGGAGGTGGGAGCTGCTGTCCTGAGTGATTTGTGGTTCCCTGGACTGACAAATTCTGCCTTCCCTCCCCTCCCCTCCATCCCAGCCAGGCCAGGGAGAACAGCCCCTCATTCCCGGGGGGAACAGCCCCTCATTCCCAGGGGGAACAGCCCCTCATTCCCAGGGGAACAGCCCCTCATTCCCAGGGGGAACAGCCCCTCATTCCCGGGGGGATCAGCCCCTCATTCCCAGGGGAACAGCCCCTCATTCCAAGGGGGATCAGCCCCTCATTCCAGGGGATCAGCCCCTCATTCCCAGGGGATCAGCCCCTCATTCCCGGGGGGATCAGCCCCTCATTCCCATGGGATCAGCCCCTCATTCCCATGGGATCAGCCCCTCATTCTGGGGGGATCAGCCCCTCATTCCCAGGGGGATCAGCCCCTCATTCCCAGGGGGATCAGCCCCTCATTCCCAGGGGAACAGCCCCTCATTCCCAGGGGAACAGCCCCTCATTCCCAGGGGAACAGCCCCTCATTCCCATGGGATCAGCCCCTCATTCCCATGGGATCAGCCCCTCATTCCCAGGGGAGCAGCCCCTCATTCCCAGGGGATCAGCCCCTCATTCCCAGGGGAACAGCCCCTCATTCCAGGGGGATCAGCCCCTCATTCCCAGGGGATCAGCCCCTCATTCCAAGGGGGATCAGTCCCTCATTCCCAGGGGAACAGCCCCTCATTCCCAGGGGATCAGCCCCTCATTCCCAGGGGAACAGCCCCTCATTCCCAGGGGAGAACAGCCCCTCATTCCCAGGGGAACAGCCCCTCATTCCCAGGGGAACAGCCCCTCATTCCAGGGGGATCAGCCCCTCATTCCCATGGGATCAGCCCCTCATTCCCGGGAGGGGGCCATGCACAGCCAGGGGCACACGGAGCATTCACGATCCAAGCAGCGTTAAATCCAAATAAAGCCCGACTGCTCCCAAGATTTATGGCACGAGCCTGACCTCAAATCATCGGGGCTGATGCTCGGAGGGGGTTACGTCAGCGCCTTGGGAATGGTGCGATGAGGGGGCTTCTCCAGGAACAGCCACATCCCAAACACCCCCCTGGGCACCGGGAACATCCCGAGATGGTTCCCAAGTCTTTGTGGGGCTTGGCTGGGGCTGTGCTGCAGGTGGGGTCACCCCAGGTGTGGTCCTGCCTGTGGGGTTGTTGGGTTTGTGTTGGACCTGGCTGAGGGTTGGGATGGATGGAATCCATGGATGATGGATGATGGATGGATGGATGATGGATGGATGGATGGATGATGGATGGATGATGGATGGATGATGGATGGATGATGGATGATGGATGGATGGATGGATGATGGATGGATGATGGATGGATGATGGATGATGGATGGATGGATGATGGATGATGGATGGATGGATGGATGATGGATGGATGGATGATGGATGATGGATGGATGGATGGATGATGGATGATGGATGATGGATGGATGGATGATGGATGGATGGATGGATGATGGATGATGGATGGATGGATGATGGATGGATGATGGATGGATGGATGATGGATGGATGGATGATGGATGATGGATGATGGATGGATGATGGATGGATGATGGATGATGGATGGATGGATGGATGATGGATGGATGATGGATGATGGATGGATGGATGATGGATGGATGATGGATGATGGATGGATGGATGGATGATGGATGATGGATGGATGATGGATGATGGATGATGGATGGATGGATGGATGGATGGATGATGGATGGATGATGGATGATGGATGATGGATGGATGATGGATGATGGATGGATGGATGGATGGATGGATGGATGGATGATGGATGGATGATGGATGATGGATGGATGATGGATGATGGATGATGGATGATGGATGATGGATGGATGATGGATGATGGATGGATGATGGATGGATGATGGATGGATGGATGATGGATGGATGATGGATGGATGATGGATGATGGATGGATGATGGATGGATGGATGATGGATGATGGATGGATGATGGATGATGGATGGATGGATGATGGATGATGGATGATGGATGATGGATGGATGGATGATGGATGAGGGATGGATGATGGATGGATGATGGATGATGGATGATGGATGATGGATGGATGATGGATGGATGGATGATGGATGATGGATGATGGATGATGGATGATGGATGGATGATGGATGGATGGATGATGGATGATGGATGATGGATGATGGATGATGGATGGATGGATGATGGATGATGGATGATGGATGATGGATGATGGATGATGGATGGATGATGGATGGATGGATGATGGATGATGGATGATGGATGATGGATGATGGATGGATGGATGATGGATGGATGGATGATGGATGATGGATGATGGATGATGGATGGATGATGGATGGATGATGGATGGATGATGGATGATGGATGGATGATGGATGATGGATGGATGATGGATGGATGATGGATGATGGATGATGGATGATGGATGGAATCACGGATGGATGGATGGATGATGGATGGATGATGGATGATGGATGGAATCACGGATGGATGATGGATGATGGATGGATGATGGATGGATGGATGGATGGATGGATGGATGATGGATGATGGATGGATGATGGATGGATGGATGGATGGATGGATGGATGATGGATGATGGATGGATGATGGATGGATGGATGGATGATGGATGGATGATGGATGGAATCACGGATGGATGATGGATGATGAAGGATGGATGAGGGATGGATGGATAGATGGAATCATGGATGATGGATGATGAAGGATGGATGAGGGATGGACACACAGACAGGTGTTGGATGGATGGAAGCTGCTGTTCCAACCTGGTGCTTCCATTCCCGTTTCCTGCTCCAAGCCTGGAGCCAGGAGTCTGGAACGGCCTCATCTTGTTCCAATTTCAGGATGAACAAAGGGATTGGGGCCATGTGGCTCCCATCAGGGAGAGGCTTTGCAGGGAGAATCCCACCCTCGGGATGGGCTGGGGAGCGCCGGGGTGTTCTCATTTCCTGGGGAGCCTTGATACATTTGGTGTAAAAACAAAGGCAGAAGAGTGATTCCCAGAGTTTCTTCCTGCATCCCCTCATTCCCTGGCATTTTTCCATGCCTTCCCATCACTTTTGGTGACCCGTCTCAAATTCTTGGGCTGCGCAATTCCCAAATCCCTGCGGATTTACTCTGCTAGATCACAAATTCCAGTGAGCTGCTGGGTGTTGGGAATCCAGGATGGGGCATCGGCTGGGGGGGCAAAGGCTGAATATTCCCAGAGATTCGGGGAGCACGTGGGGTGCTGGAGACCAGCAGGACACATCCAGTGGCTGCTGGGAAGAGCTGGAACAGATCCAGCCAGAAACAGCTCAGACACTTAAAAGCTCAACTCCCCCGGCCCCTCCCGAGCTGATGGAATCTCTCTCCTGATGGGAGAAGGGATGTGGGGACAAAACTCGAGTCAGGTCACAAATTTCTCCACCTGACTGTTCAAAACTCCTTCCTGCTCCAAGCTGCAGCGAAAACAAAGAAACCCGGAGCTGTTTTCGGGAGGTAAAATGCTCCGAGAGGCGACGGGGACCCTTCAAGGCCTCGATTTGAAACTGAAGCTGGAACCTGGCTTGTTACATCTTGAAACATCTGATGCGATCTCGCAGATCAAAGCCGCCTTGTTTGCCTTGTAATGAGGTGTCAAAGCATTTCCTCACAACGCCAACAGGAGACACTTTGATCTGCAAAACAAGATGTTTAAGAGCGCTGCTAGCGAGGGCTCCCCGCGTTCTCGCAGCTCGGGGAAGCAGGGGAATATTTGAAGTCTGCTGTTGTTTCCTCTCGAGGCTTCCCAAGCTGTGGCAGCTGATGAGGTGTTGCTGTCACACCGGAGCCAGGACTCACAGGGAAATCATCGAGCCTGAACAGCAGCCAGCTGGAGAGCCAAACCCAGCCTTTTCCTTACAGCTCCCAAAAGGAATTGTCGGGTTTTCCCCAAAATAAAAAGGCTTTTTGTCCACGGGAAATGTTGATGTGAGCTCACTGAGTTGCTCTGGGGGAAAACCCCGCGATTCTGGGTGGTTCAGCTGCAGGTTGTTTGTGCTGCTGCTGCCTTGGTCTGGCTGGGTTAGCCACTGGTGGGGCTGGAGCCACTCACGGGTCCCTCCGGTCACAGGCTCAGCGCTGGCGCAATGAGAACTACGAGAGGCCCGTGGACCTGGAGGGCTCCGGGGACGACGATCCCTTTGGAGAAGATGAGCTGGACGACATCTACTCTGGCTCTGGCTCGGGGTGTGAGTACCTGGGGAGCTCCTGGGAAGGGTTCCTGGATCACTGGGGAGATCCTGGGAAGGGTTCCTGGATCACTGGGGAGATCCTGGGAAGGTTCTTGACTGGCCGTGGGGTTGGGGGGCTCCTGGGAAGAGTTCCTGGATCATTGGGGAGATCCTGGGAAGGGTTCCTGGATCACTGGGGAGATCCTGGGAAGAGTTCCTGGATCACTGGGGAGATCCTGGGAAGATCCTTGACTGGCCATGAGGTTGGGGAGCTCCTGGGAAGGTCCTTGACTGGCTGTGGGGTTAGGGAGCTCCTGGGAAGGGTTCCTGGGTTATTGAGGAGATCCTGGGAAGGTTCTTGGCTGGCTGTGGGGTTGTGGGGCTCTTGGGTAGGTCCTTGACTGGCTGTGGGGTTGGGAGGCTCCTGGGAAGGGTTCCTGGATCGTTGGGAAGATCCTGGGAAGGGTTCCTGGATCATTGGGGAGATCCTGGGAAGGTCCTTGACCAGCTGTGGGGTTGGAGGGCTGGAGAAGAGCCCTTCTTGTGATTTTCCCTTTATCCATCACTGGAGTTGTCCTCTGAGACAAAAGCAACGGGACTGTCCAGAAGTTGGGCTCCAGTGCCTCCATGTCCCAGTTCAGCCCTCCTGGGCAGGACTGGCCCTTCCAAAGACCCCAGGAGGGTGTTGGCCACCACAAGGGAACAGCCCTTGGTTTCTGCTGAGCCTGGAGCCATCCGTGCTCTGGGATTTTGGGGGTGGTGCCAGGGAAATGCCTCAGCAGCGGATTCACTCCTCCCTCTCGTCCCCCCGTTTCAGATTTCGAGCCGGAGCTGGGGCTGGACACGGCCGTGAGCCTGACCACGGACACCCTGGTGACACTGCCCACCACGGCGGCCGTGCTGCCTGTCACCGCCGCCCAGCCCGTGGCAACGCCCCTGGAGCCGTCCCCCACCCCCCAGGACACCACCCCCGGGCAGGCAACCAGCGCCTTCCTCATCCCCAGGACCACGGAAGCACCGGCCGTGCCCAGCTGGAAAGCCACCACCACCAGCACCACGGCCAGCGAGCCCCCAACCACCATGGCCACCTCCACCACGGCCACCACCACCACGGCCACCACCACCAGGGCCACCACCACCAGGGCCACCACCACCACCACCAGGGCCACCACCACCACCACCACCACCACCACGGAGGCCACCACGACCACAAGCAGCACCACCGTGGCCACAGCCAAGCCCACCACCACCCGGAGGTTCCTGCCCCCCTTGGCCACCAAGGTGGCCACCACGCGGGCCACCACCCTGGAGACCCCCACCACGCCCGTCCCTGACACCAGCACCCCCACAGAGGTGGCCACGTCACGCCTTGTCCCCAGCAGCACGGCCAAGCCCAGGGCCCTGCCAAAGCCCAGCACCTCCAGGACTGCAGAGCTCCCCGAGAAAAGCACGGCCTTGCCGCCCGTGGCCACCACGCTGCCGCCCACCGAGGCCCCTCAGGTAGGAGGCCAGAGCCCTTCTCACCTGCTCGGGGTCCTGGGCTACCTGAGGAGCCAAGAGGTGGCCATGGGAGGCCTTTGGTGGCCATCCATCCTTGGCCACTTGCTCTGAGGGAGGTCGAGGCAGGCTGGGCTCTTCCAGAGCGCAACATCTGGGGAGGTGAAAGGGGGAGTTCCACCCGGGCAGGGCTCCAAGCTCCTGGGGACACCCAGGATGTGCCACCAACCCCGGTGTCCCCAGCACTCCCAGCTTCCCCAGGCGGGAGGGCAGCAGTGCCGCATCCCACGGGGACACGGCGACTTTCCTGGCTTTGGTGTCATGTCCCAGCTCCCAGCCCTGCCGGGAGCCCCGCGCTCTCCTCAATTACGGCTTGATGGTGCATTTCCAGCCCGTCGGGTGTCCTGAGCAGGAATTTCAGCTCCATCTCGCATTCAGAGCCCCTCAGGGGCCCTTTGCAGCCGCTTTGACTGAAAGGTGGAGTGATTTGTCTAAACTACTCCCTCTTTTCCGCCTGCAAATTCGTGCTCGGAGCGCTCGGGGCTCTCTCTGACCTTCAATTAATCCCTGTCACAAACGCGGCTCGTGGGAAGCGCTGAGCCGTGCGCTGGCCCCGGGGCAGCGGGACATGGAGAGGGTCCCAGCCCCTCCCCACAGCTCCTGGCTCATCCCTGAATCCCAGGAATCCCGCGTGGTGAGCGGGGCAGGCGGGAGGGGCGGCCCCGGCAGGGAGGGATCCCGGCGAGCTTTGGATCGGGGATGCTCCAGCTCAGCGGACACGCCGAGGGACGGGGGGGAAGGTCCGGGGGACAGGGGGGAAGGTCCGGGGGACAAGGGGGGAAGGTCCGGGGGATTCGGTGCCGAGGGGATGTGCAGTAGGCAGTGAATGGATCAGGGATGGGATGGATCATATTCCCAGGCAATTTTTACCCTGGAGATCGGGATCACCTCCTTGCCAAGGGAACTGGGCAGGGACAGCAGGGTGACAGCAGGGTGACAGCTCTGGGTCCTGGGGGACAAGGAGCCATCCTCCTGCTCCTGCCCCGTGCAGCAGGAAGAGGGGAAAGGAGGAGGGAAGGGACCCCTGGAGCTCATCCAGCAGCATCCAATCCTTTCTCTCACTGTGCCGGTGTGGCACGGATGTTGTGTCACCTCCTGTTAGGAGTGAGCCACCTGCGAGCGGTGACATCCAACCTGCGCTCTGGGGACAGATCTGGGGTGGGGTATTGGGGAGAAATCCTTCCCTGTAGGGGTGGAGGATCTGGGGTGGGATGTTGGGCAGAAATCCTTCCCTGTAAGGGTGAGGATCTGGGGTGGGGTACTGGGGAGAAATCCTTCCCTGTAAGGGTGAGGATCTGGGGTGGGATGTTGGGCAGAAATCCTTCCCTGTAGGGGTGGAGGGTCTGGGGTGGGATTTTGGGCAGAAATCCTTCCCTGTAAGGACGGAGGGTCTGGGGTGGGATGTTGGGCAGAAATCCTTCCCTGTAGGGGTGGAGGGTCTGGGATGGGATTTTGGGGAGAAATCCTTCCCTGTAAGGGTGAGGATCTGGGATGGGGTCTCTTTAGGAGAACCTACAGGGAGCAGGTCCACGGGCCCAGCTCCCCCTCAGCCATGGTTTGGTGATCATGGAGCTCTGGGGCTGCGCTGTCACTGCAGTACAAGTTCAGTGACACAGGGAAGGGACGCCCCGATGTTACCCCCATGTCCCCCACCCTGTTTTTGGTCGGTGATGTCCTCCCTGTGGACACCCCTTGGTCCTTGTCCCCTGCTCCATCTTGTCCTTTCCCCCAGATGGAGCCAGGGGAGGTGACAGCAGTCCCTGAGAATGAGCTGGAGGTGCCGGCCAGCAGCGGCCCCAGTGGGGACTTTGAGATCCGGGAGGAGGAGGAGACGACTCGTCCCGACCTCAGGAACGAGGTGATGGCCGTGGTGACGCCGCCGGCGGGGCCGGGGCCCGGCAGGAATGTGGAGACGGGGCTGATGGACAACACGATAGACTCGGGCAACTCGGCTGCTCAGCTGCCCCAGAAGAACATTCTGGAGAGGAAGGAGGTGTTGATAGGTGAGACACGGGGCCGGTGTCTGGGGAAGGGTTTGGGGACACAGGGAGCCCCAGGAGAGGGGACAGTCCTGGGAAGGGCGTTGGGATAACCCACACCCACCTCCCGAAATCGCTCCGTAGGGTGTCCCAGGGTCTCCACTGCCAGGAATGTTGTGCACAATTTGTTTTTGCTGAGAGGGATTTCCAGGAAAAAAACGGGATTGTTTTCCCTGGAATTCCATAGATGTGCTGCGGTGAGCCGGCCACGGCTGCGAGGCTGCTCCCAAATTCCCGAAGCACAAAACCAGGCTGGAAATCCCAAATGATCCCCCAAAAATGCTTTATCCTGGAAGCCAGGCTGGGGCTGGGGTGGCACTGAGGACCAGAGGGGTGGCACTGATGGCCTCAGGTGGCACTGAGGACCAGAGGGGTGGCACTGAGGACCAGATGGGTGGCACTGAGGACCAGAGGGGTGGCACTCAGGACCAGAGGGGTGGCACTGATGGCCTCAGGTGGCACTGAGGACCAGAGGGGTGGCACTGAGGACCAGAGGGGTGGCACTGAGGACCAGAGGGGTGGCACTCAGGACCAGAGGGGTGGCACTGATGGCCTCAGGTGGCACTGATGGCCATGGGTGGCACTAAGGACCAGAGGGGTGGCACTGAGGACCAGATGGGTGGCACTGAGGACCAGAGGGGTGGCACTGATGGCCTCAGGTGTCACTGAGGACCAGAGGGGTGGCACTCAGGACCAGAGGGGTGGCACTGATGGCCGTGGGTGGCACTGAGGACCAGAGGGGTGGCACTGAGGACCAGAGGGGTGGCACTGATGGCCGTGGGTGGCACTGATGGCCGCGGGTGGCACTGGGGACCAGAGGGGTGGCACTGAGGACCAGAGGGGTGGCACTGACGGCCGCGGGTGGCACTGACGGCCGCGGGTGGCACTGAGGACCAGAGGGGTGACACTGATGGCCTCAGGTGGCTCTGAGGACCAGAGGGGTGGCACTGATGGCCTCAGGTGGCACTGATGGCCTCAGGTGGCACTGATGGCCGCGGGTGGCACTGACGGCCGCGGGTGGCACTGACGGCCGCGGGTGGCACTGACGGCCGTGTCCCTGTGCGTTGTTGCAGCGGTGATCGTGGGGGGCGTGGTGGGCGCCCTTTTCGCCGCCTTCCTGGTGATGCTGCTCATCTACCGCATGAAGAAGAAGGACGAGGGCAGCTACACCCTGGAGGAGCCCAAGCAGGCCAACGTCACCTACCAGAAGCCCGACAAGCAGGAGGAGTTCTATGCGTAGACGGAGAGCCCAGAGTGCCTCACGCTTCCTCCCTCCCCCCTTCCCCGCTCCAAACCCTCCCCCTCCTCCCCTCCATCCAGTCTCTCTCTTTCTCCCCCCTCTCACTTTTTTTGGGATCAGACTGTGAATTCACAAAGCAAAACCCGCAGCGGCTGAAGGAGGAAACGCGTCCTTGGCCCGGGGAGCAGCGCCGAGGTCGCAGCGAGCACCGCTGGCCTTTCTGCTGGCGGGAGGGACGGGACACGGAGCCCATGCCAAGGAGCCCATGCCAGGGCAGCCAGGAATTCTCCAGGAATGCTCCAGGAATTCTCCAGGAATGCCCTGGAGAGCACAGGATGGGCTGCCCACGCCGCCTGGAGCTCAACGGGACTTTTCCCACCACCACCACCACAAACTCTGGGATCCAGACACCTCCTGCCAGCCCTGGGGCACAAGGAGCTTCCTTTGGATTTATTCCCTTTTTTTTTCCCGTCCATAAAGGAGGGAGATTTCCTTCCCTCCGTCTTGTCTTTATTTTTTGGTTTTCTTTTGGAATGGGGTTGGTTGCTCTGCAGGAATCCCCTTCTGCTGGAAGAGAGAACACGACTCTCCAGCGCTCCTGGAACCTTGGGAAAAGCACACGGGGCTGGAATACTTGGGCACCCTGGGATTCGCTCCTGGAGCGGGAAAAAAGGAAATAAACACCAACACTGGGAATGATCCCTTTGGATCAACGCTCTGGAGAGCTCGTGGAGCTGCACTGGGGCATCCCAGGCTGCCTCCTGGCCCTGGAATCTCCTGGATCCACATCTGGCTGAGGGGATTGGCTGGAAGGGGACTTGGCTTGGGCTGGGTTTTCACTGTGACCACTAAAGCCCAGCTTGGCGGGACATTCCCTGGGGAGGAGATGGGAATGGAGAAGCTGAATCCTCTCCCTGGCTCTTCCAGCGGGGATTCCAGAGCTCTGCAAGGCGTGGGATGCAGCCTAAGGAAAGAAATCCAAGCAGGGACAATCCCCGTCCCCTCGGGATCCTGCCAGCTCCAGAGGTGAGGAAGAGGAGGCAGAACCATGGCTCCAGCCCAGAGTTAATTGGAAACATCCCAAAATCAATGGAAGACCCAGGACTGATGGTTTTCCTTTGCTGTTTGAATCCCCAGCACTGATGGTTTTCCCTCTCTGGTGTTTAAATCCCAGCACAACCCACAGGGATGGAGAGATCCTGACCCTGGCACTCCCCAGGTGCCCAGGACGCAGATCCAGACCCTCCAGTGCCTTTGGGAAAGGCTGGATTTTCCCAGAGCAATCTCTGCACACAGATTCAATTAAGATATTTTAATTAAGATGTTTCAATGGGGTGGCTCTTAATTAGCTGGAGCCCTGTTTGCTTGTGGAGCTTTGTTGTCATGATGGTCGTGATCTCGGTGGGGTCCCACAGAGACTTTGGATTTGCTCTTGGAGAAATTTAAATGGGAAAATTTGGGGGAAAAAAAAAAATGGTTTCTTTGTGAATTGAGCTGCACAGAGCCAGGGACACTTGGGCCCTGAGGGGATTGGTGGATTTAGGGTTTTATGGTGGGGGTTACAGGACAGAAGAGCTTCGTTCTGGAAGGGATTTGAGGCCCTAGGAATATTTTAAATATATATAAATATATATCTCCACTCCTGTATGCCCTTCCACGGTTATGGAGGGAAATGAAATCCCTGGAATTTCTCAGTGCACTGGGAAGCCTGGGTGGGAATTGGGGCTGGGAATTTGGGAGCTTTGGGCTGCTTTTCCCTGGGATACAACCCAAAATGATGACCTGGCTTTATTCTGGATGGGGAACAGAGCCCTGCATGTGGATCAGCGCTAAATCCTCATTTTTGAGCTGTCAGCCTCAAAATCCTCGTGGCTGAGGTTCTTGGAGCTTGGTGAAATCCCTGTTGGATGTTTGGGGTGGTGGTGCTGGGAGTGACCATTCCATGTCCATCCCAGAGGGAGGACGAGGATGAGGATGAGGGTGAGGATGGGGATAAAGATGAGGATGAGGATGCTCCAAAGGAGGGAACACGCTCAGAAGGAGCCTGGTGCCAACCCAGAGCCACTTTGTGCTGCTCCAGACGGAGTTTGGACTCCTGGATTTGATGATTTGGAGGATTTCAGCTCTGTTGGGATCACACAAGGGAGAGTGGCACAAACCAAGGTCACCAAGGCCACCCAAAATCCCCGTATTTTGGAAAAACCTGGATTTAATCTTTGGAGCTTGCTTTAAAAAAAAAAAAACCTCCCAGCTTAATCTTTTTAATGCTGCTTTTCAGAGCTGCCTCCCTAATCTTCTTCATTCCATTTTTTCCCTCTATTTAATAGTCTGAAGTTCCATAATACAATTTTTTTACTCATTCAAGCTTAACCTCGTCCCTCTCAGCTGGTGTTAGGTTGTAATCCCGGCACTTAAATCCGTCACAGCTTCGGGAGTGAGGAAAGCTGGAGGTGGGAGGGTGAGAGGAGCCTGGGCAGGACTTGGGCAGAAATTAAAACATGAGATAAACACAATAAAAAAAAAGGTGAAGGCAATTAAACTGCTAATCAGAAGTGATCAAATAATTCATCCTTTATCTCCTGCTTCCACGGTTTTGCTCTCCCCCTGGAGAGGGAGGTGAGCTCCAGGAGAAGCTTTTGGGTTTGGAGCCGACTTTTTGTGGTGTTAATGATGTCACAGCCTCTTGGGTCACCTCAGCTCCACGGGGGCTGCTGGAGTTGGAGTTTGAAGGGGAAAAAGAAAGGTCCTGTGCTGGATGATGTGATCCTGTGCCTCCCTCCGAGGAGCTGGGATGGAGCTGAACACGGACAGGCTTTATTGGGGAGCCCATATCCCCAAAAATTCCTGGAAATGCCATTTCCCCAAAAATTCCTGGAAATGCCATTTCCCCAAAAATTCCTGGAAATGCCATTTCTCCATGAGCAGAGCCGCAGGGATGGATGGAACCCTGGGGCTGGTGCCGGGCGCAGGCAGCTGCTCCCTCCTGCAGGAGGCTCCCCAGGGATTCCCGGTGGGAAGAGGGGAGGAAGCTCCGCACAGGAGGAGCCATCCCCCGGCTGCTGATTAGGCTGCAGAGCAGATTTTTGGGAACATGAACTCGAGTGAGAGGAGGCACCTTCCCTTCCCCTCCCTTCCCTTCCCTTCCCTTCCCTTCCCTTCCCTTCCCTTCCCTTCCCTTCCCTTCCCTTCCCTTCCCTTCCCTTCCCTTCCCTTCCCTTCCCTTCCCTTCCCTTCCCTTCCCTTCCCTTCCCTTCCCTTCCCTTCCCTTCCCTTCCCTTCCCTTCCCTTCCCTTCCCTTCCCTTCCCTTCCCTTCCCTTCCCTTCCCTTCCCTTCCCTTCCCTTCCCTTCCCTTCCCTTCCCTTCCCTTCCCTTCCCCCAGCCTGGTTTTGTCCCCTCTGCCCAAATTCCGATTCCTCGTGGTGATCCCGGCCGGGAGCAGCTGGAGCAGTGTCCAGATGTGCTGGTCCTTCCAGCTGTGCTCCTCCAGGGATTTTCCTCGGCTTTTCCGTTTCTTTTCCTGGCGTTCCTGCGTGTGCCGCGCTCTGGAGCCGCAGGGACACTCCCGGCTGTTCCAGCTGGGAAATCTGAGGAGTTTCTGGAGTTGAAGGGTGGTGTGGGCTGCTCTGCCAGCTGTGCCAGCCCTGGGGCTCTCCCTGCTGGAACTGCAGCTGGAGAATATCCAGCAGGAGAATATCCAGGGACTCGTGGGCCACATCCAGCGGGAGAAGGCAGGAGGAGAGGATCAAAGGGAAGGGAAGAGCCGAGAGCCCCAGCCAGGGCTGGAATGGGGAATCTGGGAAGGGCAGGGGATGGATGGGGGAGGGCAGGACCCAGCCCTGGGTGGGTTTTGCAGGGCTGGGAGTTGTCCCTTCGCTCCAAAGGTGTCCCTGGTTTTGGATGGGCCGTGCTGGGGGGATCCAGCCGCAGGGAAGGGGATGGCTCGGGCTGGGTGACCGCCAGGATGGGCTGGTTTGCCTCAAACTCCCTCCCCCATTTCCCTGACAATCCCTGCCTGGGAATTCCTCTGCCCCAGCTCCAGAATTCCGAGCTCTCCCTGCCGTCAGTCACCGGCTCCGAGGCTTCCACAGGAACGATCCCACCAGCCGAGGACAGGGATGGAGTTTTTAATTCCCTTTTCCTCCCATCACCACCCTTGTCACGGTTTTTTCCCGGCTCCGAGGTTTTCTGGCAGGCTCTGGGATCTCAATCCGGAGAGGTCTGGTGGGAAGGAGCTCCCCGGGAGCAGGGATGGGGCTGGGTGTCCGTGTGTGTATATAAGTGTATGTAATTAATGTAATTAATAGGTAGAGATGTACAGGTGGGCACGGGGCCGGGGGCTCTGCTCCTGAGGAAAAGGAGGAGGAAAAAAGAGGAAAAGGAGGAGGAAAAAAGAGGAAAAGGAGGAGGGAAAAGAGGAAAAGGAGGAGGGAAAAGAGGAAAGGGAGGAGGGAAAAGAGGAAAAGGAGGAGGATTTGTCCTCCAGCACCACGCGCTGGGCTTTGCAGCCCTCAGTCCTGTCCCAAGGAATGTGGGATTCCCTGTCCCAAGGAATGTGGGATTCAGCCTCAATTCCCACAAAGGATTCTGGATTCCCCCTCATTCCCTGTCCCAGGGGATTTGGGACTCAGCCTTGGCCCTGCTCCCAAGGGATGCAGGATTCCAGGTCCCAAAGGATTCAGGATCCCCCTCATTCCCTGTCCTGAGGGATGTGGGATCCAGCCTCAACCCTTATCCCCAGGGATGTGGGATCCCATCTCTCACATTCCTGCTGCTCCTCCCTGCCCCGATCCCGATCCCAACCCCGGTCCTGATCCCAATCCCGATCCCAATCCCGATCCAAATCCCAATCCTGATCCCAATCCCAATCCCGATCCCAATCCTGATCCCAATCCCGATCCCGATCCCAATCCCGATCCCAATCCCGATCCAAATCCCAATCCTGATCCCAATCCCGATCCAAATCCCAATCCCGATCCCAATCCCGATCCCAATCCCGATCCCAATCCCGATCCCGATCTAAATCCCAATCCTGATCCCAATCCCGATCCCAATCCTGATCCCAATCCCGATCCCGATCCCAATCCCGATCCCAATCCTGATCCCAATCCCAATCCTGATCCCAATCCCGATCCCAATCCTGATCCCAATCCCGATCCCGATCCCGATCCTGATCCCGATCCCGGTGGGTTGGGGTGAGCCAGGGTGGGGATCAGGAGCTTTTTGCCGCTGCCAGGGCCGGAGCAGATCCCGGGATGGGATCCTGGGATGGATCCAAAGCAGAGCATTCCCGTCCTCCTGCCCCTCATCCCTGCGGGGGAGCCTCAGCCTGCAGCACCCAAACTTTTATTTTTATTTTTATTTTTATTTTTATTTTTATTTTTATTTTTATTTTTATTTTTATTTTTATTTTTATTTTTATTTTTATTTTTATTTTTATTTTTATTTTCCCCATTGTTTCCATATCTGGCTGAAAATCTCCCGATGTTTTCCACTCCCCGTATCCCAGCGTTTCTCCCAAGACCTCCAGGGTGCCAGGGATTTTTCCTGCAGGAATTCCCTCTGTTGAGGGGATTCACCCCAGCCCGGCTGACAATCAAACCAGACTCCCAAAAAACAGGAATCCATTGCAGTTTGATAGGAAAACTTTTTAAAATCCCCCCTTTCTCTGTCACCACCACATCTCCAGGATAAACCATCACCCACTGCTCCTCCTGTAAATAAACATCAAACCTTCTTGTATAAATTAAAAATAAAATAATTTAAAAAAAAGACAAAAAAAAAAAAAATCCATCGATAAACATCCCAAAAATAAAATTAAAAAAAAAAATAAAATCTCCCTTTCCAGAAGATTGAAGTAATTCCAACTTCACTTTTTTTTTGGAGCTGATTTCCAATCCCAGTAGGAGAACAAAACAAAGACCTGGAACGCTGCAAAACGTTGGAGCTTTCAATGAATCCGGGAGGGAAAAAAAATGCATGTAAATATTTTTAATAGGAGACATATCTTAAACAGAACTTTTTTTTGTATGTACATAACTCTCCTAGAGTTTAGTACTGAAATGGCTTCATAGTGTCTGTTTGGAAAAGGAAAGGAAAAGAAAATGTTTGTTAATTGTTTTTGTTCTTACTCAATGGCCAAAACTTTAAAAATAATGACAAAAAAAAAAAAGGAAAAAAAAAAAAAAGACTCTAAAAATAATCTTTGCCAATGGATCTAGCACTGTAATGGTACTGTCTATTTTTTTTAATTATTTCTGTGCTGTGCCCATTTATAAAATGAGGAAAAGATAAAAAATAAAGTCATTTAAACATTGTCTGCCCAGGGCCTGGCCTGAGTTCTTGGTGCCAGGGTCTGTGGTGCCCTGGGAGAGCACGGAGAAGGTTCTGGACCCGGCAGGGTGGGGGTGATGAACGGTTCCCATGGCAACAGCAGCGCTGCTGAGGAGCCTGGAGCATCCCAGTACAGCCCTGGGTGATCCCAGTACAGCCCTGGGTGATCCCAGTACAGCCCTGGGTGATCCCAGTACAGCTCTGGGTGATCCCAGTACAGCCCTGAGTGATCCCAGTACAGCTCTGAGTGATCCCAGTACAGCTCTGAGTGATCCCAGTACAGCCCTGGGTGATCCCAGTACAGCCCTGGGTGATCCCAGTACAGCCCTGAGTGATCCCAGTACAGCTCTGAGTGATCCCAGTACAGCCCTGGGTGATCCCAGTACAGCTCTGGACCATCCCAGTACAGCCCTGGGTGATCCCAGTACAGCCCTGGGTGATCCCAGTACAGCTCTGGACCATCCCAGTACAGCCCTGGAGCATCCCAGTACAGCTCTGAGTGATCCCAGTACAGCTCTGGGTGATCCCAGTACAGCTCTGGGTGATCCCAGTACAGCCCTGGAGCATCCCAGTACAGCTCTGGGTGATCCCAGTACAGCCCTGAGTGATCCCAGTACAGGCTGGGAATGTTCCCCTGGAGAGGAGAAGCTCCAGGGAGAGCTCAGAGCCCCCTCCAGGGCCTGCAGGGGCTCCAGGAGAGCTGGAGAGGGGCTGGGGACAAGGCCTGGAGGGACAGGACCCAGGGAATGGCTTGAGATTGGCAAAGGGGAGATTTGGGTGGGATCTTGGGCAGGAATTGTTCCCTGGGAGGGTGGGGAGGGGCTGGGCTGGAATTGCCAGAGCAGCTGTGGCTGTCCCTGGATCCCTGGCAGTGCCCAAGGCCAGGCTGGACATTGGGGCTCGAGCAGCCTGGGACAGTGGGGGTGACCCTGGGACAGTGGAGGTGACCCTGGGGACAGTGGGGGTGACCCTGGGACAGTGGAGGTGACCCTGGGGACAGTGGGGGTGACCCTGGGACAGTGGAGGTGACCCTGGGGACAGTGGAGGTGACCCTGCCATGGCTGGGGTGGCCCTGGGTGGGATTTAGGATCCCTTCCCACCCAAACCATTCCAGGATTTTGGCTGAGCTGTTGTCACCCCACATCCCATCCATGTCCCCATCCCCACACGCCGCCAGTGTCCCTCAGAAACCTCTGCTCCACCCCCCAGGGAATTCAGCAGCTGGATATTCCAGCAGCAGGGACAGATCCCATCCTCCTGGGAGCAGCTCAGGAATCCTCCTGGGATGGCCACAGCTCCAGAGCCCCAAATCCCTCCCTTTTCACCCCATTCCCAGTGTGGGGCCGTTCCCCTCAGCCCCTGATGCTCCCTGCAGCATTGGCTCAGCATTCCAGGCGGGAATTGGGAACTGGGCCCATCCCAGCCCCAATAATGACCCCACTGTGCCGTGCTCCCGTGTTTGGCACAGCAGAAATGAGCCAGCGCCTGCCTGAGGTGTTGGAATTTGGGCTGAAGGCTGGGAACAGACTCTGATTATATCCCAATCCCCGTTTTATTTCCCCCTCCCCAACGGCTCTTACAGGAATTTTCCATTCCCGCTGTTGCAGACCCCAGGATTTACCAGGACAGCCCCAAATGTAGTTTATTCAGAATATTTTGGCACTCTGTGAATCAGCTTCCATAAATCTCTGTGATGTGAGCAAAGGACCCAAAAAAAACCCATCAGGATTGGGATTTCACCTGGAAAACGAACGGCCCAAAGGCACCAAGCCCGTGGTGGTTTTAGGGGTTTCAGGGATTTTAGGGATTTTAGGGATTTTTTTAGGGATTTTAGGGATTTTAGGGAGCAGCCACACCGGAGTGGCCAGGTGACCACGCTGGGGACACACAGCTGGGGAAGGGTCCTCAGTGGGTTCCAGATCCTCCCTGAGCTTTTCTGGATCCCCCAAATGGAAAGGATTTATCCCATTCTCCCACTGCTGCTCCCGAGGTTTATCCCTCTCCATGGACACGGCGAGTGCCCTCCCACCTCCCTGGAAAATCCAGGTCTAATTTCAGAATCCTCTGCACTCCTGGACATAAACAACCCCTCCCCACCCTCATTCCCATTTCTCCCACCCTCCCTCTCTGTGGCTCCACAAATCCTCCTCACCCGAGCGTCCTCACGTGTTTCTTCCCACCTTTTTTAGCTCCTGGCTCCTTTCCCTTGCTTTCCAAGGACAGGAAGCCCTTTAGGACAAAGAATGCTGAAATCCCAGTGGGAATGGCCGGAATCAACTCCTTGTCCTGCTCTGGAGGCCTGGTGGGAGCGATGGATATCTGGGGACGCTCCGAGGATTTTCAGGCATTGTTCAGGACTGGAGGCAAAGAGCAGAATTCATGCTCCAGGAATTCCAGCATTTCCTGAGCCAAATAATATGAGGTTATTCATAGCTGAGCCAAAACTCCCTCTTATTTACCTGCTGCAGGACAATCGGCAGCGGGAATGCACCTTTGGGAATTGTGGCCCTCCCATTCCCACCTATTTCCTGTTTTTCCTGGGGCTGAATCCATCCCGGTGCCGGGGACAGGACAGCTCGCCCCGTGTCCCTCATCCCAGAGGACAGAGAATTCCCTAATGAAATATTTCCCGCTGTAGAAACGCTCTGTGTTTACCCAGGACTGCTGGAGCCTGGACATTTGGTGCCTGGATTTGCATTCCGTGAGGAATCGTGCCCGGCTGATGAATCTGTGTTCGATCTAACGAGGAACAAAGCCAATTAAAAATAACGGGGAGCCTGAGCTGCCGCCTGGAACCAAACCACGATAATTACAATAGAGACAAAACCCATCCCAGAATTCCCACTTAGATCAAATCCAAACCTTCCCAGCAGATCCTGCCTCCCTCGTTTTTTCTGGAACGCTCTCCCATCACCACGGAGTGGCTGGGAAAGGGGAACTGGAACAGCTGCTCCTGATAAAGCTCCCACCCCATTTCCTCCCTGGCAATGAATTCCAGAGGAAAACGTGAGCGCTGCTCCCACCGTGGATGGGGATTGCTGGCATTGCCATGGGATTTCTCCCTGGATCTGGCTGAGTCACAGGGAGGCTGTGAACCGAGAGCAGGGTTGG
The DNA here is from genome assembly GCA_038429875.1 of Poecile montanus. Taxonomy (NCBI): domain Eukaryota; kingdom Metazoa; phylum Chordata; class Aves; order Passeriformes; family Paridae; genus Poecile; species Poecile montanus. The sequence continues at coordinate 5,112,789 of CM076525.1, forward strand.
ATGCTGGGAAGGAATTCCTGGCTCTGAGGGGCTGGGATGGAATTCCCAGAGCAGCTGTGGCTGCCCCTGGATCCCTGGAAGTGTCCAAGGCCAGGCTGGACAGGGCTGGGAGCACCTGGAATGGTGGGAGCTGTCCCTGGGTGGGACTGAATGAACTTTAGGGAGCCTCCCAAGCCAAACCATTCCACAATTCCAAGATTCTGGATCCCCTGTGCACCCTGTAGTATCCCAATGGAACACAAACCAGGGAATGCCGAGGAGCTGTGGCTGTGGGAAACAAATAAAATACACCAGGGGCAAAAAAACCTCTGCCCCAGCAGGAAAAACACAGAGAAAAACGCTCTGCTGCCTGCAAATCCAAACAGCCTCTGGAAGAAAAGCAGAGAAATTAATTTATCTTTATTTTGGTGATAAAGATGAGGCTAAAATTCCTGTTGAATGTTATCCAAAAAGGCAGATAATGCCCAGATTACATCTCCAAAGTTCTATCGCCTTAAACTGGAGGAGAAAGGGAAGGGGGAGTTCCTGGTGAGGGAGATTTGGGTTCTGGGAAAGGAGATTTGGGTTCTGGGGAGGGAGATTTGAGTTCTGGGGAAGGAGATTTGGGTTCTGAGGAAGGAGATTTGGGTTCTGGGGAAGGAGATTTGGGTTCTGTGGAGGGAGATTTGGGTTCTGGGATGGAGATTTGGGTTCTGGGGAAGGAGATTTGGGTTCTGGGATGGAGATTTGAGTTCTGGGGAAGGAGATTTGGGTTCTGAGGAAGGAGATTTGGGTTCTGGGGAAGGAGATTTGGGTTCTGGGAAAGGAGATTTGGGTTCTGGGAAAGGAGATTTGGGTTCTGGGGGCAAGATTTGGGTTCTGGGAAGGAGATTTGGGTTCTGGGATGGAGATTTGTGTTTCAGGGAGGGAGATTTGTGTTCTGGGAAAGGAGATTTGGGTTCCAAGAAGGAAGATTTGGGTTCCAAGGAGGGAGATTTGGGTTCTGGGAAAGGAGATTTGGGTTCTGGGATGGAGATTTGGGTTCCAAGGAGGGAGATTTGGGTTCCTGGGATGGAGATTTGAGTTCTAATGAATTTTAAAAACCTATATGACCACAGACAAAGACCCTTTAACTAATTAAAGTTAGAGAGGGGTATGTTAATTCACCGGTGGGCAGCACTGGAATCCTCCCCAAAAGCTGTGACCGCCCCCAGCAAGGTTCTTTTCCTCTCTATTTATTTCCCAAATTCTCCCTGATCTTTCCCAAACTGAAGGATGCTGTGATCCCAAGACACACGGGAAGGAAATCCCTGAGAACCAGCTGGTTTTTCAAGCTTTTTCACAGATTTTGGCTGCTCTTGCCTTGTTCTGCACTCCCAGGGCTGGGTCAGAACCGCGGGAGCTCCCTGGGGGACAGGAATGTGGATTCAGCCCCAAACTGGGCACAAGAGCTCGGCTTTAACTCCAAACCCTCCCTGCCAAGAGGAAACCTTGCTCGGGGAGCAGCAGGAGGAATCATTCCCGTCCCCAGCTGCATCCTCAGCCCATGTCAGGTGGGAAAATATTGGATTAGGGGGATTGGAGAGAAATCCCTGTCTGGGCCTCAGTTTCCCAAAGAAACAGCTCAGCCCCAAAGCCTAAAACTCACAAAAACTCCTGGTTCCAGCAGGATTTTAGGATTTTGCCTAAAAACTTCCCTCTCTGCCCCAAATTCCTTCTCTCCCCGTTTTCCAGCTGCTCCCCGGGGCCGCTGCGGGTCCCTGCCAGGCTCTCCTGTGACCCAGGTGTGGCATTTGTCACAGCCTGGGCTGATGACAATCAGCCTGTCATTATCCAATTACCCTGAAATCGCTTTGAGCCGCGGCCAGCGCAGGAAAATGCAAATCAAGGTGTTAATTCCCGGCGTCTAAAAATATCCGGCAGAGCCGGGGATGTGTGCAGGAGACACAGGTGAGGGAATAAAGGGGAAAAAAGCACATTTCAAACAGGTTCAGCCATTGGAATCCCAGCCCATTCCCGCTGGATATCCTGGATATCCTCCAGGATGCTCCAGACAGGGCAGCGGGGGGAAATCCTGATCCCTCCTCCTGCTGCCCCTCAAATTCCCTGTCCTGGCAGGGAATTCTGCCCATTCCCAGGGGATTCCATCCATGGGGGGTTTCAAAGGGATCAAGTCCCCGATTTATGGACCTTGAGCTGCAAAGCTGTGACATTCCTGGCGAAAATCCCTCCTGACCTGCGGGAGGAATATCCCACGGATTGTTTAATGCCAGGATTGGCAGGAGGGAATATTTCCACACAGAGACCTCATCTCACGTTCCCAAAATGAGCTCCGGCCCCATTTAAAGGTGCTGGGAGGGGATGGGATCCAGCTGGAACCAGGGGGTGCTCCTGGGGTCCGGCAGGAGGCTCAAGCACTTCCAAACTTCTCCAGAGGGGAAGATTTCCATGAGGGGAAGATTTCCATGAGGGGAAGATCCCTGGGGAGGGAAGATTTCCATGAAGGGAAGATTTCCATGGAGGGAAGATTTCCATGAGGGGAAGATCCCTGGGAAGGGAAGATTTCCATGGAGGGAAGATTTCCATGAGGGGGAAGATTTCCATGAGGGGAAGATCCTTGGGAAGGGAAGATTTCCATGAAGGGAAGATTTCCATGAGGGGAAGATCCCTGGGAAGGGAAGATCCCTGGGAAGGGAAGATTTCCATGAGGGGGAAGATTTCCATGAGGGGAAGATTTCCATGAGGGGAAGATTTCCATGAGGGGGAAGATCCCTGGGAAGGGAAGATCCCTGGGAAGGGAAGATCCCTGGGAAGGGAAGATCTCCATGAAGGGAAGATTTCCATGAGGGGAAGATCCCTGGGAAGGGAAGATTTCCATGAAGGGAAGATTTCCATGGAGGGAAGATTTCCATGAGGGGAAGATTTCCATGGAGGGAAGATTTCCATGGAGCGGAAGATCCCTGGGAAGGGAAGATTTCCATGAGGGGAAGATTTCCATGAGGGGAAGATCCCTGGGAAGGGAAGATCCCTGGGAAGGGAAGATTTCCATGGAGGGAAGATTTCTATGAGGGGAAGATCCCTGGGAAGGGAAGATCTCCATGAAGGGAAGATTTCCATGAGGGAGAAGATCCCTGGGAAGATCTCCATGAGGGGAAGATCCCTGGGAAGGGAAGATCCCTGGGAAGGGAAGATCTCCGTGAAGCTCCTCCAAGCCAGCCACAGACCTGTCCCAAACCCTTTGGCTCTGGAAGCTGGAATTAACCTCTGGAATTGGCTGGGCTGGAATTCAGGATTGAGAAGGAGCGGTTGGTGCAAGTCCAGAGTGTCCCAGGCGTGAGGAAGATGAGGATGATGATGGATCAGCCTCCTCCAGGCCCCAGGATCCCTCCTGGATCCCAGGCTCCTGCAGAGCCGGCGGCAGGCGCTATCCAGAGGGGAATCCCATGGGATGTGTGCTCAGGGAGCGTGAAGGCGGCTGGAGCCAGGCTGTCAGCTCTGCTTTGTCACTGCCCCCGAGCTCAAACACCTCCTGCTGCCTTTCCCTGTCCCCTGCAGTGGGAACTCATCCTGTGGGAGCTCCGGGGCCGATTTCCATGGAGAACACGGCCCTCAGGGTGTCCAGAGGGCCGGCACCGCGTGGATGATCCCGGATTTCAGATGTCCCTCAGCGGGAAGGGAATAGTGCTGGAATGACTCCTGGGATCAGCTCCTCCCCTGGCTCACCTGGCTGCTCCCTGCCTGCTCTCATCTTTTATTCAGGATGTTGATTTCCTGCTCTACTTTCACCAGAGGACAGCCCCAAACCATCCCTGCAGTTTTCCTTCTGTGGGATCCAGGATTTTCCATCCTCACCCTGATATTTCCACGGTTCATCCCCAGGATTTCCTCAGAACAAGGATGAGAACTTGGATTTTCAGAGTTTTCTCTAACTGACATTTTCTCAGTTACTTTCAGGATGTTTCAAAGTGTCATTGGTGGGAATTTGATGGGAATTTGATGGGAATTTGATGGGAATTTGATGGGAATTTGATGGGAATTCTGGGAGCTGCCCAGTCCTATCCAGGGAGAGAACAGCAAGTATCCCCTCCAGAGCAAGCTCAGGAAGATCTGTCTGGGAATGTCATCCCAGAATCATCCCTCAGTTCCTCAGGGGTGAGAATTTAAGGGAATATTTCCACCTCTGAACAGCCCCCAGGAGAGGGTCTGGAATATTCCAGCAGGACCATATTCCATGGCCCCACCTGCTCCAGGTTTTAATGGGAAAAACCCCTTTGGGTCCACTCTGGGCATCCCACACCCCTCATTCCAACCCCTGGAAAAGCCTTGGCAGAGTTTTGGGCAGGGGATGGTTAAAGCTCAGCCTGGAAATTCTCCCAAACTCATCCCAAGATGTTTTTTCCCCTTTCCCTTCCTCAATCAGGACCCGCTGTAACTGGGCTGAGGGCGGGATTTATTCCCGGCCTTTGAGCGTGACCTAAATCCAATCCCGCTCCTCATCAGCCGCCTTTGTTCTTGGGCCGGGTTTAATCACTCGTCTCGCTAATCCAGACTGATTGTGCTGCCTTTCACACAGTCTTCTTCAGAGCAGGCAAAGAAAAATCCAGGGAAAAGTTGTTTCCTTGGAATTTATCTTCTTGCGTGGCACCGATTTCCCACCCTGGTTGCTGTGGGATGGTTCCAGGGTCCCTGGATCGGTTCAGTGTTGTTAAACGGGGATCAGGAGCCATTTTTTGTCCTTTTTAATTTCTGGATGATCTAAATTAAATAAATTAAATAAATTAAATTAATTAAATGAATTAAATAAATTAAATAAATTAATAAATCTGCAGGACTCGGCAGCGGCGCTGGGCAGGGCTCATCGCTCCCCTCGGCCCAACAAAACCGGGTTTATCCCAGCCCCTCTGGCTGAAGGATTCCAAGGAATTTCTGAGCTGTGTTTTGGGATGAGGAAAAGCTTCTGGAAGGTTCCAGAGCCACCTCCAACCCCCCGGTATTTCACAGGGCCTCCCTCAGCTCCTGGGAATTGCAGGAATCCCTCCCCATGCCTGTCTGAGCAGGATGTGGGGGTCCAGTACCCGCTGGAGCACGAACTGATCCATCCGTGATTTTGGGATTCAAATATCCAACATTCCCCCTCAGCATTTTATTGGAAAACTGTTCAGAATGCCGTAGGAAAATGGGGAATTTTGGCTGCCTGGATGCAAAGCCAGCCACGGATTTTTGTCCCCGTGTCCAACGATTGTCCTTTGTCACCGTGGCAGCGCTGGGCTCTGCTGGAGCGTGCCTGTTCCGGGAGGGAGCTCTCCCGGAGCTCCAGATCCAGGATATTTCAATATGGATGAGCTGATGGAAAGCAGCCGTGAAGGGAAGAGCGTGGCTGATGAGCCAGAGTGGGAATTTGTTATTCCCGAATTAATGGCGGCAGGAGATGAGGCAGACGCAGGAATTGCCTCCCTCCCGGAGCGCTTGGATGGAAAATCCTCCAAGATTCCCTCTGAGTCTCTTCCTCCCCTCCCTGCCCTGCCCTGGCTCTGGCTGTGCTGTCCCTGTGTCTGCTTTTCCTCTTTCCAGACATGTTTTGGGATTTCTTTTGCTCTCATTCCATAACTTCCCCTCTCTATTCCCGCCTGGAGCTCTGAGGTTGTTCCAGCACTCCCCAGATGTTTCGGAAACCAGCTGGGACGTGATCTGGGACATTCCCACAGCATCCTGCTGCTCTGGGGGACATCCTGGAGGTCTGGGAGAAGCAGTTCCTCATCTCCCAGATCCCCTTGGGTGGATGGAGCACATGGAAAATCCCCCTGCAGCACTGACGGGCTCCTGCCCCACTCCCAAGGATCTGGGAGCCCTTCCCAGCCCCACTTCAGGGCTGCCCAGGGGTGGTGACACCTGAAATCCATGGAAAAACGGCTCCTGCCTGGAATGGGCAGCACTGGGAAGGCGGGATAGGCGTTGGCCGAGCTGGAATCAGCTTCCCAAGGGTTGGGAATCACCTGGAAAAGAGAGGAGCACGAGAAGAAAGGGTTGCTGCAGCTGCCACCAGGCACTGGGATGCACTGGGATGCACTGGGATGCACTGGGATGCACTGGGATGCATGGGATGCACTGGGATGCACTGGGAGGCACTGGGATGCACTGGGATGCACTGGGAGGCACTGGGATGCACTGGGATGCACTGGGATGCACTGGGATGGACGTTCTGCCATTCCTGGAGCTGGGAAAATCACAGATTCAGACCCCAACCTTCCTCCCCTCCCAGTGAAACATGCGAAGGAAAACCCCGCTGTTCCCTTTGCAGCTCCACCGTGACCTTTCCCGTCAGGGTTTTTTTTCCATTTCATTTTGCAGGAGTTTAAAGGAATGCTTCAAATCCCAAGGAAATCCATTCCTTTTTAATTTGCCTGGTGGGTTTTTTTCCCCCTGATTGACCTAAATTCAGTTTCCTCGTCACAAATTCAGTTTCCTCGTCACCCCTTGCCCCAGATTTTTATTTTCTTTGCATGGCAAGAAGCCAAAAGTGAGAGAGGGGGAAGAAAAGAAAGTGGAAGGAAAAAAAAAAGAACGAGGAGAGATCTTCACAAAGCTCCATTTGTTGAATTTCCTGGAGGAGCCTGATCCAAGCTCGCCTGATTTTTTATTCCCACAGAATCCAGGTGTGCTTTTCCTTGCTGGCCTAATTGGCTCCTAATTGGATCCATCAGGATCGCGGATGGGAGCGTGGCAGAGGAGATGGGAGGTGGGAAATGGCTTAAAAATCCAATTGTAAAATCATGGAATATCCCAAGGTGGGAGGAATTCACAGGGATCATGGATCCAACCCCTGGCTGTGCACAGAATCCTGGAATATTCTGAGATGGACAATGCACAGGGATCATCAATTCCAACCCCCGGCTCTGCACAGAATCCTGGAATATTCTGAGATGGACAGAATGCACAGGGATCATCAATTCCAACCCCTGGCTGTGCACAGAATCCTGGAATATTCTGAGATGGACAGGATCCACAGGGATCATCAATTCCAACCCCTGGCTGTGCACAGAATCCTGGAATATTCTGAGATGGACAGGATCCACAGGGATCATCAGATCCATCTCCTTCCCTGCACAAAACACCCCAAAATTCCATCACCTGCAGAACCTGGGGTTCCTGTAAGGGAAACCTGTCAGGGAATTCTCTACATCTGTAGGGTGCAGATTGCCCATTGCACATCCTGGGATTAATCCTTCCACAGCTGCTCTGGGAATTCCATTCCAGCCCCTCACCACCCTCACAGGGAGAATTTACCCCAAACATCTTCATCCTGATCCTCATAGGGAGAATTTACCCCAAACATCTTCATCCTGATCCTCACGGGCGGGGAATTTACCCTGAACAAAACCATAATTAGCGCTCTGCAGATCAGCGGAGCCATTTCTACTTCAGCTCGGATTTTTCCCTTCCCTCCCCTCCAATTACGGAATTAGAGGCAGAGAAAAGCAGGGGTGGCCCTTGGGCTGATTGCTGCTGGAGGTGCCCGTGAGGGGGAGGGGGGTAATTGGTGCTAATTAATGCCTAACAACCTGCCTGGCATTCCCAGCTCCTCCATCTCCCCTGTGGAGCCGGAGCATCCCTCCCTGCGTTCCCAAACCTGGGAAAATTCACCTGTTGGCAGTAAAATCCTCTACGTGTTCAGAACCACCTGTTTCACCCCAAAATCTGCCCGGAGCCGCGGCCAGGAGCTGCTGGAATTTCAGCCTCTGGAGGGCTCCAGGCTGCCTGAATGGATCCCAAAGATCTTCATCCTAATCCTCGCAGGGGGGAATTTATCCCCAAATATCTCCATCCGAATTCTAGAACATTCCAGTCCATCCCTGTCCTGTGTCCTGTGTGTCTCTGCCCTCCTGAGCTGTATCCCCGTCCCTCAGCCCTCCCTGCTGCCCATCCTGTCTCCAAAGGGATGCTCATCCTGTAAATCCCATTTTTTAGTGGAAATTTGGGATCTTCCAGGGATTATTTTGAACAGCTGCAGAGAGGAAAAGCTCAGGAGAGGAGCAGGAGTGGGAGGTGTGAGGTTGTTCAGGGGCTGCACCCCTGCCCTTCGCCCTTCCCTGCCGCCTCCAGCTGTCTCCAAAGGGATGCTCGTCCTGTAAATCCCATTTTTTGGTGGTTTGGGATCTTCCTTTCAGGGCTGCTCTGAACCCCTGAGCTCTGTAAGAGGCTGGGGTGAGCAGGCACCAAAATAGAGGAGGAGGAGGAGGAACACCCACAAACAAAATCTGAAACAAAATCCAAACAAAATGCAAACAAAATCCAAACAAAATCCAAAACAAAATCCAAACAAAATTCAAAACAAAATCCAAACCAAATCCAAACAAAATCCAAAACAAAATCCAAACAAAATTCAAAACAAAATCCAAAACAAAATCTAAAATAAAATTCGAAACAAAATCCAAAACAAAATCTGAAATAAAATCTGAAACAAAATCCGAAACAAAATCCAAAACAATGCTCCTGTGGCCCAGTTGTCAAAAAAACAACTTTCCCAATAAATTCTGTTTGACTCCAGAGGAATCCATTCCTTGCACCCAATTTGCCGCCTCCTGTCACAGCTCCTGCACGGTTCCAATAAATCTGAAATGGAAAATGATTTGGAGAACAATGATAATTTGTGCCTTTGAAAAGAGATAGGTTTGGCTTTGAAGGTATTATTCCCAGGGAATAAACTGAATCCTGGAATGGTTTGGGTGGGAATGGACCTTAAATCCCACCCAGGTCCACCCCAGCCATGGCAGGGACACCTCCAAATGTCCCCAGGGTCACCCCCACTGTCCCAGGGTCACCCCCACTGTCCCCAGGGTCACCTCCCACTGTCCCAGGGTCACCCCCACTGTCCCCAGGGTCACCCCCACTGTCCCAGGGTCACCCCCACTGTCCCAGGCTGCTCCAGCCCCAATGTCCAGCCTGGCCTTGGGCACTGCCAGGGATCCAGGGACAGCCACAGCTGCTCTGGCAATTCCAGCCCAGCCCCTCCCAGGGAACAATTCCTGCCCAAGATCCCATCTAATCCGAACCTTCTCCTGTCCTTGCATTCCCTTGTTCTTGAAATAAATCCAGGAATGGTTTTGGAAGGAGAGAAGTTTCAGTGAGGAGCTCTCCGAGCTCTCCTCCTCCTCCTGTATCCTTTCCCAGCCTGGAATTGCGAGCTGGGACCCCCTCACCCTCCCCCAGCAGTCAAAGGTGTCAGAAAGGGGAATAATTTCAACTTCTGCTGATTTCCACTTTGGATCCATCAGGAAACCTCCCCAGGAGTGTGGGCATCATGCCCAGGCTTTGGGAATCACGTACCTCTTACTGCTGGATTTGGGAATTGTTTGTGGCAGGAAATGTTCCGTCCACTCACCCCACACGCCCTGGCGGAGGGGAAATCCTCCCAGTGGAGTTCTCTCCATGGATATTCCCTTTATTCCCTCACAAACACTGCTGGTTTTGAGCAATCCCCTCCCCGTGCCGCTGTTTTTCCAAGTCAGGCCCCAGCAAACATCCCCAGCGTTTTTGTGGCTGGTGTTCCCTCATCCCTGCTTTTCCTGCCACCACCACTCTTCTTTCTGGGACAACTGCATCCCATTCCTGCCTCCCAGGGAGGGCATCCTTGCCTTTAATCTCCGGGGTGTCCCACTGGAAATGTCTCCACTGCAGGGAGACAAAGAGACCAACTCTGCAAATTGCCTGAAAGGGCTCTTTGTTCTTGCTCTGGCTGGGCCTGCAGCGCCATTTCCAGCCCACTTCAAGTATTCCTTTTATTTTTTATTTTTTTTTTTCCCCTTGGAATTCAGTCATTTCAGCCATTCCCAGCTCCTTGCGGGAACTCTTCTGAGTGGGGAAAGTTTTCAAGCTGATTTTCACCCAGGAGCTCTGGCCCAGCCGTGCTGATTTTTCATCTCCTTGGATTCCTGGGAGAGCTGCAGGACATGGAATGAGTTCCAGAGATGTGTCAGACTCCAAAGAGGTGTCAATAACCCAGATCTTGCTGCTCTGCCCCCTCGTTTGGGACTGGTGAAGGACTCACAGGAGGACGCTGAAGTTTGGATTAAAATCCATCAATAATTTTTGCTCTTTCCTCCTTTTCTTTTGTTTTCCTTGGAATTAGGTCTGGTAACAAGAAGATTTGATTCCTGCTAAGCCCTGGGTGTCCTGTTGCACCACATTCTGATGGATTCATGGTGAATTCTGTGCCAAAATCCTGTGAAATGAGCTTGGGGGCTGAGCTGAGCTCTCAAAATGCTGGGGAGGCATCGCACAGCGACGGCACCTGGGGATGGTGCCAAGGCCTCTTCCAGGCCAAATTATCCAATGTTTTCAGCAATGATCTGCAGGAAAATCACTGCTGATAAAATCATGGAGTCATAAATCACTGAGGTGGGAAAAGAGCTCCAAGGTCATCCTTGGATCCTTGGAGTCCTGGCTGTGCCCGATCCCCACTGTGCCCCCAGCCCTAAGTGCCACATCCAGGAATTCCCTGGACACCTCCAGGGCTGGGCACCCCAAACCTCCCTGAGCACTTCCAAGGCCTGATCCCCTTTCCATGGGGAAATTCCTGCTGCTGAACCCCCTGAGCCTCCCCTGGCCCAGCCTGAGGCCGTTCCCTCTCCTCCTGTCCCTGTTCCTGGGAGCAGAGCCCGACCCCCCCGGCTGTCCCCTCCTGCCAGGGACTTGTGCAGAGCCAGAAATTCCCCCTGAGCCTCCTTTGCTCCAGGCAGGGATGTGCCAGGCCATGAAATCCAAGGAATTGAGGATTCCCGAGATCTCTGGGGTGGATCTCAGGTTCTCCCAGCGGTGACAGCGCAGGGATTTCAGGGGGCTCAGCCCCGTGTCCCACATCCCACCCCGGGCTCCTCATCCCCCGATCCCTCTGGGCTCCAAGGGAAGGTCCAGGAGCCGTTTTGGGGTGAGATTCCAAGGACTCGGCGTTTCCAGCCTGGGATCCCTCCTGCAGAGCGATCCCTCCATCAGAGGAGATCCCTCCTTCCCCCTCTCTGGTGACACCGCCTCACCCTCCAGGCAGGAATATTCCCCTGGAAAAGGGGGAAACACATCTGAGATCAACATTTAGGGCAGGGACCCATCCCAAATAAATCCCGCTGTAGAAATCCCAGGGGAGCAGCTCGAGGGCAAAATCCAAGGAAGAGGAAAACCTGGATTTGCCGGAGTCCGGAGGGATGGAACCTGAGGAATCTCTCCCAGTCAGGATCGGTAATTGTGTCCTTAATTAGCCATTGATTTAATGAGCTGGTGGTGTCACCACTTGACTCCCAGTGCCATTGCCGGGCTCGGTGACACCGGAGCTGCTCCATGCGGGGATTTGGCCTTGCCAGGGATGGCTCCAGGCTGGAATTCCTCACAATTCCACGCGAACACAGGGCCCTGCGGCATTGCCAAGCTCATTAGGGCCCCTGGACAATGCGATATTTTTATCCGAGATAATTAAGTAATTATTGCGTGTAATGGAGAGAGGGGTCTCAGTTGGACCGGGGCTGCTTCCATTTCCATTGCGGCAGGAAAAAGGAACATTTCCATGGATTTTCTCTTTTCCTTTCTTTCCCATTCAAATCCCTTTCATTAATTATTGGCACCTGTCAATTTAGTGCCCAATTAATCTGGGCAGCACCAAAATCGCACCAAAATCAGAGGAGACAGAGAAGCCCCTGATCGGAGGTTTCACTCCTGGGCTGGCACACAATTCCCTATTCCAGCGGGATTATCGATTATCGATTCCCAGCGGGAATATCGAATCCATCCCCGGCCTTTCCCGGATCCTCGGGCTGTTCCCGGGCATCCCGGGGTGGGGAGGATGCTCAGCCCCGGTTCCCACTCCCAGGCAAACCCCGGGAGCCTCCCGGCTGTTTTCCAGAGCTTGGATCTCCCTCTTGTGGCTGCAGCTCCTGGATCCGGGATGAACATCCCGGCCTGGATGGTTTCCTCAGGGGCTTCCGAGGAGCTGCTCGTGCCCTAATCCATGGGAAAAATCCATGGAAAAGGGGCTTGGAATTATTTTAATTCAAATAAATGTTAATTTTTACCAACGGAGCCGTTCCTACGGGAATGGTCGGGCTGTTCCACAGAGGGAAAACCCCAGGGCCTGATCAGCCACATCACGTTTTTATGATTTTTAGGGATCAAATAATTTCATTGGAGATCAGATTAATCTTAGAAAGGCACAGCTGGTGCTGGCAAGGAGCTGGATAACCCAACCCAGCTGGAATTCTGCTCTCCCCACCCAGCATCGCTTCTGTCCTTGAATCTGCAGGAACAAATCTTGAAAATCCAACCAAAAACAGCCATGAAAAATTCCCTCCTCCTCCCAAAACCCAACAGTTTTTGGAGAAAAATTGAGAAATCAGGTGGTTGATGATATCAGTGCTTGTGGAACTGGGGCAAAATAAATACAGAGATAACGAGGGAGGGATGAACTGGAATTCCCAAAGCAAACAGGAATTAGGAGGGAAAATTTATTGGATATTTGGAGCATTTCTGAGCTCTGTGTTGTTTCATTTCCTTAAAACAAATATCCAGGGTTTGCTGCACTCCTCAAACACAGCCTGGAGGAATTTCGAGCTCTTAAACTGCACCAACAGAACCCAACCAAGAGCTGGGACCTCTCCATGAGGAAAAAAACTCATCCTAAACTTTCTTTGGCTCATTCATCCCTAAATAAATCGGCTTTGGGGATTTTCCTGCAGATTTAGGAAATGATTCTTTCTCATCTTCTCCCCCTGAATGGTGATTATTTTGTGTCCATAGAGAGTTCCTCGGTCCAGTCAGCAGAGGGAATACTTCCCTCAGCAGAGAGGCCGCTGGGATCAGGGCTCCTGGAAAAGGCTGGAATTCTCCCAGATTTTGGGATTTTGGGAGCTTTCCCCCTTGGCTCCCGGCTGTGCTGGAGACCCCCGGGGCTGGGGCAGCTTCAAAGGTTGTGGCGTTTCCCAGATTTCCAACCCAAAAGCAGATCTGGAAATCCTCCATGGGAATTCCTGCTCCCGCTGGAAGGAAACAGACGGAAAGATTGGGGGGACAGAATGGAATTAAATTTAATTCAATGTATTGATTTTTAACATAGATTTCTCCTGGATTTTCCAAGTTTGAGAGCTGCAGCTCCAGAGGCAGACAAAGGGAATGGGAAAGGGAATGGGAAAAGGATTGAGTGACATCAGAAATAGCAAATTCTGGGGGATTTTTCATGGATTGAAGGGTGCCTGGAATAACAGGGAGAGTCCTGGACACAGCAAAATTTTCCTGCAGAAAACAGGGATTTTGGAATTGTCCTTCCACAGTCACTTTCTATGGAGTGGATTTGTTTTCCGTGTGCTGGGAAGAGCAGACGTGTCCCATCCCTGTCCCCACATCCCTCCATTCCCGAGGAGGGGCGGGAATGAGAGCCCAGGCTCCGGGAATGAGGAGGGAGCCAGCCGGAGCTTGTCCTCCTGCAGATTCCCAAAAAAACATCCCAGGGACAGCTCGTCCTCCCAGATCCAGGTATGCCATGTTTACATTTAGTCTGGAATTAATTCAGTCCCGCCTTTCAAATGCAAATGGCCAGGGAAGAAATAACCCCAGATTTTTGGGGAATGTGTATAAATAACAGATATAAATATAAATATATATGTGTTTTCCCCTTAAGGAATGGGTTGTGCTGGAGCTCTTTGCAATCCCTCAATGCCACAGCATTCCCAGGTGAACAGGACATGGAAATGTTCCTTTTTCTCATCTTTAATAAATATAAATAATTAAAAGCTGGCACTGGTTGAAGAAAATTCTGTTTTAAAAGCTGCCGTTTAGTCCTGTTTTGATTTTTCCTGGTGAGCTTCCCAAAACCCAGAAATGCTGAGACAGAAGGATTCAGGAATCGGCAGCACTGGGAAAACATTCCAAAAATAGGGCAGGATCTGCTAATTAGCCATTTCTGCACCGGGAGCTGAATGCTCTTGGCTTTTGCCACCAGAGCTCACCTGGAATTCCTGGAGGCTCACCAGCATTTCCTTCCCATTGGATGTGACATTTCCCATCCTGATTCTGCCTCAGGACGTTCACATCCATGGAGAAACCTCTCCTTCGCTCCTTTCTCCCTTGTTTCCGTGGCCTCTGGCTCTCCCCTCGGCTCAGGCCCTGCTGATCCATCCCTGGGCGGTTTCCTGGGGTTTTTCCCGGTGTTTTTCCCAGTTTTCCTGGTGTTTTTCCCAGTTTTCCCGGTGTTTTTCCTGGTTTTCCCGGTGTTTTTCCCAGTTTTCCCGGTGTTTTTCCTGGTTTTCCCGGTGTTTTTCCCAGTTTTCCCGGTGTTTTTCCCGGTGTTTTTCCCGGTTTTCCCTGTGTTTTTCCCAGTTTTCCCGGTGTTTTTCCCAGTTTTCCTGGTGTTTTTCCCGGTGTTTTTCCCGGTGTTTTCCCCAGTTTTCCTGGTGTTTTTCCCGGTGTTTTTCCCGGTTTTCCTGGTGTTTTTCCTGGTGTTTTTCCCGGTGTTTTTCCCAGTTTTCCCGGTGTTTTTCCCAGTTTTCCTGGTGTTTTTCCCAGTGTTTTTCCCGGTGTTTTTCCCAGTTTTCCTGGTGTTTTTCCCGGTGTTTTTCCCGGTATTCCCGGTGTTTTTCCCAGTTTTCCCAGTGTTTTTCCCAGTTTTCCTGGTGTTTTTCCCAGTTTTCCTGGTGTTTTTCCCGGTTTTCCTGGTGTTTTTCCCGGTTTTCCCGGAGCAGCAGGATGGATGTGCTTGGTGTGGGAATGACGGGGTCGAGGCCAGTCCCTGGGCAGGAAGGGAGTCCTCCTGGCCAGTCCCAGAAGGTTCTGTGAGAGTCCACCAGGAACTGTGGGAGGATCAGGGCTGGGATTGTCCCCGAGCCATGCTGGGATGGCCAGAGCAGCAGGAGAAGGTGTTAATTCCTGCCCAAACAGGTTTATTATGGAACAAGATGTCCCAAAGCCCCTTCCAGGCATCCACAGGGACCCACACAAATCCCCCTTTGTGCGTCCCAGAGCTGCTTTTCCAAAATATCCCCCCCCCCCCCAGGAGCCCCCATCCCTGGGAATGTGTTCTTGGACTTTCCTTTGCGTTTCTGGGACCTTTTCCGAGTGCCACAAATCCCTCTGGGAGCACAGCTGGGATCTGCTGGGATCAGAGGCAGCGCGGGGGAAAATCCACACTGAGGTTCCATTCATCCCACTCCCCAGGCCTGGGAATGTGCAGGATTTTCAGGGAAGGGCTCTTGTTTTCCTTCCAGAGGCTGCTGATAAACACAGGCAAACATCTGGCACCTCTGGATTCAGGGCAGGGAGGTTTTGGGATTTTAGTGACTGGGAAAGGGCAGGAATTACATCCCAGCCAGGGATGGGACAGGAGGAGAAGCCACTCAGGGCTTGGTGGTGGCCAGGAAGGTTTGGCTGGCACAGTCAGAGCACAAATCAAATCCAAACATTCCTGGCTCAGCCTTTTTGCCCTGTTTGGATCCAGGGAGGAATTTTGCCGTGAGCCCAGGGGGTGAGAGCAGAAGGAAAAACCAAAACCCCAAACCCTGGGGCGAGTTCAGGACCCTCTGCCCCATTCCTGGCTGTGTTTAACCACACACAAACTCCTGTAAATCGCATTTCACCCAGCTCACTCCCACCCTTGGGGTCCCTGCTGGATTCTGGGAAGGTCAGGAGAATTCCCAGCCCCAGGTGCAGAACCAAGAAAAGCTGTGAGAATTCAGGGAGAGGCCAAGAGCTGATTTCCAACCCAAACCTCACCGCTCCAAGCCTGGCCCTGCAGCCAAAGTTCTCACCTCACCTCCGTGAAAAGCAGGATTTAGGGCTGAAAATGAGGGGTTTTGGTGAAATGTCTGAGTGGGCTGGGAATTAAACCCTTTGCTGCTCTCTCCAGGGCATTTTTCCTGGTTTTTCCCCAGTGTGGGAGCTCTGAATTCCCATGGGATGCCACAGGGACAAGGGGGTGACAGAGGAAATGGGGGGAAAACACTAAAAATCAGCAGAATTCCTGTGCAGGTTGCTCTGAGAGTGGCCTCAGCCTCTCCCCCCATCCCTGAGACCTCAAATGCAGCCGGTTGAGAACCCAAAAATCCTATATTTGGAACCCAAAAACCTGTATTTGGAACCCAAAATATCTGTGTTGGGAACCCAAAATCCTGTATTGGGAACCCAAAAATCCTGTGTTGGGAACCCAAAAATTCTCTGTTGGGAACCCAAAATCCTCTGTTAGGAACCCCAAAAATCCTGTGCTGGGAACCCAAAAATCCCGTGATGGGAACCCAGAATCCTGTATTTGGAACCCCAAAATCCTGTGTTGGGAACTCAAAAATCCTGTACTGGGAACCCAAAATCCTGTATTTGGAACTCAAAATATCTGTACTGGGAACCCAAAAATCCTGTGATGGGGACCCCAAAAATCCTGTATTTAGAACCCAAAAATTCAGTACTGGGAACCCAAAAATCCCATGTTGGCACCCCAAAAATCCTTTGTTGGGAACCCAAAAATCCTGTGTTGGGAACCCAAAAACCCTGTGCTGGGAATTCAAAAATCCTGTATTTGGAACCAAAAAATCCCGTGCTGGGAACCCAAAATCCTGTGCTGGGAACCCAAAAATCCTGTATTGGGAACCCAAAAATCCTGTGTTGGGAACCAAAAAAAACTGTACTGGGAACCCAAAATATCTGTGATGGGAACCCCAAAAATCCTGTATTTGGAACCCAAAAAATCCCGTGATGGGAACCCAAAAATCCCGTGATGGGAACCCAAAAACCTGTATTTGGGACCCAAAAATCCTGTACTGGGACCCCAAAAACCTGTATTTGGAACCCAAAATATCTGTGTTGGGAACCCCAAAAATCCTGTGGCTGCCAGGCCTGGCTGTGGAATTGAGGGAGGGAGAGCTGGGAATGAGGAGGGGAAAAGGTGTTTCAAGGTGGTTTTAATTCTCATTATCATTTTCTTAGCAATAAATCCAATTAAAATCCCCAATTCCTGATTCCCCCATGACAAAGGGATCTCTCCTGATCCTGATCCCAACCCACAACATCTCGTTCCGTTTTCTCTCCCTGTCCAGCTCTGGGAGAGGGCACAGAGGGAAGAGCTGACACAGGAGCTGCTTCCCCATGGATTCCCTCAATCCTCCAAAAGAGTGGATTTGCTCTGGTTTCCTGCCAGAAAAACCACAAACTCCACAGGAATTGGGGGAAAAGTAATTGATATTCCAGGCTTTCCTTCCCCAGAACAATTCCATATCTCCAGTGCTCTCCTGCAGCTGTGGGGGATAACGGAGGGACCCGCTCCGAGGTGACAAAATTGGATTTTCCACTGAAGAAATTAAAGACTGGAACCCTTTTTTTTTTTGGAATAGAAAGAAACAACTTGAACTCTCTCCAAAAATAAATTAGCTTGGTAAAAAAATTGGGAAATAAATAGAGCCCAATTGCCCACGGAAAGGAAAATGAAATCGGATTTCTTTCCACTCAGGGGTTCTGGTTGCAGGGAGAATTCTCAAAAGGAAAACCCCAAATAAAATCATAAAGAACGATTTTACTTTTCCAATCTTGCTTTTTTTGGGGTGTTTTTGGTTGTTTCCCTTTCCTCCCCAGGAGAAAATTAAAGCTGATGAGATTTTATTGTGAAGGGCATTTCTGTGGTTCTAAAAGGCCAAACCCAGCTTCATTAGAGGTGGAGTTAATTACAGTTAATTACACCTGCAGAGAATGGATTCACTTGTCCTCCTTAGCCCTTAGTAACTCCTGCAGGGAGACCTCTCCTCTGGGGAAAGACATAAAATATTGGGAATATTTCCCAAGGGACAGAGCTGCCTCTTTCCCAGGGATGGGGAAAGTGGGGGAAAGATCCAATTTATTTAAAACCCCCAAAATTCCTCATTTTCTTCAGTCCTTTCAGCAATTTTTATCAGTTCACCATCAGGAATTTTCCATTTGTAGGCAGCTCCTGGTGTGGGGAGCTGGGCAAGGGATGATCCAGGTTCCTGTGGATCACGGGAGGTTCTTCCAGGGGAGAAGGGTGGGGAATTCTGTCACCTTCATGTTCTTGACTGAAGGAAAGGGATTGAGGAAAATCCCCAAATCCAAGCCAAAAATGATCAGATCTGCTGGAATAAACACCTGGAAGGACAGGCAGGACTCGAGCCCAGAACCTGCTGGATCCTGGGGCTGGGGAATGTTCTGAGAGAGGAGAATCGTGGATCACTCCTGCTGCTGCTTGGGCAGCTCTGAGCACCCCCAAATCCCCTTTGATCTCCTCCAGCCCCCCCAGTTTTCCCCTCCTTTCCCACCTGGGCTCTCATTTCCCAGCAGAGCCCTCGTTCCCTGCTCCAGATCCCGCTGGGATCACCTCGACCCTGGCAGGAACATCAGAAACACCCAAAGCGCCTCCTCAGCTGCATCCACAGAAAACAGATGAAGCCCTGGGTGAATTTCATGGAATCTCCGCTCTTTTCCCCTGCTGGGTTTATGAAAATCTCTGCCCAAATGGTTTTTCTTGGAGTGCAGAAGGGAGAGGAAGGGCAGCTCCGTGGTTTGTTCTGCTTCAGGCCGTGTTGCTGCAGAAGAATGGGTCAGTAATTGCCAAATGTTTCCAGCTATTTTTCCACCTTTTCCTTCACTGGAATCTTAATAAAGATCCAGTCAACTCCACAGTCCCACCACTGCATCGAGAAGCTCTCAGAGAAATTCCCTTCAATCGTTTGATCACGGTTTTTAAATTATTGTTATAAATTCCAGTCCTGGGGATGAAACTGCCTGTGATCACTGAGGTTTCTACCCCATTTTGACCTCATTTGAATGAGGAATTATTTAAATCTGGGGTAGATCCAGTCTAAGCTGACATCTCCACCCTGCCTGAATTTATCTGAACCAGCCCCATCCCAAATCAGACTTTTTTGAATATTCAGGTTTCTGCTTTAGGTTAAAGCACTAAAATGACTCAAATAAACGTACCCAAGTGAGGGCTGAGTGCTCCATCCCTGCAGAATCCCTGGTTTTGCTGGAAAAACTCCTGTTGGAGTAAAATTCTCCATCAAATGTCACCCGAATTGAGTTTTGGAGGCAGCAAAGCAGGTTCAGAGATGAGCGGTGGCCTCGGGTGGGTGACCTGGCACAGTGAGGTGTCCCTGCCGTGGGTGGCACTGGGAGGTCCCTTCCCACATCTCCCATTCCAGGATCCCACAGGGGCCGTGGAACCAGGGCGGGGGCTGGCACTGAAATCCCTGCAGGATTTTGGGATGTGGATGTTTGGGGTGAAGGATGAGACCAAAGGAGGGTTCTTTGTGCCAACCCCAGAGCTGCCACCGCGCCATTCCAAACCAAATCCCATCCCAGGACCCCGTGAACAGGAGCAGGGATTGGAATCTCAGCCCCTTCAGGGCCTGCAGGATAAATTCCATTTGTTTCTCCCCATGATGGAATTAATATCTGGCCAGGAAATCAACTTGAGTGCTTCAATCCCTGCAAGGCCTCCGTGGCTCACTCGAGTAATCGTTGATTGGGTTCTTGAGAAGCTCTGGCTAATTACAGCTGGGAGTGACTGAAGTGTGGGGCCTCGGGCACTGCTGAAATTTGGAATTTAAAAGGAGAGAAAAATCAACCTAAAAGGATTCAAAACCGTGGTGTCTCGAAAAACCAGGCTGTCAAAATCTGGTCAAGTGAAACATTTTGATGTGATTGCTGCAGGGTTTTTTCCCATAAATAACTCCGAGACATATTCCGAGGTCAAATGTTTTCTCAACCTGAGGAGGTGAAATGTTTCATTTGGAAAACGGCAAAACAAAATGTTCCCGTTCTTGTACTGGTGGGTGGAGGATTTTTCGTTTTAAAAACTCTGCAAAGTTGTAATGCTTTTGTGGAGAGCTCCAGCTTCTCCTCAGCTGAGTTTTGGGCTTCAAATAGTTTGGTTTTCAAACAAAAATTCAAACATTTTGTGGGATCCGTGCTAAAGGTGAGGCACCTGCACGGGGCCTCTGTTGCTAATAATTGTGGGAATGTTTGGAGAACGTGGATTGTTCCTCTCCAAAGATGGACTTTGAGTGATCTGTGCACACAAACACTGAATTTAAACAGGAATTTGGGATCACGGGGAGTGGGGACAGCCACAGGAATCTGCAGCCCCAAAATGTCGAGGTTTCCTTGTGGGAGTGGGTGGGAATGCTGGGAAGGTTTGGCCCAGGCAGCTCCAAGAGGGCTGGGATCAGCTGGGATCAGCTGGGATGGGCTGGGACTGGCTGGGACTGGCTGTGATCAGCTGTGATCAGCTGGGATCGGCTGGGATCAGTTGGGATGGGCTGGGGTCTGTTGGGATCGGCTGGGATTGGCTGGGATCAGCTGGGATCGGCTGGGATCAGTTGGGATGGGCTGGGGTCTGTTGGGATCAGCTGGGATCGGCTGGGACCGTCTGGGAATGGTTGGGATCGGTTGGGACTGGCTGGGATCAATTGGGATGGGCTGGGATCAGTTGGGATCAGCTGGGACTGGCTGGGAATGCTTGGGATCAGCTGGGATCAGTTGGGATCAGCTGGGATTGTCTGGAACCAGTTGGGATGGGCTGGGATCAGCTGGGATCGGTTTGGATCAGCTGGGATCAGTTGGGATCAGCTGGGATCAGCTGGGACTGGCTGGGATTGGCTGGGACTGGCTGGGATCGGTTGGGATCAGTTAGGATCATCTGGGATCTGCTGGGATCTGCTGGGATCAGTTGGGATGGGCTGGGATCAGCTGGGATCTGCTGGGATCAGCTGGGATCGGCTGGGATCGGCTGGGACTGGCTGGGAATGGTTGGGATCAGTTGGGATCAGCTGGGATTGTCTGGAACCAGTTGGGATGGGCTGGGATCAGCTGAGATTGGTTTGGATCAGTTGGGATCAGTTGGGATCAGCTGGGATCGGCTGGGACTGGCTGGGAATGGTTGGGATCAGCTGGGATCAGCTGGGATCGGTTTGGATCAGCTGGAATCAGTTGGGATCAGTTGGGATCAGCTGGGATCAGCTGGGATCAGCTGGGATCAGCTGGGATTGGCTGGGACTGGCTGGGAATGGTTGGGATCAGTTGGGATCAGCTGGGATTGTCTGGAACCAGTTGGGATGGGCTGGGATCAGCTGGGATCGGTTTGGATCAGCTGGGATCAGTTGGGATCAGCTGGGATCAGCTGGGATCTGCTGGGATCTGCTGGGATCAGTTGGGATGGGCTGGGATCAGCTGGGATCTGCTGGGATCAGCTGGGATCGGCTGGGACTGGCTGGGAATGGTTGGGATCAGCTGGGATCGGCTGGGATCGGCTGGGATCAGCTGGGAATGGTTGGGATCAGTTGGGATCAGCTGGGATCCGTCGGGATCGGCTGCCCCACGGGCACATCCAGAGCCGCTGGGCGCTCGAGGCTCTGCCAGCTCCCGGAGCAGAGGTGGGGACAGCAGTGGCACCCTCGGGGACATGCCCATGGCCAGGACACAGCCCAGGCTGACCCCCAGGTGCCAGCTCTCCATCCCGACCTGCCCGGAGCAGGGATGGGCCCTGGGAGCTCCCTGCAGGATGAGGATGAGCAGGAGCCGGAGCCCTGCAGAGGCAGAGAGGGATCTCCAGCCTTGGAGAAAGGATTTCACACGGAGCTGGCTGAGGGAAAGAAAAGGTGTTGCTTCTGCAAAGTGCACAGCGGCCACCAGCTGGTTCCTCTTCCCACTTCCCAGCAGAAAACAGAGCACGGATCAAACGGCGAAGTCTCCTCCTTCTCCTGTGGAATTTTACCGAGCTGCTCACGTTTAGCACAGCAAGATTTCCCTTTCCACTCAGGGCAGGGGGGGATTTTTGTTCCCTGTTTCCCTCCTTGCCTGCAAGCCCTCCAGCAGCACAGCAGCTCCAGGAGCCCTTGGCTTTCCTGAGCTCGGCTCAGAGCTCCAGGAGCTCGAGGAGCTGGGTGAACATTGTGGGGAAACTGCTGCCTCCCTTCCAACCAAAACATCTTCCTCTTCTCACAGAGCTGTGTGAGCAAAGCTACAGCAGCAGCTCCCTCCATCCAGCTGGATGGAAACAATGCACTTTTACCTCTGTGAGCACTTAAATATCCTCCAGATTATTATTATTATTTTTTCATCTCTGAGTGAGGCAGGAGCCGTGCAAGGCAATGGATAAAATCCAGGGAGGTGGATCCAGGGGGAGGCTGCGTGGACATCAAGCACAGCAAAGCTGCCATAAAATATAATGAAGGGATAAAGCAGGGAAGAGGGCAGCCATAAATCCTCCAGCATGAGGAGAAAATAAAATAATGAATGGCCAAACACACATCAGCACAGACATAAAGCATAATGAGCTGCTGGCTGAAAGTCACATTAATGAAGAGGTTCTGTTGTCACTCCAAATAAGCAAAATGATAATTTTGTCTTTGGAGCCCTCAGAGGGCTCCTGGCTGCTGTGGGAGGGGTTGGGATTTCTTAGCCAGAAATGATTTCTGACACCTGCAAATCCTTCTCTAAACCCTGGCCTGGGAACATTTGGAGTGGGGCTCAGGGGGGTTGGACACAGCAGGACGGCAGCTCCAGGTCCTGGGGGGTAAAACTGGGAATATTGGGAATTCCGGGCTCTCCACAGCCCCCTCCCCATGGGAATCATTCGGGTTTAACAAGGCCCAGTCTGGTGCTGCCCCTGAGATGGAGAAACTCCTGGGATGGATCCAGGCTGGGGAGAAGCAGATGGAGCAGCCCTGGGAGAGGATTTGGGGGTGGTGGTGGGTGAAACTGGACATGACCCAGCCCAGATCCCCCCAGCCCTGGGCTGATCCCAATGAGCTAAAGGGGGATTGTGCCTCTGGGTGTCCCTCTCAGGTGAGACCCCACCTGCAGAGCTGCCCCAGCCCTGCAGCCCCCAGAATTAAGGATGTGGAGCTGCTGGAGAGAGCCCAGAGGAATCCATGAACAAGTGTGAGCTGCTGCTCCCCCGTTTGGGTCAGACCCAGCAGTTCCTCTGGCAATCAAGGACACCTCACTGCCTCAGGCTCGAGAGATGGAAACAAAAGGGAGTTGGGGGAGCAAACTTGGGGTAAATGACTTCATTACCTGGAGCTGGAATTGGGAGATTAACCCCAATGTGCAAATGGGCCAGACTTACAAAAGTGTGAAACCCGGGAATGGTG
This sequence comes from Poecile montanus, assembly GCA_038429875.1. Lineage (NCBI taxonomy): Eukaryota > Metazoa > Chordata > Aves > Passeriformes > Paridae > Poecile > Poecile montanus. Next base: position 5,135,888 of record CM076525.1, read on the forward strand.
CCTTTGCTGGCAGGGAACGCCAGGTCCAAAGGGAGGAACTTGGATGCTTCGCTGCAAAAACAGCAGGGTGAGTTTGAGGTGAGATTCCTGGACCCTGCTTTTGCTCCTGAGGAGTTTTGTGGGACAAGATCACGTCCTGCTCCTGATCCTCCTGCCCTGACAGCCCCGTGCTGGACACCTGAGCAGTGCTGGGGCTCTGGTTCCCCGGCTGGACGTGTTCAGCAAGCCCCCCACTTTTGCTTTCTTTGTGATTGAGAAACCCAAAGGCCTCATGTGACTCTGCAGATGACTTCACACATTCAGAGAGCAGGAAGGAAGCCGAGCTGCTCTCGCTTCGCTTTCCGTGGGGCAGCTCCAAATTCGACCTCATTAACTCAGGAGAGACCCGAAAATGACCCCCCAAACCCCCCCTGAGCCCCCCAAATGCTGCTGCTTCAACATCAAGACAGCGACGGCGACCCTGGGGATCTTCCACATGGTGAGTGCTGGGCCTGGAAGGGGACAGGGACAGGGAGAGAAGGAAACAGAGGTGGAACCTCTCCAGGAGGAGCGTTGTTGTGGTTCACAGGGCTCCCTGACACTGGAATGTTCTCTGCTCCCGAGAGGAAAACCCAGTGAGCTCAGAGGGATGAACAAAAGGTGGTGGGGGAAAGGGAGAAGAGGAATTGGCTGTACTGGGAGGGGTTTTGAGCGGTTTTTCCCCCTGGCCCTGCCAATTGGAGCTCAGGGAAACTGAGCTTCCTGTTTTTCTGCTCCCAGCCGAGTGTATCCCGAAGCTGCTGGGTGGGAATGGGGCACTGGAGGGATTTGGGAGCTGGATGAGCAGAGGGTGATGGGCAGAGCTGCCTCTTCTACATCCCTCTTGGTTTCCATTGGGATCGAGGCCACGTCTCCCAGGCAGCTGGAGAAGCTGTTCAGGGCAGGGATGGCAGAGCAGGAGAGCCTGGAAACCCCTCTGTGCCGCGCTCCTGGCTGCACTGAGGAGCTCGAGGTGCTTTCAGCCATGCCGAGGATGTGGTTTATTGCCTGGCTGGGTTATTAAAATAATCCCTGTGCACAGTCAGGGTTTCAGCGGCTCTCACAGGTTCCTTGGACAGCTCAGGGGGAGCTGGGGACCTGCAGCCTGCAGAAATCCCGTGGGAGGACATTCCAAGGTCCCCCCAGAGCTCTGGGTGTGCACAGTCAGGGTTTCAGGTCCTCAGGGTGACAAGGGGGCTCTCACCACTCCCTGCCCGGCAGAGGGGCACTGGGAGGACCTGCAGCCTGCAGAAATCCCATGGGAGGACATTCCAAGGTCCCCCCTGTTCCCTGGAGCAGCAGCAGCTGTGCCACCCCTTTTGCCCCTGGAAAACTGGGTGATTTTTGGATGGGCCTTGTCTCACTTCTTGAAGGGATATCACACAGTGCCAACCATCTTCCCCCTGCCTCTTCCCTCCCTTCTGATGGTGCAGTGAGAGGAAGAGGAGATTCCCTGGCTGCAGCACTCCATCAGTGCTGGGGGTCTGGATCAGGATAAATTTCTGCTGCAGGTGCCAGGGGTGAACCCCAGCTGTGACCTCAAAGAGCTCTCAGGCTCTGTGGCAACGCCTTCTCCTCCCATAAACCAGCTCTGCCTCGCTCTGATCCCTTCAGAGACAGCTGGAATAAATCCTGGGTGTGCTGGGCAGAGGGTTCATGCCCTGGATGTGCATTCCCTGCAGGAACAAGGCAGCTCCACATTCCAGCGTGCCAAAGCTGCTGGGGAGGTGTCCTGGTGCTGGCCTGGCTCTCCATGCCAAGGGAAAGGCCTGCAGGTCTCTGCCTGCTCACAGCTCACTGTTTCTTCCTTTTTTCTACACAAAATGGAAAATTTTGAACCAACTTTTGCCTTAAAAGTCTCCTGAATGTCTCAGGCTGGGCTGGGGCTTCCTGCCGTGTCTGTATCTGGTGTGGCTGCACTTGCTCTGGCCTTTGTGGCTCATTTCCACAGCAGTGAGGAAACCAGGCCCTCATTTTTCTGTGACAGACATCAGAGAGGCTTCCTCATGCTGAACTTCGGCCCCTGGACCTGCTGGGTGGGATGGGGGAGCCTGGGTTTGCTGTCCTGCTCTCACCCACTCCTCTTTCAGAACAGAGCTGGTACTCAGGGCCCAGCTCATCCATTTTGCTCAGGCCTCCTTTTAAAGAAAACCCAAAAAAGCAATTTCTGCCCGTATTTCCCAGGCTGGCAATTGAGGGGTTGGACCAGCAGCAGAAATAAAGGCGGCAAAACCTTCTTTGGGAGCTTGAACACGAAAGCTCTCAGGCACCTTGCAGTCAGGTGTGATCTCCATGTGTCTTCATTAGGAGATCCCTCCCCTCCCAAGGGGCACCAGCAGCCACAAAGGCACTTTGGATCGATGCAATTTCATCCTTGACAGGGTTCAGAGCTGCCCTGGGAGCTGAAATGCTGTTCCATTAAGCTGAACTCGTGTTAACTTTCTCATGTCCTCGTGTAATGAGATCTGGATATTCCTCCTCTTCCTGCCAGCTCAGGAGCAAATTGCAAAGTTCATTTACTTCATGGAAAAAAGGGAAGGCAGCAGAGTGACTCTGGAACGAGCTGGTACCAGACAGGCCCAGGGAAAACCTGACACATCCTTCCTTCTCCTTCAGACTCCAGACAGAATTTTAAATTCAGGGGGACAGGGTGGGACAGGGGCTCTCTGCAGCCCAGCGTGGCTCGGTGGCTGCTGGCTCTTGGTGCCACAGCTCTTCTGGGAGCTGCAGGCTCAGATAGTTAATGAATTTGGTTTGATGTTATTCCCAGGAGTTCTGCAGCTGACACAGAGGCAGAGGGGCTGTGCTCAGCTCCTGGCACTCCCAGCCTCGCTTCCCCCTTCCTGGGGGAACAGAATTCCCTCCCAGCAGCTCAGCAGCCCTGGCTGGGCATCTCTGCTGCCCACACCGTGTCTGGATCCCACAGAACCGCTCTGTGCCCACACCATGTCTGGATCCCTCTGAGGATACAGAACTGCTCTGTGCCCACACCGTGTCTGGATCCCCCTGAGGACACAGAACCGCTCTGTGCCCACACCATGTCTGGATCCCTCTGAGGATACAGAACTGCTCTGTGCCCACACCGTGTCTGGATCCCACAGAACTGCTCTGTGCCCACAACGTGTCTGGATCCCTCTGAGGACACAGAACCGCTCTGTGCCCAGCCCAGCCCGTGCAGCAGCCGGCTCTGTGCTGTTCCTGCAGCCCTGGTTTGCAAACCCCAGCCCCGAGCATGGCGGTGCCACAGCTGAAGCCAAGGCTTGGTGCAGCTCTGCTGGAAGAGTTGGTGGTGCTGCTGTGGGTGGCAGATGGGGCCTGGCTTCTGCCATCACTGCGGGGCCACAGGGCTCGGGGTCACCGAGCCAGAGGGACCCCAGAGGGTCACTGGTGCCACCTCCTGCTCCAGCAGGGCCATCCCAGGGCACAGAGCCCGGGGCTGTGTCCGTGTGGCTCGGGAATATCCCAGGGAGGAGCCTCCAGCCCCTCTCCGGGCTCTGCTCAGGGCAGTTCTGCAGTTCCTGGGCTCAGTCCCTGCTCTGGTGTCACTGCTGGGCCTGGAGCAGAGCCTGGCCCTGATCAGACCCTCCCTGCACCCAAGAACAGCCAAGGACAGCCAGGGACTGGCAGGGACAGCCAGGGATTCCAGAGCTGGAATTGCCAGAGCAGCTGTGGCTGTCCCTGGATCCCTGGCAGTGCCCAAGGCCAGGCTGGACATTGGGGCTGGAGCAGCCTGGGACAGTGGGGGTGACCCTGGGGACAGTGGAGGTGTCCCTGGGGACAGTGGGGGTGACCCTGGGACAGTGGGGGTGACCCTGGGGACAGTAGATGTGTCCCTGCCATGTCAAGGGTGGGATGGGAAAAGCTTTCCAATCCCTTCCAACCCACGGGCAAAGCCCTTCCAAGTGTGGGCAATGGTTCCCACGTTTCCCATGGATCATTATTCCCAAAAATTCCTGTGGAGGGGTTGGAGACTGCTCAGCTCAGCCCCCAGTGCAGGCTGCAAACCCCTTCCTGCAGAGCTTTCCCAGGGTGCCAAACAGGGAAAAACCCAGCAAATTCCATCCTTGGTGTGATTCCCTGATTCCCTGGAGATCTCCTGACCTGGGCTCACAGATGGATTTCTCAGACCATCCCTGGCTGAGTGCAGAGGTTCAGGGCCAGGCCTGAGCCCACAGCCCTGGAGCTCCCTCCACCTCCCAGCTCATTAAACTCAGGACAGAACCAACCCTGCAGGCTGGGTTTGATGGTCCAGTTGGAAAGCTTGGGGGAAATCATTCTGGTTCAATGTGCAAAAAGAACATTTGGAGGTTTTCCTCGAATAATAAAAGAAGGAAAGTGATGATTTTGTCAATGGAGTGGCACAGCTACACCTACAGGGAAATCTTGAATCTTTTTTGTGTTTTGTTTTTTTTTACCCTTTGGAATACTGGTGTTGCATTTCCCTCAACTCCAGAGCAAAAGGCAATCCCAAAACATAAAACCAGGATAAAAACCATTGAAACAAACCCAGTGACTTTGTCATTTCTCCATCCTCCTTCTGCTGGCAGTTAAATCCAAAATATTAATAAACTGATAACTGTTGTCTCAGAATTTCCTGGGATTTGAACCCTTTGTGTTTGGCTCACTTGGAGACTCATCCATCCATCCATCCATCCATCCATCCATCATTCCCTGGAAGTAAATTCCCTGCTGGGGATTTGGCCCAAGGCCCCTGAATTGTGTTTTTTGCTTTGTTCTCCAGGTCATGAGCGTCCTGCTGCTGATCGAGTATTCCCTGGAGGTGGCCAACGGGAAGGGCTTCTGCAAAGACCTGGACAAGGATTCCTACAGAATTGGTGGGTCCTGGGAATGCCGGCAGGGATCCCCCAGTCCTGCACTGGGGGATTGCTCCCTCTGCCTTCCCCATCAAAGAGTTTGGAGTTCTGGGTGATAAGCTCGGGAGGGAGTTTAGGCTCTGTGTGGGGTTTGCTCTAGGCCAAGGCTGTGTTGGGTTTTCATTTCAGAGGATGAGCCCCAGAGTCCTCCAGCTCCCTCTGGAATCTCCTGTGGATTCCCCTGGCAACCCTGATTTCCCTTCCTCTCCCTTTTCCCCAGCTGTGCATCATTCCAGCCTCACACACGCTCCTGACTTCCTTCCCAGTTCCATTTCCAGGGAAACACTGAAGTGTCCGAGAGCTCCTCAATGGACAGAAGGGACAAATCCCACCCCACACTGATCCCATGGACGTGTGGGCTGGGGCCATTCCCATGGGGCCATTCCCATGGGGCCATTCCCATGGATCCATTCCCATGGGGCCATTCCCATGGAACCATTCCCATGGAGCCATTCCCATGGGGCCATTCCCATGGAACCATTCCCACGGGGCCATTCCCATGGGGCCATTCCCGTGGAACCATTCCCATGGAGCCATTCCCATGGCGTTATTCCCATGGATCCATTCCCATGGAACCATTCCCATGGAGCCATTCCCATGGGGCCATTCCCATGGAGTTATTCCCATGGATCCATTCCCATGGATCCATTCCCATGGGGCCATTCCCATGGATCCATTCCCATGGGGCCATTCCCATGGAACCATTCCCATGGCGTTATTCCCATGGGGCCATTCCCATGGGGCCATTCCCATGGATCCATTCCCATGGGGCCATTCCCATGGATCCATTCCCATGGGGCCATTCCCATGGAGTTATTCCCATGGAGTTATTCCCATGGAGCCATTCCCATGGGGCCATTCCCATGGAGCCATTCCCATGGGGCCATTCCCATGGGGCCATTCCCATGGAGCCATTCCCATGGGGCCATTCCCATGGGGCCATTCCCATGGGGCCATTCCCATGGATCCATTCCCATGGGGCCATTCCCATGGGGCCATTCCCATGGATCCATTCCCATGGGGCCATTCCCATGGGGCCATTCCCATGGGGCCATTCCCATGGATCCATTCCCATGGGGCCATTCCCATGGAGCCATTCCCATGGATCCATTCCCATGGAGCCATTCCCATGGAGCCATTCCCATGGGGCCATTCCCATGGGGCCATTCCCATGGATCCATTCCCATGGAGTTATTCCCATGGAGCCATTCCCATGGAGCCATTCCCATGGAGCCATTCCCATGGGGCCATTCCCATGGGGCCATTCCCATGGATCCATTCCCATGGGGCCATTCCCATGGGGCCATTCCCATGGATCCATTCCCATGGATCCATTCCCATGGAGTTATTCCCATGGGGCCATTCCCATGGAGTTATTCCCATGGAACCATTCCCATGGAGCCATTCCCATGGATCCATTCCCATGGATCCATTCCCATGGAGCCATTCCCATGGATCCATTCCCATGGGGCCATTCCCATGGAGTTATTCCCATGGAACCATTCCCATGGGGCCATTCCCATGGATCCATTCCCATGGGGCCATTCCCATGGAGTTATTCCCATCGGGCCATTCCCATGGATCCATTCCCATGGGGCCATTCCCATGGGGCCATTCCCATGGGGCCATTCCCATGGATCCATTCCCATGGGGCCATTCCCATGGAACCATTCCCATGGAGCCATTCCCATGGGGCCATTCCCATGGAACCATTCCCATGGATCCATTCCCATGGGGCCATTCCCATGGAGCCATTCCTATGGAGCCATTCCCATGGGGCCATTCCCATGGATCCATTCCCATGGAGTTATTCCCATGGATCCATTCCCATGGGGCCATTCCCATGGGGCCATTCCCATGGGGCCATTCCCATGGATCCATTCCCATGGATCCATTCCCATGGGGCCATTCCCATGGATCCATTCCCATGGAGCCATTCCCATGGATCCATTCCCATGGAGCCATTCCCATGGATCCATTCCCATGGGGCCATTCCCATGGGCCCATTCCCATGGGGCCATTCCCATGGATCCATTCCCATGGAGCCATTCCCATGGGCCCATTCCCATGGATCTCCTGCCTCCCTCCCCCCGTGCCCCCATTCCCAGATTTTCCCAGCCCCTGGTGTATTTTTCCAGAGCACTGGTGGCTGGAAGAGGCTGAGCTATCCCACAGCTCACAGCTCCTGAGGGATTGAATTCCTCCCGCAGGATCCAGCTCAGATCCTCACAAGGGCCTGGGGCTGTCTCGTGAGGTTCCATCTCAAACCCAACCCCGCAGCCCTCAGGCCTTGCCCAACCAGGATGTTCTGCTTGGAAACAACTGCAGGGAGGGGGGGTTTCCTTTCTTGGGTCATTTTCCGTGTAAAGCCACGAGCTGAGATAACTCTGGGAGCAAAAAAGGAACCCGGGCCCCCTCCCTGCCCACGGAGAGCAAACCACAACCCCTGGCAGGGCTTCCAATTCCAGCCAGGAATTGCTGTTCCCTGCTGTTCCTGGGCTGAAAATTCCCTGTGTGTGTGGAGGAAAAGGAGACTGAGTACGGATTCCTGCACATTCCAAACTCCCCTGTCCCCAGGACAGGAGTCAGAAATAGGGAAAAGCACCAGACCGGGAACAGGCGCTTCCTGGTGAAGCTGGAAAAGCTGGCTTCACGTTTTTCCAAGGAAAGAGGCACCACTGGGATCCCCCAGGGCTCTTTGGCATCAGCGCTCCAAGGTTTGGTTCATCCAACAGAATCACGAGTGTCTGGATTGGAAGGGATTTCATCACCCAGTTCCAAGGGGAAGGGCATCAGCAGTGAGAAAAAATTGGGAATTTGGAATTTGGGTGAGTCCTGCTGAGAGGGACCCGAGCAAGGGGCAATGCAATGGTTCCCATGGAGCAAAATTCCCAGATATCCCTGGGTTATATCCAAATATCCCTGGGTTATATCCAAATATCCTGGCTGCTCTGCTCAGCTCAGACCCCAGTGCAGGGTGCAAACCCCAGGGAATGACCCAGGGGGAATAATCCAGCAGGGAATGACCCAGCAGGGAATGACCCAGCAAGGAATGAATAACCCAGCAGGGAATAATCCAGCAGGGAATAATCCAGCAGGGAATGACCCAGGGGGAATAATCCAGCAGGGAATGACCCATCAGGGAATAACCCAGCAGGGAATAATCCAGCAGGGAATAATCCAGCAGGAATGACCCAGCAGGGAATAACCCAGCAAGGAATGACCCAGCAGGGAATAATCCAGCAGGAATAACCCAGCAAGGAATAACCCAACAGGGAATAATCCAGCAGGGAATAACCCATTGGGAATAATCCAGCAGGGAATAACCCATTGGGAATAACCCATCGGGAATAACCCAGCAAGGAATGAACCAGCAAGGAATAACTCAGGGGGAATGAATAACCCAGCAGGGAATGAATGACCCAGCAGGGAATGAATAACCCAGCAGGGAATGAATGACCCATCAGGAATAACCCAGCAGGCTCCAGAGCCAGGGCTGGGATCAGCACAAGGAAACCAGGAGCATCCATCCTTTCCTTTAAAACGCATTCAAACTTCCAATTTCTGATGGGAATTGAAGCACTTGATGCAAGTGTGACCTCAAGGGTTTCCTTCCTCTTTCTGGCTTTGTTGTTTTGCTGTTTTGTGGGGTTTTTTTGGAGTTGTTTTCTGGTTTGTTTTGGGTTTTTTGTTGGTTTATTTGTTTGTTTTGGGTTTTGGTTGTTTGTTTGTTTGGGTTTTTTATTTTGTTTGGTGTTTTTTTGTTGGTTTGGTGGTTTTGTTTATTTCGGTTTTTTGTTTGTTGGGGTTTTGTTTGTTTATTTGTGGTTTTGTTGGGTTCTTTGTTTATTTGGGGTTTTGTTTGGCTTTTTTGTTTGTTTATTTGGGTTTTTGTTTGGCTTTTTTGTTTATTTGGGCTTTTGTTTGTTTATTTGGGTTTTGGTTTGTTTATTTGGGTTTTTGTTTGGGTTTTTCTTTGTTTATTTGGGTTTTTGTTTGTTTATTTGGGTTTTTTGTTTGTTTATTTGGGTTTTGGTTTGTTTATTTGGGTTTTTGTTTGGGTTTTTGTTTGTTTATTTGGGTTTCTGTTTTGTTTGTTTGGGTGGGTTGGGGTTGGTTCTTTTTTGGTTGTGTTTGTTTGGTTTTTTGTCCATGGCACCAACCCATCCCTGTTCCAGCAGGGAGAACGATCCTGTTCCCTGAGAACAAACAGCTCACGGGAAATTGTTTTCCCTTGGTTTTCCTTTTCTTTCCATCCTTTTGTGTTTGTGTGGGTTTTGTTTCTTTCTTGTTTGCTTTGGGGGGCTTTGATCCAGGTTCTGCTTGGAAAATCCAGCTGGGCAATTAACTGGCAATGGCCACTTCCCAATTAATTAGGGATCCTGCCAGAGAGCTGGAGCAGGAATCCATGGAGAGAGAGAGAGAGGCAGGAAAATCCCGGGATGAGGAGAGAAATCCTTTCTGGGAAAACTCCTGAGTGCTGATGCTGGGAGAGGGGAAAGGCTTTGGGAGCTGGGGCTTTAATGGGATTGGGGTTGACTCCTTTAGGGAAAAGGCTTTGGGATCTGGGGTTTTAATGGGATTGGCTCCTTTAGGGAAAAGGCTTTGGAAGTTTGGGTTTTTATGGGATTGGGACTGGCTCCTTTAGGGAAAAGGCTTTGGGAGCTGGGGCTTTAATGGGACTGGCTCCTTTAGGGAAAAGGCTTTGGGAGTTTGGGTTTTTATGGGATTGGGACTGGCTCCTTTAGGGAAAAGGCTTTGGGAGCTGGGGCTTTAATGGGATTGGGGTTGACTCCTTTAGGGAAAAGGCTTTGGGTACTGGGGCTTTAATGGAATTGGCTCCTTTAGGGAAAAGGCTTTGGGAGTTTGGGTTTTTATGGGATTGGGACTGGCTCCTTTAGGGAAAAGGCTTTGGGAGCTGGGGCCTTAATGGGATTGGCTCCTTTAGGGAAAAGGTTTTGGCAGTCTGGTTTTTATGGGATTGGGATTGGGATTGGCTCCTTTAGGGAAAAGGCTTTGGGAGTTTGGGATTTTATGGGATTGGGGTTGACTCCTTTAGGGAAAAGGCTTTGGGTACTGGGGCTTTAATGGAATTGGCTCCTTTAGGGAAAAGGCTTTGGGAGTTTGGGTTTTTATGGGATTGGGATTGGGATTGGCTCCTTTAGGGAAAAGGCTTTGGGAGTCTGGTTTTTAATGGGATTGGGACTGGCTCCTTTAGGGGAAACGCTTTGTGAGCTGGGGTTTTTATGGGATTGGGATTGGCTCCTTTAGGGAAAAGGCTTTGGGAGTCTGGTTTTTAATGGGATTGGGATTGGCTCCTTCAGGGCTGGTCCCACAAAGGCTGACTCTGGCTCCTTTGTTAATCTCTGTTTTGGGTTTAGGCTGCTTCCTGTCGATCTTTGGCTCTCTGGGCGCCACATCCCAGCCTTGGTTCTCCTCCCCTGCTCCTCAAAGGTGGGGGTGTTGTTCCGCCTTGGAATTCTGGCTTTCCCACACCCCTGGGAGCAGGAGGAAAGCAGCAGTGGCTGCCTTTGGAGGGAGCTGCCCTTTGTGCTCCTGATCAGCTGCTTTAAAAAAGAAGACAGAAAAATTTAAAAGTTTGGATCTTTTCTAGCAGAATTAAACCCTTTCTTGAGGAATTCAGGAACTGAAGAGCCCAAACTGGCCGGTGCTGTTTTATACTCGGCTGAAGCAGGAGGAAAGGAGCTGGAGGAGGCTCTGGGAAGGTTGTGCAGAGGCAAATAAAAACAAAATTAAGCAGCAGAGTTTTTCCTCTGGAGAGGTGAATCAGCAGCAGGGCAGGCTGTGATTCCAGCAGGGAAAATTGCATCCAGGCAAAGGCTGAGCAGGAACTCCATGGATATAAAACACCACCCCTGCACCCAAAGCAGCTGCCAAAAATCACCCCAAACCCCCTCACCTTGTGGCTTTGAGGTGTCCCTTGCATCCCACAGCTGCAGAGTTGGGGGGAGAGATCCCCCCTGACCCTCCCTGCCCTCAGCAGTGCTGGGGGATTAAAATTCCTGCTCTTCTCTGAGGGATCCTGAAGATCCTTCAGCATTTCACTGCTGGTTCCTTTACCTGCCTTTCAGTCTCTAAATAATTTCCAGCTCAGAGCTATGAGCCAAAAGCCCTCTGGGTTGTTTTTTTTTAATGCTTCATTTCGTAGCCTGGAATATTTAACATTTCAGGCCTTGAGTTCATAACCCACACAGGCTGGTGGATCCAGGAACTTCAAAGAGAGATGAAAAATGGGTGTAAAAAGGGAAAAAAGGGTTAATTCCAGCTGCATGGCATTAATTCCTCCACAGACACAACTCTTTGTGCCAGGTTGAACCGTCCCTTAGGGGTGTGATGGAGTTGGGACAGCTTTTGGTGATGTGGTGATTCCTTTTACCATTTTTATCCTTTTCAGCTGATGTCACCACCAGTTTCCTGCTGATCCTCATGTTGTTTGTCATCAGCCTGCACCTCCTGCTCGGGGTGCTCAAGGTGCGTTCCCCACAAATGGCACTCAGGGTTTGGATGGTGCTCACTGGAATTATGGTCAAAAAAAGCAGGAAAACCCCCAAAATCACACAGGAAAAAAAAGGCAGATAAAAATCCCACAATCAAACAGGGGGAAAAGGCAGATAAAAATCTCATATTCCCAGAATACCACAGGAAAAAAGGCAAATAAAAATCCCAGGATCCCAGAATCCCACAGGAAAAAAGGCAGATAAAAATCCCAGAATCACACAGGGGGAAAAGGCAAATAAAAATCCCAGAATTCCAGAATCCCACAGGAAAAAAGGCAAATAAAATTCCCAGAATCCCACAGGGAAAAAAGGCAAATAAAAATCCCAGAATCCCAGAATCCCACAGGAAAAAAGGCAAATAAAAATCCCAGAATCCCAGAATCCCACAGGAAAAAAGGCAAATAAAAATCCCAGAATCCCAGAATCCCACAGGAAAAAAAGGCAGATAAAAATCCCAGAATTCCAGAATCCCACCAGGAAAAAAGGCAAATAAAAATCCCAGAATTCCAGAATCCCACAGGAAAAAAGGCAAATAAAAATCCCAGAATTCCAGAATCCCACCAGGAAAAAAGGCAAATAAAAACGTCTCCTGGACCCAGAGGGAAAGAGGGACTGGTTTGAAGCCTCAGGTTCTTGTGAAAAGCTTCAAACACCCAGATTTACCAAATCTGGGCAACGTTTCCATCCAGGCTATGTTTGGTGTTAAATGAAGGAGATTTTATGATTTAGAAAGGTTTTCTTGCCTCATTTCCGTGCTCTGTTGCAAGTCAGGTCCTGTCAGGGAAGTGTCACTGCCCTGTTGCACCAGGGACTGATTTCCCAGTTCAGGAGGAGGAATCACCAGGCCTTGGGGTGGAAACCCCAGGAATCTGGCAGAGTTCTAAGCATTAAATATCACCCAAATAACCCAGATCTCCCTCTGCAGAGGTGAATTTTAGGGACAGTGGGATGACAGCTCTGATGGGAAGTGCCAATGTCACAGAGTGAGAATTCACAGGAATTTTCCAAAGGGGTGAAAAAAATCAGCATTGATGCTCTGTTTTCTCTGGATCAGTCGTCACTGAAGTCAGAAATTCCAGGGAAGTGTTAATTCTTGGAGCACCATCTAAATCCTTCCAGGCATTGCCAGCGGGTCTCATTTCCCACTTGGAATGAAAATAACTGGCACTGCTTCTCCTCCTCAGGACAGGGAGCGGCTCCTGATCCCCTTCCTGGCTCTGCAAGTCATTGATTTCCTCCTCAGCCTCCTGACCATGTTCAGCTCCTACATCCAGGTGCCCGTGATCATCTCCGTGTCCTCCCTGGGCCACACGGTGGGTGACAGCTCCTCCTCCCGGGGCTCCTGCCTTTCCAGAGCTGGGGAATGCGTGGGATGGAGGATCACTGGATGGGGTGGTTCTCCATGGAATCCATGGAATTCAGGTTGGAGCAAAGGATTGTTACCTCAGGATGGTTCTCCATGGAATCCATGGAATTCAGGCTGGAGAAAAGGATCGCTGGATGGGGTGGTTCTCCATGGAATCGTGGAATCCATGGAATTCAGATTGGAGCAAAGATTCTTCATGGAATCATGGAATCCATGGAATTCAGGCTGGAGCAAAGGATCGTTACCTCAGGGTGGTTCTCCATGGAATCCATGGAATCCATGGAATTCAGGCTGGAGCAAAGGATTGTTACCTGAGGGTGGTTCTCCATGGAATCATGGAATCCATGGAATTCAGGTTGGAGCAAAGGATCGCTACCTCGGGGTGGTTCTCCATGGAATCCATGGAATTCAGGTTGGAGCAAAGGATTGTTACCTCAGGGTGGTTCTCCATGGAATCATGGAATCCATGGAATTCAGGTTGGAGCAAAGGATTGTTACCTGAGGGTGGTTCTCCATGGAATCCATGGAATTCAGGTTGGAGAAAAGGATTGTTACCTCAGGGTGGTTCTCCATGGAATCATGGAATCCATGGAATTCAGGTTGGAGCAAACAATTGTTACCTCGGGGTGGTTCTCCATGGAATCCATGGAATTCAGGCTGGAGCAAAGGATCGCTGGATGGGGTGGTTCTCCATGGAATCATGGAATCCATGGAATTCAGATTGGAGCAAAGGATTGTTACCTGAGGGTGGTTCTCCATGGAATCCATGGAATTCAGGTTGGAGAAAAGGATCGTTGCCTCGGGGTGGTTCTCCATGGAATCCACGGAATTCAGGTTGGAGCAAAGGATTGTTACCTCAGGATGGTTCTCCATGGAATCCATGGAATCCACGGAATTCAGGTTGGAGCAAAGGATTGTTACCTGAAGGTGGTTCTCCATGGAATCCATGGAATTCAGATTGGAGCAAAGATTCTCCATGGAATCTTGGAATCCATGGAATTCAGGCTGGAGCAAAGAAGGATTGTTACCTCAAGGTGGTTCTCCATGGAATCTTGGAATCCATGGAATTCAGGTTGGAACAAAGGATCACTACTTCAGGATGGTTCTCCATGGAATCATGGAATCCATGGAATTCAGGTTGGAGCAAACAATTGTTACCTCGGGGTGGTTCTCCATGGAATCCATGGAATTCAGTTTGGAGCAAAGGATCGCTACCTCAGGATGGTTCTCCACTGAATCCATGGAATCCATGGAATTCAGGCTGGAGCAAAGGATCGCTGGATGGGGTGGTTCTCCATGGAATCCATGGAATTCAGGTAGGAGCAAAGGATCGTTACCTCGGGGTGGTTCTCCATGGAATCCATGAAATTCAGGTTGGAGCAAAGGATTGTGGCTGTTCTCCAGGGAATAATTTAGGATGGAAAAGACCTTTGGAATCCTGGAAGGTTGCAATAAAGGATTGCTGTCCTGGGCTCTGGGTTGTTATGGAATCCTTTCGTTTGGAAAAGACTTGAGGGATGATCCTGAATCCAGGTGCGAGGTGGTTTCTCCAGGCTGGAGACAGGATGCAATCCTTGGAGGCTGAAGGCAACCAGTGGCAGCTGGGATTATTTATTCCCCCTTGTCTTGGAATGTGGATTTTCTCCTGGCTTTGAGGGAGGTGGCTCCGGGTGAGATAAACTGGGATTGTCACTGCTCCTGCCAGAGGTTTCTGTGGAGCTCAGACAAGGCCCCACAGACGGTTCTCTCACTCTTTGGGCCAGATAAGGGAAGGTTTGGGGTGAATTTAAGGGAATTCAGTGGCTTAGACTGTGTGAACCAGCCACAGGCTCTGTGTAAAAGGTGAATAATGAGCAGAAGTGACCCAATCCTGTGATTGTGACCCAATTCCCGTTCCCCTCAGCAGGGCCACTCCAGGATTCCCCTGCTGGCGCTGCAGCTGCTGGATTTCTGCCTGAGCATCCTCACCCTCTGCAGCTCCTACATGGAGGTGCCCACCTACCTCAGCCTCAAGCCCGGGGACAGCAGGGTAGGTCTGGAGCCAGCTCCGCTCATTTTCCACACCGGGAACTCCTGTAAATTCCCATTCCACGGCTGTGCAGCTTCTCTGGAACACCCAGAACCGCTGGCTTTGACAGCCAAGAGGGTTTTCCGTGTTCTCCCAGCGCTGTTCCTGACTGACAGCTCCCGTGTTCCCTAAAAACACACCGTGTTTCTCCTTGTAGCAATCTGATGGATGCAAATTGCAGAGCAAAGTGATTCAGATGGAGCTGCCTGCGTGGAAAATGCCTCAAATTTCATCTTTATTAAACAGTCATGTTTAATAAATCCCACCCCGGTGATGTTACGAATGGATGGAATCATCACATTCCTACAGAAGGATGGAGACACAGATTTAAGGCCCTGGGATCACGATCCCAAGTTTCTCCCTCCAGAAAAAAGAGCAGGAAAATCCCAGGCGGGTGGCGGAAATTAAAATTTTAGAAGTTCTCATTTAAGCAGGGCTTTGCCAAGGAGTGGAAACAGCAGGGAGAAAACAATATCCCTGTGATCCTGCTGTGATCCTGTGAAAATCCTTCGTTCCTCGCTCTGCCCGAAGCTCTGTGGGTGCCCCTGGCAGAGGGAAGGAGGCTTTGGGGCTGAGAGCTTCTCCCTTTTCCCGCAGGGCTCGGTGCCGGCCCTGGAGTCGCTGCCAGCAGAGGAATACGCCAAAGTGATGATCACCTTCACCATCGCCTTCGTGGCCGTGCTCGTCCTCAAGGTAAAAGGCTCCGAAGTGAGGCACCCCCAGGAAATGCAGCTGGAATTCTCTCCCACTTCCAGGGATGGGAGGTGGGCGAATATTCCAACAATCTGTGTCTCACTTTGGGATCCTCAATCCCGCACCGCAGGGACAAGCAAGAAGAAATTGAGGGGAATCAAACATTCCTTGTGATTTTTATTCATTTCAAAACCAAAAGCAGGGAGCACATTCCTTGGGCACCGCCATATTTCCCTGGAATCATGTGACCACGTGGGCACCACCATATTTCCCTGGAATCACGTGACCAGATGGGTTCCACCATATTTTCCCAGAATCACGTGACCAGATGGGTTCCACCATATTTTCCCAGAATCACGTGACCAGATGGGTTCCGCCATATTTTCCCAGAATCACGTGACCAGATGGGCACCGCCATATTTTCCCGGAATCACGTGACCAGATGGGTTCCGCCATATTTTCCCGGAATCACGTGACCGGATGGGCACCGCCATATTTTCCCGGAAGCAGGGGGTGCCCTGGGCGCTGCCATGTCAGGGAACGCCAACCTTTGCTGCGTGAATTTTATTTATTTTTTAGATTAACTGGGTTTTTTCATGGATGAGCAGAGGTTTTCAGCCAGTTTCTACGATGGCTCCAGATTTGCTCTCTGGATGAAGAGGCTTTGGAAGCAAGGAAGGGTTTTGCAATATTCTCCAAAGATGCTCAAAGATCGGGTTTACCTCCCATCTCTGGAATGCCGAGATCGATTTTTTCAGCTCAGATATTTCATTCCTTTTTTTCTCTTTGTCTTGGCTTCGTGTCAACACAAACTGCCCTCATTGTCCCGGGAATGCTCAGCTGCCCAGCCCGAGTTTGGGATCTGTGGCTCCCTGTGCTCCCTGAAAATCCCAACTGTTCCCGAGCACATTCCCAGGCCAACACAAACACCAGGCACACGACTCTGCTCCTTGGAGCAGGGAAAATATTGATTTAACAGGGCCAGCCCCACAGACCCCGCTTATTTCCCTGGGCCACAGCCCCTCAATAAATCCTTTTTCCTCAGAAAAGCTCCATTTATTGCATGGATAAATCCATGGGGTGCCAGGAGGTCCTGTCAGGGAGGTGCAAAAATGGGATTTTGCTGAATGAAGGGATTTTTGGGGCAGTCCTTGAAGCTCTGTGATGCCTCTGGTGCTTTTCTGAGGCATCCAGACTTTGTCACCTGCTCCGAAAAATGACATCAGAGCCACGAGTTCCTTTCCTACCTGGGGATATTGTGATCTGGGAAGCCTCAGTGTTGTGTTTTAATGGATTTGCTGTTTAATCACTTTATATTTACCGGATTATTGATCCCAGGCCCACCCCAGTGCTGTCCTGCATTCATGGAATCATCACATCCCTAGGGAAGGATGGAAACACAGATTTAAGACCCTGGGATCGCGATCCCAAATTTCTCCCTCCACAGAAAAGAGCAGGAAAATCGCAGGCTGGTGGCAGAAGTGGAAATTCCCTCTTTGCCCTGCAGTGCCATGGGAAAAATTCCCTTTCCTTTCCCTCTTCCCTCTTTTCCAGGCCTACATGTTCCGGTGTGTCCTGAGCTGCTTTAAGTACATCAAAGCCAGCAGGAGGGAGGAGGTGAAGGCAGAGCCACCGGCAGTGGAAAAGGTGAGGAAAAGTGAATTTACTCCTGAAAGTGGAGCCACGAGAGTGGAAATGGGGCATAAAAGTGAAATTATTCCTGAAAATGGACTCAAAAGCAGTGGGAAAGGTGAGGAAAAGTGAATTTATTCCATGAACAGGAAGGCTTTAGACTGGTGATCCTTATCTCTGCTGTTTTGGGATCAGAGAGAATTTCCAACCCTTTAAATCCCCGGTAGCAAGCGCTAATAATCAGTTTTTAATTACAGTATATCCATTTAATTTTACTTCTGCATAAAATCTTTAAAGTCAATATTCAAGGAAGGTGAAACTCAGGCCCAGCAGATAAATTGGAATAAATTCCCTGTGATCCCGGATCCAGGAATTTGGATTGAATTCCAGATGGACTTCCATAGCTCAAAGTGTTTAAAATCAGCTTTTTCTTCACCTTTCTGCCTGAGAGTTTTGAATTTTCAGTGTTGTGAAGATGGATGGGAAGGAAAGAGGGAGGGACAAGGAATCCTGAGGGACAGGGAATGCTGAGGGATGGGAATGGTGAGGGATGGGAATGGTGAGGGATGGGAATGGTGAGGGATGGGAATGCTGAGGGATGGGAATGGTGAGGGACAGGGAATGGTGAGGGATGGGAATGGTGAGGGATGGGAATGGTGAGGGATGGGAATGGTGAGGGATGGGAATGGTGAGGGATGGGAATGGTGAGGGATGGGAATGCTGAGGGATGGGAATGCTGAGGGATGGGAATGGTGAGGGATGGGAATGGTGAGGGATGGGAATGCTGAGGGATGGGAATGGTGAGGGATGGGAATGGTGAGGGACAGGGAATGGTGAGGGATGGGAATGGTGAGGGATGGGAATGGTGAGGGATGGGAATGGTGAGGGATGGGAATGGTGAGGGATGGGAATGCTGAGGGCAGGGAATGGTGAGGGATGGGAATGGTGAGGGCAGGGAATGCTGAGGGATGGGGAATGGTGGGTTTTTATCTTGGCAAATCTGCTGAGCCAGATTTGCAGTGGTGCCCCAGCTGTGCCTCTCTGAAATTCCTCAGCTTTCCTTGGGAATGAGGCTGGGATCCTGCACCTCCAGGAGCCCTGGGCCATTTTTTGTCCAGGGAATGGGGGTGGCACTGGCACAAGGTGGATCCAATCCCTGCTGCCCCCAGCTCTGCTGGATTCCTGCCCTTTGTCCCTGCCCTGAAGCAGGCAGAGGAACCCTCCAGGATGAAATCCATCAAATCCCTGTGTTCCCATCACCTTTGATCTCTTCCAGGCCGTGCTGCCGTCCTATGAAGAAGCCCTGGAATTGCCTTCCAAGGATTCCCTCCCTCCCTACGTGTCCATCTGAGCCCAGCCCGGGGGAGAGGCTGCTGCTGCTGCTGCTGTGCCTCTCCCCTCCTGGCAGAGCCCAGTCCCCGCTCCAGAGCACTTCCCAGCTTTTTCCAGATCCTTCCAGGGAACTGCCGGGGTCTGGTCCTGCTCTGGCATCTCCATTTCCCGTCTCTGGTTCCCAGCCCTGGGAGCTGGGATTTGGCTGCTGAGGGTGCTGAGGGTGCTGAGGGTGCTGAGGATGATGAGGATGAGGAAGGTGCTGAGGATGCTGAGGGTGCTGAGGGTGCTGAGGATCTGAGGGTGCTGAGGATGATGAGGATGATGAGGATCTGAGGGTGCTGAGGGTGCTGAGGATCTGAGGGTGCTGAGGGTGCTGAGGAAGGTGCTGAGGGTGCTGAGGATGCTGAGGATGCTGAGGATGATGAGGATCTGAGGATGCTGAGGAAGGTGCTGAAGATGCTGAGGAAGGTGCTGAGGATGCTGAGGAAGGTGCTGAGGGTGCTGAGGATGCTGAGGAAGGTGCTGAGGGTGCTGAGGATGATGAGGATCTGAGGATGCTGAGGAAGGTGCTGAGGATGCTGAGGAAGGTGCTGAGGGTGCTGAGGATGATGAGGATCTGAGGATGCTGAGGAAGGTGCTGAGGATGATGAGGGTGCTGAGGGTGCTGAGGAAGGTGCTGAGGATGCTGAGGATGATGAGGATGCTGAGGATGCTGAGGAAGGTGCTGAGGGTGCTGAGGATGATGAGGATCTGAGGATGCTGAGGAAGGTGCTGAGGGTGCTGAGGAAGGTGCTGAGGATGCTGAGGATGATGAGGATGCTGAGGAAGGTGCTGAGGAAGGTGCTGAGGGTGCTGAGGATGATGAGGATCTGAGGATGCTGAGGAAGGTGCTGAGGGTGCTGAGCCCTGCCAGCTCCACTCAGTGCCTCCAGGATCCTTCTCCTCTGGCTCAGCCCTTTAGGAAGTGGGATTAAGGGATGAGCAGGGAAGGAATTTTCCCCGGGATAAGCGAGCCCTGCAGCTCCGACAGCCAGAATTCCTAGAGAAAAGGGATCAGCCAAACCCCCCCAGGAACTGCAGCTCTCCCCCTGTCTGCTTGTGGCGATCGACAGAGACCCAGAATATCCAGCCCAGCGTTGCTCTGCAGTTTCATACCCGAGTGGGTGCGTTTTTCTGTGCTTCTGTGGGACTTGGAAGACGAGTTTCAATTCAAATAAAAACCTTAATGGCTTCCAAACTGTGAGTCTGGTTTCTGAGGGCTCCTGATTGCTGAGTGAAGGAAGAAATTACTTGATTTATTAAAAAAATGAGCGAGAAAAAAATGGTGCTTTGACCTTGGCCTGATCTTTTCTCATGCTTGTGCTGCTTGCAAAGGAAAAGCTGATATTTATATTTCAATTTCCTCTCAAAATCTGCCTCTCTGCCTTATCAGCAGTGATAAGGAGCCGTGGCCTGTTCAGCAGTGCCTCTGCACAGCTCAGGCCCTGCAAATGTCACTGATGTCCCTGGAATTCCACACCTGCTCCCCCTTCGGGATCATTTCCTGCTCTTTTCTAGAATCTCAGTGTGAAAAAAGAGGAGTTTTCTCAGTCTTTAGTGAAGTCTCCATCCCAGCCTCATCCAGAGCTTGGATCACAGCTCTGAACCAGCACAGCCCAGGCTTCAGTGCAATATTGAACAGCAAACTTCAGTGGAATATTTGCAGAGGATGAATGAGAAATGTGCTGCTGCCCCTGCTCTTTTCACTGGATGTGCATTTCTGTAGTGGGGAGGAGGTTGGTTGTGTATTTTCCAGCTGATTTTCCCATCGAGGGGAGATAATTCCATTTTTCTGTGCTCCATCTCCTTGTTCTGGGCACCAGGATGCTCCACAGCAGAGCTGGAGTCGGGAAATGACATCTCAGATGTTTTAAATGACATCTCCAGTGCTTTTAAACACGCTCAGAAATCAGCCCCAAAGGCACAAACCACTCGTTCTCTGCCCCCACCTCTGCCAATTGTTTAACCAAAGAGCAAGAGAGCGACTCAAAATCCGACCAGGAAACCTTGCAGGACAGATCACTGCAGCAAGGCCCAGCCCAGCCTCCTGCTTTATTCTGTGGAGAGATTAAAAATGATCTTTGAATTACGAATTAAACTGGTTGCTGAACATGCCTTGCTCAGGCCACAGGAGCAGGCTGGATGCTGCCTGGGCCAGGCAGGAATTGCACAGGAGGAGAATTGCAGGCGAGGATGGAGGAGCAGAGCCCTGCAGGGGTCAGCAGGAGAGGAAGGAACCGTGCCCAGGAGGCAGCTCGGTCCCAGGGGAAGCTGTGGGCACGGGGAGCAAACAAAAACAAACAAAAAGCGATCCCTGTGAAATGAGTGTGACCCATAAAACACACAAACAAGGCCCAGCCATAAACAGCTTTTGCTATTTCCAGCAGCAGCCCCAGGGATATTTGCCAGCCCTTTGCAGCTGGAGGGATAAACAGAAATTCCTTTGATCCTGACTCGGTGCAGGGGTTATTTTCCAAGCCACTCCTGCCTCCCCAGCATCATTTGTTGGATGCTTTGCTCTGCCCCCACTGCTGTCATTCCGTGTTGCCAGGGTGGGAAATGGGGATGCAGGAGGTTGGGAGGGGCTCCCTCCATCCCTCAAACCAAAATAAAGACATTAGGGGGGGTAAAACACAGGAACTGGAGCTTTTGTCATCATTTCTCTGCGGGGTGAAAAGTGGAGCTGGGAATCCAGCTTGGAACACTCACCTGGAACATCAAAGGGAGCCAGAAATAGGCAGAAATTTTGGAGCATTCTGTAAAACCTTGGAGCTTTCTGGAGGCTGGAGGGCAGCAGAGCTGTGTTTACTACAAGTCCCAGGTTTGTTTGGAATGAAATAAAAACCAACAGCAAACAACTCAGAGTTTGGCCACTGCTCCCTTCCCAGCCTTTTTATTCTGCCTCACCTGTGGAACTCAGGCACCCTCCAGATCCCCTTGGAGAAAAATTTCTGGTCCAGGGCTACAAAAAATAAAGAAAAATCCAGTGTGTAACTCATGGCATTGTTCAGGTTGGAAAAAGCCTTTAGGATCCTCATGTCCAGCCATGGCCAGCACTAAACCACATCCTAAAGTGCCCAACCCACACGTGTTTTGAGCAGTTCCAGTTTGACTCCATCACTGCCCTGGGCAGTCTGTGCCAATTCCTGACCATCCTTTCCATGATGAAATTTTTCTCAATGCCCATTCAAACCTCTCCTGGTCCAACCTGAGGTGATTTCCTTATCCTGCCTCCACTGGAAGTTTGGGAACATCTTGAGATTCCTGATTTCCTTTTTTCCCTTCCCATTTTTCTGGGTCATTTCCATGGCAGTGCCTCAGGGACTGCTGCTGCATTTTGATTTTAACGCTTGGGCTCGCTGCAGGGTGAAATTTATAGCGAGACATTAAATGCAATCAGGGGGTGTTTATTGGAAATATGGAAATCCCAAGGTAAAATTCAGTTTTGAATTAAACTCGAGCAGAACGAATGGCAGGAGTGCGGTGCCGCCTCTGAACAAGAGCTGTCAGTCCCCGGGAAAATCCAGCCTTGTTTTCCCTGGCTGTGATCAGCACGATTCTGATCAGCATTCCTGGGAAGGGCTGTGATGGAGGAAGATCTGCATTTCCATTGTTTATTCCTTCACTCTGGAGTCTTGGAATCACAGAATTCCTCAGGCTGGGAAGGACCCCTGGGATCACCAAGTCCTTCTGTCACCCAGCACCACCAGGGCCACCACCGGCCACGTCCCCAAGGGCCACCTCCACACCCTCTGAGGACATTCCAGGGATGGGGACTCCACCACATCCCTGATTCCACCTGAGCCAATGCCTCACAGCCCTTTCCCTGAGAAAATGTTCCCAAATATCCCCCCTGAGCCTCCCCTGGCCCAGCCTGAGGCCGTTCCCTCTCCTCCTGTCCCTGTTCCTGGGAGCAGATCCCAAATCCCCCCGGCTGTCCCCTCCTGCCAGGGACTTGTGCAGAGCCAGAAATTCCCCCTGAGCCTCCTTTGCTCCAGCCTGAGCCCCTTCCCAGCTCCCTCAGGAATTCTCCAGCCCCTTCCCAGCTCCCTCAGGAATTCTCCAGCCCCTTCCCAGCTCCCTCAGGAATTCTCCAGGTCCCTCAGGAATTCTCCAGCCCCTTCCCAGCTCCCTCAGGAATTCTCCAGCCCCTTCCCAGCTCCCTCAGGAATTCTCCAGCCCCTTCCCAGCTCCCTCAGGAATTCTCCAGCCCCTTCCCAGCTCCCTCAGGGATTCTCCAGCCCCTTCCCAGCTCTGTTCCCTGCCCTGGACTTGCTCCAGCCACTCCATGTCCTTCTTTTCCAAAACTGCCCCCAAATTTCCAGGTGTGTCCTCACCAATGACCGGCACGGGGGACTCTGAACCTTTTGCCTTCAGCAGGAGCAAGGTGGGACCAAAATTTTCTGCTTGCCCATCAGTGAAGGGGAAGTGTGGATTTGGTGTTTGAAAGCAGCACCTTTGGAGTCAGGATCCATGGATCTGAGGGGCTGGAGGAGAGGCCAGGACACGTGAAGGCCACAACAGCAGCAGGGCCACGCTGGGGCCAGCACGGGCTGTTCACGGTTCCTGTGTTTACCTTGCAGGCTGGGGAAGAGCTCGAAATGCACATTTTCCTCCTGAAATATTGACTCCAGTGTTCTCCTTCTCGGGGGCCTGGGGAGAAATGATGTTTCATATTTTAAAAATAAACACTGCTTTTCCAGAGGCATCAATGCAGCCCCAGAGCTCCCAGCACACCTTTGCCTCTCACCCTCTTTCCAAGGCTTTAATGCTGCTTATGTGCCACAAGCTCTGCTGGTGAAAATTCCCACCTGAAATGTATTTATCTTTGCTAATTAACAGCAGAATGACACAGAGCAACTTTATATTTTCCCCGCAAGAACAGCCATAGAGGCTTCATTTATGGAGGAGTCTGAATGATCCCCATTCACGGGGAGCAAGTGCTGTCTGCACCAAGAGATCCTTGTGTGCAGGGCAGGAAAACAGAAAAACCCCAGCCCAGACGGGTCCTGGGCAAAATCTCCCAAATTTCAGGGTTTATTTCACTCTGGGCCCTGATGGTCCATAAATGGGTGGGGCAGGTTTAGGTGTTTGGGGAGCAGGCTCTGTGTGTGTGAACACGGGAGGGGACTGCTGTGTTTGCACTGCCCTGAATCCCTGACTTTATAAATATATCCATGAAAGCATCCACAGAGGAAGGGAAAGGGAAAAAATCCTGTCCCATCCCACCCCAGACATGGCAGGGACACCTCCCATTGTCCCCAGGGTCACCCCCACTGTCCCCAGGGTCACCCCCACTGCCCCAGGGTCACCCCCACTGTCCCCAGGGTCACCCCCACTGTCCCCAGTGTCACCCCCACTGTCCCAGGGTCACCCCCACTGTCCCCAGGGACACCCCCACTGTCCCCAGGGTCACCCCCACTGTCCCAGGCTGCTCCAGCCCCAATGTCCAGCCTGGCCTTGGGCACTGCCAGGGATCCAGGGACAGCCACAGCTGCTCTGGCAATTCCAGCCCAGCCCCTCCCCACCCTCCCAGGGAACAATTCCATCACAGTGTCCCATCTAACCCCACTCTAATTCAGTTTAAAGCCATTCCCCGTGTCCTGTCTCTCCATCCCTTGTCCAAAGTCTTTCTCCACCTTTCCTGCAGCTCCTTCAGGCACTGGGAGGTCTCAGTGAGGTCACCCCAAACCTTCTCCTCTCTGAACAATCCCAATCCTGCCTTTCCTCATGGCAGAGCTGCTCCATCCCTCACCTGGAGCATTTCCTCCTCCTGGCTGAAAATCCCCAGAGCTGTCAGCTCCAGAGCTCCAGAGAGCCTGGCACTGGTGCTGTGGGAAGAGAGTGGGACAAATCCATGCTGATTTTGCATGAGAACATCGCCAGACTTTGGCATTTTAATTAACATTTTTAATGTTAAAGAGTTCAGAGGAGCCTGGGAGCTTCAGTGAGGACAGGTCCTTTTTTCCCCTCATCAAAGAGCCTTTCTCCCCAGGAGCTCCCAGGCTGCTGAAGAGCTTTTGGAGGAAAGAGAGACCCTGGAAAAGGGAAGAGAAAGTGGGCTTTGAGTTAAAGGCGCTTTGCATGGCCCTGCACTCACACAATGCAGCTTAAATGGATGAGGGATCCCAGGATGTGCTGCTGGAAAAGGTGAGCAGGACCTAATCCGTGCGAGGAGAAGGGCTTTAATCAAACGACAGCGGCATGGAGCAGTCGCTATGAAAACAGAAAGAGATGCTCTGCTTTGCCACAAAACCATCATTAAACCTCCCTTCCCCCGCGGCCAAACCTCCCCGCGGCTCCTCCACACAGGAAACATCGGATTCCTCCTCATCTGCAGCACCCTCAGCCTTGAGAGGGTGTTCTCCTGTTCCCCGGCAGGAGCCGCATCTCCCTCCTGTGTCCGGAGCCGGACACTGCCCCGCGGCTGTCTGTCTGTCCGTGCCCAGCCTCTCCTGTCCGTCTGTCTGTCTGTCCATGCCCAGCCTCTCCTGTCCGTCCCCAGCCTCTCTTGTCCGTCTGTCTGTCTGTCCATGCCCAGCCTCTCCTGTCCGTCCCCAGCCTCTCCTGTCCGTCTGTCTGTCTGTCCGTGCCCAGCCTCTCCTGTCTGTCTGTCCGTCCCCAGCCTCTCCTGTCTGTCTGTCCGTCCCCAGCTTCTCCCGGGGGCAGCAAAAACCCTGAGCACACCCGATTCTGTCCCGGGCTAGGACAGGAGGGGACCCGGAGGGGACAGGACAGGACAGGGGACAGGACAGGAGGGGACAGGAAGGAACAGGACAGGAGGGGACCCAGGACAGGACAGGACAGGACAGGGGACAGGGACAGGACAGAGACAGGGACAGGGACAGGGGACAGGACAGGAGGGGACAGGACAGAACAGGACAGGAGGGGACCCAGGACAGGACAGGACAGGGGACAGGGACAGGGACAGGGACATGGACAGGGACAGGGACAGGGACAGGGACAGGGACAGGGACAGGGACAGATGGAGACCCAGAGCAGGGCAGCACAGGTGGGGACGGAGGTTCCCGTGTGACACCGGCGCTGTCCCCTCGCTCCGCCAGCCCCGCAGGCAGCAGCCGCTGCCCGACAGCCCCACCCCGGCTCCTGGGGCTGCTCTCTCTCACTGCTGCCTCTGTTCCAGCCCCACATTCCCCACCTTCCCCCGCCCCGGGGCCCTGCGGAGCCCCCCGTGCCCTCGGCAGCAATGGGGCCATTGTGGGGGGCTGGGGGCCGGCAGGGCAGGGCTGCCCATCGCCCCCTCCCCACCCTGCAGCAGCATCTCCTCCCTGCCCCTCTCCCCTCGCTGCCCCCCCGGGCCCGGCGTGGCGGGGGCTGGCTCGGAGCCTCCGGGAAGGGCAGGTTAATACCCGGGGCCAGCCCCCCGGGCCGCACTCCCAGCCCGGCTCCGGCACGGCCATGGCCGGGATCCGCTGTGCCCCGCTGCTGCTGCTGCTGCTGCTGCTCCTGCACAGCCTGGGCGCCTGCGGGGCCCCTCCGCAGCCCCGCGGTGAGTGGGGCCGGGGGTCCTGGGCACGGGAGGGAGCAGGGAATGGCCAGCAGGGAATGGCCAGCAGGGAATAGACAGCAGGGAATAGACAGCAGGGAATGGCCAGCAGGGAATGGCCAGCAGGGAATGGCCAGCAGGGAATGGCCAGCAGGGAACAGACAGCAGGGAATAGACAGCAGGGAATGGCCAGCAGGGAATGGCCAGCAGGGAATAGACAGCAGGGAATGGCCAGCAGGGAATGGCCAGCAGGGAATGGCCACCAGCAGCCAGGGAAGAGGAGAAGCTGCGCTCGGTGCCTGCCCAAGGCGGCCGGGGCTGGGCTGGATCCTGTAGGGACAGCACGGGCAGCTCCGGGTCACCCCCGGGATGAGCTGGATCCTGTGGGGACAGCACGGGCAGCTCTGGGTCACCCTTGGGTGGATCCTGTGGGGACAGCACGGGCAGCTCCGGGTCACCCTCGGGTGGATCCTGTAGGGACAGCACAGGCAGCTCCGGGTCACCCCCGGGCTGGGATGGATCCCGTGGGAACAGCACGGGCAGCT
The DNA here is from genome assembly GCA_038429875.1 of Poecile montanus. NCBI lineage: Eukaryota > Metazoa > Chordata > Aves > Passeriformes > Paridae > Poecile > Poecile montanus. Next base: position 5,162,483 of record CM076525.1, read on the forward strand.
CCGGGTCACCCCCGGGCTGGGGGACACCCGGCTGGGACAAGGGCTCTGCCTTCCCTCCCCTCTCCAGCTCCACCGGGGCTCCTGGGCTGGGAGCTGGAGCAGGAATCGGCCGGACACCCCCGGGTCACCTCCCGAGCAGCGCGGCTGGGTCGGGATGCTGGGAACAGGACTTTCCCTGGATTTCCTTCATCTGCTCCTGAGCAAATCCAGCTCTGTCTCTGGTGGGGAACAGGACAGCCAGGAGCTGCCTGCTCTGCTGCTTGCACGGGCTCTAAAACCAACCTGGAATGAGAGCCAGCAGGGCTGGACACCCGGGGAAAGGATGGACACCCTGGACAGGGCTGGACACCCGGGGAAAGGATGGACAGGGATGGACACCCAGGACAGGGATGGACACCCAGGACAGGGATGGACAATCAGGACAGGGATGGACATCCAGGGCAGGGATGGACATCCAGGGCAGGGATGGACATCCAGGGAAAGGATGGACACCCAGGGAAAGGATGGACATCCAAGGAAAGGATGGACAAGGATGGACAGGGATGGACACTCAGGACAGGGATGGACACTCAGGACAGGGATGGACACTCAGGACAGGGATGGACACTCAGGACAGGGATGGACAGGGATGGACACCCGGGGAAAGGATGGACATCCAAGGAAAGGATGGACAGGGATGGACACTCAGGACAGGGATGGACACCCGGGGAAGGGATGGACACCAAGGACAGGGATGGACACCCAGGGAAAGGATGGACAGGGATGGACACTCAGGGGAAGGATGGACAGGGATGGACACTCAGGACAGGGATGGACACCAAGGACAGGGATGGACAGGGATGGACACCCAGGGAAGGGAGGGTCTGGTCCCCAGGAGCATCTCTGCCCTACCCTGGGCTCCTCAGGAGCATCTCTGCCCTTCCCTGGGCTCCTCAGGAGCATCTCTGCTCTTCCCTGGGCTCCAGGCAGCCTGGAGAAATCTCTGCTCAGAGGCAAACTGGGCTGCAAGGCCAAACTTTGGGGAATTAGAAATGTCTGGAGTGTTTGATGATGATGATGATGATGATGATGATGATGATGATGATGATGATGATGATGCCTCTCCCCCAGCCATGGGCAGCCTGAGCTGTGAGTGCAGAGCTTCCTGGGGCTGATTGAGGCAGATTTCAGACAAACTGACCCCTCTCTCCTCAGGAATTTGGGAAATTTGGCTCTTTCTGCTGTGCAAAGCTGGGAAATGAAACAGAGCAGTCACCTCTCTCAAATAAACCCCTTTTAGTCCTGGGCCGCTGTGCCCCAGTGTTTTAATGGACATTAAAGATGCCCTGAGAGGGATTTTCTGCTAAGTCAGGGCATTAATTCAGCCATTCCTGAATAATTCCTAATGTGGATATTTGTAAATATGGAGGAAGATTTTATTTCTGGTTCAATTCCAGCACATTCTCACACTGTGCTGAGTCAAGGTGCCAGAGCAAGTGACTGGAGAGAATTCAGGGCCTGTCCTGCGGATCCTGACTGTGGCTGGAATCCCAAAATTCTCCCACCTGATCTCCCTTCTTTACTCCTCTCTGAAATAAACTCCACTCTCATAAAAAGAGGTTAAAAAATGCTATTTAGGGCCAAATCACAGAGCAGAAATAAATAAAATAGATAGACTTCAAAATTTCTATTGGCTCCAGCTGTTCTTAGGGAAATAAAGTAACTTTTCCTGCTTGGTTTGTCACTAAATACAGGGATGATTCATCAGCACAAATGGGGATTTGTGATTTATTTCTGGAGGAATTAATTGCAAGGCTTTGAGCCTTTCCCTGGAGCTTCATTCCTCACCTGTAAACGGGGCACAGGCAGCCCCTGGAGAAGGGATTTCCAGTGCTGCAGATGGATCTCCCAGGGAGCTTTCCTTCCTCTGCAATGAGGGGGGAAAATTAAATTCATCCAGATGGGATTTTAGTGGGAATTAGACAAAGTGACCAATGCCTGCTTTGCTCTCCCCTTCCCAGACCTTTCTGGAGCAGATTCTGCCTCGATGCCTCTCAGGGAACAAACCTGATCATTTCCTTTAGGGATCCATGGCGGGGTATTTATTTTTATCTGCCTCAGAGACTGAAAGCCCCATTAGATCTCACACCGAGGAGCAGCTGCAATATTTATGTCATCATTTTGGAGCAGATTTGTTGGCCCAAAAGCTCCCATTTAAAAATCTGTCCACAGAAATCTCCTTTATGACAGGAACTCCCTGGGCCCTGCAGAAATCAAATATTAACAGAGCACTGACAGAGACAGGCTAAATGAGAGGAAAAAAAAATGGAAAGGAACAGGATGCCACACATCTGCTGGGGGAAATGGGGCTATTCATTCAGGCAATCATAAAAAACAACAGGCCTGGTTTTATGCTTTGCCACGGCTGAAAATGAAGATGGAAAATTGGGTGAAAGCGAGAAATTAAAATAATAAAAAATAATAAAAAACAATAAAAAATAAAAATAAAAAAAATAATAATAAATAATAAAATAATAAATAATAAATAATAATTTATTAATAATAAATAATAAAATATATAAAGATATCATATATAATACATATAATGTATAATACATATAATGTATAATATATAATATATAAAATATAATATATAACATATAACATATAATATATAATATATAATATATAATATATAATATATAATATATAATATATAATATATAATATATAATATATAATATATACTATATAATATATAATATATTATATATTATATATTATATATTATATATTATATATTATATATTATATATTATATATTATATATTATATCATATGTAATATATATTATATCATATAACATATAATAGTTATAATATATAATATATAATATATTATATAATATTCATAATAATATATTATATATAATAGCATATATAATAGAATATTTATGATATATTATATATAATATTGCATATAATAAAATAATAATAAATAATAAAATAATTGTTAATAATAATAAAACATAAAATAATAATTATTAATAATAATAATAAATTAAGTTTGTTTCATTGCTGATGCCTCCTGTTTATAGCCTCTCCTTTTCACTGTGGGTATTCATGGGGCTGTAAAGATTAATTATCGATTATTAATTACAAATGATGAGTTCCAGATTTCTCTCGAAACCATGAGCCAGCTCTGTGAGGAGCTGCTGGGGTTTATTTTTGGTGCTGTTGTGGGCTCTGGTTCTGTGCTGGGGTTTAACCTGGGAACATTTGCTGAGTGTGGAGCCTGGTTCTGGCCCCGTTCCCATTAACTGATATCCGTGGGGATTGGTTCTCCAGGTGCACTAAATCCCTTTCCAGCCTTTTTTGGATGCAGAAATGCAGCTCAGATTTTGGTCCACAGCTTTTTTCCTCCTTCTCTTCCTTCTTCCTTCTCTCCTTCCATCGGTGCTGCCATTCCTTCCTCAGCTTTCTCTTCCCCTCTTCCCTCTCTCCACACTTTTATCCCTCCCTCCTCTCCACAGGGGATGAGGTTTCCCGCAGCCCTCAGAGACAGCCCGGGGTGACAGGGGACCCCCTGCTCATCCCCAGTCCGTGTCACCCCCCAGGAGCTCTGCTCCCCCCCAGGTGCTTCCTTAGGAAAGCAAAAAGAACATTTCAATTCTCAGTTAGAGCTGTGAAAGGGATAAAGGAGAGGAACCCGCAGCTCCTCCCCGCCCAGCGCGGCTTTACCAGCCCCGTTCTGCGAGAAAAACCCGCTCCCGCTGTCCCTGAACCCGCGGGGAGCCCAATTATCTCCACCTTATTTTTCAGGGAAGAACAACAAGTAAAAAGGGTCCCTCCTGGGACACCCTTCCCTTCTTTCCCTCTGATTTCCCCTCCGTCCCCAGGCTCCCTGTGCCGGACCAAGCCCACGGACCTGGTGTTCATCATCGACAGCTCGCGCAGCGTGCGGCCGCACGAGTTCGAGAGGATCAAGGTGTTCGTGTCGCGGGTGATCGAGGCGCTGGACGTGGGTCCCAACGCCACCCGCGTGGGCATCATCAACTACGCCAGCGCCGTGCGCAGCGAGCTGGCCCTGCACAGCCCCCAGAGCAAGGCGGCCCTGCTGCAGGCCGTGCGCAGGATCCAGCCCCTCTCCACCGGCACCATGACCGGCCTGGCCATCCAGTTCGCCCTCAGCCGCGTCTTCGGCGCCGCCGAGGGCGGCAGGGACGGCACGGCCAACTTCAAAAAGGTGAGGGGGCAAGGGAAGGGTCTGGAGCCTCCGGCTCCGCGCGTGGGGATCATGGTGGGGTGGTTGGGAAAAGCAGGAAGGTGAGTTTCTTTTCTCTGGGCTTTGGTTGTGTGTGGACAAGTGAGGAAAACCTCTGGGAGATGCAAACTGGGGGTTTGAAAACCTCCAGGAAGTTCACACCTCTCAATTCTTCTTGGAAACCTCCGGGAGGTTGAAACCTCTGGGGGTTTGAACCTCTCAACTCCTGAAAACCTCTGGGAGGTTCAAACCCCTCAATTCTTGGAAAACTCTGGGGAGTTCAAATCTCTCAATTCCCTTTGGAAACCTCTGGGAGGTTTAAACCCCTCAATTCTTGGAAAACTCTGGGGAGTTCAAACCTCTCAACTCCTTCTGAAAACCTCTGGGAGGTTCAAACTTCTCAGTTCTTGGAAAACTCTGGGGAGTTCAAACCTCTCAACTCCTGAAAACCTCTGGGAGGTTCAAACCTCTCAATTCTTGAAGGTCTCTGGGGAGTTCAAACCTCTCAACTCCCTTTGGAAACCTCTGGGAGGTTTAAACCCCTCAATTCTTGAAGATCTCTGGGAGGTTCAAACCTCTCAATTCTTGGAAAACTCTGGGGAGTTCAAACCTCTCAACTCCTGAAAACCTCTGGGAGGTTCAAACCCCTCAATTCTTGAAGATCTCTGGGAGGTTCCAGCCTCTCAATTCTTGGAAACATCCAAGAGGCTCAAACCTCTCAAATCTCCTTGGAAACCTCTGGGAAATTCAGACCTCTCAATTCCTCCTGAAAAAGCAGCTCATCTTTGGGACTTAGTGAAAGAAAATACAAAACTCATTGTAACACATTCAGTTTTTGTTGTGAATTCAGCCTGACAATTACACCCAGCATTGCCACTCCTGGAGACTGGAGGGACATTTCCACTGAGCTGTCCATGAAAACGCTGGATCCTCATCTCTGGAATCCCTTCCACACCATCCAGTCTCCCCTCTCCTCCTGCACCCCTTTCCTGCTGCCAGCCAGCCCCCCAAGCCTCGCTGATCCCTGTCACCTCTGTTTGTGTGGAACAAATTATCCTGGACTTCCAGGGTCCCCCTGAGACCTCTCCTGGACAGCTGGAAAAGCTGAGAGCAGCGGGCTTTGGAGTGATTTATCTGAGGCATTAAAAAAAGCGGGGGGAAAAGGGAAATCACTCCTTGCTTTGCCCTCTTTCCTTCCACTCCAGAGCTGATCCAAGAGGCAGAACCACAGGGAGGGGTTGGGAGAGGTCTCTGGAGCTCCTCCTGTGCTTGGTGGGGCTGCCCAGGACCATTCCAGGGTGGCTTTTCAATGTCTCCAAGGTGGAAAACTCCACAACCTTTCGTATTCTCGGTTCCCTGGTTGTTTTATTTGGTTTTTTCCTCGGTCTTGACGTCCAGGCAGCTTTTCCTTTCTGCTCAGGGTGACCCCATCCCCTGCCCGGAGGAGGAACAGGTCATGCAGGGATTTAGGGAGGTGAAGCTTCCAGAAACGCCGAACACGGTCCCTGCTCCTCCCCACAGCAGAAATCCAACAAATCCGGTTGTCAACATCCCAGAACATCACACGGTGCTCTGCTCTTGCTTTGTGCAGCAAATGTCATCCCCGGGCAGGGAAAAGCACAATTTGTTTCCCTCGGAGCTGCGAGAAAAACCCGCTCCCACCGTCCTGGAGACCCGCGGGGAGCCCAATTATCTTCACCTTATTTTTCAGGGAAGAACAACAAATAGATTGGCAAATTTCTGAGCAAATCCAGGGCTTTGTGCAGCTTCCTTGGAGGGCTGCTGGAACATCACGTTCCCAGGGTGTAATGAGCCATCGCTCCCTCATTAGCTGCGGGATGGCCGGGAAATGCCAGCCTGGGGCTGGGAATACCTGGAATGCTCAGGAATGCTCAGGAATGTTCAGGAATGTTCAGGAATGCTCAGAAAGGCTTAGGAATGTTCAGGAATGCTCAGGAATCCTCAGGAATGCTCAGGAATGCTCAGGAATGTTCAGGAATGCTCAGGAATCCTCAGGAATGCTCAGGAAGGCTCAGGAATGTTCAGGAATGCTCAGGAAGGCTCAGGAATGTTCAGGAATGCTCAGGAATGCTCAGAAATGGTCAGAAATGTTCAGGAATGCTCAGGAAGGCTCAGGAAGGCTCAGGAATGCTCAGGAATCCTCAGGAATGCTCAGGAAGGCTCAGGAAGGCTCAGGAATGTTCAGGAATGCTCAGGAAGGCTCAGGAATGCTCAGGAATCCTCAGGAATGCTCAGAAATGCTCAGGAAGGCTCAGGAAGGCTCAGGAATGCTCAGGAATTCTCGGATGTCGGAGATAGCCAGGAATAAATCGTGTCAGAACACGTGGGATTTCTGTCTGCTGGAAGGATGAGGGATCCAGAATGAATTCACAGGAATCCAGGAATTCACAGGGAAAGCTGCTGGTTAAATGAGCACAAGGTTTGACCTTGAAAAGCAAAATTTCTGAGCTTTCCCAGGGCACAAGTGAGGGTCAGGGGGAAATTCAGCTGTTGGGGGCAGCAGAAGCTTCACCTTTTCATAATTCCCATCCCGTGGCTGAGCAGTGCCAGCCCCTCCAGGATCCAGAGGCTGCTCCTGCCCTCCAAGCCTTTCCCAAAAAACCAGGACTCAGCTTTTCCAGTGACAGGGAATTGCAGAGATCCCCAGACTGCAAACAATGTGAAGGTAGGTTCGAAAATGAGAATAATAGCCAAAAAAGGACATTTTTTCACATTGACTCAGGCTGGATGCAGGGAAAATATCTCTGGTGGGAATCCTAGGGAAAAAAACCACAAACCAGGATTTCCTGATGACTGGGCTAACCAAATGTGATATTAAGAGGTATTTTTTATGCTCTGTCAGGCTGTCACAGACAGGTCCCCTGGCTTCCTCTCGCTGTTACATTCATTTCCCCCATGATTAATTCCCAATCCCGACTCTATATCCAGAAGTTTTGTTTTCTCCACCAGCAGGGTAGAAAGTTCTTTATGGCAGATTTCCACAGGGGCACCGTGAGGATCTCACCCTTCACACCCAGGTGTGGATGCTGCAGCTCCACCCGGTCTGGGGCTTTGCTGGGCTCGGGCTTAGCTGGGCTCGGGCTTAGCTGGGCTCGGGCTTAGTTGAAGATGGAGAGGAGCTGATAAAACCCGGAGAATTCCTTGATTTAGGAAGAGATTTAGGGTTTGGTCCCTGATTTGGTAACATCTCTCATTCCTAGATTTGATAACTCCTCCAATCCCTGATTTGGTCCCAGATTTGATAACTCCTCCAATCCCTGATTTCACCTCTCATTCCCAGATTTGATAACTCCTCCAATCCCTGATTTGATAACTCCTCCCATTCCCAGATTTGATCTCTCATTCCTGGATTTGATAACTCCTCCAATCCCTGATCTGGTCCCAGATTTGATAACTCCTCCAATCCCTGATTTCACCTCTCATTCCTGGATTTGATAACTCCTCCAATCCCTGATTTCACCTCTCATTCCCAGATTTGATAACTCCTCCAACCCCTGATTTCACCTCTCATTCCTGGATTTGATAACTCCTCCAATTTGATCTCTCATTCCCAGTTTGATAACTCCTCCAATCCCTGATTTCACCTCTCATTCCTGGATTTGATAACTCCTCCAATCCCTGATTTCACCTCTCATTCCTGGATTTGATAACTCCTCCAATCCCTGATTTCACCTCTCATTCCTGGATTTGATAACTCCTCCAATCCCTGATTTCACCTCTCATTCCTGGATTTGATAACTCCTCCAATCCCTGATTTCACCTCTCATTCCTGGATTTGATAACTCCTCCAATCCCTGATTTCACCTCTCATTCCTGGATTTGATAACTCCTCTAAACCCATATTTGATAACTCCTCCAACCCCTGATTTCACCTCTCATTCCTGGATTTGATAACTCCTCCAATCCCTGATTTCACCTCTCATTCCCAGATTTGATAACTCCTCCAACCCCTGATTTCACCTCTCATTCCTGGATTTGATAACTCCTCCAATCCCTGATTTCACCTCTCATTCCCGGATTTTTTCGCTCACTTTGCGGCGCTGCACAGGCCCGGCTGGAGCTGAGCCTGAGCCGAGGGCTCTCTCTCCTGGCAGAGAGCTCCACTGCAGGGAGGATCCGCCCCAGGAAAACCACGGATCTCCTCTGCCATCCCCATTCCCCCCACCCCACACCCCCACACCTGCCACAGGCGATGCTTCGCTTTATTTTTGCCACTCTAGAAGAGAAAGATTTGAATTTTGTTTATTTTTTCCCCCCTTGGAAGCACCAGTTGCGGAATTGTGATGCTCCTGGGAATTTTTAGTAGTGCAGCCCTTAGGAAGTGCAGATAAACAGCTGAAATCAGATTGTAAACATTTTTCCACATTTTTCCTGTTTCTCCCGTTTTTTACAGAGGGGAAGCTCTTTCCCCATTCTGCATTCCAGCCCGAGCCATTCCTTTGGAGTCGGCAGCCGTGTCTCAATAAATCAGTTGTAAGGAAAAGTGGCAGGGGCAGAAGAATTGGCAAAGAGCAAGAATTCAGGTCCTGTGACAAAGTCTCTTTCAGGAGAAAAATAAAGAGGAAAAGGGACAAAGCAGAAGCACAGCTCTGGGAGGCTTTTAACTGGTTCAGGGCTCCGTTTAATCCAAGCTGAAATCCGGGTCCCACTTAAACCAGCTGCCACTTTAATGCTGGGCTTAGCAGGGCTGGGGTTTAATCCCTGCTGTTTATTTTGGACCAGAGAATCACAAATCCTGTGATTCTCACAGGGGGACCTCGGGCCTCCTCCCCTCTCTCCCCATGGAGACGGTTTCACTTCCATCCTTCAGCTCCTCCGCCTGTAACTGGGATGGAGCCTTCATCTCACGTTTCCATGACATTTCCTGAGCTTCTGTGAAGTCCCACACTCATCTGGGCTTGTCCTGAGTGTCCCTGAAGATCTTTAGTTTGTCTTGAGCTGGAGTTTGGCTATGAACAACTTAAATTTTAGTTTTGTTTCCTTAGAGGGGGATGCACCAGTTGTCCCTTGGTGAAACCATCAATCCCTGGAAGTTGTCTCTTGATGAAACCATTCAATCCTTGGAAAAGTTTAACTTTTCCAGCTCGGAAAGAAACTAATTCCACCTAAAAAAAATAACAATAAATAAATAAAAATGGTTTGTGTGATCTCCAGAGAATGGGAAGAGCTGGTGGATTCCCTTTTCCCTCAGTTTTAGAAATGCCAACCCTTGCTCCTACCCCAGCCCGTTCCATGGAAAGGGGAAATTCCATGGGAACAGCAGGGGAATGTGACCGAGGCCACGGCTGCCCTCCCAGCCCGTCCCTCCCGCTGCAGGTGGCCATCGTGGTGACCGACGGCCGGCCCCAGGACGGGGTGCAGGACGTGTCCGCCCGGGCCAGGGCCGCGGGCGTGGAGATCTTCGCCATCGGCGTGGGCAGGGTGGACATGGGCACGCTGAGGCAGATGGCCAGCGAGCCCCTGGACGAGCACGTGGACTACGTGGAGAGCTACAGCGTCATCGAGAAGCTGACCCACAAGTTCCAGGAGGCTTTCTGTGGTGAGCCCCTGCCAGCCAGAGGGAAACTGGGCATGGTTTGGGCAGGAGGGACCTTGAAGCTTTGCAGAGAATCCCGGGATGGTTTGGGTGGGAAGGACCTTGAAGCTCTGCAGAGAATCCCAGGATGGTTTGGGCAGGAAGGACCTTGAAGCTCTGCAGAGAATCCCGGGATGGTTTGGGCAGGAAGGACCTTGAAGCTCTGCAGAGAATCCCGGGATGGTTTGGGCAGGAAGGACCTTGAAGCTTTGCAGAGAATCCCAGGATGGTTTGGGTGGGAAGGACCTTGAAGCTCTGCAGAGAATCCCAGAATGGTTTGGGTGGGAAGGACCTTGAAGCTCTGCAGAGAATCCCGGGATGGTTTGGGTGGGAAGGATTGGAGAGCTCGTCCTGCCTGAAGCCTCCTCCTCCTCCTCCTGTCCTGGCAGTGGTGTCCGACCTGTGTGCCACGGGGGACCACGACTGCGAGCAGGTGTGTGTCAGCACCCCAGGGACCTACAGGTGTGCCTGCAGGGACGGCTTCAGCCTCAACAGCGACGGCAAGACCTGCACCGGTAGGTGAGGGGTGCCTGAATCCAGCCTGGAGGGGACGGCGGGGACAGCACGGGGATGTTCTGCTCCCAGGAGGCAGAAAGGGAAACCCTGCTCTCACAAGCAGGATTCCAAAGCATTGCTGTGATCTCTTGTTGGGTTTTCTTTGGTTAACTCCATCTTCTCAGTAATAAATGGCATTAAGTTCTATTTTCCTGCATCATTTATTGAGGTCTTTGCTGCTGTTTCCTTCTGCCCTGTTCTGGTGTTTTCCCTCAGCTTGCAGCGGTGGCTTGGGATCTGCTCTGGATCTCGTGTTCCTCATCGACGGCTCCAAGAGTGTGAGGCCCGAGAACTTCGAGCTGGTGAAGAAATTCATCAACCAAATCGTGGATTCGCTGGAGGTGTCGGACAAGCAGGCGCAGGTTGGGCTGGTGCAGTACTCCAGCTCTGTCCGGCAGGAGTTCCCCCTGGGGCAGTTCAAGAACAAGAAGGACATCAAAGCAGCGGTGAAGAAAATGTCCTACATGGAGAAGGGGACCATGACAGGCCAGGCTCTCAAGTACCTCGTTGACAGCTCCTTTGCTGCCATCAACGGGGCGCGCCCCGGGGTCCCCAAGGTGGGGATTGTCTTCACCGACGGGCGCTCGCAGGATTATATCTCAGATGCTGCCAAGAAAGCCAAGGACTCAGGTAGGGCTCCTGAATTCCCAGGCTCCTTTCTGACCTTTCCCCTGGCCGTGTCCTGGGATACAGACGGGTTCTAATCGTTAATTCTGGGGAGGCGCTCCCTGACTATCCTTGCTTGGAGCTCGCAGAGACCTCGGAGCACCTCAGCCTGGGGTCAGGGTTGCCAAGAGCTGGTTTTACTTCCCCTCCGTGTCTCTGGAGGAGTTTCTGCTGGGCAGGGTGGAGTTTCATGTCCCTGGAATGGGATGGACACGGTGGAGTTCCACCCCCTGGAATGGGATGGACAGGGTGAAGTTCCACCACATTCAAATGGGATGGACAGGATGGAGTTCCACCCCTGGAATGGGATGGACAGGATGGAGTTCCACCCCTGGAATGGGATGGACAGGATGGAGTTCCACCCCATTGGAATGGGATGGACAGGATGGAGTTCCACCCCTGGAATGGGATGGACAGGATGGAGTTCCATTCCTGGAATGGGATGGACAGGATGGAGTTCCACCACATTGGGATTTGATGGACAGGATGGAGTTCCACCCCCTGGAATGGGATGGACAGGATGGAGTTCCACCCCATTGGAATGGGATGGACAGGATGGAGTTTCATGCTCCTGGAATGGGATGGACAGGGTGGAGTTCCACCACATTGAAATGGGATGGACAGGATGGAGTTCCACCACATTGGAATGGGATGGAGAGGGTGGAGTTCCACCCCTGGAATGGGATGGACAGGATGGAGTTCCACCCCTGGAATGGGATGGACAGGATGAAGTTCCACCACATTGGGATGGGATGGACAGGATGGAGTTTCATGCCCCTGGAATGGGATGGGCAGGATGGAATTCCATCCCATTGGGATTTGATGGACAGGATGGAGTTCCACCACATTGGGATTTGATGGACAGGATGGAGTTCCACCCCCTGGGATGGGATGGACACGGTGGAATTTTACCCCCCTGGAAAGGGAACCCAGGTCTAATTGCTCCACACAAATGTGGAAGGAAACTGCAGGGGAATTTCAAAGTCGGAGGTTTCAGCACCTCCAGGGCTGGACAGGGCTTGGAGCAACCTGGGAAGGTGGAAGATGGTGAGACAAGAGCAGCTTTAAGGTCCCTCCTAACCCAAGCCAGTCTGGATTTGTCTGGGCTTGGTCAGGAACCCCAGCCCAGCACCAGAGGCACAGGGGACAAGGACACCGAATCCCAGGAGCTGTAGGGCCAAGTGTGGCTCGGAAAAGGCCAAGAAAAAGCCACAAAACAATAAACAAATATTTATATAAATAAACAAATAAACAAAGCACAGACACGGATTGAGGAGGAGCCCCAGGCACATTAACAAGAAACTTTCCTCAGCTGCTGTTGTAGGAAAAGCGCTCAGTGGCCACTCACTGACGGATCTCTGTGCCAGAGCCCCATGAAATATTAATGCCTGGAGAGCTGCCCCTTTGCTGACCCGCTGAGCACATTCCCAGCCTCTGACACCTCCGTGTTAAATGGATCCAGCCCCTGGGAATTCAGTCAGCAATTGCTGGATCCTTCCCTTCCCTTTAACTTCGCTCTCCACCACTAGATGGGACTCGGGGCCAGCACATCTCCAGGAGGGTCAGGGAGCTCGTGAAAAACCAATGTTTACAAAGCACTCCGACATCTTACAGGGCTGCTCAGCTCTTATAAAACAAAAGGTTCCTATAAAGTGTATTTATAGAATTTATTTCTCCCCGGTGATAAAACTGTGCCTTGTCTCTCCCTGCTCTCCTGTCCCTGCAAGGAAATCTCTTATCTGTCCATAAGTTATTGCTGTGGGATAAACAAGTGTTTAAAATGAGGCTGCAAAATTGTTCAGTGAGCTGAGCCTTGGAGAAAACAACCAATATTGGATATATCCGGAGAAAGGCAAAAGGGGGAGCAGGGAAACATTCCCAGTGCCTGGGCACGGACAGGTAGAGACAAATATTTCAAATCAGGGCTTAATTAATATCTCCCAAAATAGGAAAATCGCATTTCCGTTCAGTAGAAGCAGGTTTGATGCAGATCTGCCTCTTGGCAGAGCAGGACGATCCCTGGACAAGTTCTTCACTCCCGGGGGATGCTGCAGTTTTAGACAGGCTCAGCTCAGTGCTGCTCTCCCAGCTCTCCTCTGCAGGGGGAATTTTCCCCTCAGGGGGTCCTTAACAGGGGTTAATGAACAGTGGCTGAGCCTCTTTTGGAAACCCTCACATTTTCCTTTGGCTCCATTATCACTCCCATTCCAGTGGGATGGGGTCACCATCACCTGCCCCTTCTCACCTCTCCAAAATCCTCTTCCAGCTGGCACTGGCTGGGAAATTCTGGTTAAACTCTGCCCGCAGAAATATTTCGGCCCCTTGTTTGACCCGGCTGAAAGGAGCTTCTCCAAAACCCTGTCCTTGTGGCCACGGTGCCCACGGTCTGGTAAATTGTAATTAAATAATTTTGGGCCAGTTTGACCTGGCTGAAAGGAGCTTCTCCAAAACCCTGTCCTTGTGGCCACGGTGCCCACGGTCTGGTAAATTGTAATGAAATAATTTTGGGCCAGTTTGACCTGGCTGAAAGGAGCTTCTCCAAAACCCTGTCCTTGTGGCCACGGTGCCCACGGTCTGGTAAATTGTAATGAAATAATTTTGGGCCAGTTTGGCCTGGCTGAAAGGAGCTTCTCCAAAACCCTGTCCTTGTGGCCACGGTGCCCACGGTCTGGTAAATTGTAATGAAGTAATTTTGGGCCAGTTTGACCTGGCTGAAGGCAGTCTGGGGTGGCAGAGGTGACGAGGTAATTCCCAGTCGGCACCTGGAGCTGGGGAGGGGAGGATGAGGATGTCCAGCCTGGCGGGGTGGCACCGTGCCAGCTCCGGGCCGCTGACGGGATCCCTTTCCCCGCAGGATTTCGGATGTTTGCCGTGGGGGTCGGCAACGCCGTGGAGGATGAGCTGAGGGAGATCGCCTCAGAACCGGTGGCCGAGCATTATTTCTACACCGCCGACTTCAGGACCATCAGCAGGATCGGGAAGAAGCTGCAGATGAAGATCTGTGTTGGTGAGGAGGGACCGGGGCTCGCTCGCAGCATTCGGGACGAGAGGGATGGAAACGCCCTCGGAGGAGCTGCAGATGCTCCGTGCTGGGGCTTGGGGTGGAGGATTATTCACAGCACCCAAAGGCTGGAGTGGAGGGATGAAAATATCCCTGAGGAAGCTGCAGGTCTCCAGACTCTGTTGGTGACAGGGGATTGGGATGGATTGGGTTTTGTTCCAGTGTTTGAAGGCTGGAGGGATGAAAATATCCCTGAGGAAGCTGCAGGTCTCCAGACTCTGTTGGTGACAGGGGGTTGGGATGGATTGGGTCCCAGTGTTTGAAGGTTGGAGTGGAGAGATGAAAATATCCCTGAGGAAGCTGCAGATGTTCAAACTCTCTTGGTGAGAGGGGTTTTGGGATGGATTGGGTTTTGTTCCAGTGTTTGAAGGTTGGAGTGGAGGGATGAAAATGTCCCTGAGGAAGCTGCAGATGTTCAAACTCTGTTGGTGACAGGGGGTTGGGATGGAGGGGTTTTGTCCCAGTGTTTGAAGGCTTGAAAATGTCCCTGTCCCCAGCGTGTGGAGCTGGCAGAACACCCGGGACCTCAGGACACATCAGTGTCGGTGTTTTGGGTGGTCACCTGAAGCAACACCCGGGACATCAGGACACATCAGTGTCAATATTTTGGGTGGTCACCTGAAGCAACCCCCACACCTCAGGCCGTGCCCCCTCTCCCAAATCCCCTTCTCCCTCCTTTTCCCTCCGCCTTCCTGCCCTTCCTCTTCTCCAGAAATGGTGAATTTGTCTCCAGGCTCCTAAAACTGGCATTTCCTTTCCTCCTGGAGAAGCTGGAGAGGGATAATCCCCCTGTCTCCAGAGCCAAGATTGCAAGGCAGAGACTCCTTTCCAAGCCTCCTTTAAAAATTAGGATCAATCCAAGAACAGGAGGATGGAATCTGTGTGAAACCACCAACAAATTCTACTTAAAAATCATTCAAACACATTTAGTCTTCAATCTTAAAAAAAAAAGAAAAAGTAAATTTCAGAAAAACTATTTGTAAAATATCAATTTGGGTAAACATGTTTACATTTGAGTATTAAAAGGAAGACAAGGAGATATTTGCATTTCTTTGATTGCCAGTGCCAGTTTGTATTTCTCAACAGCTGCCTGGAAATCTTCTGTTAATCTCCAGCTTTAGGTTAGTCCTGGCTGGTTTAAACCTGTTGTGTTTTGGTGCCTGTGACTCATCCCCTTTAAAAATTCTCTTTTATTTCCTCCTTTGCTCAGCTCGGAGTGGCCTTGGAACCCCTCATTTCTTTCCCAGTCATCTTTTGCCTCCTGTTCCAGCCTAAGTTAATTTTCCTTGAAGAACAGATGCAAATCAGTGAGATAAATTAGCAAAGTTACTAAATTAGCAAACTGATTAACGCTCACGGTTCCACCCCTCAAGGACTGGGGTTACTGAAGCTCAAACCAGTTTTGATGGCAGCGGTGCCTCCAGTTTTCACTGGGTGTTGTTGGGGAGACAGAGGTTTCTTTTATTTGGTCAGACTCCAATTTTAGGGCAAACCTGAAGCATCAGGAGCAGAGCTCAGTGGAAAGACTTTTCATGGCTGGAATACCAGAAAAATGTGGCATTCTCTGTTCATCTGAGGTTAAAGCCAGGAGAGATCAATCAGATAATTAGAAATAATTATATTTTTATTTCCTTCCATTTCTGACGTAGAAAACAGGAATTGTTCTGTTTCACTGGGCTCAGGGATTTTGATTAAATCCATCTTTTTGGTGCCACTCTTGCTGTTGTGACCCACAGAGGAAGATCCGTGCGAGTGCAAATCCATCGTGAAGTTCCAGACCAAGGTAGAGGAGCTCATCAATTCCCTGCAGCAGAAACATATCCTTTGGAAGTCTGGCCAGGATTGGGTGGGCTGGGATTTCCAGAGGGAAAGTTCTGCTCCAGGGGGAAGGAGCTGGGCCAGGTTCAGGAAGGTGGGAATGCCAGAGGGGATGGGGACAGATTCCCTCTGCTCCTGCTCCCATCCTCACCTGCGCTGCCGGCCTGGGATCCCGGAATTATTGCAAAGTTTGGGTGGGAGGGGGCTTAAAATTCATCCAGGGCCACCCCAGCCATGGCAGGGACACTTCCACTGTCCCAGGGTCACCCCCACTGTCCACAGAGACACCCCCACTGTCCCAGGGTCACCCCCACTGTCCCAGGGTCACCTCCACTGTCCCCAGTGTCACCCCCACTGTCCCAGGGTCACCTCCACTGTCCCAGGGTCACCTCCCACTGTCCCAGGGTCACCCCCACTGTCCCCAGGGTCACCCCCACTGTCCCCAGGGTCACCCCCACTGTCCCAGGCTGCTCCAGCCCCAATGTCCAGCCTGGCCTTGGGCACTGCCAGGGATCCAGGGACAGCCACAGCTGCTCTGGCAATTCCAGCCCAGCCCCTCCCCACCCTCCCAGGGAACAATTCCCTGTTCCCAAGATCCCACCCAAATCTCTCCTCTTTCAGTTCAAACCTTGCCCCATCTCTCTGTGCCCACATAAAAAAAAAAAGCCTCTCAACATTCCCAGTTATTTTTCCTCCTTAACTCCTCCTCACTGGAAGCTGTGGCCAAAAGGATCGAAGCCCTGGAGAACAAGATCATCTAAAACCCCTCCCCAGCAGATTTCCACCTCCTTCCCAAAGTAACAGAACCAGAACTGCTCCACTTTTCAGGGAGGACAGCTCAGCCCCAGGGCTCTGGGCAGCTTTTATTAAGGTCTAGGCTACCTGCATTTGTTTAAAAGGAAGAATTATTACCGTAGAGTTTTTATAAAGGGCAGAGCACAGGGTGTGACAGGCCAGGCTCAGGTTTGTTGCATCCCATAGAGTGCATATATTCAAAAAAAAAACAGAAAGATTTTTTTTTTTATTTAAAGCTTAATATATAGAGAGTGTGTTAATTAATGAGTACTTGATGATGAGTTTTGTGAATCCTCTGCTGCAGCTTTTGTTCCTATGCATGAGATAATTTAATTTAAAAGTCGGGGTGACTCGGTGTCACCCTCAGCTGCTGGGTGTGAGCTCCACAGCTGAGCTGCTGCTGCTGTCAGTGATCAGGGGAGGTTTAGTCCCGGTCCTGAGCCTGCTCTGCTCAGCCAGGCTGCTCAGGCTGGGCTTAGGAACAGCCACGGGAAAAGCTTTCCCAGGGGGATGCTGGCAGTGCCCCAGAGCCTGGGCTGAGCCTGCAGGGACCCAGTGTGTGCCAGCAGCCAGATGTGCCCTGCTCTGGGTGACCCTGAGTGACCCTGAGAGCCACCAGCCAGATGTGCCCAGCCCTGGGTGACCCTGAATGTCACCAGCCAGATGTGCCCAATTCTGGGTGACCCTGAGAGCCACCAGCCAGATGTGCCCTGCTCTGGGTGACCCTGAGAGCCACCAGCCAGATGTGCCCTGCTCTGGGTGACCCTGAGTGCCAGCAGCCAGATGTGCCCAATTCTGGGTGACCCTGGCAGGGCTCAGGGACCCTCTGTGGCCCTGCCAGCAGCCAGATGTGCCCAGCTGTGTCCCCACACCCTCAGCTGGAGCTCCAGTCCATGCCCCAGCCCGGGAATGCTGCTGGAGTTGCCCTGGAAGCAGAGCCTCGATCCCTGCGCCCTCCCTGGCTCAGGCCAGAGCCGGGAGCAGCTCCCGAGCTCGGCACAGAGCTGGCAGCTCCTGCTGCTCCCGGATCCCCGGGAATGTGGGCTGGGAGCAGCTCTGCCTGTCCCTGCCACCGAGCCCCCGGCACCAGCGGCTGCTCTCGGGAGCTCTTTGGGGTTTATGGGTTCCTTTGTGGGTTTGGGGGGTTTTGTATCGAAGTATTTATACTTGAGACTACGTGAGAAAAGCTTTTTGGGGCAACTCGGCCTGTTCAGAAGTGTCACAGAGCAGATGTGGTTTGGGTTTGGGGGAATATTAAAAGTTTGCTGGAAATTTGGGAAGCCAGCGTCGTCCTTTGTGTGAGTGCTGAGGAGGCTGCCTGAAAACACCACTTCTCCAAAGGCCCCGGAGTGGGGGAAATCATCCCATTCACATCCTCTTATCCCTTGGAGAGGAGAGCTTTATCTCCCCTTTATCTCCCCTTTATCTCCCCTTTATCTCCCCTTTATCTCCCCTTTATCTCCACGTTTTGCTCAGCATTTTCCCAAAAGTTTCTCTGCCCACCCCTCCCCTCCATCAATCAAGGAGAGATCTCCAGATTTCCCGGGTTATTGCTCACTAAATCCCCAGTCCCAGCTAAACTCTGGATCACCCCTCTCCCAGGAAATTCCTCCCCCGAGGAGCCCGACCTCAGACTGGGCCATAAATAACAAAAATCAAAAGGAGTTTTTGTTCCCGGTGCTCCAGATCCATTGTCAGGCAGGATTGTTTCTGTGAGGAATATTCGGGGCTGTGCTGCAGATAAAGCAGAACGAAACTAATTACCAATCCTTCTTCTCCCTTCCCCTTAAAACAACAAAAGCCGTCCCCGAAGCCAATTAGTCACCGGGCTTCTGACGTTCTAATTAGGCTTCATTAATGAACGCCCAGGGGCAGCGGGACCGGCAGAGGAGAATCCCGAGCTTCCCTCAGCTCAGGGAATCTGGGAAACAAAGGATCCTGCACAACCCAACAGCATCGATGTCCCAAATCCCGCTGGGATGTCCCAAATCCCGCTGGGATGTCCCAGATCCTGCAGGGATGTCCCAGATCCTGCAGGGATGTCCCAAACCCCGCTGGGATGTCCCAAACCCCTCTGGGATGTCCCAAATCCCGCTGGGATGTCCCAGATCCCGCTGGGATGTCCCAAACCCGGCTGGGATGTCCCAAACCCGGCTGGGATGTCCCAAACCCCGCTGGGATGTCCCAAACCCGGCTGGGATGTCCCAAACCCGGCTGGGATGTCCCAAACCCGGCTGGGATGTCCCAAATCCCTCTGGGATGTCCCAGATCCCGCTGGGATGTCCCAGATCCTGCAGGGGTGTCCCAAATCCCTCTGGGATGTCCCAAACCCTGCTGGGATGTCCCAAACCCCTCTGGGATGTCCCAAACCCCTCTGGGATGTCCCAAACCCCTCTGGGATGTCCCAAACCCGTCTGGGATGTCCTAAACTCCGCTGGGATGTCCCAAACCCGTCTGGGATGTCCCAAACCCGGCTGGGATGTCCCAAATCCCTCTGGGATGTCCCAAACCCGGCTGGGATGTCCCAAACCCGGCTGGGATGTCCCAAACCCCGCTGGGATGTCCCAAATCCCTCTGGGATGTCCCAAACCCCTCTGGGATGTCCCAAACCCCTCTGGGATGTCCCAGATCCTGCTGGGATGTCCCAAACCCGGCTGGGATGTCCCAAACCCGACTGGGATGTCCCAGATCCCGCTGGGATGTCCCAAACCCCGCTGGGATGTCCCAAACCCCTCTGGGATGTCCCAGATCCTGCTGGGATGTCCCAAACCCGGCTGGGATGTCCCAAACCCGGCTGGGATGTCCCAAACCCGGCTGGGATGTCCCAAACCCGGCTGGGATGTCCCAAATCCCGCTGGGATGTCCCAAACCCTGCTGGGATGTCCCAAACCCGGCTGGGATGTCCCAAATTCGTCTGGGATGTCCCAGATCCTGCAGGGGTGTCCCAAATCCCTCTGGGATGTCCCAAACCCTCCTGGGATGTCCCAGATCCCGCTGGGATGTCCCAAACCCCGCTGGGATGTCCCAAACCCGGCTGGGATGTCCCAAACCCCGCTGGGATGTCCCAGATCCTGCAGGGGTGTCCCAAACCCGGCTGGGATGTCCCAAATCCCTCTGGGATGTCCCAAACCCGGCTGGGATGTCCCAAACCCCTCTGGGATGTCCCAAACTCCGCTGGGATGTCCCAGATCCTGAAGGGATGCCCCAAATCCCACTGGGATGTCCCAAATCCCCACTGGGATGTCCCGGGAGAGGTCTGGATGCGGGAGGGTGAAACGATCCCGCTGCACACAGGGAACTCCCTTCCCTTCCTTTCCCTTTCCCTTCCCTTCCTTTCCCTTTCCCTTCCCTTCCTTTCCCTTCCCTTCCCTTCCCTTCCCGATTTTCCCGAGAATTGCTGGTGCCCCATCCCTGGGAATATTCCGGGCCGGTTTGGGTGGGGTTGGACACAAACCCATCTCCTGAGGATGTCCCTGCTCGCTGCCCAGATGAGCTTGGAGCGCCCTTCCCAATCCAAACCATTCCGTAACTTCGTGACCTTGCACAGACCCCACTCCCTCTTTCCACTTCTCCACCGGAATTCCCAGGTCCCTTCAGACCTCCAGGCAAAATAATTTATAGATTATTGTCCTTTGGATAAAAAGTCCTTGGCTGCTTTTCCCTGCCTCCCGTTGGAGCTGGAGCCATGGGAAGCGCGGAGCTCTTTTCCCTCTGGGGAAGCGATTTCCTCCCGCAGGGCACGGATATCACAACACACGGTTACTAATTAGTAATCAAATTAAAAACTGCTTTCAATTAAACCCAGGGCTGGCATCTTTCAGCAGCGATTTGTAACATTCACGCCCTGTAATTGCCGCTAACGGAGGGGTGGGGAGCGCAGCGGGAATTATTGGGGTTTTCCTGCAGGCTCTGGAATCGGACTGGGATCCCAGTAAATGGGAATGGGAGCGGTTCCCTGCCCTCAGCGGCTCCTGGGGGGCACCAGGTTGGTTTCCCCCTTTCCTGGGTGGAGGAAGTGAATCCCAAGAATGAATAAAAATGAATAAAAAATGATAAAAACTGTTCCTGCCCTTCAGGGAAGAAGCCCCAGATCCAGGCAAGGATGGCAGGGCTGGGAACTGGGGATTCCCCATTCCTCATAAACTGGGAGCAGGGAATTCAGCACCTCAGCACGGCCTGGCAGGGCTCCGGTGACACAGGGAGCTCCTGATCCAGTGATCCCACCTGGATCCCCCTGGGAGCTCAGGGATTCTGCTGTTGGACCTTCCAGAACAGCACGAAGTGAATCATTCCCCTGGGAAATCACTCCCTGCCCTTTCCTGCTCCTCCAGAGCAATCACCTGGATTGGGGATTTTATCACCGTGCCCATAAATTATCCACTGTGCCCCGGCAGCTAATTGGAAAAAAAGTTAATTACTGATAGCAAGGTCTGCTTTGGGAAAGAAAATTAATTTCAAACCTGTGTGGGGAAGATCTTGATAGCAGCAGGTGGAAGGGAAAAATCTAAGGCGGTTGTAAATTGGGGGAGGAAGATAAAATGGTAAATGGAAGTGGTTTTGGAGCTGAAGTGCAGCCTTTAGGGCAGAGATGGAAAATCCTCAGCCCCACAGAGCCTTTCCTGCTGGAAATGAGGGAGGGAAGTGAAAGCGGCTGGAAGGAGGCTGCCCATGCCCGGGATGCTGTGCGCTTGTCGCCGCGCTCACTAGATGTCCCCACGTGAATACAGATCGGGGCTGGCACCCAAAAACAGCCCGGCGCCCCAGCCCTGTCCCTGTCCCTGTCCCGTCCCTGTCCCTGCCCCTGTCCCTGTCCCATCCCTGCCCCTGTCCCATCCCTGTCCCATCCCCATCCCTGTCCCATCCCTATCCCTGTCCCATCCCTGTCCCTGTCCCATCCCTGTCCCTGTCCCATCCCTGTCCCATCCCTGTCCCTGTCCCTGTCCCTGTCCCTGTCCCAGTCCCATCCCTGTCCCATCCCTGTCCCTGTCCCTGTCCCTGTCCCTGTCCCTGTCCCTGTCCCATCCCTGTCTCTGTCCCTGTCCCTGTCCCAGTCCCATCCCTGTCCCATCCCTGTCCCATCCCTGTCCCATCCCTGTCCCTGTCCCTGCCCCTGTCCCTGTCCCATCCCTGTCCCTGTCCTGTCCCTGTCCCATCCCTGTCCCGGCTTCTGTCCCTGTCCCATCCCTGTCCCATCCCTGTCCCTGTCCCATCCCTGTCCCTGTCCCTGTCCCCATCCCTGTCCCTGCCCCTGTCCTTGTCCCCATCCCTGTCCCTGTCCCGGTAATTGATGGCAGCGCCACAGCCGCTCCTCCCCGAGCCGCGATCCTCAGCCAGTGCAGCCAGCAAAGTGGAGAGGATCAACAAATAAACGGATCAATAAATAAAGAGATCAATAAATAAAGAGATCAATAAATAAATGGATCAATAAATAAATGGATCAATAAATAAATAGATCAATAAATGCGCTGCCCCGCGGGGTGTGCGGGACCTGGAGGCTGCGGGACTCGCTCCCTGCATCCAGGGGATGCTCCGTCCTCATCCTCAGGGCACCGCCGGGCCCGCGGGAGTCCTTCCCTGTCCTTCCCTGTCCTTCCCTGTCCTTCCCTGTCCTTCTGTATCCTTCCCTGCCCTTCCCTGCCCTTCCCTGCCCTTCCCTGCCCTTCCCTGTCCTTCCCTGTCCTTCCCTGTCCTTCTCACCCCTGTCCTGGATCTGGAACCCGCTGCTGGTTCCTCCCCAGACGAGCCCCAGTCCCCAGGTTTTGCCCTCCCCGTTTCCCCGCTGCTCTGATTCTCCGTTCTGGGAGCTGAGTTTTCCTGGGCTGGTGTTTAGGGATGATCCCACGGGAGATCCCGCTCCTGCTCCTGCTCCCGCTCCCCTCGCGGCTGCTGATCTCCAGGATTGCCGATCCTCAGGCTCGGGGTTTATTCCCTCTGCACTTCCTGATTTTGTCACTCCAGCCCTCGATGTCCCCAGGGCTGGTTTTGCCTCTTCCCCGGTGTGTGACGAGGCTGATCCCACGGAATGTCTGGGAACTGCAGCTCGTGGTTTCCCTCATCACCGGGGGAAGTTCACCACAGCCACCAGAGATGGAAAAATTAAAATCCACGCTGCTGGAATCTGCTGTCAATGGTTCTGTAACACCCAGAGCCTTCCAACCCCCCAGAAATCCCAACCAGAGGGGCCCAGGAGAGCTCGTGCTCGGCTCTTCTGTCCAGGAGGAAATTGGGAAGTGGGATTGGTCCTGCAGGATCGGAGAAATGGATTGGAAATGGATTGGAGAACGGGAACGGCCCCAGCCGTGCCATGGGAGGGCTCATCTGGAATTCCAGGCAGGCTGGGCAGGATTTCACTCACCAATCAACATCTGATTTATTTCCTGGGAACACGAGATCTTCATCCCCGCTCCCACATCCCTGGAGATCACAAAACGAAGCTGCCTGGCTTTGTTGTTGTTTTGTTTTGTCCAGAGCAGAGGAGGAGGAGGAAAACAGCTCCAAGGAGAGCTCCTGGTGGGATGAGAGCAGAGCCAGCCCCCCGTGAACGCTGGGATTCCCAGGGACAGGCTGGAGCTCAGATCCCAGGGATCACCTGCTTGGTCCTGGCTGGAAATCTCCACGCAGGAGGAGGACAAGGGAAAGCAAAGCCGCTTTTCCTGCCTTCCATTCTCTGCCCACATCAAGGGATCCCAGCTGCTTCACCCTGGTGGCCGCTGACAGGAGCAGAGACCCGGAGCTCCCGCAGGGAAAACCCCCTGGGAAGGGCTGGGGCTGTGGAACAGGAGCCTGGGGCTGCTGAAAGCCCAGCCCAGAGAGAGGTGTGGCATCCAAGGAAACACCAAATCCAACGGGATGTGGTGTCCAAGGGCTGCTGGCACCGGGGGGAACACAACATCCAGGGGAATGTGGGAGCCAAGGGATGGGGACACCCCAGGGATGCTCCTGGAGCTGGGATAACCCTGTCCTTCATTCCAGGAGGGCTCTGGGAGCATCCCTGGGTCCCCCCAAAGGCACAGCCACTCCTGGAGCTGGGATAACCGTGTCCCTCACTCCAGGATGGCTCTGGGAGCATCCCTGGGTCCCCCCAAAGGCAGAGCCACTCCTGGAGCTGGGATAACCGTGTCCCTCACTCCAGGATGGCTCTGGGAGCATCCCAAGGCCTCCCTGGAGCTCCCCAAAGGCACAGCCACTCCTGGAGCTGGGATAACCGTGTCCCTCACTCCAGGAGGGCTCTGGGAGCATCCCTGGGGTCCCCCCAAAGGCACAGCCACTCCTGGAGCTGGGATAACCGTGTCCTTCACTCCAGGATGGCTCTGGGAACATCCCTGGGTCCCCCCAAAGGCACAGCCACTCCTGGAGCTGGGATAACCGTGTCCCTCACTCCAGGATGGCTCTGGGAGCATCCCTGGGTCACCCCAAAGGCAGAGCCACTCCTGGAGCTGGGATAACCGTGTCCCTCACTCCAGGATGGCTCTGGGAACATCCCTGGGTCCCCCCAAAGCCAGAGCCACTCCTGGAGCTGGGATAACCGTGTCCCTCACTCCAGGATGGCTCTGGGAACATCCCTGGGTCCCCCCAAAGGCACAGCCACTCCTGGAGCTGGGATAACCGTGTCCCTCACTCCAGGATGGCTCTGGGAACATCTCTGGGTCCCCCCAAAGCCAGAGCCACTCCTGGAGCGCTGGGCCAAGGGCTCAGCTCGTGCCCAGGGAGGTTCCTGTGCCTCAGCAGGAATTTCCTCATGGAAAGAGGAGTTATCACAGAGAGGGGGTGCCCAGGGCAGTGCTGGAGTCACATCCCTGCCCAAAAATCACAGCCCAAAAAACGAGTGGATGTGGTGCTTGGAGATTCCGTGGGATTCAGGCAAGGTTTGGTCTCGATGCTCTTGGAGGATTTTCCCAGCCATTTCCACTCTGCAATTCCATCATTTCCCAACAGTCTGGGCATCCAGAGGCTCGGGATTATTTCAGGGAAGAACAAACCAAACCATTTCCAACAGAAAGAACTCTTTGAGGCCGGGGTGATTCTTTTTTGTTGTTGTTTTATTTTGGTTTTGTGGTTTTTAAAGCTTCTCCACAAGTCCCAGGGTGGGAGAGAGCATTCAGATCCTAATTTTCATTCTGCTCAAGACAGAAACCTTTTCCTGCAGTTGTTCCATCAAAAAAGAATCGGATTTTTTTTTTTTTTTTTCCCCACTCACCCTCCCTGAATCAAATAAAGAAAAAAAGGTCATTTAAATGAAAGCCGGTGCTCAGAAGGTTTAATACATTAAATTAGATGCAGGGAAATAAAACCACACCGGAGCTGTTTCCTCAATGAAGGATTTGGATAAAAGAGCTCCCTATTAAAAATGTTTTGTCACTGTTTTGCTCTGAAAATATTTGAACTCCAGCACAAAAGGGACAAAAAAAAATAAATTATAAAACACTTTCCAGAAAGAACCACCAGAAAATAACTGAGAATTCAAATGAATGTAGCATGTTTTGGCTGGGATTTGGGGACTGGAAAAATGTTGTTTGGGAAAAAGAAGCTGGTTCTGCAGACAATGGGGAAGAAGGGCACAGACAGAGACATTAAAAAACGCTTTTTGCTTAAAACAAAAGCTCCAAATGCCCAGATTTGGGTGAAAACAAACAGCCAGCGCCATTCAAGGTGTTGGAAGAGCCAAGGGGTTTCCTTGTGTTTGGTTTTCCAAAGGTTCCTGCTCCTCACCCTTAAAGAAGCTGCCGTGGGTTAACAAAATGTTCCCCCCACCTGGAACTCTCCCAGCCAGAGATTTTCCTGCCTCATCTCCTCAGGAAGTTCTGGGATGGGCTCTGGGGCTTTGCCTCCCACAGCTCCAGACCTTCCTCCAGAGATCAGCACCAGCAATGGGAATTCCTGCTCCTTGAGGTCTCTGTGGCAGGAGCTGGGAATTGCAGATTTCCTTCTGTTCTCCTCATTCCAGCCCTGTTCTCCTCATTCCATCATCTCTCTCCTCATTCCAGTCCCTCTCTCCTCATTCCAGCCCTGTTCTCCTCATTCCATCATCTCCTCATTCCAGCCCTGTTCTCCTCATTCCATCACCTCTCTCCTCATTCCATCATCTCTCCTCATTCCATCACCTCTCTCCTCATTCCATCATCTCTCCTCATTCCATCATCTCTCTCCTCATTCCAGCCCCATTCTCCTCATTCCATCCGCCACCTGTCTCCACATTCCAGCCTCTTTCTCCTCATTCCATCACCTTTCTCCTCATTCCAGCCCCATTCTCCTCATTCCATCATCTCCTCATTCCAGCCTCTCTCTCCTCATTCCAGTCCCTCTCTCCTCATTCCAGCCTCTCTCCTCATTCCAGCCCTGTTCTCGACATTCCAGCCTCTCTCTCCTCATTCCAGCCTCTCTCTCCTCATTCCATCACCTCTCTCCTCATTCCAGTCCCTCTCTCCTCATTCCATCATTTCCTCATTCCAGCCCTGTTCTCCTCATTCCATCATCTCTCTCCTCATTCCAGCTCCTCTCTCCTCAATCCAGCCCTGTTCTCCACATTCCAGCCTCTCTCTCCTCATTCCATCACCTCATTCTCCTCATTCCAGCCCTGTTCTCCTCATTCCATCATCTCCTCATTCCACCATCTCTCTCCTCATTCCAGTCCCTCTCTCCTCATTCCAGCCTCTCTCTTTATTCCAGCCCTGTTCTCCTCATTCCAGCCCTGTTCTCCTCATTCCATCATCTCTCTCCTCATTCCAGCTCCTCTCTCCTCAATCCAGCCCTGTTCTCCTCAATCCAGCCCTGTTCTCCTCATTCCAGCCCTGTTCTCCTTATTCCATCACCTCATTCTCCTCATTCCAGCTCCTCTCTCCTCAATCCAGCCCCGTTCTCCTCATTCCAGCCCTGTTCTCCTCATTCCAGCCCTGTTCTCCTCAATCCAGCCCCGTTCTCCTCATCCCAGCCCTGTTCTCCTCATTCCAGCCCTGTTCTCCTCATTCCATCATCTCCTCATTCCACCATCTCTCTCCTCATTCCAGTCCCTCTCTCCTCATTCCAGCCTCTCTCTTTATTCCAGCCCTGTTCTCCTCATTCCAGCCCTGTTCTCCTCATTCCAGCCCTGTTCTCCTTATTCCATCACCTCATTCTCCTCATTCCAGCTCCTCTCTCCTCAATCCAGCCCCGTTCTCCTCATTCCAGCCCTGTTCTCCTCAATCCAGCCCCGTTCTCCTCATCCCAGCCCTGTTCTCCTCATTCCAGCCCTGTTCTCCTCATTCCAGCCCCGTTCTCCACATTTCATCACCTTTCTCCACATCCCAGCCCCGTTCTCCTCATCCCAGCCCCGTTCTCCTCATTCCAGCCCCGTTCTCCTCATTCCAGCCCTGTTCTCCTCATTCCAGCCCTGTTCTCCTCATTCCATCATCTCCTCATTCCAGCCCCGTTCTCCACATTCCATCACCTCGTTCTCCACATTCCATCACCTTTCTCCACATCCCAGCCCCGTTCTCCTCATTCCAGCCCCGTTCTAGAGCAGCTCCAGGCAGCTCCATCCCCTCCAGCTCTGTCTCCAGCCCTGCTCTGCTGCAGCTCCCAAAACGCCGCCCCACGGCACCTCCCTTCCATGGGATCGCAGAATCCCAGGATCGCCCAGGGTGGAAAAAGCCTCTCAGTCCAAACCAGGGAGGTTTGGAATCCCCATCCCCGGAGGCGTCCGAGGAATTCCTGGATGTGAACTCAGGGCTGGGGACAAGGTGAGGACCGGGCACAGCTCGGACTCGATGATCCCGGAGGTTTTTTCCAGCCTGGGTGATCCTGGGATTCTCAAGGCTGCCGTCACCTCGGGGGAGCAGTGGAAACCAACTCACAGGAAGTTCCGAGGGAAAAAAAACCGCTCCATCCTTTTATTGGGAGTGTGAAATGAGCCCAGCCCCGTCCCAGCTCCAGCCCCGGCTCCATCTGAGCTCCAGAAATTGCCTGGCAAAGCTTCGGTGGAAGCGGCCCAGAATTCCCATTCATCCTCCCGCTCGGGAGCGGCTGCTCCCCCTTTCTTCCCCTTCCCTCCTCATTTCGTCCTTCTGGGAAGGAGCCCAAGATGAAATCTCAGCCCCTTTTGAGCGCGGGGCAGGGGGGAAGGAGCCTCAATGAGGATGGCGAGCGCTGATGAGGAGGAGGAACATCTGCAGAGGATATTTCCAATGGAGCATTCATTGTCTGCGGGGTGTCGCCGGCCCATTTCCTCCCATCGGAATTCTGCTGCTGGAAGCACTGCCGGGGAGCGGCCCCGCTCCACATCTGCAGCAGCCCCCGGGCTGCGAGCTCTCAATCCTGCCTTTCAAACGCCAGGGACGAGGGAGGAGAGCGGGGGAGGCAAAATCGCGGCTTTGATTGATGAAATTCCCCCTCCCTTCCGCAGCCAGGAGAGGCCGGGAAGCGCCGGGCGCCGCTCCCCTCGCCCTGGCACCCGGAGCAGCAGCCCCAGGGACCCGGCCTGGCAGTGCCAGGGCTGCTGGAGAGCTCGGCTGCCCGCAGGGATCATCCTCCCCCTGCCCCGGAGCATTCCTGAGCAGCTCCCGGGCAGGACGAGGGGAGAGGAGCTGCTGGAGCATCCTGCATCCCTGGATCCCAGCAGAGCCCCAGGGCACCGCGCAGGGAGAGCAGGGAGCTGTCAGGAATTCCAAGGGAATCGGGCAGGAAGGGGCGAGCTCAGCAGTCAAAGATCGCCCGGTGCTCCCTGGCAGCGCTGGGAAAGGGCTGCAGCCCGTGCCAGGGAATGGTTAAATGAGGATTTCTGTGCAGGAACGGCAGGAGCGAGGCTGCTCCCACAGCTGGGGCTGGCCGCAGGGATCGGCCGCTCCCGGAATCCAGAGCACCGGGAGCTGGCTCAGTGTAAGGACCGGTCCCCAAGGTCCTTGTCACAGCCAAGGGTGGCAGCGGGGCAGGAGGAGGTGACCGGGCTGCTTTGGCACCACCCAGAACCAGCAGCACCGAGCTGGAGCTGGGTTTGATCCAGAGGATCCCAGGGACACTGGGGACAGCATCCCCCTGCAAGCCCTGAGTGACCCCGGAGCTCATCCCGCGGCTGTGCCACTGCTGCTCGCTCCGAGCCTTCCACCCCTCACCATTCCCTTCCTTCCCAGCCTTCCATCCCTCACCATTCCCTTCCCAGCCTTCCATCCCTCACCATTCCCTTCCCAGCCTTCCATTCCCACCCTCCCCTTCCACCCCTCACCATTCCCTTCCCAGCCTTCCATCCCTCACCATTCCCTTCCCAGCCTTCCATCCCTCACCATTCCCTTCCCAGCCTTCCATTCCCACCCTCCAGCCTTCCACCCCTCACCATTCCCACCCTCCTCACCTTCCACCCCTCACCATTCCCTTCCCAGCCTTCCATCCCTCACCATTCCCTTCCCAGCCTTCCATCCCTCACCATTCCCTTTCCAGCCTTCCATCCCTCACCATTCCCTTCCCAGCCTTCCATTCCCACCCTCCCCTTCCACCCCTCACCATTCCCACCCTCCCAGGTTTCCATCCCTCACCATTCCCCTCCCAGGTTTCCATCCCTCACCATTCCCACCCTTTCTCATTCCTTTCCCTCTATTTTCCATTTTTGTTTTGAGATTCCTTTGGCACGCCGCTGGGCTCAGCTGCACAGCAGCAGCTTCTCCCTGGCCGGGGAGGAAATTTCTCCCCTCAGCGAGGGCGGAGCTGGGAGATGATCCAGGGATCGGGAGGGGAATTTCTCCGGTGCAGGAGCAGCAGGAGCAGACACCAGGAGCCTCCAGGGAGGGGACGAGGAGCAGGAGTTCAGGTCCTGCTGCTCCCCGGAGGGTGGAGGTGCCGGGGAGCCCCAGATCTGCTCCAGGGACCACTGGAGTCATTTGGAGGAGCTGATCCTGAAGGAGAACAGGAAACAGGGGCAGGGAAAATGGGCTTGAACACTTGTACAGGTGAAAATCTGCAGTGCAAGGGGCCGGGCTCACCCCAAACCCCGCCAGGACACAGGATCCCCCCGGCTGAGGCAGCACATCCACGCTGTCACCCAGGACAGAGCTGCACTCCAGGATGGAGGGGTTTGTGGAGCTCTCCGGTGCCAGCCAGGACCTGGGATCCCCAGCAGCACAAGGGATGATGATCCTGCAGCCCCGGGGGATAAAACCCAGCACATCCCTGGATAAAAGCGCCCCCGTGTCGGGGGTGGCACAGCAGAGCTTGAATCGATCCCGTCCGGGGGAAGGGGGATCCAGGCTGCTCCTGAGATTGTGCCGAGACTGAATCCCAAACAGAGCCCGGGGTGCTCCAGGCACTGAGGCTCCTCGGGAAGGTCGATGGAAAATGTGACCTCTGCACAATTCCAGGGGACAGCAAGGAGCCCGCTGGGAATCAGGGCACGACACTGGGTGTTCCAGCAGGGAATTGAGACTGAAACATGGAATTCTGCTTGGAAAATGCTCTCAGGGATGGGGTGGGATTTTGGGGTGCCCATGCAGGGCCAGGGGTTGGATTCCATGATCCCTGTGGGTCCAGCTTGGGATATTCTGTGATCTCTGCCTCGCTCTGCAGGGCTGGGAGCTGGACTGGGATCATCCCTGGGGCTCCAGACTGGAATATTCTGATGTCCTGTGACCTCTACCCTGCTGTAGAGCCAGGATTCCATCATCCCTGTGAATATTCCGATGTCCTGTGATCTCTACCCTGCTGCAGGGCCAGGATTCCATCATCCCTGTGAATATTCCAGTGTCCTGTGATCTCTACCCTGCTGTAGAGCCAGGATTCCATCATCCCTGTGAATATTCCCATATCCTGTGATCTCTACCCTGCTGCAGGGCCAGGATTCCATCATCCCTGTGAATATTCCCATATCCTGTGATCTCTACCCTGCTGCAGGGCCAGGATTCCATCATCCCTGTGAATATTCCCATATCCTGTGATCTCTACCCTGCTGCAGGGCCAGGATTCCATCATCCCTGTGAATATTCCCACATCCTGTGATCTCTACCCCGCTGCAGGGCCAGGATTCCATCATCCCTGTGAATATTCCAGTGTCCTGTGACCTCTACCCTGCTGCAGGGCCAGGATTCCATCATCCCTGTGAATATTCCCATATCCTGTGATCTCTACCCCGCTGCAGGGCCAGGATTCCATCATCCCTGTGAATATTCCAGTGTCCTGTGACCTCTACCCTGCTGCAGGGCCAGGATTCCATCATCCCTGTGAATATTCCAGTGTCCTGTGACCTCTACCCTGCTGCAGGGCCAGGATTCCATCATCCCTGTGAATATTCCCATATCCTGTGATCTCTACCCTGCTGCAGGGCCAGGATTCCATCATCCCTGTGAGTCCCTCCAGCCTGGAATGTTCTGCTATCCCACGGTCCCTGCCCCTGGAGATGGACTCTGTGTCCTTCCCTGGCAGGGTCCCCAGGATGTCCCCATGTCCCCAGGATGTCCCCAGGCTGTCCCCAGGATGTCCCCATGTCCCCAGGCTGTCCCCAGGATGTCCCCATGTCCCCAGGATGTCCCCAGGATGTCCCCAGGATGTCCCCAGGATGTCCCCAGGATGTCCCCATGTCCCCAGGATGTTCCCAGGATGTCCCCAGGATGTCCCCATGTCCCCAGGATGTCCCCATGTCCCCAGGCTGTCCCCAGGATGTCCCCAGGATGTCCCCAGGATGTCCCCAGGATGTCCCCATGTCCCCAGGATGTTCCCAGGATGTCCCTATGTCCCCAGGTTGTCCCCAGGATGTCCCCATGTCCCCAGGATGTCCCCAGGCTGTCCCCAGGATGTCCCCAGGATGTCCCCATGTCCCCAGGATGTCCCCAGGATGTCCCCAGGATGTCCCCAGGATGTCCCCATGTCCCCAGGATGTCCCCAGGATGTCCCCAGGATGTCCCCATGTCCCCAGGCTGTCCCCAGGCTGTCCCCAGGATGTCCCCAGGATGTCCCCATGTCCCCAGGATGTTCCCAGGATGTCCCCAGGATGTCCCCATGTCCCCAGGATGTCCCCAGGCTGTCCCCAGGATGTCCCCATGTCCCCAGGATGTCCCCATGTCCCCAGGCTGTCCCCAGGGTGTTCCCAGGCTGTCCCCAGGCTGTCCCCAGGATGTCCCCAGGATGTCCCCAGGCTGTCCCCAGGATGTCCCCAGGATGTCCCCAGGATGTCCCCATGTCCCCAGGATGTCCCCAGGATGTCCCCAGGATGTCCCCATGTCCCCAGGATGTCCCCAGGATGTCCCCAGGATGTCCCCAGGATGTCCCCAGGATGTCCCCAGGATGTCCCCATGTCCCCAGGATGTCCCCAGGATGTCCCCAGGATGTCCCCAGGATGTCCCCAGGATGTCCCCAGGATGTCCCCATGTCCCCAGGATGTCCCCAGGATGTCCCCAGGATGTCCCCAGGATGTCCCCAGGATGTCCCCAGGATGTCCCCATGTCCCCAGGATGTCCCCAGGATGTCCCCAGGATGTCCCCAGGATGTCCCCAGGATGTCCCCATGTCCCCAGGATGTCCCCAGGATGTCCCCAGGATGTCCCCATGTCCCCAGGATGTCCCCATGTCCCCAGGCTGTCCCCAGGCTGTCCCCAGGCTGTCCCCAGGATGTCCCCAGGCTGTCCCCAGGATGTCCCCATGTCCCCAGGATGTCCCCAGGATGTCCCCAGGATGTTCCCAGGATGTCCCCAGGATGTCCCCAGGATGTCCCCATGTCCCCAGGCTGTCCCCAGGATGTCCCCAGGCTGTCCCCAGGATGTCCCCAGGATGTCCCCAGGATGTCCCCATGTCCCCAGGCTGTCCCCAGGATGTCCCCAGGATGTTCCCAGGATGTCCCCATGTCCCCAGGATGTCCCCAGGATGTCCCCAGGATGTCCCCATGTCCCCAGGCTGTCCCCAGGATGTCCCCATGTCCCCAGGATATCCCCAGGATGTCCCCAGGATGTCCCCAGGCTGTCCCCAGGATGTCCCCAGGCTGTCCCCAGGATGTCCCCATGTCCCCAGGATGTCCCCAGGATGTCCCCAGGATGTTCCCAGGATGTCCCCAGGATGTCCCCAGGATGTCCCCATGTCCCCAGGCTGTCCCCAGGATGTCCCCAGGCTGTCCCCAGGATGTCCCCAGGATGTCCCCAGGATGTCCCCATGTCCCCAGGCTGTCCCCAGGATGTCCCCATGTCCCCAGGATGTCCCCAGGATGTCCCCAGGATGTCCCCAGGCTGTCCCCAGGATGTCCCCATGTCCCCAGGATGTCCCCATGTCCCCAGGCTGTCCCCAGGATGTCCCCAGGATGTTCCCAGGATGTCCCCATGTCCCCAGGATGTCCCCATGTCCCCAAGATGTCCCCAGGATGTCCCCAAGATGTCCCCAGGATGTTCCCAGGCTGTCCCCAGGATGTCCCCATGTCCCCAGGATGTCCCCAGAATGTTCCCAGGCTGTCCCCAGGATGTCCCCAGGATGTTCCCAGGATGTCCCCATGTCCCCAGGCTGTCCCCAGGATGTCCCCATGTCCCCAGGATGTCCCCAGGCCACCTCTCCAGACTCTGCTGGCGGTCCCCAGGCAGTGTTGGTGGCTGGGAATGACAGAGGGTGACAATTCCCGGCTTCTCCGGAGGAACACCAAGCCCTGATGTGACATCTGAGCACAGAGCCACCAAACCCCATGAAGAGGGATTCGTTATTCCCCTGATTTGCATGTCTGAACGAGCCCCAGTGTGATTATCCCTCGGTGCTGGGGGGAGCCAATGCCACGGGGCCTTGTTCAAAAACAGCCTGGATAAATATTGTTAAAAATAAATGCATAACGTTAATTCTCCATCCTTCATCTCGCTGTTTATTTAATGCTCTAAAAAGCTAATTACCACTAATTTTATTCTACATCTTCTTCAGGTCTCCCAGCCTCGGCGCTGGAAGATAAAAGAATTAATTGTTAATTAGCATCCCTTTCTGGGAGAACACTTTTTTCTTTATCAAAGATTACAAGAGGAAGGAGAAGGAGGGAGGGGGAAGGAACGGAGCTCTCGATATTTCTGCCAGAAATAAATGAGATTTTTATTTTTGTATTGAACAGCAGCACCGAGCTCTGACCTGGGCTGGGGAGGAGAGGGACGAGCTCGGGGTGGGACGGGAATAAAATCATCCCTGGGAGGGAGAGATCCGCTGGCTCCGGGTGCTGAACATGCTGGAATGGGAATGGGAATGGGAATGGAATGGAATGGAATGGAATGGGAATGGGAATGGAATGGGAATGGGAATGGAATGGAATGGAATGGGAATGGGAATGGGAATGGGAATGGAATGGAATGGAATGGAATGGAATGGAATGGAATGGAATGGAATGGAATGGGAATGGAATGGGAATGGGAATGGGAATGGAATGGAATGGGAATGGGAATGGGACAGGAATGGGAATGGGAATGGAATGGGAATGGGAATGGGAATGGGACAGGAATGGGAATGGAATGGGAATGGGAATGGGAATGGAATGGAATGGAATGGAATGGGAATGGAATGGGAATGGGAATGGAATGGGAATGGGAATGGGAATGGGAATGGGAATGGGAATGGGAATGGAATGGGAATGGAATGGGAATGGGAATGGGAATGGGAATGGAATGGAATGGAATGGAATGGGAATGGAATGGAATGGAATGGAATGGGAATGGGAATGGGAATGGAATGGAATGGAATGGAATGGAATGGAATGGAATGGAATGGAATGGAATGGGAATGGGAATGGAATGGGAATGGGAATGGAATGGGAATGGGAATGGGAATGGGAATGGGAATGGGAATGGGAATGGGAATGGAATGGGAATGGGAATGGAATGGGAATGGAATGGGAATGGGAATGGGACAGGAATGGGAATGGAATGGGAATGGGAATGGAATGGGAATGGGACAGGAATGGGAATGGAATGGGAATGGGAATGGGAATGGGAATGGGACAGGAATGGGAATGGAATGGGAATGGGAATGGAATGGGAATTAGGAATAGGGAATGGGAATGGGAATGGGACAGGAATGGGAATGGGAATGGGAATGGGAATGGGAATGGAATGGGAATGGGAATGGGAATGGGAATGGGACAGGGAATGGGACAGGAATGGGAATGGGAATGGGAATGGGAATGGGAATGGAATGGGAATGGAATGGGAATGGGAATGGGATGTTCCTGGAATCTGAGACAGTTGCAGAGCCTTGGAAATGACTCAGGGAGGCTCAGGCTGCATTTAGGGAAAGGTTCTTCCCCCAGAGGTGCTGGCACTGCCCAGGCTCCCCAGGGAATGGGCACGGCCCCGAGGCTGCCAGAGCTCCAGGGATGCCCAGGCTGGGGGTGCTGGGGTCCAGGAGCTGCATCCACGATCCTGTGGATCCTGTGGGTTCCCTCCCACTCAGGACATTCCAAGATTCTCCGAGGGGCAGTGCCGAGCTGGGTTTAACCCCAACAGAAATTCCCTTGCCCGTGTTCCCGGGTTTTCAGCCATCCCTTGGCTCCAATCCCCCATTCCCTTTCCCCGGAGCCTCCTCTGTCACCTGTCGCGATGGGAACGCTGCGTTTGCAGGCCCTGGGATGTTTTCAGAGGTGTTTTTCTCTCCAGCTGATTGGAAATGTTGGTGAACTTTTAATTTGTGACAATGAAGTGGAAACTCCGCCGCCTCCGTATTTACATAAATTAGGGAGACTTTGCACACAAACGTTTCCTAGAAGAGGAGACAGAAAGGAAACAATTTCAGGATGAGTTTTCTGCTCAGAATATTCATGAAGTGAGGAACAAAAACATGGAGAGTGACTGGGGAGTGTTGTCAAAACACAGAATTAGGGTCAGAGGGGTGGGGACGGTTCATGAACCTGTCCTGGGAAAGGCTGGGAGAGCCAGGGGGGCTCACCTGGAGAGGAGAAAGATCCAGGGAGAGCCCAGAGGACACAGGGGATGGGATGGGATCCATGGGATGGGATGGGATGGGATGGGATGGGATGGGATGGGATGGGATGGGATGGGATGGGATGGGATGGGATGGGATGGGATGGGATGGGATCCATGGGATGGGATGGGATGGGATGGGATGGGATGGGATGGGATGGGATGGGATGGGATGGGATGGGATGGGATGGGATGGGATGGGATGGGATGGGATGGGATGGGATGGGATGGGATGGGATGGAGTTCCCCAGGGGCAGGGGACAGTCCCTGCCCCGTGTCCCTGCCCGGCTGCAGGAGCTGCTGGATGATTCCTCCTGCCCGTTTATTCGGGAGAGCAGCCAGAGGTGATCCCAGCGCTCCCCACAGTGAGGATTGTTCCAGAACATCGCCCCTTTCCCAGCAGGAGTTCATCTCACCGTGCCCCTGGCTGTAATTAGCACAGCAATTAGCACAGTCCCGGCCAGGCCCTGCTCTCCATGGCTCATTTTCCATCCCTCTGGTGATTCCCTGGCTGCTGGCAGGGGCTG
The DNA here is from genome assembly GCA_038429875.1 of Poecile montanus. NCBI lineage: Eukaryota > Metazoa > Chordata > Aves > Passeriformes > Paridae > Poecile > Poecile montanus. The sequence goes on from CM076525.1 coordinate 5,198,614, forward strand.
TTTCCCACCTCAGAGAGGTTTTACCTGGAAAAGGAGCCCCCAGGTGAGCCAGGAGAAGGGAAGCACAGCTCCACTGGGATAATTCTGCACAAGGATTTCCCCACGTGGATGTGGCCCCAAGGGGTCCCTGGAGAGGAGATAAATCCACTGTCAGGCCCAGGAGTCGGGAACATCCTTCTCCCTCAAACAGCACCACTCTGGAATCATTGTTTCTGCAGCAAAATCTGCAGCTGGATTTTCCAGGGCTTGGTGGGATCTGAGGGCTCTTCCACAGGGACAAAGCCTCCCACGGGCAAGCCCTGTCCAGCTCCAGGCAGATTGAGAATCCAGCCAGATCGAGAATCCAGGCAGATCAAGAATCCAGCCAGATCCAGAATCCAGCCAGATCCAGAATCCAGCCAGATCGAGAACCCAGCCAGATCTAGAATCCAGCCAGATGGAGAATCCAGGCAGATCCAGAATCCAGCCAGATCCAGAATCCAGGCAGATCAAGAATTCAGGCAGATCGAGAATCCAGCCAGATCGAGAATCCAGCCAGATCCAGAATCCAGGCAGATCCAGAATCCAGGCAGATGGAGAATCCAGCCAGATGGAGAATCCAGCCAGATCCAGAATCCAGGCAGATCCAGAATCCAGCCAGATCCAGAACCCAGCCAGATGGAGAATCCAGGCAGATGGAGAATCCAGGCAGATCCAGAATGGAGGGAGTCACGAGCCCCTCTGCCAGCCCCTACAAACTGTGGGGATCTGGTGATTCAACACCAAGGTCAGGCTGCCCTTTGCTGCTCCTCAGCCATTCCCTGCATCCAGAGCCTGGAACAGCGCTGGGAAAACACCAGAAAGCGATGGGAGCCAGGCACTGGCGGACTGTCACCTTCACCAAGCGGCAAAGTGAAGGAATATTTTTATTCCAGGTTTATTCCTGCCAGCTGAACACTTGTCTGAAGCCACCGGGCTGGCTCAGAGCTCGGTTCCATTCCCCCGCTCCTGTTCGAGGTGTTACAGGTTCAGAACTGGAGGCATTTTTGGGGAATTGATAACTGGGAGGTGCTGGGAGGGGAGGATTGAGCCTGATCCCAGGGAAAGCCTCGGCTGTCCCAGCACGGGGACAACAAACACGGCCATAAATGCCAATAAAACCAAAAGACTCCGTTTTTCCTGGAGATGGATCCCGGGAAGGGCTTGGTGAGGATGGGGGTGATTGGTCCCTCCTGGACACTCCCTGCAGGAGCTGCACTCTGGGTGAGTTCCAGGGAGAGATAAATAAATAAACCCATTTTGATCGGCTTTGTTTTGTCCACAGGAAACGAAGGCTGGGAGAGAAAATCTATGGCTCTTCCTTTTATTGCCGTCATTCCCGATAGCTGGGAGATGGGAACGGGGAAATTTATCCAGGGAATGATGGGCTCTGCTCTGTCAGAGGCTTCACAGGTAAATAAACAAGTTTTATTGGCTGCTCTTACATCTCGATGTAGCATTTAATGGATGTATTAAACACTGATCCAGCTGCCAGATATCCCAAGGAAATATTGAGCACATCCCAGCCCAGCCCAGCAATGTCACAACAGATCTGCATTTCCCTAATGGGAACGAGGTTTGCTCCCATAAAGCACCCCGAGCTTTCCCGGCTGATTTCCTGCCAGCCACTGCTGCCCCCGTCACGCCAAGACTGTGCAATTCCTCCCAAGTGACCTTCATTCCCTCCTGGCTGGGGAAAGCAGGGATTGGGATGGAAATCCGGGATGGGGAAGGCCTTGGATGAAGAAATCCAAACAGAAGGACTCTTGAACAGCCCAGGGGAGCTCCTCAGGCCAAGGGGACGCAGGACCCACCCAGTACCAAAATAAAAGATCCCAGCAAATAAAGGCAGAGCCCTGTGGATGCAGAGCTGATGGGCAAACACAGAAATAAAAAAGAAACAGGATTAAAGGAGGCAGAGTCACCACAGCTCTGTCCCAGACCATCCCCAGGTGATCCAGGCTGGACTTTCCCAAACCTGAGCACAGGAAATTCAGTCCCAAACCTGAGCACAGGAAATTCAGTCCCAAACCATCCCCAGGTGATCCAGGCTGAACTTTTCCTGCCATGTCCAGGCTCTCTCACAGACTCTGGAGTGACTTGGGTAAAGATTCTGGTTGCTCCACTGTGAGGATTTTTTTGTGTGTGCACTGAATTGTTGATTCATTTAAACATCTCCAAATCTCTGGCCATCCATGGTGGAAGGGAAAACAACTTCTCCAGGGTGCTCAGCTCTCCATGACCAGCCCAGCCTGAGCTGGAGATGCTTTTCCCAAATCCAGGGCTCAAGAGACCCTCCCCAGCCTCAGGATAAAACACAGCCAGGGCTCAGCAGCTGCCTGTGCTCTCTAAAAGTGTCCAGAGTGAAGGGAAATAATCAGAATTCCTGGGGGTTTCCCTACACAGCCACAGAATTGACTCTAAAAAGACCCATCCTAAAGCCCAAACGTTTTCTCTGCCTTCCTGGGGATCCTGAGGAGGAATGTCCCAACCTGGCTCGAGTTCTGCCCCTCGTGTCTTCTTCCTCATGGAACCAGTGCCTGGAATTCCCAGGGAGCTCTGGGCTGGAGGGACTGGAGCTCCCATGGAAATGCAGCTCCAATTCCCTGATGGGGAATTTTCCTGAGAAAAGCCTCCGTGAGAACCCCAAATTCCTGGGGCTACACCCACACAACAAAACTTCGGGAAAGAGGGAGAGAGGCAAAGCCCAGAGAAGGCAGAGGATGAAAAATGCATCAAACATCGAGGAGAGATGAACAGATAAGAGAAACAAAATAAAAACAAGGAGCAAAGGGAGGATCTGAAGAAAATTCTTTCTGATACAGTGCTCAGTAATAAATAAAATATGTTTCACCACAATATGCTCCAGCAACTGGCTCTGGGCTGTTCCTTCTGTCTCATACAAAGTTCCCAGTGCTGATTAAATTCATCAGAGCCAGGCCTCTGCTGCCTGGAGCTGCTTGCTCTCCTCAAACCCTGGCGCTGCAGAGCTGCTGCGGGGGTTTCATTTGGAGCTGTTCTCGGCGTGGGTTTCAGAGCAGATCTGATCACCACGCTAATGCCGCTGTCCTGCTCTACTCCCAGCTCTTTTCTCCTCCACAAACACCCCAGGAGAGGTTTTCCAGGATGAAACAAGGGATAAACATTCCCAGCACCAAAGCCAGCAGATTTTCCCATCATGTTGGGTGCCTGAGTTTCCCCGTTCCCATTCCAGAGGTCGGAATCCCTCAGGGAGGTCCCTGCAGGTGAAGCTGGGGGTGGCTCCAGCCTGGCTCACCTGTGGCACTCAGGGACTCCACTCTCAGCTGCTTGGGTTGGGCTCAGGGGCTTCATTCCGGTTTTTCCTTCAGCAGCGGGGCTGGAGCAGCAGGAGAATGGTCTGGAGAGCTCCTGAGCTCAGCCCGGAGAAAAGGAGCCTCAGGTTGGATATTGGGGAAAATTCCTTCACTGAAAGGTGGATCAAGACCTGGAACAGCTGTCCAGGGCTCTGGAATGACCCTGGGCTCAATCTGATCTCATCTGTGGAATGACCCTGGGATGAATCTGATCCCCCCCCCCAGTATCCAGGGCTCTGGAATGACCCTGGGATGAATCTGATCCCAGCTCTGGAATGACCCTGGGATCAATCTGATCCCAGCTCTGGAATGACCCTGGGATCAATCTGATCTCAGCTCTGGAATGACCCTGGACTCAGTTCCCAGCTGGATCCCAGCCCAGCACTGCCCAGCCTGTGGCCACCAGCCCAGCGCTGCCCAGCCTGTGGCCACCAGCCCAGCACTGCCCAGCCTGTGGCCACCAGCCCAGCACGGCCCAGCCTGTGGCCACCAGCCCAGCACTGCCCAGCCTGTGGCCACCAGCCCAGCACTGCCCAGCCTGTGGCCACCAGCCCAGCGCTGCCCAGCCTGTGGCCACCAGCCCAGCACTGCCCAGCCTGTGGCCACCAGCCCAGCACTGCCCAGCCTGTGGCCACCAGCCCGTCACCAGCAGGTCCCAGAGCTCAGGCTGAGCCCCAGGCTGGGCTCTGTCCCCTCTCTGCTCCCAGCCCCACCTCTGGGTGTCGGGGAAGGCTCTGGGAGCTGCAGGGGAACGGTGCCAGCGCTGGGGACAGCCCTGCAGGGCTCCAGCTGTGCCAGGGCAGGGACAGCTGCCACAACAGCTGCAGAAAAACCCTGAGAGTGACCTTAAACCAAAGGGAAGGCAGAGCTCTGGATAAAACCTGGGTTTGCCACAGGGGAAAAAAACCCTAACGAGGAGGCTGAGCCAGGAATGAGTGACCGGGAGGGAATAAAGGAGATTTAAATTCCCAGGGACTCCTGGCACCATTAGATCAGAGCTGCAGGGTCCAGATCTGATTTTTGATGATTCTCGACCTTCAGACTGGCGTGGCCAGAAGGAAATTCCAGGTGCAGAGCTGTGGGAATAGAGGGAAGCAAAGCCTGGGTCTGTCACCCCTTGCCAGCCAGGATCAGGGCAAAGGGACCCCCTTGAACCTCTGTTTTTAATTCTTTATTGAATTTATTGAATCGATTCTATTGAATAGAATTCTTTATTCTTCAAGGAATTAATGGAAACATTGATTCCTTGAAGAATTAAAGGCAAGAGCAGCTCAAGGTAAGTAGAGGGACAGATTCCTACCAGGAATACAGGAGCAGTTTCCCCTTTCAGTCCAAGGTGAGTTGGGAAATTGCTCTCCTTTCTTCTGCAAGTACAATTTTTAAAAAGTCCTAAATTGGATTAAAGTTTAATTTTAAGAATGTCCTCTGTTTTCAAATTCTTGATTGAATTACCCTTTAAAAATTAAATTGCAATCCTTTAGGAGTTATTGATTCCGAAGGAGGGAAATGCCAATAGGACCATTCCAGCCTGAAACGCTGCCCATCAAATCGACATCAGGCTTTCAGTTTGCCCGAAGAACTCCTGGGAGCTGCTTCCCGAGGCTTTCCCAGCGCCACTCGGGCAGGGCCAGGGCTGCGAGGGGCCTCATCCCCAGCCCTGCACAGAGACAGAGCCCCAGGACAATTCCTGGGCACCCCTGGCTACGGAACCGCCCTTGCAGGAGTGCAGAAATGTTTATTGAAACGTTTATTATTTTAATGTTGATGTTTATTTCCTTGGGCTCAGCCCAGGAACCCTTTGGGATGGAAGATCCTTTATCCCGTGTCTCCTGTGGCTGCAGAGGGCTCAGGAATTGCGGGGGTGCAGCGCTGGGGATGTGCAGAGCCCCCAGCCCGAGCTGCCCTGGCGCTCCCTGGATTCCCTCCCAGCCCCGGGATGGAGCCTCAGGATCAGCCCCAAACACCCCCTGCCCAAATCACACCCCCAGCAGCACTGGAGGCAGAGCGAGAGAAGAAATAAACCTTCCATTAAGTCTCGGCTCGCTTTCTTTGAGTAAAAACAGCAGCACGACAAAAAGCCGGAGTGAATAGAGCTCCCAAGACATAAACACGGGCTGGATAATTCCCATTCCCCCCGGGAACAAAAGGTTGCGGCTCCTGAATGGAGGCACTGTTGGGAAAGCACTTGAAAAGGGAATGAATCAATGAACGCCTTTGATGGTTTGAATGTCCCGCTATCTGAAACACAAGCGCGGCTTTAATGGGGAGATAATTCAGTTTACTGAATCCAATTACACCTAATTGCCTTTTCCCCTTTCTTCTCCCCCCGTTTGAGCTGCTGCTGGATCCGGGGCTGGGCTCCTGCCTCTGCCAGATGTGGCGGTGCCAGGTGTGGCGGTGCCAGGTGTGGCTGTTCCAGATGTGGCTGTTCCAGATGTGGCTGTGCCAGGTGTGGCGGTGCCAGATGTGGCTGTGGCAGATGTGGCTGTGCCAGATGTGGCGGTGCCAGATGTGGCGGTGCCAGATGTGGCTGTTCCAGATGTGGCTGTGCCGGCTCTGGCTGTGCTGGCTGTTCCAGATGTGGCTGTTCCAGATGTGGCTGTTCCAGATGTGGCTGTGCCGGCTGTGCCAGATGTGGCTGTGTTGGCTGTTCCAGATGTGGCGGTGCCAGATGTGGCTGTACCAGATGTGGCTGTGTTGTCTCTGCCAGGTGTGGCTGTGCCGGCTCTGTCTGTGCTGGCTGTGCCAGATGTGGCTGTGGCAGATGTGGCTGTGGCAGATGTGGCTGTGGCAGATGTGGCTGTGCTGGCTCTGTCTGTGGAGCTCTCCCCTCCTCATCACGGGAGAGGGAGGGAGGGAGGGAGGGAGGGAGGGTTGGGAAGGAGGGAAGGATGGGAAGGAGGGATGGGAGGCTCCGGGAGGGAGGAGAGGGAACGATAGGAAGGAGGGATGGGAAGGAGGGAAGGATGGGAAGGAGAGGAGACTCTGGGAGGGAGGGATGGATGGGAAGGAGGGAAGGAGAGGAGGCTCCGGGAGGGAGGGAGGGATGGGAAGGAGGGATGGGAAGGAGGGAAGGAGGAAAGGATGGGAAGGAGGGGAGGGAAGGATGGGAGGGATGGATGGGAAGGAGAGGAGGCTCCGGGAGGGAGGGAAGGATGGGAAGGAGGGATGGGAAGGAGGGAAGGAGGGATGGGAGGGAAGGATGGGAAGGAGGGAAGGAGGGATGGGAGGGAAGGATGGGAGGATGGGAAGGAGGGGAGGCTCCGGGAGGAGCCCAGGAGATGGGAATGCGGCCGAATCCCGAATCCACACTCCGGCTGTGTTTGTCCGGCAGCTCCCGGGGGCTGAGCTGAGCCCGGAGGTGTTCGGGAATCAGGGGGAGGATGAAATCCCTGTGCTGAGAGCAGCCATCGCTCATCCCGAACATTCCTTCCCCAGCATCCATCCCGCAGTCTGGCACCTGCTGCCGGGAGATGAATCACCATCAGCCACCTCAGCCGGGGGACAACAATTAAAGGAGACTGAAACGGGCAGCATTTGAATTTATTGGCTTTTCACTCCTGCCTGGCAGCCTCCCTGAGGAGGACGGAGAGTGCCGGGAGCTCTGCAGAGCCCGGGTGGTGGAGGAGAGGAAAATCCAGAGGTTTCCATCAGCTCCGGCCGGGACAGAGGCATTTGAAGCTTTCTGCTGCTCTTTTTGGGGTTTATGAGAGAAAGCCCTGGATTTGTGTGGGAGCTGGAGGATCAAGGGGCGTTCACAATCAGCTCCGGGGGAAGTTCGGCTGCTGGAAAAGCTGCACTGGTGAAGAACTATTAATTGAAACCCCCAGTTAATGCACAGCTGCCAATAACGGCTGCGTTATGGAGAAAATCCATTTAATTTTTAATTATCCCCATCCAAACAAATGCAAGGTGTTAAATGTGTCACCTCCAGCAAAGCTCAGATGCTTTTTGCAACCTAAAAAAAGCTGAAATTCTCTTGCACATCTCTGAAGAGAGCCCAGCCACTGAGCAGCAGCTGCAAGGGGGTGCTGTGAGGCAGAAACACTCGCAGCTCCAGCCATAAATGCTGCCAGCTTTATTCTGATTTTACTTTTTCCCAGGACAAACTGATAAATTAGAAGGCTCAAGAAGAGCCTGGCCAAAAAAAAAAAAAAAAATGGAAATAGTGAGATAAAAAGCAAGTGCTGGGTGAAGGAGTTGCAGGGCTGGAATATGGAGGTGCCAGAGTGGGGAAGCAGAAGCTTTTTAAAAATCAATAAGAAATGTGAGTGGCAATGGGTGTGGGAGGCAGTGCCAGCCTGCCCTGGGGATGTTCCTCTGTGTCCCACTGTGACATTCCCTCAGGAACCCAAATCCAGCGGGATCTGGCTGCTGGGCTGTGAATTCCTCTCAAAATAACCCCAAAGCTCCCAAAAACAGCCCCCAAACCTCCTGAAACCCTGCAGTGCACAACGCACAAGAGACACTCCCAGGGAGGGAGGGAGGGAGAGAAGAGCTCGGGGGCTTGAACTCCTGAAAACCATTTGTCTGGCAAATTAATTGCCGTTAATTAATCAACAACGTTCATTAAGGCTGCACAGAAGGGTGGAGGGAGGGAGGAGGCTGTGCAGGGTGGGGGCAGGAGAGCACCACAGGACCGGGAAATGTAAAACCAGGGAGAACGGGTGGGAAATAACTCCAGTGAACGTTTCCTGGGACCTGCCGTGCTCCTGGCCGGGTTTATCTCTGTGTTTGGGGAAGAAATGGCCAATTCTGGGGTCTGGATGTGCCAGGGGGGCGGGCAGGGGCTGGAGGGGCACAGCAGCGAGACCCAGCCCTGGCAGGAGGCTCCTTCCCCAAATTTGTGTCCCTAATTAGGCCCAGGAGCTCTCCTGGAAGAGCTCCTGGTATTCCCAGAGCTGGGATGAGACTCCTGGAGAGCTCCTGGTATTCCCAGAGCTGGGATGAGACTCCTGGAGAGCTCCTGGTATTCCCAGAGCTGGGATGAGACTCTCGATGAGCTCCTGGTATTCCCAGAGCTGGGATGAGACTCCTGGAGAGCTCCTGGTATTCCCAGAGCTGGGATGAGACTCCTGGAGAGCTCCTGGTATTCCCAGAGCTGGGATGAGACTCCTGGAGAGCTCCTGGTATTCCCAGAGCTGGGATGAGACTCCTGGAGAGCTCCTGGTATTCCCAGAGCTGGGATGAGACTCCTGGAGAGCTCCTGGTATTCCCAGAGCTGGGCTGAGACTCTCGATGAGCTCCTGGTATTCCCAGAGCTGGGATGAGACTCTCGATGAGCTCCTGGTATTCCCAGAGCTGGGGTGAGACTCCTGGAGAGCTCCTGGTATTCCCAGAGCTGGGATGAGACTCCTGGAGAGCTCCTGGTATTCCCAGAGCTGGGCTGAGACTCTCGATGAGCTTCTGGTATTCCCAGAGCTGGGATGAGACTCCTGGAGAGCTCCTGGTGCTCTCTGCTCTTCCCCAGGATGCTGCAGAGAGGCTTTGGTTGATTTTATCAGCCGTGGCAGAAGAAGAGTTAAATACCTGATGAGGTGATTGGAATTCCTCCCGTTTTCAGGGAGTCTGGAATTCCCATCTCAAGTGGAAATTCCAACAGTTCCAAATGATGGAAGCTTCAGCAGCGCTGGGAAATGTTTGGGTGTCTCTTTTCCCCCCTTGTCGTTTCTCCTCTTGCAGCAGCTCTGTTCCCTCATCAGGGATGTCAGTAAGGAATCCTTTCCCCTCGGGATTTCTGCCCCATTTTTACAGACCTGAGAGTCTCCCTGGGGTGATTAAACAGGCAAACACTGGTTTGCATCATTACAGACCTGGGGAGACTCAGCAAATGCATTTTCCCCTGTTTGCCATAATTATCTCTTCCTTTAGAAAATCCAGGTCTTTCTCCTTCAGCAGACATTTTTATTTACAAATCAGATGCTCTGGAAATAGAACTCTCACCTTAAATAAATTCCCAGGGTATCCTGAGCTGCATCTCCGTGTGCTGGAAATTATAAAAGAAATCAGATCCTGAAATTATGAGAAAAGCCTTTGAAACTTTAAGGAAAAAACGCACAAAACTTGAAAAAATAAGCAACCAGGGCAATTTATTCCATGTAAAGTTTCATGGAAAATCGGGATTTTTCCCTGGAAGTCCAAGCAGTGTCTTTGCCTCCACAAATTCACAGTGGTCAGCAATGATCTCCCAGCTATATCCTCCTGATTTTGAAAGGACACCATCCTCACTTTCCATGGATTTCCTGAGGATGGAACTGGAACCACTGGAACGAGGGCCGTGCTTGGTTTGCATCCTGGAAATGCCCTGGAGGGGAATCCTGGCTCCTGGAAATCTGTGGGAGGCTTGGAATTCCCTCCAGGAATTCCCCACAGGAATAGGGGAGGAAGAATCATCCCCCGAAATTGGCACAGCGAGGTTTTGAGAGCTGGAGGCAGGAGCTGTGGGGGATTTTAATGCTCTTTTTTGCCTTGCTGAGGGCAGCTCACAGAGCTCTGGCTCAGGAAATGAGAAACCCCCAGGGGCTCCTTCATCCTTCCCATCCTCATTCCCGGGGCTGCCCTCGCCCTGCTCCATCATTTGGGCTCTTTTTGGTGGGATTGGATTGCAGGAGAAGGAGGGAAAAGCCTGGCCCCAGGCACAGCTTGGGGTTCTTGGGGTGTCTGGGCAGGATTCCCGATCCAGGATTCCAGGGCTTGGACTCCCGATCCTCCCACTCAAGGTATTCAGGATCCAGGGATCCCCAGCTATCAGCAGCCGCTTTTCCTGGGTGCAGGGAAGTTTTCCTGTGCTTCCCCTGCCGAGGAGGGCAGGCAGCAGCTCTGATGTTAAAGCAGAATCCTGCCCTTGTCCCGGGGAGAGCCGAGCCCGGGCTCTTTATCTGGGGACACATTTTGATTAAAAGCCCAGCACACGTTCCCACCGCTCTCCCTCCCCTTCTTCTCCTGGCCCTGTAGCCCATTTGCAATTAAATTGAGTCTCGTTACCCTCCAAACTGAGAGAAGCTGCTCTGAAAATTATGAGTAGGAGTCTCTCTACCTTTTGACAAATTATTTTCTAATGAAAAACATCTGCTCGGGCTACGAGGGTTCACCCGTCTTTATTTCTGCCTGATGCAAATGTGGTTTTGTTCCGCAGATTGCAGAGCGGGGCTTTGGTCCTGCAGCCAGAAGGGACAAGCAGGGAGTGATAAAATGCAGCAAAGCTGGGGGAGCAGCATCATCATCCTCCCCTTTCATGATCCTGCTTCCTCCAGGTGTGAGAGCGCGGCACCTGCCGGCTGCTGCTGCTCCAGATGGGCTGGAATTGTCTCTCCATGAGCTGCAGGATGGGATCCATGGCCAGGAGCAGCTGAACTCCACGAGGGCTGCAGGAACAGAGCCACAGCTCCTGCAGGGAGTTTGGAAAATGGGATCAAACTCCCAAGAGACGCCCGGGGGTGTTTGGCTAACGGAGATACGGAAGGAACGGAGCTGTGGGATTGTTGAAGCTGGGAAAGAGCTCCAGGATCATCGAGTCTGAGCTGAGATGGATCCAGCCCTCAGTGCCACCTCCAGGAATTCCTTGGGCACCTCCAGGGATGGGGACTCCAAACCCTCCCTGATCCCCTTTCCATGGGGAAATTCCTGCTGCTGTCCCCCCTGAGTTCCCTCTCCTCCTGTCCCTGTTCCTGGGATCCATTCCCCTCTCCACAGGGATTCCATCTTCATCCAGGGCTCTGACGAAGGGAGGCTGAGCTGCAGAGCAATTTTTAGCTCCCTGTTCCTGTGGCTGCCAGGGACAGGTTCAGAAGGTCCTTTCTGGTTATTTTTGTTGAAGGATGGGGGTAATTCACCCTGGGCACACATTCTCAGTTCACAGCTGCCAGAGAGCTGGCCAAGATGAACAACAGATGAACTCCCACAGAGTTGTTCACCAACAGAGTCACCACGAGGTGAGTGAGGTTTGGGAAAGATGAACAGCTCCCACCAGCTCTAACAGAGTCACCACGAGGTGAGTGAGGAAGGTTTGGAAAAGATGAACAGCTCCCACCAGCACCAACAGAGTCACCACGAGGTGAGGAAGGTTTGGAAAAGATGAACAGCTCCCACCAGCACCAACAGAGTCACCACGAGGTGAGTGAGTGAGGAAGGTTTGGAAAAGATGAACAGCTCCCACCAGCTCTAACAGAGTCACCACGAGGTGAGGAAGGTCTGGGAAAGATGAACAGCTCCCACCAGCACCAACAGAGTCACCACGAGGTGAGGGAGGAAGGTTTGGGAAAGATGAACAGCTCCCACCAGCACCAACAGAGTCACCACGAGGTGAGGGAGGAAGGTTTGGGAAAGATGAACAGCTCCCACCAGCACCAACAGAGTCACCACGAGGTGAGGAAGGTTTGGCCAAGATGAACAGCTCCCACCAGCTCTAACAGAGTCACCACGAGGTGAGGAAGGTTTGGAAAAGATGAACAGCTCCCACCAGCTCTAACAGAGTCACCACGAGGTGAGGAAGGTTTGGAAAAGATGAACAGCTCCCACCAGCACCAACAGAGTCACCACGAGGTGAGGAAGCTTCGGCTCCATCTCCTGAGCAGCTGATGAGGCTGTCAGAGCACAAATGCCTCTCCATCCTCTAACACGAACCATTATGGATCTAAAGCCTCCCCCTGGCTCTGGGCTCTGGATCTCAGCAGCTGGGAAAGAGCAAATTCCCCGTCTGGGTTTGCCTGCAGCTCCTGCAGCTCCGGGCTCATCCCCTGGGCCCTGCTGCTCCTGGCTCTGCTGAGCTCCCACAGCTCCTGGGATTTATTCCTGGGGGATCTGACCCCTCTCTGGATGGGGTCACCAGTCCCTTGTCGCCACTTTCCCTGGAGCCTGGAGGGGCCTCCATCACCAGGATTCCCAAATGTGGCACCCTGGTGACAATCCCCCAGGATTTAAAGCCGTGGGAAGGAATGAAGTGGGGAAAAGCAGTGGTGCTGTTGTAGAAATAAATAAAAAAAAAAGTTTAAAAAGGAAACTAAAGACATTTGAGAATTGTGGTTCCTACAGGCAGGAAATGGGAGAGCCAAGGCCACATTTCCCGGAGCGTTTTGGGCTCCTGTGTGGAGCAGGGAAGTGGGGATGGAATCATCCCTAAAGCTCCTCTGGCTTTCACCATTCCAGGAGCTGGGAGAGCTCTCCAGCAGGGCAGGCCTCAGGCAGGGGCTGCCCTGGGTTTTGGAAGGAATGTTTCTGTGGCCCTGTCCTATTGCCCTGAAAACTCAGCTTCTGAGCTTGCTGACATGGTTTTGTAAAGACTTTCCCAGGACAGTAACTATAAACATAGATATGTGCACATTCTTTCTGTTCCACGTCTTGTGACGGGCATCTCTCATGGCCAGTGCAGTGAGAAAGTGTTATCCTGACCATCCAATCCCTGGCTGTGGTCAGAAACCTGTAAATCCTGGGAGGAAAAACAAACTTTCTCTTCCTTTCCCCACACCTCGAGCTGTGTCTGTGTGATCTATTCATCTTCAGTGGTAACCCTGTCCCGCTGGGGAGACGAGGCTCTCGCATCCCTGCACTTGCCAGAGGATGAGGGAATCCCCGGGATCGGGAATTTCTCAGCCTTGGGGTGGCAGCAGCCAGCTTTGCCTGCTCTCCTGGGAAACTGCTCCTGCCAGGATTGCTCTGGAATTCCAGCCTGGAGAGACCCCAGCAGCGAACTGCAGCCACACCGAACACAAATCCCGAGGGGAAATGGAATCCCAAGGGCTCGGGGGAGGGAGGGATGGGAGGGATGGGAGGGATGGGAGGGATGGGATGGGAGGGATGGGAGGGATGGGATGGGAGGGATGGGAGGGATGGGAGGGATGGGAGGGATGGGAGGGATGGGAGGGATGGGAGGGAGGGATGGGAGGGAGGGAGGGAGGGATGGGAGGGATGGGAGGGAGGGATGGGAGGGATGGGAGGGAGGGATGGGAGGGATGGGAGGGATGGGAGGGAGGGATGGGAGGGAGGGAGGGAGGGAGGGATGGGAGGGATGGGAGGGATGGGAGGGAGGGATGGGAGGGAGGGATGGGAGGGATGGCAGGGAGGGAGGGAGGGAGGGAGGGAGAGCAGCAGAGCAGAACAGGCTGGAGCAGGGTGAGGGGCAGCAGCAGCACCCAGAGCAGCCTCCCCCAGCCCCTGGCTGACACCTCCGGCACTCAGATTATTTATCCCGCCTGTGCTTCTCTATTTAACACCTCACCAAGTCCATTACCCCCGGTGCCACTTCCACTTGGCCCTGGGATGGAAGGTGAAACCCAGACCTTGCAAGGGAGAGGCGATTTCCTTCCTCCTCGGATGCTTCTGCCTCCCACACGGTGTCACTTTGGCTAATCCATTTGTACAAGCTGACAAAAATCTGCCCGTTTCTCACCAGCGGCCCCTCTGTGAGTGTCACACTGAATTTGCTGAGTGGAGCAGGGAGGATGAGCCAGGGGAGCAAAGGGCTGCAGCTTGGTGGGGAACCAGCCTCACGCTGTGGGTGCTCTCCTGCTCCCAAAAGGAGCCTTTATTTCCCTCTTATTTGTGGTTTTGTTGTCCTGTTTGTATCGTCCTTGACACCCCCGAGACTGGAGCCCCCCTGACCTCGCCTCCTGTCCATGGTGTGTCCCCAGAGGGTGACATTTCAGTTCCCCCTTTGCTGCCACGTTGAAAAATAGATTTAAAATGATTAACTCTTCTGGCTGCACTTCTGCAGCTCAGCTTGCCCTGGCCTGCAGTGGGGAAAAGCTCCACACATCACAAAGGGAGCAGAGAAAATCAGGAATCCTAAACTGGGGAGTCCTGACAGGGATTCCCTGACCCAGTCCTGCAATCCCAACCCGGTGATCTCTCCAAGGGGAAGGATTGGGTGCAAACCTTCCCTTTTTGGGGACCAGAATCACGGGGAGGGGTTGGATCCACGCTGGGAGCTGCTTTTAGGGTGTTTTGAAGCCCATCCCACTAAAACCGGAGGAGTTTCCCTGCTCTGCCTTCCCTCAGCAGCCCAGGATTATTTATTGTGATACATAATTACATGGGGTGATACTGTAGCCAGCAGTTAATTAATGCTAATTGGATGTAAATTAATTAAGAACGGAGTTCGTCAAATTCGCTCGGTCCTCCCCCCGACTCCACCCAGCCCTGGAACAAAATCAGAGGAATTGGCCCCAGAAAATCATTAATTATGTGCAGATCCAGGCAGCTCCTCCTGTAGCAGGCACAGGGCAAAGCCCAGCTGGAAAAGGAGAGCTTGGGAGAGGAGAAAGAGGGACAGAGAGCACCGGGGCTGCAAATCCAGCTGGGATCTCCCAGCTCTGGAAGCCCTGGGAGCCTGGCTGTGCTCACACGCCGGATTTTGGCAGCTCAGCTCCCAGGTGGAGCTGGGGGAATCCAGCAGAGCTCTGCCCAGGGAGCTGGACGTGTCCTGGCCCAGGATCCCTGGGCATCAGGAGCTCCCTGAGCTGCTGGAACCTCTCCCAAAGGGCATTTCCAGAGCCCCTGGGTGTGAAACGGGCTGGACACGCCTCCAGACCCAGCACGGGGTTCTGTGAAATAATCTGACATCATCAGATGTGAGGACCTTTAATGATCCAGTCCTCAAGCAAACGCTCGCACTGATTGCAGCCCAGCACAAACCTGACCTTTTCCTACTCCTCATCCTCAAATCCTCCTCCTGCTGCTCCTGCACTGCTTGGGAGGTGTCTGCTCCTCTTGGAGCTGTCTCCCAGACAAAAGCTCTTCAAAAGAAATTTTCCATGTTAATTGCAAGATGTTAAAACATTAAAACAACCAAAAAAAAAAAAAAAAAAAAGAAAAGAAAAAAAGAAAAAGAAAAAAAATGTAGATTTTTCCAGCCAAGCCTGAAAATCAGCTCCACTTGTGTGCATTTCCAAAAGGCAGCTCCGCAGTGCCAATCATCCAAAGCGAGAGGGGGAAGATGTCAGCAAAATTCCCTGGATGCACAGAGCCGGTGAAAGGATCCACGGGCAGCCTGCTGTAATGGCAACTTTGCAGGGGCTATCAAAACTCTTTAGACATGGAGCTGAAACATGACAAAGCAGCCGAAAATAATGATTTGTGCTGTGAAGCAGAGGCTGGAGGAGCCCTGTGCAGCAGGGGAAGGATGCAAAGAGCTGTAGTTAACCCCAGAGCTCTGAGACAGGTGCAGCTCCAGGGGAGCCACAAATCACCGTGGAGGAAAATGGATTGCAGGCCTGGAATGATGTGAATCTTCCTCATTTAAATCTGCGTTGGAAGCACCGGAGCTGGGGAAGAAGAGGAGCAAAGCTGCCCTGAAACAGCCCAGCTCGGGTAGGAGCTGCCAGGTGGGGACAGGAGCATCCTGTCTCATCTCCTCCCTGAGGAGCCTGGACATGCTGGGAAGGGCAGGGGAGCTGCAGAAATTCCTGCAGAAATCATGGATGTGCCCGGGAAATGGGACCAGACTCCTTCCCTCGTGGTGGGCACAGCATCTCCCAGGCTGGGTCTGCTCTGGGTCCTTCTTGTCCTCTGTCCCTTTTGCCCCCGCTCTGCCTCAGCTCAGCTTTTCAGATGTTCACATGTGAGGTTTTCCCTTTTCCCGTTATCCAGGACTGAGCTCTCAGCTGTGGCAACACCTCATGGAAATGATCTGAAACTGCCAGGCTGGGAATTCTGTCAAAATCCTATTGAGAGAGAGACCACCAGTTTATTCACGACCCTTCACAGAAGTAAAAGTGAACATTGTTTATTTCTGTCTTTAGCACACCTTTTATAGGGTTCCACAGGGTCTGTGGGCTCAGCAAGTTACCATTGGCTAACACACACAGGTTTACATTCCTTCTCTTATACACAAGGATTTTGTTTTACTCTACTCTCTCTTCTGCAGGAAGGTTTCAAGGACTTTAGCCTTTAATATCATGACTTATTTCAAAGACTGGTTTGTGCAGACAGGCCTTTACTAATATATAAAATATAGCAACAAAATCCTGCAGCTCAAGTAAAACTTTACCTGAAGTTTCTAAATGAAAAACACAGGATAAAGTCTCTGGGGTTTCTGCTCCAGTTCTGCTCTAAAAACAGAGTTTGTGAGGGGTTTGTGTTTGTTTACCCTGGGATAGCACAAACCCCTGTGCTGGTCACCCCTCCCTGTGTCCCTCTGTGTCCCTCTGTGTCCCTCTGTGTCCCTCTGTGTCCCTCTGTGTCCCCAGCTGTGCTGGGACAGCCCTGCCTGCCTTCCCCCAGGCTCTCAGCTCTATGAACTCAGAATAAACAGCATTTTCAGCTGTCAGTTTGGGCCCACTGGCTGGAAACACAGGCCCAGCCTGGCAGGAGGAGATCCAAGCTTTGATAAGCTCTGATCTGCTTCAGAGAGGAACAGCAGAGAGGCTAAAGTGAAAAACCTGATAAGAAGAGAAAAACTGAGTTTTAAACCACTGAAGAGATTTTGAGGAGCAGGGAGGGAAGAGAGTGAGAAATAAAGCACTGGTGTTAAGGAGAGGTTGTTCAATAAAGATCCTCAGCCCTTTGGGGTGACAGAATCTGGAAAGACCTGAGGATGTCACATTTGATGCTGTCCCCAAGCACACCTGGAGCTCTCTGTGAGGAGGGGTTATCAGTGACACGACAGAGACAAGGATCAGAACAACTGCACGCCTTCCCACAGTAAATATCACTCAATATTGATTCTTCCCCCTGGGCTGCTCCAGCCAGGTCCTGGCAGCTCCACGTGTGCATCCAGCTCCTCTCCTGGGCAGCTGGAGACTCGGCGCTCCCCTCCTTTGTACCCCAAAGGATTCACATCTGGATCTGCAGCTGCAGCACGGCTGAAGGAGGAGGTGACGAGGCTGAGATCGGGTGTCACCGTCCCAGGGACAGGAGGTGACAGCTCTGTGTGACACACAGCAGCTTCCAGGACTTCTGGGAGGAAATGTTGGAAAAATCACATCAGAACGATCGACTGAACAGGTACAGGAGGAATTAAACGAGTGTGAGTGGGAATATGAACGGGGAATCGTTTTGAGTGACAAAATGTCCCTGTTCTTGTGGCAGGGCAGGGCTCCTTGGTGCCCCCAGCCCGCTCTGGGGGAGGACACCAGCCCTGGGGTGACACCCTGGGGACCCAGGGCAGGGCTGGGGATGAAGGGGACGGCTCCAGCAGCACAGCACAGGGTGGCACACAGGGCCAGAGGAGGGTGGCACCAGGTCAGAGCAGGTTTGTGTCCTCAGGCTGGCACCGATGAGATCTCTGCAAGCAGCCTCGGGTCCCTGTCCCTGTCCCCACCCTGGTGACTCAGAGCAGCCAAGGGGCCGAGCTGATGAAAAGATAACGAACAGCAAACGCCTCTGGGCGGATTCCTTTTCTCTTTGGGTGTCACATTGGCCCTTGGACCGTCACCACTTGGAGCTGCCACCCCTGAGGGAATCCGTGACCCACACGGGGGGGACCGAGCCCTGGCAAAGCCCGGGACACGAGCAGCAGCTCCACAGTGACAGCACCAGTGTGGCACCGGTGGGCCTGTCCCCAGCCCCAGGGTCAGGAGCAGGAGCAGGGTCAGGATCAGGGTCAGGAGCAGGATCAGGAGCAGGAGCAGGATCGGGATCCAGAATCAGGATCAGAATCAGGAGCAGGAGCAGGATCAGGATACAGGATCAGGGTCAGGGTCAGGGTCAGGATCAGGATCAGGGTCAGGGTCAGGGTCAGGATCAGGGTCAGGATCAGGGTCAGGATCAGGATCAGGGTCAGGGTCAGGATCAGGATCAGGATCAGGATCAGGGTCAGGGTCAGGATCAGGATCCAGGATCAGGATCAGGATCCAGGATCAGGATCAGGACCAGGACCAGGATCAGGATCAGGATCAGGATCAGGATCAGGATCAGGATACAGGATCAGGATACAGGATCCAGAATCAGGATCAGGATTCCCAGCCTGCCCTGACAGCCAGAAAAGCATGTTCTGATCTCTGTCTGGGCTGTGGGGTGACTTCAGCCTGCCCTGACAGTCAGAACAGCACATTTTGATCTCTGTCGGGGCTGTGGGGTGACTTCAGCCTGTCCTGACACTCAGAACAGCACATTTTGATCTCTGTCTGGGCTGTGGGGTGTTCCCAGCCTGTCCTGACAGTCAGAACAGCACATTTTGAGCTCTGTCTGGGCTGTGGGGTGTTTTCAGCCTGTCCTGACACTCAGAACAGCACATTTTGATCTCTCTCCGGGCTGTGGGGTGTTCCCAGCCTGTCCTGACAGTCAGAACAGCACATTTTGATCTCTGCCTGGGCTGTGGGATGTGACTTCAGCCTGTCCTGACAGTCAGAACAGCACATTTGGAGCCCTAGGTGTTCCCAGCCTGTCCTGACAGTCAGAACAGCACATTTTGATCTCTCTCCTGGCTGTGGGGTGTTCCCAGCCTGTCCTGACAGTCAGAACAGCACATTTTGATCTCTCTCCAGGCTGTGGGGTGTTTTCAGCCTGTCCTGACACTCAGAACAGCACATTTTGATCTCTGTCTGGGCTGTGGGGTGTTTTCAGCCTGTCCTGACAGTCAGAACAGCACATTTTGATCTCTGTCTGGGCTGTGGGGTGTTTTCAGCCTGTCCTGACACTCAGAACAGCACATTTTGATCTCTGTCTGGGCTGTGGGGTGTTCCCAGCCTGTCCTGACACTCAGAACAGCACATTTTGATCTCTGTCTGTGCTGTGGGGTGTTTTCAGCCTGTCCTGACAGTCTCACATCCCCTTTGGACACTCTGGAAGAGCTCTGCGCTCCTGTTGTCCCTCTGTGAGGAAGATGAATAGGAAATGACTGTCAGCAGTCACGGGGGAAGATCCATTTGTGCCAAAATGAGCTCCTGGGTGCCCCTGGCTGGCCCTGACCCGGGGACACCGTCCCTGTCCCCAGGGCTGGCTCTGTCCCCTCACTGCCACGTTCAGGGCACAAACAGCCCCACAGAACCCAGAGCTGCCCCGGGTCAGGCGCTTTTAATGGGGCTCCTTTAGGGCTTTGTTCTGTCTAATTCTGATTTTTAGCCTTGTCCTGCAGGAGAGCAGAGGAATAACCCTCAGGGTGATAAACCCTCCCCTCCCCTGCTCCCGTTTCCATCTCCTTTTCTGGGATGACTGTGGCTGTCCCAGGGTTGTGGTGCTCGGTGTTAGAGAAGAAAGTGTTTTATCATTAGTGAGGTTGATTCCAGGCAATTAGAGGGGGAACAACCATTGTGTCAGGACAAATGGAATAATTCCCGCTGCCTGATCCGTGCCCCGTCAGGAATCAGATCTTTTCCTCCCACGAATCTCCTGTCTTTACAGAAATAGAAAAGCCGTGAAACCCATCAAAAGCAGATTGGCAAAGTTCACTGGATTTCCCCCTCTTTCATAATCAAAAGTAATTGGAAATGCTACAGAGACTGTTAAAGTTAAATTTCCCCGGTGCTGAAGTGCACATCAAAGAGCAGATGCTCAACACGGTGTCAAAACCGGTGAAATTACCCCGTAAATCACGGCTGATATTCAGGGTTTTGAGAAGGTGCTGTGGGGAGGAGGAGGAGGGTGTGGAATGAGACTGAGGGAGGGAGATTTAATGACATTTGTGACGGCACTCGGGACAAAGCTGAGACTGGAGCGGGACCTGAAGCGGGGGAGATAAACAAGAAGCTGTGAAAATGACCGGGGCCGTGAACTTTTGGGGCGGAGGATGTGCTTTCATCACGGAATGGGACACAGGGCCGTTTGCAGAAGCTCCAAAAATGTGTAAAGTTGTGTTTTAACACTCCCAAAGCTGTGGAATAATCACAGTGATGGAATGAGCACGGCTGGGAAAGTCACATCCCTGCAAAGTCATCACTCCCTGCCCCATTTCCAACAGGTGGTGGAGCAGATTCCAGGAAAACACAAATTCATCCCAAACATCCTCACCCTGCAGTCAGGAGGAGCCAGAGCCAGGGCTGGGCCCTCCATGCAGAGCTGCAAACCCAAGAAGGAGAGCGGGATTTGTTCAGCCCCTTCTAAAACGGGGATTCAGCCATTCTGTGATGCCTTGGAGCATGAAATGAATCCACAAAAGGTCTTCAAAGCAGCGCTAAACTCAGCTGCCTCCTCGGGGTCACCTGGGTGCTCACCTGCCACAAGAAATCCTCGGGAATTCTCAGCTCCTGCAACAGAAACAAGGCCAGAGACGTTTGGTTTGGAGTGGGACATGAAAGAAACACGATTTGAAAGGCACCTCCAGGAGGGTGTCAGGGCCACGCAGAGCTTCAGGGAGGGCCAGGTTTAGAAGCAGGGGAGCAAGGAGGAAAAAAGCCTTTTCCTTCTAAGCAGAGCTTGCAAAAAACCTTTCCTTTTAATCTCTTTTTTTCCTCCTCTGTGGGCAGATGAAACGCTGGAGGTGGGGACTGAAGACACCCCGTTGATATCCAGCTGACACAAACCCAAATGCTGATGTTCAGCATTCCCCACCCCTTATAATCCCTGGTTTAGAAACCCAAATATTCCTGTTCAGCGTTAGTCTGGCACGGGAAGAGGCCCTGTCACGTCTGGATAACTGTCCCAGGAATTCCAGTGCCAGAAGGGAGTGGAGCAGTCAGGTTTGAGCTCTGACCCCAGGTTCCAGCAGATGGGCGACCACATCTGCAGGAGATGGGGAAGAACAAAGCAAATTGATAAAATAAAGATGAAGTTTGTTGGCAGCCTCCTCACAGACACCTCCCAGCACCCCAGGGTGTTCCTGCCCGGCCTTGGGCACCCCAGGGCTCCCTCCCAGCCCATCAGAGGACAGGAATCAATCTCAGCTCCACCTCTATTCAGATAGGGAGAGGTTCCTCCTCTCTTGTTTTGGATCCCAAAATCGTGGAGCAGTGTCTGAGTGGCTCTCCTGGAGCGGGAATGGGGAGCTGGGGGTTGATTTATAACCTCACCTCTGGCTGGCTCTCACAGTGCCCATGGCTCTGCTTCCTGCTGCGAAAAACGAGCTTCACACAATTTTTATAGAATTTAAAAGTTTAATAAAAAAGACAATTAGGAGAAAAAAATAAAGTATCCAGATCTGGCCGGGTGTCTCTGCATTCACCTCACTGACAAAGGATTGTCCCTTAAAAACAGAACCCTGCTCCATATCCAGAAATTCTCACACATATCCATAAATTCTCACACATATCCAGAAATTCTCACACATATCCATAAATTCTCACACATATTCAGACATTCTTCTTAGGATCTTTGGGGTTCTTCTGTTCAGTTTTCTCTTGCCCCCTTCCCAATAGATCAATCCTCTTGGTGCCATCGAGATTTACATTCCCTGATACCAGAAATGCAATAAATTCCTCCCCCAGGGTTCTGGTCACTGCTGTCTTCATCTGGATAAGATAATTTACAAATGCAGGAGTTCTCCAGCTATTTATTTTTTTCCCTCAGTCTTTGGGTTCTACAAACAAAAGCAGTTTTTATTTTAATATTCTGCCATAGCCTAACATATCTGTATTATACCACTAAATTTCATCAATAACAGAAATAAAGAAAAGTATATTAATACAACAAAATTCCTCATTCTTATACACATAACATTCATTTTAATATTTGTGAAAAGCCAACAATATAAAATGTATCTATAACACTGCCCAGCTGAGCTCTCAGCTGTGTCCTGGATCCTTACCCAGAGCTGCCAAAACTTGGGAATTCCTGCTGGCCCAGCCTCTCCTCATGTAAAGAGCAAAGGGATGAGAAAATAGGGGAGAAAACCTCGTAAGCTTAAAGGAAGTTTAAGGAATTCAATGCAGAGAACAGGGGGAGGGATAACTGGAACTGGGAGGGGAGTCTAGAAGGTTTCCCACATGCCCGTGGGGATTTTGGGAGACAGAATTCCTCTCTGTTTGTGTCTTTAGGGGCTGTGGGTTTGTATCCTGTCCCAAAGCTCCTTCAGAGTCCCCTCAGTGCCACACCAGGCTCCCAGAGCCGCTCCTTTTGGGACCACGGGCATTTATAAATATATAGAAATATATAAAAATTATAAATATATAATATATATAAATATATAAAAAATATATAAATATATAAAAATATATATAAATATATAAAAATATATATAAATATATAAAAATATATAAATATATAAAATATATATAAATATATAAAAAAATATATAAATATATATAAATATATAAAAAATATATAAATATATAAAATATATATAAATATATAAAATATAGAAATATATATATAAATATATATATAAAATATATAAAAAATAAATATATATAAATATATAAAAATATATAAAAATATAAATATATAATATATATAAATATATATATAAATATATATATAAAATATATAAAAAAATAAATATATATAAATATATAAAAATATATAAAAATATATAAAAATATATAAAAATATATATAAATATATAATATATATAAATATATAAAAATATATATAAATATATAAAAATATATATAAATATATATAAATATATAAAAATATATAAATATATATATAAAATATATATATAAAATATATAAAATATATATAAATATATATAAATATATATAAATATATAAAAATATATATAAATATATAAAAAAATATATAAATATATATAAATATAAAAACCGAGGGATGATCCCAGCCCTTCCCTGGCCTCGCCCCTGGCTCCTGCTGTGTCCGAGGGGTCACCGGGGTCCCTCGGTGCCCCAATCCCGGGCTGTCCCTCCTGTGAGGTTCTCATTTGGGAATCTCCCAGCGTGCTGAGCTGCCACGGGCCCTTGTCCCATAATTAACACCTTGTGACAGCCCGATGAGTGACAATGCCAGTGCCACCCCTGGCTCTGACCTGGCTGTCCCTTCATTGTCACCGTCACTGGGGTTCAACCCCTCCCCAGCTCGCTCTGCTCCCTGCCAAGGACAGGTTTTGTCCCTGTCCTTCCTGATGTGCCAGGTGCCACCGTCCGTGCCCTCAGCCAGCTCCCAGCGCTGCAGGATTTTACAAATCGTGTTTAGCTTTTAATCATTTGCTGGAACATGCTTGATTAAAAACCTGCCGGAATTCCAAACCTAATGAACCTTAAACTTTCACATTAGATCCATTAATTATCCCGGTCCCAGTGGCACACACGGGGACATTTCCCTGCTGCATTCGTATGAAAATGAAGAGTTTCTGCAAGAACTACATTAAAAAATAGACAAATAACAAGACTCCATTGCCAGAGCTGTTGTGCCTCTGAATTAAGTTACTGTCTTTTGTTTTTTCCCTTTAATTAATCATTCCCAGGGCATTGCTGGGAGCAGCAGCAGGAGCCGGTGGCTTTGTCACCAGTGTCACTGTGCCAGGGCAGTGACAAACGGGAGGGGAGGGGTGGGGACACCACTGGCTGCCATTGCTGTCCCAGGGGGCTGCTCTGGAATATTCCCCAGCTCCCTGATTCATTGGGAATCGCTGATCAGTGTTCACAGACCCCACCATGCACAGAGATCATCGCATCCAAAGGATCCTGGATGCTGCCAGGGAACCAGGGAATGCCAGGGTGGTTCGGTTGGAAGGGACCCTAAAGCCCACCCAGCCCAGGGACACCTCCCGCTGTCCCAAACCCCACCCAGCCCAGGGACACCTCCCAATGTCCCCCTGTCCCAAACCTCACCCAGCCCAGGGACACCTCCCTCTGTCCCCCTGTCCCAAAGCCCACCCAGCCCAGGGACACCTCCCGCTGTCCCAAACCCCACCCAGCCCAGGGACACCTCCCGCTGTCCCAAACCCCACCCAGCCCAGGGACACCTCCCTCTGTCCCCCTGCTCCAAACCCCACCCAGCCCAGGGACACCTCCCGCTGTCCCAAACCCCACCCAGCCCAGGGACACCTCCCTCTGTCCCCCTGCTCCAAACCCCACCCAGCCCAGGGACACCTCCCTCTGTCCCAAAGCCCACCCAGCCCAGGGACACCTCCCCCTGTCCCAAAGCCCACCCAGCCCAGGGACACCTCCTGCTGTCCCCCTGTCCCAAACCCCACCCAGCCCAGGGACACCTCCCCCTGTCCCAAACCCCACCCAGCCCAGGGACACCTCCTGCTGTCCCAAACCCCACCCGGCCCAGGGACACCTCCCGCTGTCCCAAACCCCACCCAGCCCAGGGACACCTCCTGCTGTCCCCCTGTCCCAAAGCCCACCCAGCCCAGGGACACCTCCCGCTGTCCCCCTGTCCCAAACCCCACCCAGCCCAGGGACACCTCCCCCTGTCCCAAACCCCACCCAGCCCAGGGACACCTCCCGATGTCCCAAAGCCCACCCAGCCCAGGGACACCTCCCGCTGTCCCAAACCCCACCCAGCCTGGACAGAGACAGAAAAGCCCTTTTATGCTGCCTGAAGAGCTCATTCAGAGAATCCCAGACTCTGCCAGGTTGGAGGAGACCTCCCAGGTCCCCTCTAGGGTCCAAGACAAGCTCTGAGCTCTGGGCCAGCTCCCCTCAGTCCCCGGTGCCCGGCAGCGATGGGGGGAGTTTGGGATCTGTCACAGGTTCAGCGCTCCCCATCCCACGGGAAATGGATTGCACGCTCCCCTGCAGCCAGACTGTTAATTAGCTAATTATTTCCCAGCATACATTCTAGAGGCTTGCTTGTCTCCTGAACTCTCACTTCATATTCCACACGGGAATTCAGCGGGATAAGGCTGATCCAGAGCTCTCCCTTCCATCCTGGCTGAAGAGACGCCAGGCTGCTGGGATAATCTCCTGAAGGGATGGGCTGGGTCCTCTCCCTGTGCCCTCACCAACCCCTCTTCTCCTCCTGCTTCACCCCTGATGGGAGTGGAACGGGATCTGCAGCCGCTTTTCTGTCTGGGGCTGCGCCTTCCCTACGGAGCAGATCACAGCAGCTCCTCCTGCCTCTTCCCTCCCCTCTTCCATTCCTCCATAACCGGGAATTCCTGCTCCTCTGGGATCAGCTGCTCCCATTCCTCCATAACGGGGAATTCCTGCTCCTCTGGGATCAGCTGCTCCCATTCCTCCATAGCCGGGAATTCCTCCTCCTCTGGGATCAGCTGCTCCCATTCCTCCATAGCCAGGAATTCCTGCTCCTCTGGGATCAGCTGCTCCCATTCCTCCATGACCAGGAATTCCTGCTCCTCTGGGATCAGCTGCTCCCATTCCTCCATAACGGGGAATTCCTGCTCCTCTGGGATCAGCTGCTCCCATTCCTCCATAACCGGGAATTCCTCCTCCTCTGGGATCAGCTGCTCCCATCCTCCATAACGGGGAATTCCTGCTCCTCTGGGATCAGCTGCTCCCATTCCTCCACACCCGGGAATTCCTGCTCCTCTGGGATCAGCTGCTCCCATTCCTCCATGACCAGGAATTCCTCCTCCTCTGGGATCAGCTGCTCCCAGGCTGGGCTGGGCTCGTGGGAGTCATGGAGAAGGGCTGCAGGACACAGGGAATGGCTCCCAGGGCATCAGCTGGAGCTGGAACTGCACAGTGAGCCCAAGGTGAGATGGAGCAGAGCTGCTCCGAGTGTGGAACCTCGTGGCTGGGTGTCCATCTCGGTGCAGCCACGGCCGGGCTCTGGCACTGCCCCAGCTGCATCCTCTGAAGGGCTTTTAATAAAATTTAATTCAATAAATCCCCACTTGACTCCTCTAACTCTGCCCAGCCTCTGCCCCAGGGAGCCTCTCCCGGCATGGGATGGGATCCATGGGATCCATGGGATGGGATGGGATGGGATGGGATGGGATGGGATGGGATGGGATGGGATGGGATGGGATGGGATCCATGGGATGGGATGGGATGGGATGGGATCCATGGGATGGGATGGGATGGGATCCATGGGATGGGATCCATGGGATGGGATCAGTGGGATGGGATCCATGGGATGGGATGGGATCCATGGGATGGGATCCATGGGATGGGATGGGATGGGATCCATGGGATGGGATGGGATCCATGGGATGGGATGGGATGGGATCCATGGGATGGGATCCATGGGATCCATGGGATGGGATCCATGGGATGGGATCCATGGGATGGGATCCATGGGATCCATGGGATGGGATCCATGGGATGGGATCCATGGGATGGGATGGGATGGGATGGGATGGGATCCATGGGATGGGATGGGATGGGATCCATGGGATGGGATCCATGGGATGGGATGGGATGGGATGGGATCCATGGGATGGGATGGGACGGGATCCATGGGATGGGATCCATGGGATCCATGGGATGGGATCCATGGGATGGGATCCATGGGATGGGATGGGATCCATGGGATGGGATCAGTGGGATGGGATCCATGGGATGGGATCCATGGGATCCATGGGATGGGATCCATGGGATGGCATCCATGGGATGGGATTCAGTGCCCTTCCAGCCCTGGAGGGATAGCTCAGCCTGGACGTTCCAGCTGGAAGTGTCAGAGATCTCCACTGCCCAAACTGGCCCAAAGATGCACCAAAGCCCATGAAGTCCCAGCGATGCTGTTGAGTTTCTGTGTGAAATATTTGCTGTTCCCTCACCCCTACTCCAGGTGCTGGAGATGAGGATTCGGTGATCAGGCTGGGATTTAAGGATTCGGTGATCAGGCTGGGATTTAAGGATTCGGTGATCTGGTTGGGATTTAAGGATTTAGGGATCAGGCTGTGGTTTAAGGATTGGTGATCAGGCTGTGGTTTAAGGATTTAGGGATGAGGCTGTGGTTTAAGGATTGGTGATCAGGCTGTGGTTTAAGGATTGGTGATCAGGCTGTGGTTTAAGGATTGGTGATCAGGCTGTGGTTTAAGGATTTAGGGATCAGGTTGTGGTTTAAGGATTGGTGATCAGGCTGTGGTTTAAGGATTCAGTGATCAGGCTGTGGTTTAAGGATTTAGGGATCAGGCTGTTATAAATTTGGAGGCAAATTTGCGATATTAATAAAAAGATATTTATTAATAAGCAACGACAAAAGAAACAACGATAAAAACCCACAATAAAAAGAGCAGCGCTGGGTGGACAGGGTCTACACCGAAGGTATAGGTTTCCCAAATCCACACCTGAGGTTTCCCAAGCCTCGGTTTTTATAGGGATTTTGTGTCCTTAGGCTAAAATTCCAGGCAGGTTCCATTCACCAACTGTCTCTGATTGTCCAGTGAATGGATTTCCTGCCCTAGAATAATGATATCAACTTGTGTCCGGCCAGAATCTCCTCATATGTAAAGGAGATTCTGTATGTATTTTCGACTTGTGTTGTCCTGGCAGGGCGGGGGAATTCGGGCTGGTGCCGATGGGTATCTTGACTGCGCCTTCCTCTTTGTTTCTCCTGATTGTTTTCTCAACACCGGGAACAGCCCTGGTCTGGCAAGGCTCATCTTTCTCGGGGCCTGTCTTTTCACTATTGATCAGATTGTTTCCACAGAAGTCCGCAGGGCGTTGCTCAGGTCCGGAGGCCGATGATTTTCCTGAGCCGGTTTCATTGTATGTTTGATGATCCTTGTCCTGTCCTTTGTGTCCATGTTGATGGGCCTTGCCAGGGTTCGTTATCACGGTGTCGTTTTGCAATCAGTTTCTCCCGAAGGAGATTTCGACCAACCCCAAGAAGGGGTTTTTCTTACATTTTATGTTTTATGTCTTTGCAAACACATTTGTCTTATTTATACAACTTTCGAATTTTTAATACATATAGTAATTTATTACAAGGCTGTGGTTTAAGGATTTAGGGATCAGGCTGTGATTTAAGGATTTAGGGATCAGGCTGTGGTTTAAGGATTGGTGATCAGGCTGTGGTTTAAGGATTTAGGGATCAGGTTGGGATTTAAGGATTTAGAGATCAGGTTGGGATGTAAGGATTTGGTGATCAGGCTGTGATTTAAGGATTTGGTGATCAGGTTGGGATTCCTGGCACAGGTACTGTAAATATTCCTGTATTTCCCTGGTGAATCCCTTGCTGGGCTCCTCCTGCACCCAAGGTGATTTATTCATTATCTAAAGATGTAACTTTTGATTCCTTTGTTTGAAAACATTTCCGTGTTGCTGTCAGAACCCACAGTGATGGAGGCTGTGATTTATCACTCACAACTCCTCAAACCAAGGAGAAGTTGGTTAAAACAATTCAGCAAATGAACCCCACCCTTCTCATCCCCGCTCCAAATGGAGCTGGAGCAGAAGCACAGAATCAACCTGGGGAGCTTTAAAGCACTGGAAAAGGCAGGGGAAGGGGAGAGATGGGGAAAAAGTGAAATTAGGGAAAAGAGCACAGAAAACATTAATTCCTGAGAGGGATGGACCCAGCTGGAAGGGGAATTTCCATCCCAGGGTTCTGTAAATGTTGGAACAGGGAGGGGACGTGTCCCTGTCACCAGGGCACTGGAGAAGTGTCCTTGATTTCCATCAGGACGTTGGGAACGGGGGAGAATCCTTCTCAAACCACCTCCAAACCACTTCTTGATGGTGCCAAAAAGCTTTGGTGGCTTCTGATGTTCGTCCCTGTGGAAAAGCCCTCCCCTGTCACTGCTCCCCGTGTTTGAATGGGGGATTCCAGCCAGGAATGACGATCCAGAGCTCCAGCACCAGGAAAATGTCACTTCCAGCAGCTCCTGGCTGGGCCCAAAGCTCCCCAGCCGGGATCTCCTGCAGAACTCTGCTTTTCTCCAATTCCCCTGCCAGCAAAATGAGTTCTGTGCTTCTGTCACAGTCCCTCGAAGGCCTCTGTCAAATTAAAATTTATCTTCCCCGTCTGAAGACGGATCCCTTACTCTGATGGCAAAATCCATTTGATATGATCCCCGAAGCTTTTCTCACGGAAAATCAGCGTGTTAAAACACCAAAACCACTTTGGAGAGAAATGCAATTTTGCCCTCTCTCCACCCTCCCTGCTATTGTTAAAGATTTGCTTTTTTTTTCAACATAAAAAGAGAGAGAACATTTAGTCATAATAACAACGATTTTGCTCCTCAGAACAATTTTACGGGGGAAAAAAAAAGAAAGACAGGGAAAATTACAAAAGCTTCTTTTTATAGTCCACGTTCGGGGCAAAAGGGTTAAAGAAGAAGAAGAAAATATCTGTCAAATAACAGCGCTAATGACAGTGAGAATGGAGTGTGAAGTGTGCACGTGGCACAGAATTCCAGGCTGGATGGGGCTGGGAATCACCTGCTCCAGGAGGGCTCTGAGCAACCTCCACTCCTTCTCCAGGCAGCCTCTTTCAAGGCTCTGCCATGCCCAAAACAAAGGGATTTTTCCTCATTTTCAGCTGGAAGATCCCATGTTTCAGTTTGTGTGCTGGTGAATTGGGATCATGCCCAAAACAAAGGGATTTTCCCTCATTTTCAGCTGGAAGATCCCATGTTTCAGTTTGTGTGCTGGTGAATTGGGATCGTGCCCAAAACAAAGGGATTTTTCCTCATTTTCAGCTGGAAGATCCCATGTTTCAGTTTGTGTGCTGGTGAATTGGGATCATGCCCAAAACAAAGGGATTTTTCCTCATTTTCAGCTGGAAGATCCCATGTTTCAGTTTGTGTGCTGGTGAATTGGGATCATGCCCAAAACAAAGGGATTTTTCCTCATTTTCAGCTGGAAGATCCCATGTTTCAGTTTGTGTGCTGGTGAATTGGGATCATGCCCAAAACAAAGGGATTTTCCCTCATTTTCAGCTGGAAGATCCCATGTTTCAGTTTGTGTGCTGGTGAATTGGGATCATGCCCAAAACAAAGGGATTTTTCCTCATTTTCAGCTGGAAGATCCCATGTTTCAGTTTGTGTGCTGGTGAATTGGGATCATGCCCAAAACAAAGGGATTTTTCCTCATTTTCAGCTGGAAGATCCCATGTTTTGGTTTGTGTGCTGGTGAATTGGGATCATGCCCAAAACAAAGGGATTTTTCCTCATTTTCAGCTGGAAGATCCCATGTTTTGGTTTGTGCTGGTGAATTGGGATCATGCCCAAAACAAAGGGATTTTTCCTCATTTTCAGCTGGAAGATCCCATGTTTTGGTTTGTGTGCTGGTGAATTGGGATCATGCCCGTCCCTCTCATGGGGAGCAGCCCCAGCTCCCTCAGCCTTTCCTCAGCAGAGAAGCTCCTCCAACACCTCCCCAGCCACATAAAAGATGCACAAATCACACAGAAAATTACCTAACCTGGAAAAAAAATTAAAGATAACGAAGAACCACCAAATTGTTGAGGGGAGAAAATGATTCTGCAGCCCCCAAACTGCCCTGAATGTCCTGTGAGCTGAATGCCAGGAAAGGAGGGACAATCCCTCAGTGGAAAAGCTGCCTTGGAGGGTTGGGTTGGGTTTTCCTCCCCGTTTTTTCCTGGTGCTCTGTGCCCATCCTGGCTCTCAGAGCTGCCTGGGGCTCCAGCCCTGCCAGCCCATCCATCCTGCTGGGGATAAAGCAGGATTTATCCCGGTGTTTAATGCTTTTGTTCCGCGCTGGAGCACACGCTGCTCATAAGCCATGTAAATCCAGAGAGCCGGGATCTGGAGCCACTTAAAATTAAAGGAAGAGCTTGTCAGTTTAAACACTTTATTCTCCCTTTTCTCCCTCCACCCCTTTCTGTACAGCAGTGCTGAGGGTGGCACCAGTGATGGCCCTGTACCCCTGTCACCGGGGCTGGGCTCTGGGGACACCTCTGTCACCTGGGCTGGGCTGTGGGGACATCCCTGTACCCCTGTCACTGGGGATGGGCTGTGGGGACATCTCTGTACCCTCTGTCACCTGGGCTGGGCTGTGGGGACATTTCTGTCACCAGGGCTGGGCTGTGGGGACATCCCTGTACCCCAGGGCTGGGCTGTGGGGACATCTCTGCACCCTCTGTCACCAGGGCTGGGCTGTGGGGACATCTCTGTACCCTCTGTCACCAGGGCTGGGCTGTGGGGACATCTCTGTACCCTCTGTCACCAGGGCTGGGCTGTGGGGACATCTCTGCACCCTCTGTACCCCAGAGCTGGGCTGTGGGGACATCCCTGTACCCCAGAGCTGGGCTGTGGGGACATCCCTGTACCCTCTGTCACCGGGGCTGGGCTGTGGGGACATCCCTGTCACCAGGGCCGGGCTGTGGGGACATCTCTGTACCCCAGGGCTGGGCTGTGGGAACATTTCTGCACCCTCTGTCACTGGGGCTGGCTGTGGGGACATCCCTGTACACCTGTCACCCACGGCTGGCTGTGGGGACATCCCTGTACCCCAGAGCTGGGCTGTGGGGACATCCCTGTACCCCAGAGCTGGGCTGTGGGGACATCCCTGTACCCTCTGTCACCGGGGCTGGGCTGTGGGGACATCTCTGTACCCCAGGGCTGGGCTGTGGGAACATTTCTGCACCCTCTGTCACTGGGGCTGGCTGTGGGGACATCCCTGTACCCCAGGGCTGGGCTGTGGGGACATCCCTGTACCCTCTGTACCCCAGGGCTCCCCTTGTCACCAGCACACCCCTGGCTGGTGCAGTGACTCCCAGATTTGGGATTTGGAAGCTCCATGAGCTGTTCCCAGGTCGTAACCAGGACCAAACCTGCCCCAAACTCCCCCAAAACCACGGGGTCAGGCTGGGCTCTGGCTCCTGGTGCAGGGACGGTGCTGGCAGGGGCTGACACAGCAACAAAACATGAAAATCTGATTTCTTTGTGCCCTTAGAGGAACTTTATCCCAGCCCTGCATCTCCTGCCACCAAACCTGGCTGTTCCTCCTCCCAGTCCCTGCATTATGTGGCAATTACTCCCTCTGTGTTTCTCCTCCCTTCCTCCATAATCTCATTTTAATGTGCATGTCACAGTTTTAATAAACCCGAGTTCAAAGGATGAGCAATTATACAAATCTTCCATTTCACACATGAAAAGTGTGGTTTTAAAGTTGTCAGCACAAAAAAAAAAAAAAAAAGAGGCATTTCTTTGATTCCCTTCTCGCTGCAATTACCTCATGTCTGCTGTGGGTTCCAGCTGGTGGAAAACTCAGAGTGCCTTTGATTCCAGGGTCTTACCCCACTGGAATTGTTGGCTCCGAGGTGGATTAGTGCAACTTTCCAGATAAGAAATGAGGTTGGAGTTTATCCGCAGCCCAAATGGAAGCAGCGAGGTTTGGTGCCCTGCTTGGGCTCACTCCCCGGGGATTTTTATCCTCTCTGAGCATTTTGTTTACACTTCACAAAAAAATAATTTCCTGCCGAGCTGTGGAGAAGAAATCATCCCCCAGAAGATGAGAAAGGTGAAGGATCCAATTCCCATTATTTCTGTGGCTGTTCCCACACCTGTAAAATGGGGGGGAAAAGGTTTCCATTCCACAGGAAGAGGGAGGGATTGGGCATTTGGCTGCATGTCTGAGGTGTCTGGAACAGCTCCAGGGAAAGCTTGGGGCAGCTGAGGGAGATCCTTTCTCTCTTGGAGTGCCAGGATGGGTTCATGGCTGCAGGTTCATGGCTCAGCTCCTCCCCAGCTCCCACACCCTGCCAGGGCCAGCCACAGGCACAACCCAGGCGGTGCCACCTCCAGAGCTGCTCCTGAGGGTCCATCAATGCCAGGCAGGGGCTTCCTGCTGCTCTGGGATGAGGAATCCCGGGATTCAGAGCAGAAGATGAGCCCCAGCACATCCCTGGGGCAGGAAAGTCCTCTTCAAGCAGCAGGTTGGGTAAGGCCCATCTTGGTGGGATTTTCCCCGTTCCTTCAATCCATGTGCATCAAAGGCAGGGAAAACGAGTGGAAACTTTCACTCCTGGTGGCTCCAACCTACAGGAGCCTCTTTCACTTCTCCTGGATCACAATGAAGTGACAGGTGAAGGGAACAAAACCGTGGCAGTGCTAAAGAATTCACTGCAAAGCGTCTGGAGCTGATAAATGTTCCATTTCCCGCAGCCCCCAGCCCTGGAGCTGGCTCAGAGCTGGCGTTTGCAGAGTGAGAAGTGACGCTGGGGGTGCAAAGCCTCACACATTTCTGGCTCTCCAGAGTCCCCCGGGGTGCCAGGCAGGGTGCAGCCCCTGCTCAGAGGCACCCCCAGCCCTGGCTGGGCAGGAATGCAGGGCTGGCTTCTCAGGGAACAGGATATTTGTAATTATTGCGGTTTCCAGGCACAGAATTTCGCTCAGTGTGACGGGGGCTGCTCTTGGAGGGCTTTATTTTAGCTGGGAGAAGTGACTGGAACAAAACTTCAGTGCCAGCACCTGTGGGAGAGGGGGTGGGGAGTGATTGGGACTGGCACCACAATGAAAGTATTTAATGTAATCCTCAGTTTAAAAGTAAATTGCCTGGATGGCTACGCTCCCATTAGCCCTCTGTGTAAGTAGTAATGTTCTTCCCCTCCTTTTTGAAGTAAAGGATGCTCCTATAAAGGCATAATTTTCATAAAAACATTCCAGGGAAAAAGGGAAAAAAAAAACCAACAAAATACCCTGCAGAACCTTCTGCGTTCACCCAAAGAAATAATATTTTAAATTATACAAATGATTAGGACCTAATTCAGCATTAAGGGAAATTACAGCACAATGCAGAAAATTGGAGATGCTGGCATTGATCTGGAATTATGAAAAACAAGCACAAGCTGCCTGGAGTTCAGTGCTTTTCGTTCTCATGCTGCTCTTTCCCTCTCCTATTTCTCTCCCCACTTTGTCCTTGTTCACTGTGGGCAGCTCCAGTCTGGAGGGAAAGCTCTCACGCAGGAGGTTTCCAAAAGGAGCCAGAAGAGCATCCTGGTGTGTGAGGGGCTGCTCCATCCTGCCCGTGAAGGTCTGGGCAGAACCAGGAGCTGCTCTGGGCAGAACCAGGAGCTGCTCTGGACAGAACCAGGAGCTGCTCTGGACAGAACCAGGAGCTGCTCTGGGCTCCCAGCCTGGCCGTGGCTGCCTGGACACCCCCGCTGCAGAGCAGCAGCTCAGGGTGGAATGGGGGCCTCGAGGTGCTCCAGGGCAGGTTCAGATGGGATGTGAGGGAATGTTTCCTCAGGGAATGGTGGGAAAGGGCTGGGACAGGCTGTGCAGGGAGCTGGGGGGGTTCCAGCCCCGGGAGCCCTCGGACAGCGGGGCTGTGGCACTCGGGGACACCGTCAGTGGTGGCCACTGCTGGGAGCGGGTGGGTGGCTGGGCTTGGGCAGTTCCAGTGATTCCAGGATTCCGTGGATCTCCCAGAGGAGAGCTCGGTCCCTGCTCTGGAGCCACAGGCTGGGCACAGGTTCCACTCCCTGTGCCATCCCTGGAAACCCAGCGGGACAAAAGGAGAGGAGACAGCCCTGGCAGTGACCACGGAGCTGGAGCTGCAGCCTCAGGTGAGGAGGCACCTGGTGCCACCAGAGCTGGCCTCACAGGCACAGATATCCCTCCTTTCATCCCCAGGGAAACGTCCTGAGCTCCTCCTGCAGGGCTTCAGCACCGATATCCCTCCTTTCACCCCCAGGGAAATGTCCTGAGCTCCTCCTGCAGGGCTTCAGCACCGATATCCCTCCTTTCATCCCCAGGGAAACATCCTGAGCTCCTCCTGCAGAGCTTCAGCACCGATATCCCTCCTTTCATCCCCAGGGAAATGTCCCAAACTGCTCCTGCAGGGCTTCAGCACCGATATCCCTCCTTTCACCCCCAGGGAAATGTCCTGAGCTCCTCCTGCAGGGCTTCAGCACCGATATCCCTCCTTTCATCCCCAGGGAAATGTCCCAAACTGCTCCTGCAGGGCTTCAGCACCGATATCCCTCCTTTCACCCCCAGGGAAATGTCCCAAACTGCTCCTGCAGAGCTTCAGCTCCAGTGGTGTGACCTGCAGCCTGCGGAGGAGGCGTGGGTCTGGCAGCCCCACAAGTCAGACTGAGGGAGAATGGATTCCAGTCCCTAACAAAGGATTCCAGTCCCTAACCATGGATTCCAGTCCCTAACCATGGATTCCAGTCCCTAACAAAGGATTCCAGTCCCTAACCATGGATTCCAGTCCCTAACCATGGATTCCAGTCCCTAACCATGGATTCAGGTCCCTAACCATGGATTCCAGTCCCTAACCATGGATTCCAGTCCCTAACCATGGATTCCAGTCCCTAACCATGGATTCCAGTCCCTAACCGTGGATTCGGGTCCCTCACCGCCCCGTCCCTCCCTCCCTCCCGCGTTCCTGGGTGGCTGTGCTGCCACAGATCCCCTCTGATCCCATTGCTGGGTGCTCACACCTCAATAAAAGCTGCAGTTTTTTATTGTTCCAGCCCCAGTGCCATGTGCTGGGGGCTCACACCTCAATCAAAGCTGCAGTTTTTTATTGTTCCAGCCCCAGTGCCATGTGCTGGGGGCTCACACCTCAATAAAAGCTGCAGTTTTTTATTGTTGCAGCCCCAGTGCCATGTGCCCGCCGTGCTGGCGCCGCTGGGCTCTCAATGAAGGCAGGAATTGACGGGTCTGCCTGGAATGACGGCGGATAAAGGAGTCACAGAGGGGCAGTGTCAGCCGGGTAACGAGCAGGCACTGAGGAGATGCGAGCTGAGAAAATCCCTCATCTCAATGGCTGCGCTGGGGCAGAGGGAGCTGCGGGCCAGCGAGAGGGAAAGGCTGCCAAAGGAAGGAGCAAATGTCCTCTGCTGGGTGCACTCGGGCAGGATGAGGGGATTGGCAGTGTCACTGTGCCGAATTTTAGGAGTTTTTTCTGCCTTCCTCTGCTGGGTGCACTCGGGCAGGATGAGGGGATTGGCAGTGTCACTGTGTTGAATTTTAGGAGTTTCTTCTGCCTTTAGCGCTCCGTGGGGTGCAGGACAGCATCAGCTGCTGCTGATGGTGGTGCTGATCTGCCCAGCGAGAAGCACCAAAGGTGGCTTTGGGGTCACAGCAGGTGTGGGGACATCGGCTCTGGCTCCCCTCCCTCCCTCTTTCCACAGCCAGCCCTCTCCTGGTGAAGAGCAGTTGCGCTTTTGCCAGTTTTCCGTATTCACTTCTCCCCCAAAGCAGGAGAAAAGTGGTTTAAAAGGCTGTTCACGAAACATGAGCAGTGTCAGGAGGAACGCCCAAACTCAGGTTCTCTTTCAAAGGATTGAAATGGAATTTGCAACAGAACCAATTGAAATGTTGTGAGGATGTGTTGTGTTGAAATGTTCTGAGGATGTCGGTCCTCCTCTGGAAGGAATGAAGAAAGCTCAGGTGTGGCAAAAGCTCTCCGAGACATTGAGCTCTGAGCACAGAGCCACAGCTACGAGGGTTTCTGAAATACCTGAGGAGGAGAAGATGTGTCTGAGCGATGTGAGAGCACAGTGTAAACAGTCATTAGGATTTATTCACAAGTGTGCTGCCTGATCTCCAGATGAAGCACTCGTGGAGCGCCGAGCCTGTCATCTCGCAGGAAATCAAAGCTCTCTGCCATCCCAGGAGCCACGGGAGCAGCTCAATCACGAGCAGCTCGCGACAAAAAGAGCTCCTCATCCCGCACCGAGGAATTCAGCTCGACACAACTCCGGGAGAACCAAACCCCACAGCAGTGTGAGCTCAGTTTGACAGGTGATAATTAACTGCTGATAATATAATTGCAGTTTTGAGGCAAAATTGGGTTTCATTAAAAACCACTCAGCATTTGCACGGCGTGGGACAGCCTCCTCCAAGCAGGAATGCTCAGAGCTCTGGCACTGCTGGCACATTTGCCTCGTGCTGAACATGGATCCCGTAGGGGAAATCCACAGCTCCCATCTTCCCGTGGAGCTGGAGATGTTTTGTCACCTTCCAGGGTGGGGATCTGAGGGATGCAGCGGCCCAGGCAGCGCTGCAGGGAGGGAATCACTGTGTCAGCCACAGAAATGCAGGAAATGCGAGCTGAGGGAATTAAGACAAGTGCCTGGAAGGAACCCTTCCCTTCAGAGGGGGGATTGGCTCTTGCCATGGTGAGGGACACGGTGGGGTGGATCAGGGTGGGATAAACTGGGCTCCTGCAGAGGATTGTACTCAGTGCAGGGGCACAGTGAGAAGGGGAGCAGCTCATGGCCTCTGCAATGGGGCACACCTTGGCACAAAGCCACCACTGGATGTTCCAGATTCCAGAGAGGGGAACGGGCACCTCAGAGACCCCTCTGAGCCTCCCGTGACTGCCCAGGGAGCCTTTAATGCTGCAGTTCCTCATGGGCTGGAGCCATTGCTCCTGCCTCCAGATGGGGAACACCTGGAGTGGAGCTGTCCCCAACCCCTTCCTGTCCCTGTTCTGCTGTCCCCAACCCCTTCCTGTCCCTGTTCCTCCTGACCAGAGCTATGGATCTGTCCCCAACCCCTTCCTGTCCCTGTTCCTGCTGTCCCCAACCCCTTCCTGTCCCTGTTCCTCCTGACCAGAGCTATGGATCTGTCCCCAACCCCTTCCTGTCCCTGTTCCTGGTGACCAGAGTTGTGGAGCTGTCCCCAACCCCTTCCTGTCCCTGTTCTGCTGTCCCCAACCCCTTCCTGTCCCTGTTCTGCTGACCAGAGTTGTGGAGCTGTCCCCAACCCCTTCCTGTCCCTGTTCTGTCCCCAACCCCTTCCTGTCCCTGTTCCTGCTGACCAGAGCTATGGATCTGTCCCCAACCCCTTCCTGTCCCTGTTCTGCTGTCCCCAACCCCTTCCTGTCCCTGTTCCTCCTGACCAGAGTTGTGGATCTGTCCCCAACCCCTTCCTGTCCCTGTTCCTTGGCATTGGGAACTCCCAATCTGCTTTTGGGGAAGGAGCAAAACAGAATCACGGCTTCTGCTCCGAGCTGCTGGTGCTGCTCATTGCAAAAGAGAAAGTCAAATTACCCAGATCAAGGAGAGAGGCTGTGGCCAAGACCTGAAAAGAATTGGACTCATTAACTTGCAGATTTCCCCACCTTCTGGGTTTCCAAACACGCAAGTGTTCTATAGTAAATTATGCTTCTCAAAGGTTAATTTTTAATAAGGCAGTAAATGTATTTAAACAATGATTATTAAAAAAAAAATAAATGTGAGGTTTGCAGTGTAAGAGGTTATTATCTTCTCCAGAACAGTTCTAACAATGCAGCTCGTTTTTGTCTGCAGTGATCCTTTGGCATTTGTTTAATCTGCAGTAAGATTCTTATTAAACCCCGCTAAAATGGCTGTAATTCAAGGCATCACAGCAAATTTCAAGGAAAACAGCTCTGGCTGAACTGAGCTTCTTTCCCTGCCAGTTACAGCTGGTTTTTATGTCACAATGACTTGTCCCCAAGCTCCTGAGCTCCACCAGAGGCAGCTGCAGAGCAGTGCCCAGGTTTGGAACCTGAAGCTGAATCCCAAAGCAATGAAATCCCCACTGCCTGTCCAATTCCCCCGTTCTCTGCGTGGGGTTTTATCCAGCAGGGCAGGAGCTGCTCCCCTGCTGGACCTGAGGAGTGGCAATATCCCAGCCCAGGGATGATCAGCAGTCCTTACACTCACAGTGACAATATCCCAGCCCAGGGATGATCAGCAGATCCCTCCTTTCACAGTGACAATATCCCAGTGACAATATCCCAGTGACAATACCCCAGCCCAGGGATGATCAGCAGTCCCCACACTCACAGTGCCAATAACCCAGTGCCAATATCCCAGTGACAATATCCCAGTGCCAATATCCCAGTGACAATATCCCAGTGCCAATATCCCAGTGACAATATCCCAGCCCAGGGATGATCAGCAATCCTTACATTCACAGTGGCAATATCCCAGCCCAGGGATGATCAGCAGTCCTTACACTCACAGTGACAATATCCCAGCCCAGGGATGATCAGCAGTCCTTACACTCACAGTGACAATATCCCAGCCCAGGGATGATCAGCAGTCCTTACACTCACAGTGACAATATCCCAGCCCAGGGATGATCACCAATCCCTCCTTTCACACTCACAGTGACAATATCCCAGTGACAATATCCCAGTGACAATATCCCAGTGACAATATCCCAGCCCAGGGATGATCAGCAGTCCCTACATTGACAGTGACAATATCCCAGCCCAGGGGATGATCACCAGTCCCTCCTTTCACACTCACAGTGACAATATCCCAGCCCAGGGACAATCCCCAGTCCCCCCAGCTCAGGGATGATCACCAGCCCCTCCTTTCACAGTGACAATATCCCAGCCCAGGGATGATCACCAATCTCCCCACTCACAGTGACAATATCCCAGCCCAGGGATGACCACCAGTCCCCCCAGCTCAGGGATGATCACCAGTCCCCCCAGCTCAGGGATGATCACCAGTCCCCACACTCACAGTGACAATATCCCAGTGACAATATCCCAGCCCAGGGACAATCCCCAGTCCCCCCAGCCCAGGGATGATCACCAGTCCCTCCATGCAGAGACATCCCAGAGGGTGCAGCACAGCCAGGAGGAGGCAGAGCCCTTCAGCACCCTCTGAACAGGAGGCTCCTGGTGGGATGGGGTGAATTTTCCCTCTTTGTGTGTCCTGTGGTGACCCCACCAGAAGCTGCTGGTGAGACCTGGCAGCTCCAGCTCTGCTGGTGCTGCTGTCTCAGCCCAGAGCCTCTGCCAGGGCTTTTTCCCCACAATAGCATCCCTTTCATGGATGATTGGTAATAGAAGTTTCATTAGGAGATCACAAAACACTGGGGGATATGTTAATGTGCTTCAGCGTGTAATCCAGAATAATATCATTGCAAGGAATTGCATTTTGTCTGCAACTGAGGCAGCAAATAGGA
Source organism: Poecile montanus (assembly GCA_038429875.1). Classification (NCBI taxonomy): domain Eukaryota; kingdom Metazoa; phylum Chordata; class Aves; order Passeriformes; family Paridae; genus Poecile; species Poecile montanus. The sequence continues at coordinate 5,238,466 of CM076525.1, forward strand.
GCTGCTTCTTTTCCAGCATTAATATCCATTGCTGAATTAATGCTTTCCTTCCCCCAGTCCTGGGTAAAACTGCCCAAATGTGCATTGTGCTGATTTACACAGGTCCAGGACCATTTGCTATAAACAACGAGCACGGGGAGGGGTTTTGATCTTTCAGATGGATATTCTGAAGCACTGGGGTTGCTGTGAGGATCTCAGCTCTCAGCTCCCCTTTCTTTGTGGGGATCACAGAGCACTTGGAACTCCCCCCAGGATGTTTCACCTGCTGTCCTCTGGGGGAACAAACCTTTGGGGCTGAGCAGGGCCACAGCACAGCCCCTTCTGACCTGAGCAGGGGCTGCTTTGGGTGAGCAAAGTCCTGCAGCAGGAGCCTGAGCCGGGGTCACACCAGGACAGGGGCTCTGCTCCCGCGATAAACCGAGGATGTGCCCTCCTCCTGCAGCCTGTCTGTGCTAAACTGAGCAAATACCCCCAACCCTGTGGCCTGGTGTGTGTCAAATTCCAGAAATGCCCCCAGTCCTGTGGCCTGTCTGTGGTAAATGCCAGGAGTTCCCCCAGCCCTGTGGCTGCTGTGGTCCCAAAGCTCTGAGCAGCAGCTCCACTCCCATCGATTGGTGCAGCTCCGTCTGACAGAGCCTTGCTCCATAAAAAACGCTGGGATTCTCAGCTGGAAAGCACCCAAAAACAGACTAAAAGGTTTCTCGAGCATATTTTATTATTTTTTGGTAGCAGAATTTCCACTCCTCCTCCCTGAAGTGCTGTATATCTCTCTAATGCAAATCCCATCAATCCACAAAGTGTTGCACCCGGCATTCAGGGAGTCCTGCATTGATCCAGCCCTGATCTGTGACAGCTCCAGCCGTATTTCAGGAGATCAGGGACGACTTCATCCTGTCCTTGCTCTGAAAAAGCAGAAGCACATTTTAAATTTCCCGTATTCTGTGGGCAAAGCAGCTGGCATTGTGAGGCACAGATGCTCACCTGACAGATGGACTCCTGGACGTGCTGCAGTGTTTGAAATGTTTCCAAAGCCACCAGATTGAATCCTGGTGGCCAACAGGTTCCCAGGAGGCACCAAAAGATGGGGAAGTTGATGTTTAAGGGATGCTGAGCAGAAAGAAACCTTCAGAAATCTAATTAGCACCAGGCAGGTGATGAAGAGAGAGGTCTCAGGGAGCTGCTTTGCTGAAAGCTGCACTCTGAGGTGGAAAATAACTTGGATTGGGGTAGGTCAGGGGAAAGGCAAGGGCCAGGGGCGAAGAGCAGACTGGGGGGTTGTCCTTCTAATTAGGAAAAGAACGACACAGACTCTCAAGGGAGTCAGAACAGGAGAATTCCTCTAGTTTATTGCTCTAAGCTTGTCGTATAGACAGATACGTGGAAAGTACAGAAAGGAAACTCTTATTGGTTAGTGAAGTGCTACATCACCATCATTGGTCAGTGGGGCTCACCACCCCCTGACTTTCTCCTGCAAGGAAAACAAGGAATAGAAAACAAGGAATAGAAAACAACACCTGCAAGGCTGTTTTGTGTCTCTGAGGATTGTTTTAATTCCTTCTCATGTTTTTCCCAAGCTAGCTCTCAGGCAGGACTGAGAGGCCATGGGGCCTGTCATTTGTACAGGCACTGTGGTTCAGATTCAGCATCCACAGGGGGCTGTGATATTTCACCGTGTTTTAGAGGAAAGCCTGGAGTCTGGAAATCTGGGCAGGGAGGTCAAGGCAGAGCCTTCCTGCTGTGACCCCAGGTGAGAGGAGAGCACAAGGCTGGCGGCAGGAGAGAACTCTGAGCTCCTGCCATGAGGGGGAGACTCTGCAGACATGAGAAAACACAGCAAGATTCTCATGTTTTGTACCTGCTGAGATTCCAGCAAATCCTCCCCAGGTGCTTTTTGTTTCTCCTTTCATTTCCTGCCTCTCACACAAAGTCTCCTGTAGGCAGCACATCCCACATGGTTCACCCTGGGACGCTCTGGTACCTCCAGCTCCCTTTCGAAACCACAGAATTCCCAGGAAAGGAATTAATCCCATCCAGAGTCACCCCAGCCATGGCAGGGACACCCCCACTGTCCCCAGGGTCACCCCCACTGTCCCAGGGTCACCCTCAGTGTCCCCAGGGTCACCCCCACTGTCCCCAGGGTCACCCTCACTGTCCCAGGGTCACCCCAACTGTCCCCAGGGTCACCCCCACTGTCCCAGGGTCACCCCCACTGTCCCAGGGTCACCTCCCACTGTCCCTGGGACACCCCCACTGTCCCAGGGTCACCCCAACTGTCCCCAGGGTCACCCCCACTGTCCCAGGGTCACCCCCACTGTCCCCAGGGTCACCCCCACTGTCCCAGGGTCACCCCCACTGTCCCCAGGGTCACCCCCACTGTCCCAGGCTGCTCCAGCCCCAATGTCCAGCCTGGCCTTGGGCACTGCCAGGGATCCAGGGACAGCCACAGCTGCTCTGGCAATTCCAGCCCAGCCCCTCCCCACCCTCCCAGGGAACAATTCCTGCCCAAGATCCCACCCAAATCTCCCCTTTGCCAATCTCAAGCCATTCCCTGGGTCCTGTCCCTCCAGGCCTTGTCCCCAGTCCCTCTCCAGCTCTCCTGGAGCCCCTGCAGGCCCTGGGAGGCCACAATGGGGCCACCCCAAATCTCTTCTGAGCAATCCCAGCTCTCCCAGCCTTTCCTCCCAGGATGTCACCAAACGAGCTGAGGGCTCCCCTGTGGACAGGGAATTTCTCTTGCTGATGTTTCCCTGTCCCTTGGGGTCCAGATGAGCCCTGTGACCCCTCAGGGTGACCATTCCCAAAGGATGGGGAATCTTTGCCTCAGTAAGGAAAAAAAGATGGCATTTTTCCATGGCAGATTAACCTCAATGATTTTTGTGTTTGGTAAATTATCTGAAAGTCAATTTAGCAGAAGGAGTTTCTGTGTCTCTGTCATACCCCTGTGTTAATATTGATGACATTCCCCTGTGGAAGCCTTTGATGTCCAGTGCAGCCTCACTCTGCTCCTTTCTCTCCACACAACCTGACATTTTAAGGGAAGAAAATTTACACACTGAGCAGGGCAATGAACTGGAAACAGAGGAAAACAGCACTGTGAGGTCTCCTAAGGGACAGTTTGGCTGCACCTTCCCTCCCCTTCTCAGCACCAGCCACAAAAATCCTCACTTTGAGGCCAGGCCTCTGTGATGCCCTCTGAGTTTTGGTCCCTTTTTAGCAGCTCTTGTCTGGACTCCTGCAAAATTCTGGATTTCCCAGCAGGAGATGTCCTGCTAGGGCAGTTCAGTCCATGAACATTTTCCATGTTTGTTTCTCTGCTCCCTGTTTATCCATCAAAGGAAAAGGAAAACCCTTCCAGGCTTGAATGATGTTGTTATTTGGGCAGAGATGTCGTAGAAAACAGAGCCATGGAACGGGCCAGGCTGGGAGGGATCAGACAGGGTCCCTGGTCCCTCCTCCCTGCTCCAGCAGGGCCATCCCCGAGCACAGACTGGGCCAGGTGGGGCTGGGGTACCTGTGCTGCAGCTGGCTGGGGAGCAGCCCCGTGATGGGGAGGAATTCAGGGGTCCCCCCTGTCCATTGGGAATATCCAAATTCCTGCGCTTGGGGAAGGGCTGGGAAAAATCTTTCCATTGCCAGGAAGACCTTGGTGTATCCAACACCTCCTGGAATCCCTCTGACCCCGAGGAGCCTCGTCCTGCTGCTGGCTGGACTCGGCTCAGACATTTCCTGAGGCTGGCACAGAGCATTAGGGGAGCAGACAGCCCCAGACAGGAACGAGGGAGATGTGCAGGCAAGGAGAATGTGCTTTATTTCCCTCCATCCTGTCAGAAATGATTGCCTTTACTGGGATCAATCCAAGCATCCTTCACAACCTGCACAGAGGACTTTGGCAGATTTATTTTCTTAGCTGCTTGTTCAAGCCTGTTATTAATCCCCCCGTCAGCTCAGCTCGCTGGAAGAAAACAGAGCTTCTTAAAGAGTTCTTACTGCAAATAAATGCCTCATTAAGTTAAAGACATTAACCTGAAAACAGTATTTACGTCAAACAGACTAATGAAGGCCATTCTGGAGCCTGCCCCAGCTCAGGCAGGGCTTTGGGCCCCCCTGGAACACCCAAAAATTCCCCCACAGGGAGAGGGAGGTGAGGAGGGGACAGCAGGACCCCGAGTGATGCCTCTGCATTGTTAATTCCCATGGTGAAGGAGATTTAGGGACACAGGAGCATCCCCCAAACCCTGAGAGCTGCACAAATCTACCCAGTCCCTCTTGGGTGGTAGGAGAGAATCATTATTTGATTTGTAGCAGGACTTTTGCTCATTTTTCCCCTTCCAGACCATTCCAGGATTCCATGAAGCGCCCAGTGAAGGGACTGGGAACTCCCCAGTCCCCTGAAAGTGCCCCAGACTTCCCAGTTTAAAAGACTTTACTGGGGACTGGCTTTTCCTTGCCCTGCACAGCTGGGGCCTGATTTTCTCCCTCATGTGGGAAGAGCTGAGCACCTCACACTGAGCCAGGAATGATTTTAAGAGTTCAGGGAGCGAGGACAAATCCTCTGGTGTGTCACAGCTGCCATGTGCTCCCTGAGTGACCTGCAGGGTGTCCTTGGGAAGAGGTTTGAGGGCAGGGAGAGGAGGCAGGATGCAATCCCAGGCTGGGCAGAGCGCGCTGGGGGTGCCACATTAACATTAATGCCAGCCCACATTAACATTCCGGGCCACAGCTCTTCCCTCCCTCGCCCCAGCGCTGCTCTGAACCCAGCATCATTTGAATGCAGCTCAGAAAACCTCCTGTAATTCACCCAAATCGAGAGAGAAGTAGCCAGGAGGGGCTGGGGAGAGCGACAGCAGCAGTCTCATACTAACAAGAGATTGTCCTTAGAGGTGTTTAATTGAGGCCTCCTACAAAACAGGCTCAAACCTGGATGCAGCAACAGCCACACACAGGAAAAACCCAAAGCTGGGGGCTGCTGAAAGGATGTGGAGCATTTAAACTGCGAGGTGTGGATGTCAGTCCTCCCTTCCCTCGGTGCCACAGGGGGTGGGTGACCCCATCAATGAACTCTGGGGTGGTTCTGGCACGCTGGGAACGAGGGCTCTGCCAACAAACAGCCACCAGCCCTCAGCCCCTGCTGCTCCTCCAGGGAATGCACCACTAAAGAGCTCTGTCCTCCCAAAAATGAGCTCTGTCCTCCCCAAAATGAGCTCTGTGCTCCCAAAAATGAGCTCTGTCCCCCCAAAAATGAGCTCTGTCCTCCCAAAAATGAGCTCTGTCCTCCCCAAAAATGAGCTCTGTCCCCCCAAAAATGAGCTCTGTCCCCCCAAAAATGAGCTCTGTCCCCCCAAAAATGAGCTCTGTCCCCCCAAAATGAGCTCTGTCCTCCCAAAAATGAGCTCTGTCCCCCCAAAAATGAGCTCTGTCCTCCCAAAAATGAGCTCTGTCCTCCCAAAAATGAGCTCTGTCCTCCCCAAATGAGCTCTGTCCTCCCAAAATGAGCTCTGTCCTCCCCAAAAATGAGCTCAACTCTCCCAAAAATGAGCTCTGTCCTCCCAAAAATGAGCTCTGTCCTCCCCAAAATGAGCTCTGTCCTCCCCAAAAATGAGCTCTGCTCTCCCCAAAAATGAGCTCTGCTCTCCCAAAAATGAGCTCTGTCCTCCCCAAAAATGACCTGTGTCCTCCCAAAAATGAGCTCTGTCCCCCCAAAAATGAGCTCTGTCCTCCCAAAATGAGCTCTGTGCTCCCAAAATGAGCTCTGCTCTCCCCAAAAATGAGCTCTGCTCTCCCCAAAAATGAGCTCTGCTCTCCCAAAAATGAGCTCTGTCCTCCCCAAAAATGACCTGTGTCCTCCCAAAAATGCCAATCGACAGAGCCACATGGCTGGACAAGCTGGGAGGGCTGGCTGGCACTCCAAGAATCTCTGGGTGTGAGATGGCAAAGGTGCCACACGTGCCTGGTGTCCCCTCCTGTCCCCTCAGGCCACAGGGCTGCTCTGAGGCCCAAAGCTGGCCCAAAGCAGGGACAGACTGTCCTTGGATATCTGACCTGACCCAAAACAAGACAGACTGTCCTTGGATATCTGACCCAAAACAGGGACAGACTGTCCTTGGATCCCTGACCCAAAACAAGGACAGACTGTCCATGGATCCCTGACCTGACCCAAAACAAGGACAGACTGTCCTTGGATCCCTGACCCAAAACAAGGACAGACTGTCCTTGGATCCCTGACCTGACCCAAAACAGGGACAGGCTGTCCATGGATCCCTGACCTGACCCAAAACAAGGACAGGCTGTCCATGGATCCCTGACCTGACCCAAAACAAGGACAGGCTGTCCATGGATCCCTGACCTGACCCAAAACAGGGACAGGCTGTCCATGGATCCCTGACCTGACCCAAAACAGGGACAGGCTGTCCATGGATCCCTGACCCAAAACAGGGACAGGCTGTCCATGGATCCCTGGCCCAAAACAGGGACAGGCTGTCCATGGATCCCTGACCTGACCCAAAACAAGGACAGGCTGTCCATGGATCCCTGACCTGACCCAAAACAAGGACAGGCTGTCCATGGATCCCTGACCTGACCCAAAACAAGGACAGGCTGTCCATGGATCCCTGACCTGACCCAAAACAGGGACAGGCTGTCCTTGGATCCCTGACCTGACCCAAAACAGGGACAGACTGTCCTTGGATCCCTGACCCAAAACAAGGACAGACTGTCCTTGGATCCCTGACCCAAAACAAGGACAGACTGTCCTTGGATCCCTGACCCAAAACAAGGACAGGCTGTCCATGGATCCCTGACCTGACCCAAAACAAGGACAGACTGTCCATGGATCCCTGGCCCAAAGCAGGGACAGACTGTCCATGGATCCCTGACCCAAAACAAGGACAGGCTGTCCATGGATCCCTGGCCCAAAGCAGGGACAGACTGTCCTTGGATCCCTGACCTGACCCAAAACAAGGACAAGCTGTCCATGGATCCCTGGCCCAAAACAGGGACAGACTGTCCTTGGATCCCTGGCTGCCTCCACCTGGATCCCCAGCAGTGAGCAGGACCAGGCCTGGCTGACTCCACTGGGATTCTCCCTCTGGGCCATCCCTGGAGGGTTTGAAGCAGACAGTGAGGCTCAGCCCCTGGGGACAGCAGCCATGGAAACACTTTGCCAGCCACGTTGACAAATCTGAGCTTTATCTCATTAGATAAACCCACCCAGGGCCCCAGATGTGCCCGGGAGCTGCCACTGCCTGTGCCCATCACCCTGAGGGGCCCAGGCTGTGCTCTGGCCTCGACTGGAAATGCCAGGGAGTTAAACTGGCTCCAAAGCTGTGCCTGTGTCCAGACTGTGCTGGGAAAAGGGCCTGATGTGATCTTTAACTGCTCCAGGAGCCACTCCTGCCCTGGGCTCTCATCCCCCGTGCAGATGGAGGGGCCAGACCCACACCTGGCACCCTGTGGCTGCTGCTCAGTGCCAGCACTTCCCTCCACATTCCCAGGGATCCAAAGCACGAGGAGCAGGCTCTGCTCCTGTGGCAGTGCCCACAGGATGCTCACAGGGTGACAGGAGCACTTTTGGCCCCAGTGCCAGCTGACAGCGTTTGTTCTGCTCCACTGGGGCATCTCCCCTGCCGCAGGGCCCAGGACAGACAATCCAGCAGCCAAAATCCTGGCAGAAGGGAAGTGCAGGGTGGTTTTGGTTTGTCTCTCCTGCACTGTTTGCTTGGTTTCAAAGCAGCATTGCCTGAGCAGCAGAGAGGATTGAGGGACTCACAGGAGCTGCCTGAAGTGGCAGAACACGACTTTATTGCACACTGACTTCCCCAGGTCCTCGTGGTTGGGAAAAGCACTGCTTCCCTCCCAGCACAGTTTAATCTGCCCCTCGCTCTCCCTGTCATCAGCCACTCACTCCTCGCTAATATATCTCATTTCCACAGGCTCTAGGTGGTGTTTAAAAAAAAAAAAAAGAGAAAAAAAAAAATTGATCCTTGCATGCAAAATATCCTTCTGAGCAAAGAAATAACTATCTGCAAGGCCTAACTGAATTATCCCCTTATCAATGGAAGGAAATAATCCACTTGAAACATGAAGTACAAGTGGAATGAAAAGCCTTTGCAAGTGGCAGGGGAAGAAGAACACAGTGTGAGTCTCAAATAGCCCTGCTTTTCCCGTATGGAGAAATACATTTTTCTTGGAATCATTTTCTCTTTCAGTGCATAATGAAGTTTCTCAAATGCTCACCCTTCCACCCCCCTTCTAATACAATAAAAGGGAAATAATCCCTCTATTTGCAAAAGTCCTGAGAAGAGAGTTCAGGCTGCTTGGAGCTCGGCAGGGGCACCTTCTACAGATGTTGATGAGATTTCTGCTTTGTTTTGTGGGACAAGGGTTGTATTTGCCGATTTGTGCTCCGGGGTTTAATTAATTCTCGTTATTTGGGTTCTCTGGCAGAGCCACGCAGATCCCCTCAGCCAAGATATCCTCAAAATCCTGCCTTTCTCCATGGCTTTGCTTCTCCTTGTGAGCAGAGAAAGCCTGGAGGAAGGAGGAGGTTTATAAATAAAAGGCACGGTCCACATGGATTCCCTTCTGGGAAGGTTAATTCAGGGTTCTGGTTAAAGACTCTCAGTTCTGTCTCTTCCTGTTTCTCTCTCCTGCTAAAGATGATCCTTTATCCTTTGTAATGGAGCTGTTGAATCCTATCAGGTCGGATCAGCAGGGATTGAGGGTTTGGCCAGATAAGGACTCAGAGCTGGCAGAGCCCAGCCAGGACAGGGCTGCAGAGCCCTTTTCCAAGGAAAGAGCTGAATCCCAGCCCAGCCCGGTGTCCCTGTGCTCCCTCAGGGGCTCACCTGCACATCCTGCCTTTCCCAGCATTTGCCATTTCATTTCTGTTCTCACCAGCCACAGGATAACTGCAGAGGTGGAAGCTTTCACCATCTCCATGCTGAGTTTCTCAAAAGCCCAGATCAGGAATGAGGCAGGTTTGGCTCTCCAGGAGGAAACCCAGAGGGCAGGAGAGCAGCGAGCCCATCCCAGCACGGCTGGGCTGTAGATCTTGAATTAATGACAGCCCGCAGTGTTTATTATGCCTAAAACAAACAAAACAAATTCCCAGATAAATGAAACTAATTAAACATGCTGCTATAAAAATTAAAGCTTCCCTTTTTTTTTGTTTGGGGATTGTTTTTTGGTGACTCGTGGGGTTTTTTTGCAGCTTTGTTTTTGTTTTGCCTTTTGTGGTTGTTGTTTTCCAGTGCTGCAGCAAATCTGAGAACAGATTTGCCAACAGACTGCAGGGCTGGCCTGGCTTTTGGTCACATGTGGAGCAAATGTTGTCACTGGGCTTTAAAAGGCTCCAGAGGAGTCACAAAATCATGGAATGGTTTGGGTGGGAAGGGACCCAAAGCCCATCCAGGGCCACCCCAGCCATGGCAGGGTCACCCCCACTGTCCCCAGGGTCACCCCCACTGTCCCAGGGTCACCCCCACTGTCCCCAGGGTCACCCCCACTGTCCCAGGGTCACCCCCACTGTCCCCAGGGTCACCCCCACTGTCCCAGGCTGCTCCAGCCCCAATGTCCAGCCTGGCCTTGGGCACTGCCAGGGATCCAGGGACAGCCACAGCTGCTCTGGCAATTCCAGCCCAGCCCCTCCCCACCCTCCCAGGGAACAATTCCTGCCCGAGATCCCACCTGGCCCTGTCCTCTGGAAGCTTGAAGCCATTTCCCCCTGTCCTACAGATGACAAGGCCATCAGTGGGGTTCTTCACTTGGCCTTTTCTCCCTCCATGAGCTGACAGAGCCTCTTTGGGTGTTTGTTCCACCCTGCCTTGTCCTGTGCCTGCCTGAGCCTCGGAACTGAGGAGCAGAGACGGGACCAGGCAGAGCCAGGCAAGCTCTGAGGCAGCTTTAATGGGCTGGAAAACTCCAGTGCTCCCAGATGGCCCCTACAAGGCAGCGCTTGATGGAATTACAAGCACAGCAATCGGAGTGTAAGCGACAGACTCCAGGATTCACCACATGGAATGGGAATGTTCCACACCCCCGGGATCCCACAGGAGTAATTCCCAGGAAAGGCGTGTCCTGATAACCTGGGATTGCTGCTGAAGCCTCTCCACACAGAAACCTTTGGATTCACTCCCCCAGGAGCTTTGCAGAGCAGCCTGGCACATTCCTGCTGTGGGAATATCTCTGCTCCAAGGAAAAGCCCCAGGATGGGGGGATGCCATGGGGCTGCTGGGCAGGGAAACTGCAGATTGGGGGAACCAGAAGAGATCCCCAGAGCCGAGGAGAGGTCTGTGCTCACAGCCAGTAAATAAGCAGGGAGCTGGGAGCTGTGATTAGCAGCACTGCTGACAGACACCTCGGGGCAGCAAGGAACCGTGGCCAAGGGCGCTCAGCACTCCAGCACTTGGACATATCCAGGCCATTCCAAACAATCTCTTCTGGCACAGCTGCTGCAGATGGTCCCGACAAGGAGGAATTCATCTGGCAGACTTGAGGAGTGCTTTTGGTTTGTCCTCTCTCAAATTCCTGATGCACGACCTTGGGTTAGTCCTCGGGGTGGGAGCGCAGCTCTGAACTGGGGGGAAGGATGTTTACCAGCACTTAGGGACTCTTGGAGATCTGTCACCACGATATTGTTAATGAATGTCACTGCCAGAACTCCAGCCCAGTGCCCACGTCTGGTTTGTCGCAATTCTGCCTGGAGAGGCTGGAGCTGACAGGGAATGAGACCCTGGAGATGCTGAGGCTGACTCAGAGCTCTTTGCACCAGGCTCTCTCTGTAATTTGGCTCATGCCTGACGGTGGGACTGAAATTCCCAAACACTCACCAGCTATTCCAGCCATTCTGGGAGCAGAGACGGTGATTCCCAAACAGCCACAATCCAACCCAAATTCCAGGAGCAGAGATCAAGCCCAGCACGGTTTCTGAAGGCTGGGAGCTCTGGGGCAGCCCTGCAGCAGTGGCCAGGCTGGTGCCCGCAGCTTTCCTGGGATTTCTGAGTTCTGCAGGGGATCGCAGCTCCCACCCTTCTGCTCAGGCCGTGGAAAGGAGCAGCACAGCCCCTCCTGTGCCCCAGGGCACGGAGACCAGCCCAGCACACAGCCCCTGAGCAGCACAGCCCCTCCTGTGCCCCAGGGACCAGCCCAGCACACAGTCCCTGAGCAGCACAGCCCCTCCTGTGCCCCAGGGCACGGGGACCAGCCCAGCACACAGCCCCTGAGCTGTGGGGACACAGGACAGTCCTGCCCCGAGGACAGGGACACGGCCAGGGCTGGCAGAGCATCCATCAACACCCTCGGCTGCTCCCGGGATGAATCCACTCTCCTCTCCCGAAGTGTGTGATGAGAACTCACCGCAATGGAGATGGGATTCTCAGCTCTGGAGCGGGGTTCATGTTTTAATTAACAGTGCAGGAGAGGGAACGGGGAGGGCGTGAAAGTCTCTCCCCAGACAGGCAGAGCAGCTTTGCTTCCCCATTTCACTCTCGTTTTCATTTCCTGGAGCCAACACAGAGCAGCTCCATCTCATTTTCAGTTTTCAGCCACGGGGCTGGGAAGAGCTGAGAATGACATCACAAGGTGCAATTCTGTGGCAAAAGCTGGAACATTTCTCTGATGGTGTCAGCCACGGCCATTCCAGCCAGGGATGGAATTGATTGCTCAGCCCTGGGATCCGTGGAGTGCTCCAGAGATCCTGGAAGGAAATTGTGCATGGATTCATCCCAAACTGCAATCCACAGGGACCAGGCTGGTCCCTCTCAGGGGTTCCAAGGGCTGGGACAGCAGCAGGCATTGCAAATTGCATTTGTGGATCAATAATCCACACTTTCTCTCCAGCAGCACCTCCAGGGATGGAATCTCCCACCCTGGGCTTGTGGATCCCTCTGCTGCTCCCACTCCAGGGTCTGGGAGGAATCAGCTCCTCCTGACCAGCTGGTCCTGGGGTCTCCATTCAGGTTCCTAAAAAAGGAGGAGTTTCTCCAGAGTGACAATTCCAGCAAACCCTGGAGCTGTGGCTCCCAGAGGCCTGAGGTCTCTCACAGGACCTGCCAGGTCCTGCAGTGTCCAGGGCAGACAGAGGCTCCTCAGCCAGGACTGAATCCTCAAGTTATGGAACTGAATCCATCCCGGTTTTCTCCATTCCCTGTTGCTTCTCCAAGCAGGAATCACTTGGGAATTGGAACACGTGCTCACCCTTCAAACAGCCCCTCTGGTGATCTTCCAGACTCAAACCAATCTTTCTGGAGGAATTTTCTCCTGGATAAACGTGGAGCATTCTCCTCTGAAGGAATTCAGAACAACCCAAGGGGACACAGAGGCACCCTCTGGAAGCACAGCCCGTGTTCCCACCCCATGCCAGGCTCCAGACAGGAGGAATTACTGCTCCAAATGCATTAAAGGCTTTTGTGTTCCAAGCTGGGAGCCACCGGTGGCTGTGATTGAAATTCCTGTCACCATCTGAGGGGAGGGAGCAGTGCCAGCCACATGATCATCCATATGCCCGGCTAAATCCACTCCAAATTGATTAAGTTCCGCTGAAGGAGACCTGGAAATCAATCTGTTCAGGCTTGCTTGGAGAGAAACTCCAGCCTGGAGGTGACACAAGTCTGTTTTCATGGCTGGCCCTGGTGGGAGCTCACGTTGCACCCCCCAGGTGCTTCAGCGATAATCAGCTGCTGCTGGGATCAGTGCAAAGCTCTTTGTGCCTTTCTGGGGCCTTTCAGGCAATTTGGGCTTCCCAGCCAAGCCCAAGCAAAAAGGAAGTGGTTTTTAGTACCAGAACAAATGTTCCTGGTGTGTGGATGGTTCCCAGAGAGGGGCTGGAGGCTCCTCCCTGGGATATTCCCGAGCCACACGGACACAGCCCCGGGCTCTGTGCCCTGGGATGGCCCTGCTGGAGCAGGGGGTGGCACCTGTGACCCTCTGGGGTCCCCCCAGCCTGACCCATCCCGTGAATTTAACATTTCACATTCCAGGATTCCCGGTTCAGCACTCCATTAATGCCCCTGGAGCTGCTGGGAGTCACCAAGGCGTGTCCAGCTGTCCCAGTGACATTTCCCACCTGTGTTTGCTGCTGCTCACAGCCTGGGAAGTGCTGGAGCCTCGTCCTCCTCCGTCTGTTTTCCGCCTGCTCTGACTTCATTTGTTGAATTATCCAGTAATTCATTACAACTAAATTTCATTGGGCTTTTGGCCAAGGTTTCTCATCAAAAATGACACGAAGACAAATATTGTGGTTACTTGCCCAGCTGTGCAGCTCCATTGATATTCCCTGCAGGGCCCAGCCCGTTATCAGAGCTGAGTAACACTGATAATAACCCCGTATCTCTCCCCTGCAGAGCATCCAGTGTCAACACAGGCACCTGAGCAGTGTCCAAACCTCGGGGCGGATTTAATCCCCCTCCACACTCACTTTGTTCACACGGACTCGCTCTATAATCTTCCAATTGAACATCTTTCCAGCCAAGCCCAGGCAGTTTTTTACAGCAGAATGTTCCACATGAGTGTGCTGGATTTTGTGTATTCATATTTCAGGCAGGAAAAAGAAATACCCAGGCTGCTTCAATAATACATCAGGATCCTGTTCCCACATTGACAAAACAGAACATTTGTGTTTGTATTCCGGGTGACTTTTTGTTTAGAAGTGTCTTTGTTTCCTGACAGAAATATTCATTTAAAAATACACAACCAGCGTGGAACATTTCTCTTTCTTCAGATGAAATACCATTATTATCCCCAAATGCCTTTCATTAACACTGGCATTCCTGGTTTTCCTCCTGCACTGCTCAGGAGCAGCAAACACAACCTCACTGATGGAATCCACTGCCCGTCCTGCCAGCCCTGGGAAGGAACAAACACGAGCTGAGTGGTTTTTATTTAATTGTTATTTATTAAACAACAACTGAATGTTTTTTATTTAGCACGCCAGGGGTGCTGCCTGGGAACAAACTGGTGCTCCAGGAGGAGGAGAGGGGCTGGAATTGCCCCTGGAATTGCTGGAATTGGATGTTCAGAAACCACCTCCAGTGCTCTGCTGCTGCCCTGGGAGGTGGGAAAGGCACAGGACACGGAGCAGCGCTTGCTCCTCCTGTACCAAGAGCATCTCTGCTGTAATTCACCCCTCTGATTTACAGCCCTGCTCCCTCTCAGCCCTGGCAGGCAGAAAAGAGCTGTAAATCACTTAAATCCAAGGATTTCCCTCCCTCAGCCCAAGTCAGAGAGGGCTGTCGTGTCCTCACTTGGAAACTCTCATCTCCCTGTGGATGCCTCTTCAGGTAGAGGATTTTAATAGCTCCGTGAGATAATGGGATATTTTAACATAGATAATCCTCCCAAATTCATCACTTTCATTCCAAACTTTAATGGATCTGCTCCCCAAGCCCCTCCCCACGCAACCACCTCCCTAAATTTGTGTGAATTTAGGGACAAAACCTCCCAGCTCCCTCTCACCAAAGCTGCCTGTGCTGGCTCTGATTCAAACAGCCCCCGAGTTTAGACTGAGATTAAATATTTTGTGTGTGTTTTAAGGGGGAGAGATTAATTGAGCTTTATTACAGGTTTAATGCCTCAGTCCCCATTTGCATTTTAAGAGGCGTGATCTCATCCTGCCGCAGAATCGCGGGCTCCGTGTTTACCGCCCGGAATTGATCCCAGCTTTGATAGGTTATAATTAAGGCAGGCACATTAAGGATTTAATAGGGCTTCTTATTGTGAAGAAGGATTAAAGGGGTGGTAGAATTCACACTTAGATTTAATGACTTTGATTAAACAAGGGCACAAAGGGATCTGTCAGTCCTGGCTCCTGTTCTGACCTTGGGAAAGTCACCTGGGCCCAAGGCCTGGTCTCTGTGAGCTCTGCTCTGTGTTCTACAGAGCTGGGCTTAAATCCTTTGCACTTTGCTCAGTTCTCCTCATGAAAGTTGCAAATCCAACAGGGACCTGGCCTTTGGGACCAGTTGGGATTTCTGGGAGTTTTCTCTGCTCCAGTGCTAAGCACAAGGGACAGAACAAGAGGAAACGGCCTCAGGTTGTGCCAAGGGAGGATGGGGTTGGGTATTGGGAAAGTTTCTCCCTGGAAAGCGCTGTCCAGCCCTGGAACAGCTCTCCAGGACAGTGGTGGAGCCCCCATGCCTGGAGGGATTTAAAATCCCGTGGATGTGGCACCTGGGGACATGGTCAGAGGTGGCCTTGGCAGTGCTGGGTTAAAGGTTGGACTCGATGATCTCAGAGGGCTTTTCCAACCTGAACAATTCCATGGAGCATCATCTAACTCCAACAGCAGTGACAGGGAAGAGCTCAGTCTTGTTTTGAACGTGCAACTTCCCATTAAAATGGGGAAAATTTCAGCTTTTTTTCCTTCAAAAGTTACTTGTGTGAATGAGGAACCGTGGACTGTTTCCTTGTTTGGTGATTCCTGGTGCTTTTTGCAGGATTCTTCCAGAACTGGTGGCAAATCTGGAGCTGTGGTGTGAGACTGCACCACAAAGGGGAAAATCCAGCCCAGAATTGAGGGAACATTTGAGAGCAGCTCAGCAAAAAGCAGCAAAACCTTTCAGCTCAGAATGTGTCAGTCTGTTCCCTTAACTTCCAGAATTTCTCATGGAAACTTCTGGAGCTTCAGTTCAATAACAAACATTCCCTTCCCACACCAGTTTCAATGAAAATAAAGGATTGAACCACAGGGATTTGCCACAGAGGAGGAATCCCAATTTTTGCTCAACTTTATCCACATGGCTTCTGCTTTGTACCCAGAGAACCTGAATTGAAAGGAGAGAGCATTGTTCACTCCATGGGGGGAACAGCAAAAGCTCCTCCATTCCCTCTTATCCCTCTTTTCCTTTTTTCCCCTCTTTTTCAAACCATGAGGCCTTTGACAGGCCTGTGTGGTGAGAGGCCACGATTGCCTTTCTGTGCATTGATTTCTAGGGCAAAATGAAAATCCAGCCTGGAAGGAACATGGATCAAAGAGCTTTTCCCAAAACAAGCTCTGAGTCACTGCTTGTTTGGGCTGGGGAAAATCGGGAATCACGCCTTGAAATCCACTGGTAGGAGTCAGAAATGTCTCCAGGGGAGATCTCAGCTGATTCCTGCCAGGGTAAGAGCTGGAATCAGGAGCTCAGGGCAGAGATAAATGAAATGGAGTTTCACAGGCTGCCAAACAGGGGCAATCCCCTGAGAAAGGGAAACCTTTGGCACCAAAACCCCACCTGTGGATCCCCAGTGGCTCCTGGTGAGATCAGCTCAGGGAAAACACGGCTCTCCAGAGCAGTTCCCAGCTCTGCTCCCTCCAGGGAATCAGGACAGCAGTGGATCAGCACTGCTGGTTCTCATCAGCTGAGCCTGTCCTGCTCCGACACCCCCTGCCCCTGGGCTGCCTCTGGCTGCCATCAATTATTCACCTGCAGCAAGGGGGGATTAAACTTTCATGAGGAATTATTGGAGAATGCTGGAATGTGAGGGGATGGCACGGAGGAGCTGAGATTTGGGGATGCAGCACCAGCCCTTGTCTGCAGGCAGACTTGTTAAACTGCACTGATCATTTGAACACAAGCACGTCTTTGGAGAACAAATCTTTCTGTCTCTACCTGTGAAAAAAACAAACAATTGTTTGAGGACTTAAAGATTTGAGGACTTGAAGATTTGAGGCCTTGGAGATTTGAGGCCTTGGAGATTTGAGGACTTTAACATTTGAGGCCTTGGAGATTTGAGGCCTTGGAGATTTCCCCACATTTGGCTCCCCAACCTGAGCTCTTTGTCCCTCATCACAACCTCTCAAGCAGCCAAAGGAGTTTCTTGTAAAAAATTGCACATCATTGCATGTGTTGGAAGCAGAATGCTAAGCATGGTCATTAATCAACTTATTAATTTATAATACAATTAATGTTTAAAATATACCTGCCCACTTTTATCACTGCTGCATGGAAATGTCCCTTCTGCAGAGCTTAACTTGAATTTTTTACCTGATCTACCTGCAGCCTTGATTCAAAATGCAGTCAGAATTAACTCGGGGATGAAGAATTCTCTGGGAATGGCAAAGGAAGGAATTCATTTCACCTGCTCACACAAACGTGGATGCACAGAGGGCACAAGAAACCCGTGCCCTGTCACACCCACTGGTCTGGCTGGAGCTCACCAGTAAAAACCATCCCATGGCAGCAAGAAGGGCTGAGGGGCACATGGAGCTGGGGAAAACACCCACAATCAGCTGGTTTGGGGCTGATATTTTTCTTCCTCAGGTCTCCGATCTCTCCTCACGCTTCCAGCCTTGGAAATGGGAATAAAGGTGGGAGGGGATCCTTTGGGACACGGCAGAGCCAAGGCCAGCAGCCAGAGCCCCCGAGAGCCACTGCCACCCCCTGGCCCTCACCCAGAGAGGAGCAGCAATCCTGCCAAAACACAAATAGAGGCATTGCTGGGGAGCTGGAGGGGAAAACAACACCCCAGACAGCGTTTGTGGAGTCCATAAATCCACGTGCCGATAAATGGAGGCACGGAAAGCACAGACACAATCCTGATCCACAGGGGCAGCTGATGCTAATGACTGCACAGGTTCTGCTACCACAGCACAACCAGTCTATTTTTCTCTTTTATGACTCTCCATTCTCGGGAATGCATCCATCAGGAAAAGAGCTCCAAGTTGTTTAACGCCAAGCTCCGTTGGTGGCCGGCCAAGTGGCAGTGCCACATTGGCTATGCCTGTGGCTCAGCAGCGATTACCAACAGCTTTGCTGCTCTGTCTCCTCTCTGTGCCGGGCTCTGGACAAGCTGCCACTCATTCCTTCCTTCACTCATTCCCATTTGGTGCTCACAGGGTGATAAATCCCCTCCTGCTGCCTCTCTTCCCGGGAATCGGCAGAGAAACTTCCTGCTCCTCATCCCAGCTCCTCTCCGAGATGGTTTGAGGTGATTAAACGGGAGCTGAGCAGTCGCTCCTGATCATCCAGACCTTCTGTCCCTGCTCTGGGTGATTTTCCAACCATATCCACGGGGATTAGGAGGAATGTTGGCATCACTGCTGCCTTCACTGATGATTTGCTTAATTAACAGCCCTCGTTTTGGCCTGGTCTGCTCAAAGAGCTCCCTGAATTGGGTGAAATGGTGTTTAAACTCCTGTTCAGCACAGGGGTGTGACATCCAAGAGCCCTGGTGGGCTGTTCATGGCCTGCTGTGCCAGTGCTGGGTTCTGGATGCATTTTGGAAGGATTTTGGATGCTGATTCATCACCCCTGCAGCAGGGACCAGCAGGGCCACCCTGTTTGAGCAGCGGTGTGAGAGGAACACCCCTGGCCTCCCCAGCCCCAGGGGGTAAGAGATGTGAGGACGAATTTTGGGATGAATTCTGGACGCATTCAGGAGCTGGAGGGGCAGCTTCAGCTCCTGAAATTCACCCCAAAATTTGCTTTAACAGATCATAGACTCACAGGATGGTTTGGCTTGGAGGGGACTTTAAAGCCAGTTCCACCCCAGCCATGGCAGGGTCACCTCCCACTGTCCCAGGGTCACCCCCACTGTCCCCAGGGTCACCCCCAGGGTCACCTCCCACTGTCCCAGGGTCACCCTCAGTGTCCCAGGGCCACCCCCACTGTCCCCAGGGCCACCCCCACTGTCCCCAGGGTCACCCCCACTGTCCCCAGTGACACCCCCACTGTCCCCAGTGTCACCTCCACTGTCCCAGGGTCACCCCCACTGTCCCCAGTGACACCCCCACTGTCCCAGGGTCACCTCCCACTGTCCCCAGGGTCACCCCCACTGTCCCAGGCTGCTCCAGCCCCAATGTCCAGCCTGGCCTTGGGCACTGCCAGGGATCCAGGGACAGCCACAGCTGCTCTGGGCACAGCTCCAAACCCTTCCCACCCTCACAGTAAATGATGAGTTTACTTTTCCTTTTATTATATTTTCCCGTGGCATTTCATATTTTATTTCTTCACCTCCTGCTGTCTGGTCACCTGTATAATTCTTTTTGCTGCTCTGGGAGGGCTGTGAGAAGCTGATTTTTGCAGGGGAAAGCTGTGACTTCCCTGGACACAGAGAGGAGGAGAGGGGGATGAAGATTTGGATCATTATCAGGAGAATAATGGGAGCTGACAGCGGTGGGTTGGAGAAGATGTTTACAAGATAAATAACAGCAACAATTTCATTGGAGGCACTGACTCAGAAATAAGAACAGGGATATTTTTCCAGCCAGGAGATGACACATTTGATGTTGGCTCCAGTTTCCAGTGCACATGGCACAGCGCTGGGCTCTCCCTGCCCTCTCCAGCAGAGTGGTTTGGTTTTATTTGATTTCCAGGCCAAGAGGAGCACTGGGGTGAGCTCCTGCTGCTGAGGGACACAAAGCAACTGTTAGAGATACAGATTATATTGTTGGCTTTTTGCAAATATTGAAATGAATGTTATGTGTATAAGAATGGGAAATTTTGTTGTATTAATATAGTTTTATTTATTTCTGTTATTGATGAAATTTAGTGGTATAATACAGATATGTTAGGCTATGGCAGAATATTAAAATAAAAACTGCTTTTGTTTGTAGAACCCAAAGACTGAGGGAAAAAAAAAAATAGCAGAGAACTCCTGCATTTGTAAATTATCTTATCCAGATGAGGACAGCAGTGACCAGAACTCTGGGGGAGGAATTTATTGCATTTCTGGTATCAGGGAATGTAAATCTCGATGGCACCAAGAGGATTGATCTATTGGGAAGGGGGCAAGAGAAAACTGAACAGAAGAACACCAAAGATCCACAGAAGAATGTGTGAATATGTGTGAGAATTTATGGATATGTGTGAGAATTTCTGGATATGGAGCAGGGTTCTGTTTTTAAGGGACAATCCTTTGTCAGTGAGGTGAATGCAGAGACACCCGGCCAGATCTGGATACTTTATTTTTTTCTCCTAATTGTCTTTTTTTTATTAAACTTTTAAATTCTATAAAAATTACGTGAACCTCGTTTTTCACACCAAGCTCAGCCCGTGGAGCTGCAGGTCCTGCTCAGACCTGGGCAGCAAAGAATGGCTCAGGTGTGTCCTGATGGATGTTTTATTAAATCCCAGCTGCAGGACCAGGTGAAATCCCAGGACAATGTGAAATCTCAGGACCAGGTGAAATCCCAGCTGCAGGACCAGGTGAAATCCCAGGACGAGGTGAAATCCCAGGACCAGGTGAAATCCCAGGACCAGGTGAAATCCCAGGACCAGGTGAAATCCCAGGACCAGGTGAAATCCCAGGACCAGGTGAAATCCAGGACCAGGTGAAATCCCAGCTGCAGGACCAGGTGAAATCCCAGGATGAGGTGAAATCCCAGGACCAGGTGAAATCCCAGGACCAGGTGAAATCCCAGGACAAGGTGAAATCCAGGACCAGGTGAAATCCCAGGACCAGGTGAAATCCCAGCTGCAGGACAAGGTGAAATCCCAGGACCAGGTGAAATCCAGGACAAGGTGAAATCCCAGCTGCAGGACCAGGTGAAATCCCAGCCTGGCTCAGGCAGAGCTGAACTCTCAGTTTCACAAAGAGCACAACCTCAGGCTGTTTTTCTCTTGTCGTTGTTGTTGCTGCTTCTCAAACCTCCGCAGCCAAAGGCTGAGACTCCTCATCCTCCCTGTGCAAATTCCCCTCTCTGCTGCTCACACAGGGCTGAGCCCCCCAGGCCTTGGGATCATCCTTGTTCTGCCTGCAGCCTTCTCCTCCTCCCAGAGCAGCAGAGGAGCTCAAGATTGCTGAAATGCAGCAGTGAGTGCTTTATCCACTGCTGCTGCAGCCTGGCCTGCATCAGCAATGCTTAAAAATGCAGTTTTGACACGGCTTTAAATGTGTTTTATGTACGACTGAACCTACTTTATGTGGCATTTTCTGGCTGTGATTCCTCAGCCACTGGATTTGGGATTGTTCTGCTCCATCCCATTCTCTGCCTCTGCTCCTTTTCACTCATTTCACCTCCACAGGGTTAAAGAATGTGTAATGCTGGAAAAGAATGGAGCAAAAATTAAAAAAAAAAAATCGAATTAAAATCCTAATTGATAATCAGGGAATCCTGGAATGGTTTGGGCTGGGAGTGACACAGCAGGGATGATTTCCACTGTCCCAGGCTGCTCCAGGCTGGCCTCAGACACTCCCAGGGATGGGGCAGGCACCAGTTCCCTGTGCCAGGGAACATTTCCTCCCCAGATCCCAGCTCAGCCTGCGCCCCTTCAGCTCCAGTGGCACCAATTCCAGCTCCTGGGGAGCAGCACTGGTGTCTCACAGCCATGGATCCGCTCCTGAGGGAAGGAAATGGGAAGGAAGGAGAGGAGAATGTATGGAAAACATTTGGGGAGAAACAGGAACACACAGGAAAAGGAAGGACCAAAATTGTGTCATTTTCCTGCACCTCCCCCCACGTGTTTTTTCCACAGCTTTTCCTATTTTTCCTTTAACATTTTAATTAAAAGCATCATCATAATCATAACAACTGGATGATGAGTGTGTTTGTGTCTGACTTGAAATAACTCCATCCCCAGCTGATAAACTCCAGCTCTGAGCACTCCAGCTCTGCCTTTTAGGATTTATTTTGTCTATGATGTGGTTATTGCAGCGCATAAACAAGAAGCATCCTCAAGTTCCCATTATAATAAAACTGTTACAATGCACTGCTTTTTATGTAGGAATTAGGGAATGTGTTTTTGCATGACTGGAAATTTATATATTTAGTTCACAGATTTTTATGGAGATTTTTTTTACAGGAGTTTTTAAGTGTAAAACTGCTGTGCTTGGGGTTTGTGAGCACAGGGCCTGTGCTGGGCAGGGAAATGAAAAATCTGCTCCTGGGTGCTTCAGAATCCTTGGGGGAGAGATAATTACAGAGGAAATTATTGTTTCCTGGATAAACAGGGATTTCTTCCACCCAAGATTCCTTCCTTCCACTGACTGAGATGGGAACAGAAACAGGAAATGTCCTGTTAGTGACAGGGTTTGGGCATCAGGATGTGGTGAGGGTATTTATTCCCAGCCCTGGGAATTCCATCAGCAGCACCTGGAGAGAGCCCAGAGGAGCCCCTGGAGCTGCTCCAGGGCTGGAGCCCCTCTGGAGCCAGGCTGGGAGAGCTGGGGGTGCTCAGCTGGAGAGGAGAAGCTCCAGGGAGAGCTCAGAGCCCCCTCCAGGGCCTGCAGGGGCTCCAGGAGAGCTGGAGAGGGACTGGGGACAAGGCCTGGAGGGACAGGACCCAGGGAATGGCTTGAGATTGGCAAAGGGGAGATTTGGGTGGGATCTTGGGCAGGAATTGTTCCCTGGGGAGAGGTTTCTGAGGTGGGGTTTTGCTGGGCATTGAGAGAGATTTGTTTTTTCTTCACTGAGCACTGAGGACAGGATTCTGTGGGACTGAATCAAATCCCCCTGCTCACATTTGTGCCTTCAGACCTTTCCTGTGTCCTGTTTGCCTGCTGAAACCATCGACCCTCCCAGCCTGAAGCAGCAGGGAGCACCAAGCAGGGCAGTTCTGTTTCACAGGAGCAAAGTGCACCAAGGCAGCTGCAGGAGGCTGGGCTGGAATTGAGCTCCGGCTGCTCCCACCTGCTGGGGAGGCAAAACTCCTCCAGTCAGAAGCAAACCACGTTAAATTGGAGAAACACAGTTAAAAGTGGAGCTCTCCTCTCATCCCTGCCCAAACCCTTGGCTCAGGGCCTGGCAGGGACCTGCAGGCTGCTGTGAAATGCTGCAGAACAGCGAGCATTTATTGACCAAACCCAAGCCCAGGTCCAAGAATAAGAAGTTTTATTGATTTGTTTGCTTGTAGCCGGTGCTTCCCCCTGAAAGCTGCAGCATGGCCATGATTTGTTTTCATGTCCAACTTTTATATCTCTATTGATTGAGGATGGGCAGGAACAAAAAGGAGAATTGAAGTGGGGCCTTCAGATCTCTCCTTTCTTGTGACTGCCAAGAGCTTGAGAGCTGTGAGGGAGAAACAGAAATTTATAAGCACAGTCACCAGGGTATGGTTGCTAATGCAGGGTGCAAAACGCTCCCAAGCAATTCATTAAAGGTGATTTTTGTATCCCAAGGAAGGGACACTGCCCATCCCTGTGCCAGGCAGCCAGGGGTGAGGTCACCTTATGAACACATCATTCTGATATGAACATTTATTCTGATCATGAACAGATCTGGAGAGCAGCACAGGCCCTCCCTTCCTGAGAGCCCTCAGCTCCTCAGCATTGTGTGGCCACCCAGAAATACAGAAAAATATGGACTTTTAATATCTATACACACAAAACTCTTATAATTAGGTTCCAATCAAAGTCCCCGTGCTCCTGTAAGGCAGTTTATTTATTCACATCAATGAGCACACGCCAATGTATCGATCTGGTATAGAAAATGTTATTATTTGTTGGAAGATTTCTGCTATGGATGGCTGGGAAAAGAAATTGTGTCAAGGGTAAGGATGGATTAAAGCATCAGGTGGGAACTGCCCTCAGTGGAGCTCTCCAGGTTTTGTGCAAAGGAAAGGAATGAGCCCTGACTTTGTTCCACAGAGATCTCAAATTCTCTTTTCTCTCCACTGAGGAACAAACCCTGGATATTTTCTTGACGCATAATTTTGCAAATATTTTTTTTTCTGCCATCTCTCTTTCTTTCCAGCACTTTCTCCCTCTCCTCTTTCTCGCTCAGGGAAATCCAGTGGAGGAATTCTGCCAGCTGGTAAAGCAGGCAGTGCAACTCTCTCCGTTTGGAATTCTGTGGAATTCCCGCAGCTCTGGCTCAGCCTGGGGAGATTGTGGAGCCCAAACCCCACGGGCAGCCTGGGAAACCTCATCCCACCCATCCCCTCTGGCAGCTCTGATTGCCAGGGCTGGCACAGGGCAGGGGAGCTCAGGGTGCACTCACTGCCAGGGACCCCTGAGCTCTGCCCCTTCCCAAAATCTGTGCAAACAACCCCTGCTCCTTCCCAAAATCTGTGCAAACAACCCCTGCTCCTTCCCAAAATCTGTGCAAACAACCCCTGCTCCTTCCCAAAATCTGTGCAAACAGCCCCTGCTCCTTCCCAAAATCTGTGCCAAATAACCCTGCCACATCCCAAATCCCAAACCACCCCTGCCATATCCCAAAATCTGTGCAAACAACCCCTGCTCCTTCCCAACATCTGTGCCAAAGCACTTCCTTCCATATCCCAAAATCTGTGCCAAATAACCCTGCCACATCCCAAATCCCAAACCATCCCTGCCACATCCCAAATCCTGATCCAAACCACCCCTGCCACATCCCAAATCCCAAACCACCCCTGGCACATCCCAAATCCCAAACCACCCCTGCCACATCCCAAATCCTGATCCAAACCACCCCTGCCACATCCCAAATCCCATCCCAAACCCCCCCTGCCACATCCCAAATCCCATCCCAAACCACCCCTGCCACATCCCAAATCCCAAACCATCCCTGCCACATCCCAAATCCTGTGCCAAACCACCCCTGCCACATCCCAAATCCCATCCCAAACCACCCCTGGCACATCCCAGCTGAGACAGACCCCATTCCCTGCTTTCCCTGCCCTTCCAGCTCTGCTCCTTCCCCATCAGGTGCCAGCAGCATTCCCAGGGCTCTGAAAATCGGGAATTTTGGTGTTTTTCAGCACCAGCTCCCAGCTGGATCCCCGTTGCCCAGGGCCAGGACACGTTCCGAGGCGCTCTGCTGGAAAAAGCTCACAGAGCTTTTTGGAGCACAGAGCTGCCCCTTTTTCCTGGGCAGCAGGTGCACAAACCTCCATCCAAAACACGATTTGCATGGAACTGGCATCACCTGTGGAGGCAGAGCGGGAAGAAAGGAAATGGGAACGTTCCTCCCTGATCAAATGTCCACTTTTATAATCCCTGTCTGAATCCACCACATCCAGGCCAGCAATCAGTGCAGACTCTGTTTTTCATCGTGGTGCTCGACGCAGGAGAAAAAAGAATAAAAATGAAGTGAGACAGTATTATATTTCAATTAAAATGCCATGAAATTTTTGGCTGTGCTTTTTAATGTGATAATGTTAATTAAACCGAGCTCTCGCGTTCTGAAGTCTTATAAAATGTCTTGGAAACGGATAAAAAATAACAGTAGGAATAAAATTGGGCTATTTATCTACCCTGAGATTAAAGGGCTTCTTGTTTCCTTTGTGAATTTAGATTTCCAGAATTAAATGAGTGTGAAGTAATGATATTTTTCAGTAGAATCATTATCATTTTTATTGCAGTGGAATGTGTGCAGCATTTCACTGTTATTGTATTTAACTCACCTAATTTGGCCTCTCCCTCAGCCGTGGGCTGTGCTCACATGGGGAACAGGCCCCAAAATCCAGATTTTTCCACCCAATTCTTGCCAGTCTGATTTTTCTGGAAGTTCTTCTCTCCTGGGGAGCTGCAGGCAGTGCAGAGCTGGTTTTGCTTAAATATCCCTCAGAATGGACCAAAAATGTTTTTTAGCCTCTCCACAAGGCCTGGATTTGTAGCACCTCTGTAATTCTGAAGTCTAATACATAAAAACACACCTAAAACACAGTTTATTATATAAATATACAAAAAACTCCAAGTGGAGTCCCCAGCACAGGCAGGCATGGAGCAGAAATGGGGATATTTGGGGACAGATCTGTCAATGTCTCCTGGATAAAGAAAAAACTGCTTGGAATTGCAGTGGGAGAAGGGAGCAGGAATTGATTGCAGTGGGAGAAGGGAGCAGGAATTGCAGTGGGAGGAGGGAGCAGGAATTGATTGCAGGGGGAGAAGGGAGCAGGAATTGCAGCAGGAGAAGGGAGCAGGAATTGCAGTGGGAGAAAGGAGCAGGAATTGCAGCAGGAGAAGGGAGCAGGAATTGCAGCAGGAGAAGGGAGCAGGAATTGCAGCGGGAGAAGGGAGCAGGAATTGCAGCAGGAGAAGGGAGCAGGAATTGCAGCAGGAGAAGGGAGCAGGAATTGCAGCAGGAGAAGGGAGCAGGAATTGCAGTGGGAGGAGGGAGCAGGAATTGCATTGGGAGAAGGGAGCAGGAATTGCAGCAGGAGAAGGGAGCAGGAATTGATTGCAGCAGGAGAAGGGAGCAGGAATTGCAGTGGGAGAAGGGAGCAGGAATTGCAGCAGGAGAAGGGAGCAGGAATTGCAGTGGGAGAAGGGAGCAGGAATTGCAGCAGGAGAAGGGAGCAGGAATTGCAGTGGGAGAAGGGAGCAGGAATTGCAGCGGGAGAAGGGAGCAGGAATTGCAGGGGGAGAAGGGAGCAGGAATTGCAGGGGGAGAAGGGAGCAGGAATTGCAGCAGGAGAAGGGAGCAGGAATTGCAGCAGGAGAAGGGAGCAGGGAATGCTGAGAGGCTGCTCTGGAACGAGCTGTGTTGGGAAAGCCCTGTGAGACTGATCCCAGCCATTCCCACCAGGGCCACCAGTGACCGTGTCCCCAGTGCCACATCCCTGCAGAGATGCTGACACCACTTCCCTGGGCAGCCTTTTCCGTGCAGAAATCCTCCCAATATCCAACCTTCACCTCCCCTGGCCCAGCCTAGGGCCATTCCCTCTCCTCCTGGCGCTGTTCCTGGGATCAGAGCCCGACCTTCACCCCAGCAGAGCTCCTGTCCCCAACCTTCACCCCAGCAGAGCTCCTGTCCCCAACCTTCACCCCAGCAGAGCTCCTGTCCCCAACCTTCACCCCAGCAGAGCTCCTGTCCCCAACCTTCACCCCAGCAGAGCTCCTGTCCCCAACCTTCACCCCAGCAGAGCTCCTGTCCCTGACCCTCACCCCAGCAGAGCTCCTGTCCCTGATCTTCACCCCAGCAGAGCTCCTGTCCCTGATCTTCACCCCAGCAGAGCTCCTGTCCCTGATCTTCACCCCAGCAGAGCTCCTGTCCCTGATCTTCACCCCAGCAGAGCTCCTGTCCCTGACCCTCACCCCAGCAGAGCTCCTGTCCCCAACCTTCACCCCAGCAGAGCTCCTGTCCCCAACACTCACCCCAGCAGAGCTCCTGTCCCTGACCCTCACCCCAGCAGAGCTCCTGTCCCCGTGTTGTGGGGAGCCCAAAGGTCCCCCCAGGTCACCTCAATCTGATTTCTCTCCCCAATTAATGCAGGCCTGGCTTTTGGGAGTTAAAGGCCAGGAGGAAGAAGGGAACCCTGTGTGTTGGGTTGTCCTGCTGTTCTCTGGGGACTTCAAGAACAACCAGGAGAGATAACGACCCCATCATTCTCACCGTGAGGTAGAATGGGGTTCTTCCTGCAGAATTCCACATTTCCAGAAGCATCAGAAATTCAGAGTGGTCATAGAAATACAATACAGAAAATACAATACAGAAAATACAATACAGAAAATACACATCTATATTTATAGAAATACATAGAAATAAATAGCCAGTCCTTTTCCTGGCTGAGATGTTCCTTTGGCACCGTCCAGGATGTGTTTGGAGAAGCTGCTGTGCATCTCCACACCCTGAAATTGGTTTGTGGCAGAATTTGACATTTGATATCCAGGATTTGATATCCATTTGTGTCTCTATTACCCTGAGTCAATGCCATCATTTATATTTTCCTCCCTTCTTAGCAATCTGCTTTGATTTTGTCAGTCATTGACCTTTGAAGATTTATCCAACCAAATTTGTGATGCTGGAGTGAGAGCTGAGCTGGGCACAGAGCTGCTGTGGATGTGCTGGTTCCTGTCCCTGAGCTGGAGCAGAGAAATCCCAGCTGGCAGCACAGAGAGGGGCAATAACCTGGGCAATCATCCTGAGAGCTGCAGAGGAGAGCTGTGATGGCACACATCCGTCACCCTGACACTCGATATTGCTGCTCACAGCCCGGCCTCCAGCAGGGACCTGGGCCAGGACATTTTATCATGACAAGGCAGGGATGGGCCAGGAGGTCTCTGCCCTCAAGGCTCTGCTGCTGTTTTCCCTTCCACTCCACGCTCCGAGCAGAGGAAATGAAACTGAGGAGATTTATGCCATAAAGGAGATGATGCTTCTGGATTTTCCTCCTGACAAACACACTCCCCCCATTCCTAACTCTCCCCCATTCCTGACTCTCCCCCCATTCCTCACTCTCCCCCATCCCTCACCCTTCCTCCATCCCTCACTCTCCCCCATTCCTCACTCTCCCCCCATCCCTCACTCTCCCCCATCCCTGACTCTCCCCCATTCCTCACATTTCCTCCATCCCTCACTCTCCCCCATTCCTGACTCTCCCCCATTCCTGACTCTCCCCCATCCCTGACTCTCCCCCATTCCTCACATTTCCTCCATCCCTCACTCTCCCCCATTCCTCACTCTCCCCCATTCCTGACTCTCCCCCATCCCTGACTCTCCTCCATCCCTCACCCTTCCTCCATCCCTGACTCTCCCCCCATCCCTCACTCTCCCCCATCCCTCACTCTCCCCCCGTCCCTGACTCTCCCCCATCCCTCACTCTCCCCCATTCCTGACTCTCCCCCATCCCTGACTCTCCCCCCATCCCTGACCCTACACCCATTCCTGACCCTCCCTCCATCCCTGACTCTCCCCCCATCCCTCACTCTCCCCCATTCCTGACCCTTCCTCCATCCCTGACTCTCCCCCATCCCTCACTCTCCCCCATTCCTGACTCTCCCCCTGTCCCTGACTCTCCCCCCGTCCCTGACTCTCCCCCCAACTCCCTAAACTGCACTGAATGATGAAACTCTCGGTCAGAGGGTGGGGAGTGTTCCAGACCTGATGATTTCAGGATCTCACTCTTTGATTCCCTTGCCAAGGGGCACGTGGGGAGCTTTAGTGACAGAGGCACCGAACCAGAAGAGATTTTCCTGTAATTCCCAGACTTTGAAGCGCTTTTGCAATTCCTGGAGCTGCTGCTCAACATCAAATGGGGTTTATGAGAATTTTCCCCTCTCTAAGTGCCAAGGATTCCCAAAGCTGAGCATGAGCAGAGCAGGGGAGGCCTGGGCCTGCTCCCAGAGGCTCTGCTGTCAATCAGGAGTGGCAGCAGTGGGGTCAGGGAGGGGTTAAAGCTGGTGACAGTGGCACTGGGGCGCCTGTGACCCCATCTGAGGTGCCCTGAGTGGCAGCTGAGACAGACACGGGGTGGGCTGGGTACAAATCCAACCTTCAAAGTGCTTCAGGTGTTCTCCAAACCCTGGAGAGCACCTCCAGCAGGGCAGGAACTCCTTCCTGGGATCCCAGAGACCATGGGATGGATCTCAGGGGTTGGGTTGATGGATCTCTGTGGTTGGGTTGATGGATCTCAGGGGTTGGGTTGATGGATCTCAGTGGTTGATGGATCTCAGGGGTTGGGTTGATGGATCTCAGGGGTTGGGTTGATGGATCTCTGTGGTTGGGTTGGTGGATCTCAGGGGTTGGGTTGATGGATCTCAGTGGTTGATGGATCTCAGGGGTTGGGTTCAGGGGATCTCAGTGGTTGGGTTGGTGGATCTCAGTGGTTGGGTTGATGGATCTCAGGGGTTGGGTTCAGAGGATCTCAGGGGTTGGGTTGATGGATCTCAGGGGTTGGGTTGATGGATCTCAGGGGTTGGGTTGATGGATCTCAGTGGTTGGGTTGATGGATCTCAGGTGTTGGGTTCAGGGGATCTCAGGGGTTGGGTTGATGGATCTCAGGGGTTGGGTTCAGGGGATCTCAGGGGTTGGGTTGATGGATCTCAGTGGTTGGGTTGATGGATCTCAGTGGTTGGGTTGATGGATCTCAGTGGTTGGGTTGGTGGATCTCAGTGGTTGGGTTGATGGATCTCAGGGGTTGGGTTGATGGATCTCAGGGGTTGGGTTGGTGGATCTCAGGGGTTGGGTTGGTGGATCTCAGGGGTTGGGTTGATGGATCTCAGTGGTTGGGTTCAGGGGATCTCAGTGGTTGGGTTGATGGATCTCAGTGGTTGGGCTGATGGATCTCAGTGGTTGATGGATCTCAGGGGTTGGGTTGGTGGATCTCAGGGGTTGGGTTGATGGATCTCAGTGATTGGGTTGATGGATCTCAGGGGTTGGGTTGATGGATCTCAGTGGTTGATGGATCTCAGTGGTTGATGGATCTCAGTGGTTGATGGATCTCAGTGGCTGGGTTCAGGGGATCTCAGGGGTTGGGTTCAGGGGATCTCAGTGGTTGGGTTGGAAAGGATTTGAAAGATCATTTCTTTCTGCCATGAGCAGGGACACCTTCCACTGTCCCAGGGTATTCCAGCCTGGCCTTGGGCACTTCCAGGGATCCAGAGGCAGCCACAGCTTCTCTGGGCACCTGTGCCAGGGCCTCCCCACGCTCCCAGGGAAGGATTTTTCCCCAATATCTGCTGCAGGAATCTCCAGTGAGCCCAGAGCCTGGTGTGAACCCTGCGCTCATTTGCACCCTCCCAGCACAACCAGCCCTTTCGGGAACTTCATTCCCAGGATTTCCTGTGACGATGTCTGAGCCCCCAGCAGTGAATCACTAAAGCCTGATACCCACTTTTAATCACAGCAAATCAATGCTCCATAAGGAGGAGGTTTAAACTCATTTTTTATGGATCACTGCTGGAAAGACTCATTAGCAGCCAAACCATCAATGCAGCCTGAACTCCAGAGTGACTCCTGGCTGGAATCAATGGTGCCAGTGGAGCAGGGGAAGGATGGAACGGTGACAGGGAGGGGAAGGGGTTAAACACAACAAGGCCTTTTGGAAATATTTTGTGTTTCCTCTGAGAAGTATTTTGCCTTTCCTCCCTCAGTGTGTCAGGCTGTAACTCCGGAGGGGCTCTCGGGGTCTGGGGAGGTTTTCAGCTCCAGAACCACAAGAGGGCAATGGAGAATGGAGCCAGAGCTGTCCCCGGGCTGGGGGGTGCCCTGTGCTCTGCCCCAAAAATGCCCCCAGGCAGAGGAAGAGCTGCAGTGTGCCCGTGTGGCTGCCCCTGCATCCCTGGAGCTGTCCCAGGCTGGATGGGCTTGGAGCAGCCTGGGACAGCAGAGGGTGTCCCTGCCTGGCAGGGGTGGAATGAAATGGTTCCCATGGCCCCTCATGCCAGGAGGAGCAGTGGGCACTGCCAGGAATTATCCTCTGGATTGTGCCTGGGTTTGTCTCCTGTAAAGAAAGATAAAAGCACCGTGTCTGTGCAGAGGAGCCAGAGGAGAGCTCGGATCTCCAGAGGGCTGATAAACACAAGGCAGAGCAGAAGAAAAGGGGAGAAGCTCTCTGACTGTGCCCCAGCCTCAGAGCCAGCCCTGCTGCAGCCCCAGGCTGCCTCCTCTCCCTGCTCTATTGTTCCATTCCTTCCCAATCCGTATCTGGGCTTTGCAGGCTCGGGCCACAAACCCCTCTGGAAGCACCAGGGGAACGCGGGGCTGTGTGCTCTGCAGGGCTGCCTCAGATAATGGATGTCCAAATCATTGTTTGGAAGCTTTTCCTGAAGTGTTTATCTGGCAGGCCCAGGCTGTGGGATCGATGTGCTGCCGGCAGCTCGCTCGCTTTCCATCTCCACAGCTTTTCTCCAGGACAGGCTGGGCTGGAGCTGGGCTGGTGACAGGCCCTGATGAGCCAGGTTCTCTCTGACAGCCCATCCTGGGGCACTTTTACAGGGATCAGAGCTTGGGCTCCCTCATAAATACAGGATCTTTTCCTGTTAATGGAGGCTCTCTCTCATCCAGCTGACGATCCCCATTAATGACCTGGAACCAATCCAGGCTCTGCTTCTTGGGAGAGGAGAGGAGAGGAGACCCACAGGGCACCCTCTGCCTGAGCCCAGACACTTTCCCTGGCATGTTCACCCCTGGAATAACTTCCTCTTTTCCTGGCATTCCATCCATGGAATAACTGCCCCTTTCTATCCAATTCTATCCATGGAATAACTGCCCTTTCCCTGGCATGTTCACCCCTGGAATAACTGCCCTTTCCATGGCATTCCATCCATGGAATAACTGCCCTTTCCATGGCATTCCATCCATGGAATAACTGCCCCTTTCTATCCAATTCTATCCATGGAATAACTGCCCTTTCCATGGCATTCCATCCATGGAATAACTGCCCTTTTCCTGGCATTCCATCCATGGAATAACTGCCCCTTTCTATCCAATTCTATCCATGGAATAACTGCCCTTTCCATGGCATTCCATCCATGGAATAACTGCCCTTTCCATGGCATTCCATCCATGGAATAACTGCCCCTTCCATGGCATTCCATCCATGGAATAACTGCCCTTTTCCTGGCATTCCATCCATGGAATAACTGCCCTTTTCCTGGAATTCCATCCATGGAATAACTGCCCTTTCCATGGCATTCCATCCATGGAATAACTGCCCCTTTCTATCCAATTCTATCCATGGAATAACTGCCCTTTCCATGGAATTCCATCCACGGAATAACTGCCCTTTCCATGGATTTCCATCCATGGAATAACTGCCCTTTCCATGGCATTCCATCCATGGAATAACTGCCCCTTTCTATCCAATTCTATCCATGGAATAACTGCCCTTTCCATGGCATTCCATCCATGGAATAACTGCCCTTTCCATGGCATTCCATCCATGGAATAACTTCCTCTTTTCCTGGAATTCCATCCATGGAATAACTGCCCTTTCCATGGCATTCCATCCATGGAATAACTGCCCTTTCCATGGCATTCCATCCATGGAATAACTGCCCTTTCCTGGCATTCCATCCATGGAATAAGTGCCCTTTTCCTGGAATTCCATCCATGGAATAACTGCCCCTTTCTATCCAATTCCATCCATGGAATAACTGCCCTTTTCCTGGCATTCCATCCATGGAATAACTGCCCTTTTCCTGGAATTCCATCCATGGAATAACCTCCCCTTTCCATGGCATTCCATCCATGGAATAACTGCCCCTTCCCTGGCATTCCATCCATGGAATAACTGCCCCTTCCCTGGCATTCCATCCATGGAATAACTGCCCCTTCCCTGGCATTCCATCCATGGAATAACTGCCCTTTTCCTGGAATTCCATCCATGGAATACCTGCCTTTTCCTGGCAGATCCTTGCCTTTGGTGCAGGCCATCCCAGCCCAATCCCAGTGCTCAGCCCCTCTCCAGAGGCTCCAGCAGAGGTTCAGCCTCACCATGGCTGGAAATTCCATTTAATTCCTGCGTTGTTTGTCAATATTTTCCTGTCTGGTATTAAATGAACGTAATTAGTGCAGCTTAAAAATGAGGGAAGCTCTTTAAGGCAGCTGCTGTCCCAGTATTTCCCCCTGAGTTTCCCAAGCTGTAATTCCCTTCTCTCCTGCCGTTGGTAATAATCCCTTGAAAGCCTGGAAGTGGAATGCACTGCCTGCCTTTGCAATTGTTTTTCTTGGTTATGTTGCTCAAACAAAGAGTAAAACATGCACTTGAAGGCTCTGTGAGTTTTATTTTAGATTGAGGGGGATAAAGAGAGAAGGAACAAATCTTAAACACTCTGGGAGGGGCAGGATCTGATCAGCACCTGAGCCAGAAGCTGCCACAGCAGCAGCTGGTGCTGCCTTCACAGGCACCCAAAAACGAGACCCCCGGGGTGACTTTGCTCCTCCTGAATGTTCAGAGCCTGCTGAGACCCAACGGGGCTCATTCACTGTCTCTCTGTCACCCACATCTCCAGATGTGCCCCAAAACAAGCTCTGGAATCCCTGGAAGGCCTTGCCTGGGAAGGCACTGTGAGCTCCTGGAGTGCTGTAAAATCTCCAGGAAAGCGAGAGCTGCTCCAGAGGGGCTGTGCTGGGTGTTTGGGAAGGCAGCAGGGGTCTGCTGGATGTGCTGGGGCCCAGAAGGAGCAGGAGCAGCACGGGGGATGCTCTGGGGAGGGGATGCTGTGGGGAGGGGATGCTGTGGGGAGGGGATGCTGTGGGGAGGGGATGAGGGGATGCTCTGGGGAGGGGATGCTCTGGGGAGGGGATGCTGTGGGGAGGGGATGAGGGGATGCTGTGGGGAGGGGATGCTGTGGGGAGGGGATGCTCTGGGGAGGGGATGCTGTGGGGAGGGGATGAGGGGATGCTGTGGGGAGGGGATGCTCTGGGGAGGGGATGCTCTGGGGAGGGGATGCTCTGGGGAGGGGATGCTCTGGGGGAGGGGATGCTGTGGGGAAGGGATGCTGTGGGGAGGGGATGAGGGGATGCTCTGGGGAGGGGATGCTCTGGGGAGGGAATGAGGGGATGCTGTGGGGAGGGGATGCTGTGGGGAGGGGATGCTCTGGGGAGGGGATGCTCTGAGGAGGGGATGCTCTTCCAAGGGCAGCCCCAGCTCACAGGCAGGCTCAGGAGCACCGAGGGATCCCTGATCCCGGGATTATCCAAGCTGCCAAGGTTTGATTGCAGAGTTTCTGGCTCCTCTGATGGACTGATGTCCTTGTGGGCTGCGCTGGCTTCCAAACACCCACAGAGGAGCTGAGCTGGTGAATCCGAGGCGCGAGAGAAACATCAGATGTTTCCACGTCTGGCTCTGTCTCCCGACAGCTTATCCTGAAATCCCCCCCAACATTCCAAAGCTCAAATTTCTGCTGCTTGGGTTTTTTTTTTAAACAATGTTATCTCCATTTTTCTGCTGCTAATAAGCTGTGGCTTCAGTTTCTGGGGGCACAGGCTGGGACAGGCTCCCTCCCTTGCCCAAAACCTTTTTGTTCCCCTCTGATTCCCTCTATTTCTCTCCAAAAACTCCAAGCCCGTGACTGACAGCCCAATTTAAACTTAATGTTTAATATTGCAATCAGGAGTGATATTTTGTGTTGGCTTTTTGAAGTGAGGAGAGACGGTGGCAGCATTTGCCTCTGCAATCATTTCACCCTCAAAAGGGAACACATCCAGCAAAGTGGAATTTTGCTGGCGAAGAAGAAAAAGAAAAGGAAAGGGGGGATAAAAAAGAGCCGAGATTAACATCCTTTAAAATGTTCCTGTTTACTCCTATCGTCTCAGAGCTAACTTTAAATAGGATAAAATGATCCTTTAATCCCCTTTATCTTCTTAAGAGCTGCTGTAAAAGATCTACTTGACATTTGAGAAACTGGGAAAAAAAATTAGGAGGTCTCGTAATATTCCTCAGAAATGGTGGATGGAAGAGATTTGAGTTGAACAAAATGGGATCATCAAAAAAAATTCCTGTGGGCCCTGCTGGGGGATCCCACAGGGCAGGAGCACATCCCTGGAGCTGCTGGGTGTGTCAGGACAGGCCCAGGGCAGGGCTTGGACCCTGAGGTCTCCTTGGAAATCCATCTGATGGCAGCAGGGGAGGCTGGGAGATGCTTCCCACCCTCAGGAAAGGAGGTTGGGAGATGTTTCCCACCCTCAGGAAAGGAGGTTGGGAGATGTTTTCCACCCTCAGGAAAGGAGGTTGGGAGATGTTTCCCACCCTCAGGAAAGGAGGTTGGGAGATGTTTCCCACCCTCAGGAAAGGAGGTTGGGAGATGTTTTCCACCCTCAGGTTGGCACTAAAGCCTCTCCCTGTTCTCACTCCCGTTCTGCCTTTGAGGAGCTGGCGTCTCTCGCTGGCTCGTTAGTGACAACCTCGTTTGCACATCTGCTTAGCCCTGGATGACTCTTCCCTGGATGAACATTCCCTGGATGAACATTCCCTGGATGAACATTCCCTGGATGAACATTCCCTGGATGAAGATTCCCTGGATGAACATTCCCTGGATGAACATTCCCTGGATGAACATTCCCTGGATGAAGATTCCCTGCAGTTTCCAAAGGGCCTGCTCGCCGTGTCCATGGCCATGGACCATGAATCGATGATGGGAGCTGAGCAGTGTCTGCTCCTCACAGCTCCTTTCTGCTCCTCACTGCTCCTCACAGCTCCTCACAGCTCCTCACAGCTCCTCACAGCTCCTCACAGCTCCTCACTGCTCCTCACAGCTCCTCACAGCTCCTCACAGCTCCTCACAGCTCCTCACTGCTCCTCACAGCTCCTCACAGCTCCTCACAGCTCCTTTCTGCTCCTCACTGCTCCTTTCTGCTCCTCACTGCTCCTCACTGCTCCTCACTGCTCCTTTCTGCTCCTCACTGCTCCTCACTGCTCAGTGTCTGCTCTTCTCTGCTCCTCACTGCTCCTCTCTGCTCTTCTCTGCTCCTCACTGCTCAGAGTTTGCTCCTCACTGCTCAGTGTTTGCTCCTCACAGCTCCTCACTGTTCAGAGTTTGCTCCTCACTGCTCAGAGTTTGCTCCTCACTGCTCCTCACAGCTCCTCACTGCTCCTCACTGCTCCTCACAGCTCCTCACTGCTCCTCACAGCTCCTCACTGTTCAGAGTTTGCTCCTCACTGCTCCTCACTGCTCAGAGTTTGCTCCTCACTGTTCAGAGTTTGCTCCTCACTGCTCAGAGTTTGCTCCTCACTGCTCAGTGTTTGCTCCTCACTGCTCAGAGTTTGCTCCTCACTGCTCAGAGTTTGCTCCTCACTGTTCAGAGTTTGCTCCTCACTGCTCAGTGTTTGCTCCTCACTGCTCAGTGTTTGCTCCTCACTGCTCAGAGTTTGCTCCTCACTGCTCCTCACAGCTCCTCACTGCTCAGTTTGCTCCTCACTGCTCAGAGTTTGCTCCTCACTGCTCAGAGTTTGCTCCTCACTGCTCAGAGTTTGCTCCTCACAGCTCCTCACTGCTCAGAGTTTGCTCCTCACTGCTCAGAGTTTGCTCCTCACTGCTCAGTTTGCTCCTCACTGTTCAGAGTTTGCTCCTCACTGTTCAGAGTTTGCTCCTCACTGCTCAGAGTTTGCTCCTCACTGCTCCTCACTGCTCAGAGTTTGCTCCTCACTGCTCAGAATTTGCTCCTCACTGCTCAGAGTTTGCTCCTCACTGCTCAGAGTTTGCTCCTCACAGCTCCTCACTGCCAGCAGAGGATCTGGAACCCCGTGGTTTCACCCCAAATCTGCCCTTGCTGCCCTTCAGCTGTGGTCACAATTCCCCATCACTGGATTGGGAATTCCACAGGGACCTGCCCGGGTGCCAGGATGGGAAAAAAAACAACCAAAAATAAAGTCAAAGGAGAGAAAAGAGAGAAAAGAGAGAAGAAGAGAGGAGAAAATGGAAATGGAAATGGAAATGGAAATGGAAATGGAAATGGAAATGGAAATGGAAAGGGACAGGGAAAGGGAAAGGAAAAGGGAAAAGGGAAAAGGGAAAAGGGAAAGGGAAAGGGAAAGGGAAAGGGAAAGGGAAAGGGAAAGGGAAAGGGAGAGGGAAAGGGAAAGGGAAAGGGAAAGGGAAAAGGGAAAGGGAAAGGGAAAGGGAAAGGGAAAGGGAAAGGGAAAGGGAAAGGGAAAGGGAAAGGGAAAGGGAAAGGGAAAGGGAAAGGGAAAGGGAAAGGGAAAGGGAAAGGGAAAAAGGAAAAGGAAAAAGGAAAAGGAAAAGGAAAAGGAAAAGGAAAAGGAAAAGGAAAAGGAAAAGGAAAAGGAAAAGGAAAAGGAAAAGGAAAAGGAAAAGGAAAAGGAAAAGGAAAAGGAAAAGGAAAAGGAAAAGGAAAAGGAAGTGAAATTCCAGAGTTCAAACGCACCAACATTTGGGGAAGAAAAAATATTTCATCCCAGGAATTAGAAAATGCAAATCAGTGTCTGGAGGGTGCTTTTGGAGAGCACTGAGGCAGGCTCAGGGCTCGCTTCTCTGTTTTAAATCTCCTCTGCTCCCAAGCTCCATCTTTCACTGCCTTTCAAAATTGGGTCTTTCATTAACAAGAGTTAAATTACATAACACTGAAAAAAGAATTTAAAATAATTACTTCCTAACCCCATTTGCAAAGCCCTGAAGCACGAGGCTTTATTACCCTTATCTTAACTTTCTTAACTACTAATGTTTGAGCAGTTAGGAAATGATCCTTTCCCGTCAGAAATTCCAGCTGCAGTTATTTTTGCCACACATTTATTAGCCCGCCGTATATCGATAATAATCGCAGCATATTGAGGTGTTCCAACAGGAGACATTAAGGCCAATCAAGTGAATAATTCAACATTTTCAGAATTGTCTGAACACAAATTTGCACAATAGCCTGTGACAAAGGAATCTTCGGGGGACGATCAAATAAATAACAGTCGTTTTTCAAGGAAGCGGCAACACTTTCAAAAGAATAATCCCGGGCTCTTCTTTAGTGCCGAGCTGTGATTATTCATGGATGTGGCACTGGGGAGCTCTGGAGCTGAGCTCCCTGTGCTGCTCCAGGGAGAGGCAGCTCCTGCCAGCACAGATCCCAGGCTCCTTCAGCCCCACACCCGCCTTTTCCCATTGATTCGGCAAAAAATATGGAATTCACAATTCCATATGGAATGGTTTGGGTTGGGAGGGCCTTAAAAATGATCCAGGGCCACCCCAGCCATGGCAGGGTCACCCTCAATGTCCCAGGGTCACCCTCAATGTCCCAGGGTCACCCCCACTGTCCCAGGGTCACCCCCACTGTCCCCAGGGTCACCCTCACTGTCCCCAGGGTCACCCCCACTGTCCCCAGGGTCACCCCCACTGTCCCCAGTGTCACCCCCACTGTCCCAGGCTGCTCCAGCCCCAATGTCCAGCCTGGCCTTGGGCACTGCCAGGGATCCAGGGACAGCCACAGCTGCTCTGGCAATTCCAGCCCAGCCCCTCCCCACCCTCCCAGGGAACAATTCCTGCCCAAGATCCCACCCATCCATCCATCCATCCATCCATCCATCCATCCATCCTCCATCCATCCATCCATCCATCCATCCATCATCCATCCATCCATCCATCCATCCATCCATCATCCATCCATCCATCATCCATCCATCATCCATCCATCCATCCATCCATCCATCATCCATCCATCCATCCATCCATCATCCATCCATCCATCCATCCATCCATCCATTCATCATCCATCCATCCATCATCCATCCATCCATCCATCATCCATCCCCATCCATCCCTGCCCTCCCTGTTTCAGGAGCTGTTTCCTGCAGACAGTTTGAAGGGGGTGAGCCCCTCTGGAGTTCCTGGGAATCCTGGATCCGTGTGCTCAGACGAGGGAAGATCCTGGCAGAGGGAAGGAAGGAGGATGCTGCACACCAGGAGGGCAAGACAAGCAGAGCAGGATGGTTTTCTGGAGACGCCGAATTAATCAAATCAATAGCTTGAAGCACTTAATACCTAAAGTGGTTGGAGTGTTGATTATGAAGGGCTGTGTAAACATAATGTAGAAATACCCAGTAATTGGCAGCTCGTTGGGGGAAAATGGATCTGCTGTCTGGATAGAGTGCCTGTGTGTGCATAATCATAATTTATCTCTTTCTTGAGTGCTCAGGTATTAATCAAGTGTAACAATAATGCTGGGAGTCAGGGCTGAGTGCAGCTCCAAGCCCCACGTCCCTGCACGGAGGCAAATCCTCCTCAGGAGCTGCCGGAGGGCTGGGCTGGCACTGAGCACGAGCTGGGCCTTGTCAGGCTCAGAATCAGCCACAAACTCGGCCAGATCTGCACCTTTTGTGCTTCTCAGTGCTGGAATCAGGGAGTCTGAGCTGCTGGAATCAGGGTGTCTGAGCTGCTGGAATCAGGGTGTCTGAGCTGCTGGAATCAGGGTGTCTGAGCTGCTGGAATCAGGGTGTCTGAGCTGCTGGAATCAGGGTGTCTGGGAGCTGCTGGAATCAGGGTGTCTGAGCTGCTGGAATCAGGGTGTCTGAGCTGCTGGAATCAGGGTGTCTGGGAGCTGCTGGAATCAGGGTGTTTGGGAGCTGCTGGAATCAGGGTGTTTGGGAGCTGCTGGAATCAGGGTGTCTGAGCTGCTGGAATCAGGGTGTCTGAGCTGCTGGAATCAGGGTGTCTGGGAGCTGCTGGAATCAGGGTGTCTGAGCTGCTGGAATCAGGGTGTTTGGGAGCTGCTGGAATCAGGGTGTTTGGGAGCTGCTGGAATCAGGGTGTCTGAGCTGCTGGAATCAGGGTGTCTGGGAGCTGCTGGAATCAGGGTGTCTGAGCTGCTGGAATCAGGGTGTCTGGGAGCTGCTGGAATCAGGGTGTCTGAGCTGCTGGAATCAGGGTGTCTGGGAGCTGCTGGAATCAGGGTGTCTGAGCTGCTGGAATCAGGGTGTCTGGGAGCTGCTGGAATCAGGGTGTCTGAGCTGATGGAATCAGGGTGTCTGAGCTGATGGAATCAGGGAGTCTGGGAGCTGCTGGAATCAGGGTGTCTGAGCTGCTGGAATCAGGGTGTCTGAGCTGCTGGAATCAGGGTGTTTGGGAGCTGCTGGAATCAGGGTGTCTGAGCTGCTGGAATCAGGGTGTTTGGGAGCTGCTGGAATCAGGGTGTCTGAGCTGCTGGAATCAGGGTGTTTGGGAGCTGCTGGAATCAGGGTGTCTGAGCTGCTGGAATCAGGGTGTCTGAGCTGCTGGAATCAGGGTGTCTGAGCTGCTGGAATCAGGGTGTTTGGGAGCTGCTGGAATCAGGGTGTCTGAGCTGCTGGAATCAGGGTGTTTGGGAGCTGCTGGAATCAGGGTGTTTGGGAGCTGCTGGAATCAGGGTGTTTGGGAGCTGCTGGAATCAGGGTGTCTGAGCTGCTGGAATCAGGGTGTCTGAGCTGCTGGAATCAGGGTGTTTGGGAGCTGCTGGAATCAGGGTGTCTGAGCTGCTGGAATCAGGGTGTCTGAGCTGCTGGAATCAGGGTGTTTGGGAGCTGCTGGAATCAGGGTGTCTGAGCTGCTGGAATCAGGGTGTCTGAGCTGCTGGAATCAGGGTGTTTGGGAGCTGCTGGAATCAGGGTGTTTGGGAGCTGCTGGAATCAGGGTGTCTGTGCTGCTGGAATCAGGGTGTTTGGGAGCTGCTGGAATCAGGGTGTTTGGGAGCTGCTGGAATCAGGGTGTTTGGGAGCTGCTGGAATCAGGGTGTCTGAGCTGCTGGAATCAGGGTGTCTGAGCTGCTGGAATCAGGGTGTCTGAGCTGCTGGAATCAGGGTGTCTGAGCTGCTGGAATCAGGGTGTTTGGGAGCTGCTGGAATCAGGGTGTCTGAGCTGCTGGAATCAGGGAGTCTGAGCTGCTGGAATCAGGGTGTCTGAGCTGCTGGAATCAGGGTGTTTGGGAGCTGCTGGAATCAGGGTGTCTGTGCTGCTGGAATCAGGGTGTTTGGGAGCTGCTGGAATCAGGGTGTCTGAGCTGCTGGAATCAGGGTGTCTGAGCTGCTGGAATCAGGGTGTCTGAGCTGCTGGAATCAGGGTGTCTGAGCTGCTGGAATCAGGGTGTTTGGGAGCTGCTGGAATCAGGGTGTCTGAGCTGCTGGAATCAGGGTGTTTGGGAGCTGCTGGAATCAGGGTGTCTGAGCTGCTGGAATCAGGGTGTTTGGGAGCTGCTGGAATCAGGGTGTTTGGGAGCTGCTGGAATCAGGGTGTCTGAGCTGCTGGAATCAGGGTGTCTGGGAGCTGCTGGAATCAGGGTGTCTGAGCTGCTGGAATCAGGGTGTCTGGGAGCTGCTGGAATCAGGGTGTCTGAGCTGCTGGAATCAGGGTGTCTGAGCTGCTGGAATCAGGGTGTCTGAGCTGCTGGAATCAGGGTGTTTGGGAGCTGCTGGAATCAGGGTGTCTGAGCTGCTGGAATCAGGGTGTCTGAGCTGCTGGAATCAGGGTGTCTGAGCTGCTGGAATCAGGGTGTGTGAGCTGCTGGAATCAGGGTGTCTGAGCTGCTGGAATCAGGGTGTCTGAGCTGCTGGAATCAGGGTGTCTGAGCTGCTGGAATCAGGGTGTCTGAGCTGCTGGAATCAGGGTGTTTGGGAGCTGCTGGAATCAGGGTGTTTGGGAGCTGCTGGAACCAGGGTGTCTGAGCTGCTGGAATCAGGGTGTTTGGGAGATCCTGGCACTGAGCTCTGGAGGGAGCTGGGGCTGGACAAGGCTGGGAAAGGCGGTGCAGGAAATTCCCTGTGCCTGAGGCTGCTTTGGGATTGTCACCTGTGTGATCCCGAGCTCTCCTGCTGCCTGCTTCCAGCCTGATCCCGACATATTCCATGTTCCAGGACAGGAATATCACCCAGGATGTCTGGCAGGGCACAGCCAGGGTGAATTAGAGCCATCAATTGTTTATTTGTGCTCAGGTTCAAACAGGTGTTGGCAGCACCAGGAGCAGGTCCTGCTGAGAGGATCCTGCTGGGGACAGAGCAAACCTGCAGCTTCCTCCCCTCTCCTGCTCCCAGCCCCTCTCAGCTCACCACAGGAGTGTTTAAACCAAGGCTTTAAGTTTAATTTCTTTAATTTCAAGAGGTATTTTTAGAGATACAAGTGGAAGCTAAAAGCCCTTTATGTCCCACGGCTCTGAGAGAGCTGGGAATTCTCCTCCATCCCTGGGATTTAAGTGCTGCAAGTTTAAAATCACACCAAAACTTGCTTTCATCTGCTGCCAGAACTGGATTTTAACACCATCTCACCAGCTGAGGTTTCCATTTAGCTCCTTACTCCAACAGAACTGGTTTTCAACATCATTTCACCAGCTGAGGTTTCCAGATCCTCCCCCACCCCTGAGGGAGTCCCAGTGCTCCGAACCTGGACCCTTGACCAGCTTTTTGTATTCCCCTCCTCCGGCTGTCTGAGAGGTGTTTGGGTGTTTCAAATGTTTATTGAGGGAGTACTAAAGCAGGGAGATGGGATGTTTTAGCAGCAGCCTCATGTTCTGCCTGCTGGCTGATAAATCCGTGCCCTTATCAACCCCTCCTGCTCCACCGCGGACCTGGCAGGGACCAGCAGGAGATGAAAGCTCTTTATTACCCTCATCCCCATCACACTCAAGGACAATTCCCCACACCTTCTCGGGATGGAGACAGCATTGATTTAGCTTACATTAACCTTTCAGGACCTATCAGATTACACTGGATACATTTCACTTGATAAGAACAGAGCAGTTGGGTCCCGGCCGCTCCCCCGAGCCCTGCGCTGTGAATTAATCACCATCAGGGAGCTGCTTCCAGCTCTGGCTGCTAAAGTGCTTCTAATCACAGTTTTACTTCTAGAATTACTGACCCAGCCACCTCTCCCGTTCTAAATCCTAAATCTAAATCCTAAATCTAATCTAAATGTTCCCAGGAACATTTGACTTTCCGGCCAAAGGTCTTGGTGCTCTGCTCTCTCTTCTCTCCTGAAGCCATCGCTCCCGGCCCGTCCTGCTCCTGATCTCCTGGACCTCCTCAGGCTATTTTGTGCCTCACCTGGCCATTTTAGCCAGATTAATCTTTGCCTTTGTTTGCAGCAGGGGAAGAACTTTGTGAGGTGAAGTTTCACAGGTGATTTCTTCACACAGAACCCGCTCAGGGTGCAGGGTCCTCCCACCTCGGGATGGGCTGTGGGGAACCTGGAGCAGCCACAGGACGTCCCCAGACCCAGGGACAGCCAGGAATTGCTGGGGACACCCAAATCCAATCGATTCGGTCCCCACAGAGGGGAAAGGTGCGGGTTTGGCTGAGATAGAAAAGAATTGCACACCCACAGAGGGGAAAGGTGTGGGTTTGGCTGAGATAGAAAAGAATTGCACACCCACAGAGGGGAAAGGTGTGGGTTTGGCTGAGATAGAAAAGAATTGCACACCCACAGAGGGGAAAGGTGTGGGTTTGGCTGAGATAGAAAAGAATTGCACACCCACAGAGGGGAAAGGTGTGGGTTTGGCTGAGATAGAAAAGAATTGCACACCCACAGAGGGGAAAGGTGTGGGTTTGGCTGAGATAGAAAAGAATTGCACACCCACAGAGGGGAAAGGTGTGGGTTTGGCTGAGCCAGAGGGCCGAGAGGGCCCTTTAATGGAGCTTTTTATTCACAGGCAGCCGGAGAGAGGCCCTGGGTTTGGTCCCTCCTGGGTTCCCAGGAGCTGCAGGAGACCCTTCAGCCCCAGCCCTGGGCAGGATGGAGGGCCCAGGGCAGGCTCCACACCTGGCAGGGAGGAACCTGCAGGAAGGAACCCACCTGAGCCTCCTCCTGTGCCACTGCCAGGCCTCTCTGAATCTCTGATCCCAGGGATGAGCTCTCAGCTCAGCCCCCACCGGCACCAGCAGCTCCGGGCTGAGGTGGCACAAGCAAAGAAAATATCAAATCCTGGCAGATGAGCTCCATTTCTGGGTGCTTTGCCATCTCCTCACCGCTGCTTTACACTGAGGAGCTCGTTATGGAAAATGAGCTGTCCCCTCCCCATCATCCCAGCCACGGGAAGCGGCAAACAGGGCCTGGGTTTATTTCTCCTGACAGCTTTGGGACACGCAGGGAGCTCGGCTGGGGGATGGATCTGCCTGGAAGTGGGGAGGAATGAGGTGTGGGATAGCTCCCAGTTTGGGAGCAGTTTGGAAGCACATCCCACAGGATGCTGTGACAGGGAACATCCATGGCCTTAACA
This sequence comes from Poecile montanus, assembly GCA_038429875.1. Classification (NCBI taxonomy): domain Eukaryota; kingdom Metazoa; phylum Chordata; class Aves; order Passeriformes; family Paridae; genus Poecile; species Poecile montanus. Next base: position 5,282,642 of record CM076525.1, read on the forward strand.
GAGCTCCTGGAACCCTCCTGGAACCCTCCTGGAACCCTCCTGGAATCCTGGAATCCTCCTGGAACCCTCCTGGAACCCTCCTGGAACCCTCCTGGAATCCTCCTGGAATCCTTCTGGAACCCTCCTGGAACCCTCCTGGAATCCTGGAATCCTGGAATCCTCCTGGAACCCTCCTGGAATCCTCCTGGAATCCTCCTGGAATCCTCCTGGAATCCTGGAATCCTCCTGGAACCCTCCTGGAACACACCTGGAACCCTCCTGGAACCCTCCTGGAATCCTGGAATCCTCCTGGAATCCTCCTGGAACCCTCCTGGAATCCTCCTGGAATCCTCCTGGAATCCTGGAATCCTCCTGGAATCCTCCTGGAATCCTCCTGGAACCCTCCTGGAATCCTCCTGGAATCCTCCTGGAATCCTCCTGGAACCCTCCTAGAACCCCTCTGGAATCCTCCTGGAATCCTCCTGGAACACTCCTGGAACCCTCCTGGAATCCTCCTGGAATCCTCCTGGAACCCTCCTGGAAACCTCCTGGAATCCTCCTGGAATCCTCCTGGAACCCTCCTGGAATCCTCCTGGAATCCTCCTGGAACACTCCTGGAACCCTCCTGGAATTCTGGAACTCTCCTGGAATCCTCCTGGAATCCTCCTGGAATTCTCCTGGAATTCTGGAACTCTCCTGGAATCCTCCTGGAATCCTCCTGGAATTCTCCTGGAATTCTGGAACTCTCCTGGAACCCTGGAGTGTTTATCCAGAGCTGGAGCAGCTGGCAGAGCATCTCCGGTGCGAGCAGCTGGGAGGACACAGAGCAGCACCAAATCCTGCTGGGATCCCAAAGCTGAGCCCCTGGGGACGATGGCACTGAGCCACTGCTGGCAAAGGGGAAAGAAACATTCCGTGGATATTGGTGGATTGTAGCTCTGGTTCCTGTGGGGAGAGCTGGGGGATGGATGATGGATGATGGATGATGGATGGATGATGGATGATGGATGGATGGATGATGGATGATGGATGGATGATGGATGATGGATGGATGATGGATGGATGATGGATGGATGATGGATGGATGATGGATGGATGATGGATGGATGATGGATGATGGATGATGGATGATGGATGGATGATGGATGATGGATGATGGATGATGGATGATGGATGGATGGATGATGGATGGATGGATGATGGATGATGGATGGATGATGGATGGATGATGGATGGATGGATGGATGATGGATGGATGGATGATGGATGGATGATGGATGATGGATGGATGATGGATGGATGATGGATGGATGATGGATGATGGATGATGGATGGATGGATGCAGGGATGGATGATGGATGGATGGATGATGGATGATGGATGGATGATGGATGGATGATGGATGGATGATGGATGATGGATGATGGATGATGGATGGATGATGGATGGATGGATGATGGATGGATGATGGATGATGGATGATGGATGATGGATGGATGATGGATGGATGATGGATGGATGATGGATGATGGATGATGGATGATGGATGATGGATGGATGATGGATGGATGATGGATGGATGATGGATGATGGATGATGGATGATGGATGATGGATGATGGATGATGGATGATGGATGGATGGATGATGGATGGATGATGGATGGATGGATGGATGGATGATGGATGGATGATGGATGATGGATGGATGATGGATGATGGATGATGGATGGATGATGGATGGATGGATGGATGATGGATGATGGATGGATGATGGATGGATGGATGGATGATGGATGATGGATGGATGATGGATGGATGATGGATGATGGATGATGGATGGATGATGGATGGATGATGGATGGATGATGGATGGATGATGGATGGATGATGGATGGATGATGGATGGATGATGGATGGATGGATGGATGGATGATGGATGGATGATGGATGATGGATGGATGATGGATGATGGATGATGGATGATGGATGATGGATGATGGATGGATGGATGATGGATGGATGATGGATGGATGGATGGATGGATGATGGATGGATGATGGATGATGGATGGATGATGGATGATGGATGATGGATGGATGATGGATGGATGGATGGATGATGGATGGATGATGGATGATGGATGGATGATGGATGATGGATGGATGATGGATGGATGATGGATGGATGATGGATGATGGATGATGGATGGATGATGGATGGATGATGGATGATGGATGATGGATGGATGATGGATGATGGATGATGGATGGATGATGGATGATGGATGATGGATGGATGATGGATGGATGGATGGATGGATGATGGATGATGGATGATGGATGGATGATGGATGATGGATGGATGGATGGATGATGGATGATGGATGATGGATGGATGATGGATGATGGATGATGGATGGATGATGGATGATGGATGGATGATGGATGATGGATGGATGGATGGATGATGGATGGATGGATGGATGATGGATGATGGATGATGGATGATGGATGATGGATGGATGAATGATGGATGGATGATGGATGGATGGATGATGGATGATGGATGGATGATGGATGGATGGATGATGGATGGATGGATGGATGGATGGATGGATGGATGGATGGATGGATGATGGATGATGGATGGATGGATGATGGATGGATGATGGATGGATGATGGATGGATGGATGGATGGATGGATGGATGATGGATGGATGATGGATGGATGGATGGATGGATGGATGGATGGATGGATGGATGGACGGACGCCTTGGGGACGTCACTGTCTGGTTTTTAACTGCAGCGCAGAGCTGATGATGATGAGGGTGAGCTTGCAGGGCAGAAACACTCCCAGACAGGAGCTCTGGATCAACAAGAACTTGGTGCCTCTTTCAACCTGGCCTTTTTTACCTGTGGAAATCAGCAGCCAGGACAGAAGGTTTTTAAAAGCCCAGCAGCCCTTCTTTTTAACCAGCTGGGGAGTGATTCCTGTCTCCTGTTGGCATCTCCAGGGTTGAAGGAGTGATTCCCCTTTCCCTGCCGCCCTGCCCTTGCCTTTCCCACGCTGTTTTCACACAGGGTTTGCTGCTGGTGTCGATCCTCACAGGAGTAAAGACAAACTCTGCTCCCACTTATTTAAAACCTGCTGTAAAATCTCTTCCCAGGGTCCTGAAGGCTCCCAGGCCTGGCCTGGCACTCCAGAGGGGCAGGAAAGCCAAGGAGAGGGGCTGAGGTCGTTCCTGGGGGTGTCAGAGCATCCTGAAAAGCCCAAGCCCAGCCCTGGCCAGCTGCAGAGTCGGACAAGCGAGCCCTCAATGAGCGGCAGGGTTTTGTAGAGAAATAAAAATAGCTGGGAAGGAAGAGGAGGAAGCTGCCGGCCCAGAGCCGCTTCCTGAGCGTTCCCAGCTCAATGGGGTTTGATTGCTCCACACCTGCCCGCTCCTCCCAGGCTGAGGCAGGGAAAATAATCTCCCCTGATATGCAAATCCAGCAAATCTCAAAAAGCAGCCGAGGAGAGCGAGAAATAAATCTGCAAATCTGAGCCACCAGCTTCAAACCGTTCCTGGAGAGAGATTTGGCCGATCTCCCCCTTCGCCCTGGCTCAGGAGTGAGGGAATGAAGGATTCTCATTCCTTTCACACCACTGGGAAAAATGTTCTGTGTTTCATGGTCTGGGCACAGCCAAAGCACCAAACTCCTGCCTGCAGCCTCTCCCCATGGATGGATCTTCTGCAGCCCCAGAACTCCCCACCAGATAAAGGAAACACCCCTGCTTCCACATCCCTCTCCTAAATCCAGTTTCCTTTCAGTGTTTTTTACGTGTCCAGCGTTTCACCGGTTCTCCAGCAGCAGCAAATTGCAGTTTGAATTTAATTAATTAGCAATTACAGTTAATTAACCCCATGAAATATTCTGTGTTTTTAGGAAAGAGCCCTGGCATCATCACTTACCTGAAATCCAAGCGCTGCCTCGGGGTGCAGTGCTGACAGTGGGGATATTTTATATTCCTTATCTCAATACAAGTCACTGCTGGAAATATTCATTTCCATTAACAGATGTTGGAATTATTATGTATTTAGGGAACACTCCACGTTCTCCATCCACACTGCGACTCTGGAGGATGGAGTCATAAAAATGGAAATATTTTAGCTTTTTTCCTCCTTCAAAGCAGGAGCACCTTGAAGATTCTTAGAACTATTTTGGGCTGGGGAACCCATTTTTCTGATCAGCAGTAAGTGCACCTGACTCTGCTGAAAGCAGTGGTCCTTAGCAGAGAGGCAGGAGGGTTTGTGTTCATTAAGCAGACCAGACTCTCGTCTCTCTGGCAGATAAATGATGTGGATATTTTTAATCCACTGCCTTGACTTAGCATTTTCTCCTCTCTCAGCCTCTCCAGAAGATAACATCCAGATGAGCAGCTGATAATTAGCCCCCAAGGGCCACATGTACAATTTGATTTCAAAGGGAGACTTTCATGTTAGATATTGATTTAAAAACAAAAATAAAAGTGGCCTTTTCATCAAAAAGCAGCCTCAGAGTGCTCTGTGTGCCTGGAGCTTCCCTTCCCCGGCCCTGCCCACGTGGGGCCACCTGGCAAACAGAAAAACCTCAGGTTTATTTATTAAAACTCATTTATTTTCTCCAGACAGGCTGGAGAATTTATTTGTTTGAAGGGCAGGCCTGGGTGTGATGATGGAACTGTGCCTGTTCCCAGCCTGCTGCTCTCTGTGATGGAGGAGCTGGAGCTTCCCAAACTGTGGAGCTCAGAGGAGCAGGAGGTGCCGGAGGGAAGAGCTGCAGCCGCTCCTGGACCCGGGGGGATCATCCCAGGGGGTGTTAATTGATCATCTCGGGGTTATTAATTAATCTGGGATGGTGCAGGGGTGGGGGAAAGCTCCAAACCCCCCCCAGGGTTCTTGGATTAACTCCAGGTTTATTATTACCTCTGTAATTCAGAGTTAATTACACCTCAATGGATGTGTTTTAAATCTCAATTAATGTCCTGCACAATCAATTCATAGTTAATTAATCCAAGGGGCTGATCAGTGGGAAGAGAACCCACAGTGCAGGAAATCCCTGCCTGTGCCAGGACTGACCCAGCTGATTCAGGGGGGTTCAGGGGGGCAGAGCTGAGCTGAGCTGAGCTGAGCTGCAGCGTCAGGCTGGGTTTGCTCCCCTCTCCTCGGAATATCTGAGGTGAAAAAGCAGGAGGGAGCCCAAAGAAAGTTCCTTTCAAAGGGGACAGCAGTGAAATCTCAGATATTTATTACAGATATTAAATTCTGTATTTCATTCTAATTAGATTTCATGCTTCATTCCAATCAGGAGCAGCACTGCCTGCCTAAGCAAGGAGGGTGTTGCTCTCTCTGTCAGCCAGATTTTGTATTTTTGGGTTGGATTTTTACGTTGAAATCCTTGGGGTTTGCAATTAGACCTTTTTTTTCCTGGATTTTTTAATCCTCTTCCTGGGAGTGTTGGGCCAGGCCGGTCCTGGGGCAGGCTGGGCTCTGCTTGGGTGCTCCTCTCGTTTTTAGGAAAATGAAATTTCTCCTGGAATCGTTTCCCTGCAGGAGCTGAAGCTCCCAGGCCCCAGCCAGGGAGCCCTTCCCACAGGCAGCTGGAGGGAAGGAAAACATCCAATTCCATGGAATTCGGGGACCCAAGCTCTCCTCAGCTGCTGGAACCCCAGCAGAACCCCAAAAGGCTTTGAAGGAATCCAGAATTCACAGATCAAGGATTCCCTCCTCCCCTCGGAGCGCAGAAAAGGAAATTTTATCAGGCACCATCGCTGTGGAAGGGAAATGAAAGACTGAGTCAAAGAGACAATGACTGAAGATTTAATTCTTCTCTGTCCTGTGAATTCAGAGCAAAAACTGACAGTTTTATGTTCCTTCAAGGGAAGCCTCTTAAATAAAAGCAAGAGCAGGGAGGGGGAAAGAGGGGAAGGAGGAGGGAGAGAAGGAAAAAGGGAAAACTGCTCGGAGCTATAACACGAGCACAGGCAAGAACTCTTCATTAGCAGCTTCATTTTCAGCCAGGTACATTGAAGGAGTTTTGCCACCCTCTTAAAAGTTCATTTTCTCCTCATGCAGCACTTTCTGAGAGCATAAATCTTTCATCCTCTCATTTCCACCGGCCCCACGCGGCCGCAGCTGGGCTGAGCAGAGCTGGAGTTGTCTCCCTCAGACACCTCTTGTTCTGCAAGGAAAGAACTTTCCAGCAAATCCATCATGAAATCTTTTCCAATTGGTGCCCTGGATGGGGGTGGTGTTGTTTTTTAACTCAGAGAATTTATTTTTCACTCTGAGGAAAGCATCTGGAGCTTTCATTTCCAACCAGGAGTTTTGGGATCCAATTGAGGAGCTGCTGTCACTGGCAGCTGAGTCAAGGCACTGGCACTACTGCAAAGCAATAACTTTCTACCCAAACCAGTGAAAAATGTGATTTTTTCTCTGTGAAAAAAAAAATAAAAAACCAACAAAAATCAGATTTCCTCTGAAAAGAGAATTTATTTTCAGTTAAAAAAAAAACACAAAAAAACAACACTCCTGCGTGACTTTGCCATCTTGCCCTAAATGATAAAACTTTAATGATTCAGGTGAAAGAATAAATTTATTTTTGTTATTGAAAGAATGAATTGTTCAAGGCCAGGTTGGGACTGTGTCATTTCATGCCCATGGGATTTAAGGTCCCTTCCAACCCAACCCATCCCGTGCTTCCTTCAGCCCCAGCAGGGCTGTGGCAGGGCTGGGGCTGGGGCTGGGCTGCTCCAATCCTTCCTGGACACAGGGAGAATTTGCCTGTGGATCTCTGATCCCTGGCCCTGGCACACCCAGAGGGAGCACAGAGGGATTTCAGCACCGTTCCAACCCTTTGGCTCCATCCCTGCTCTCCTGCTCCTTCTCCTGCATGGGTGGGTTTTTGCCTCGCCTCTTTGTGAAGCTTTTCTTGAAGGCAGGATGAAAGAGAAAAAAAAATAATATTTTCTTCTATTTCATTGAAGGGAAAGGCAAAACCAAGAAAGAAATGGAAAGAGCCCAGGAGCCCTGAGCGATGAACGCAGGCTGGGTCAATAACTGAGAGCTTTCAGAGACCACAGCTGGCAAGTGCTGCTTGGCCTGATTATTTCTGTATTTTTTGAAGTCTTTGTTATGTTGTAAAGCTCCAGAGTCCCTGGGACTGCAGCATTCGTGTGCGTTATTCCTGATCCCTGTGCATTATTCCTGATCCCTGTGCATTATTCCTGCTCCCTGTGCATTATTCCTGCTCCCTGTGCATTATTCCTGTTCCTCATGCATTCCTGCTCCCTGTGCATTATTCCTGCTCCCTGTGCATTATTCCTGTTCCCTGTGCATTATTCCTGCTCCCTGTGCATTATTCCTGCTCCCTGTGCATTATTCCTGCTCCCTGTGCATTATTCCTGCTCCCTGTGCATTATTCCTGCTCCCTGTGCATTATTCCTGTTCCTCATGCATTCCTGCTCCCTGTGCATTATTCCTGATCCCTGTGCATTATTCCTGCTCCCTGTACATTATTCCTGCTCCCTGTGCATTATTCCTGATCCTCATGCATTCCTGATCCTCATGCATTCCTGCTCCCTGTGCATTATTCCTGATCCCTGTGCATTATTCCTGATCCCTGTGCATTATTCCTGATCCCTGTGCATTATTCCTGATCCCTGTGCATTATTCCTGCTCCCTGTGCATTATTCCTGATCCCTGTGCATTATTCCTGATCCCTGTGCATTATTCCTGCTCCCTGTGCATTATTCCTGCTCCCTGTGCATTATTCCTGTTCCTCATGCATTCCTGCTCCCTGTGCATTATTCCTGATCCCTGTGCATTATTCCTGATCCCTGTGCATTATTCCTGCACCCTGTGCATTATTCCTGATCCCTGTGCATTATTCCTGATCCTCATGCATTCCTGATCCCTGTGCATTATTCCTGCTCCCTGTGCATTATTCCTGATCCCTGTGCATTCCTGCTCCCTGTGCATTATTCCTGCTCCCTGTGCTCCAGCCTGGGTTCATGGCTCGCCCTGGGGTCTTTTCCAGCCCGATCGATCCTGTGGCTGGAGTATTTTCACCTTTCCATCCCCTGAGCGATTCCCAGCCTCTCCTTTGGAATGTGGAGGAGCTGCTGCTGGGAACAAACAGATGCTCCATCTAAAGACGTTACCAAGTGGTTCTGCCTTTAATTCCTGACCGTGTTTATGTAAAATTAATTGCATCACATGTTCCGTGTATCTTTTAATTGCAAAACCAATTAACTTTAAAATGTTCTGCTTTGTAGTTCTCCTAATGGATGGCATCGTTTTAGCTGGCTTTACAAAATCCATCTTTTGTTGGGACTGGGCAGGGAGCCATCCCCAGTTATCCTGCGAGTGAGTTCCCCTCAGCTGAGCCGGCTCCAAGCGCTCGATGCGCTGAAGTTGCTTCACAAACATCGGATTTTGAGGGAAATGTGTGTAAAGAGAGCTCACAGCCTTCCAGAAACGCTGGATCCCTCAGGAGGAGCGTGGCCAAGGTGTGGGACAGGATGATCCTGCTGGGAACGTCCATCCCTGCAGCTGGGAGTGGTGCTGGGGGGTCCAGAGCAGCCTCCAGCTCTGATGGGCAGGGCAGGCTCAGGCTGGATTTAGGGAAAGGTTCTTCCCCCAGAGGTGCTGGCACTGCCCAGGCTCCCCAGGGAATGGGCACGGCCCCGAGGCTGCCAGAGCTCCAGGGATGCCCAGGCTGGGGGTGCTGGGGGTCTGGGCAGCAGCTCCAGAGCACCCCTGGCTCTCCTGGACCTCCCTCTCTCCTTTCCCAAGCTGATCCACACCCAGCTGGCTCCTGTGGGATGAAACCACAATCACCCCTCCTGTCCCTCCCCTCCTGAACTAAAATTCCTTTTCAGGAAGGAATTTCAGGCCACAAAGGGGAAGAGCACCGGTGTGAGCAAGCCCCAGATTTCCCAGCACCATGACGCTGTGTGGTGTTCGATTATCCATTTCCTACTGCCCAGCATTCCAGAACCTTCCACTTCCCCTGGACACAAAAATCTCCTTCACCTCAGTTCAGGATTCAGGTTTCAGCCAGTTCAGTGAGCAGCAGCCACACGATCCAACACCACTGAAACCCATAAAACAAAGCTGATGACCAGTTTAAGGCCTCTGAATCCCTTGTTCCCACCTTTCCCTGGGAGTCATGGACATCATCCAGGCAGGCTGGGAGCTGCTGGATCACACAAATCCCAGTCTCCAGGGGAACTGCCTGCTCCTCTCCTCCATGGCAGCACCACAGAGTGAGCATGAAACCAACAAACAATCCTGCAAAGCACCCACAGACCCCCAGGAAAACTGCTGGCTGCTTTATTCCCAGATTTCCCCCCGCAAATCACAGCTAATCCTTGCAGATTCATTTAGATCCAAGTCTCCTGAGTCTCCTGAGGCTGAGGGTTGCTTACAGGGAGTGTTTACAGACCAGCACAGCCCATTCCCCTCCTGGGGACTGGGAAAAAGCAAAGGAAAATCCCCAGCAGAGATTTGGGCATGGACAGGATTTATGGCAGGGGTCAGGATGGGATCCATTGCCCTGAAAATGCCGCGGATTTGGTCACATTCAAAAAAAAAAAAAAGTGAAAAAATCAAAAGAAGAGCTTTGGATGTGTTTCCATAGCTCTGGTCAGAAGGGATTCAGAGGAGCTGGGAAGGAATCCATTTCTATCCCCCTCTCCTGCCTGGGAGCAGGCACAATCCCCCTCATCCCAGGGGATTTACATCCTTCAGGGGACTCAGGCAGCAAATGCAATTTAATGCAGACAAGTGCAAAGCACTGAGGGTGGAGGGACAAAGCAGGAGCGAGTGCAGCTGAACAGGAGCAGGGATCAGCCAGGGAATGAGGATGGTGAGGATGGTGATGAGGGTGATGATGGCCAGGAGGGGATTCATGGATCTGTGAGGGAAAATCCTGCAGTGATTGACACCCTCCTTATCAGCACAGAGCAGGAACTGAGCACTGTTATTGCAGCTGTGCTCCAAAAAAGGACAGTGAGGTACAGGATCCCTGATCCCAGTACAGGATCCCAAATCCCAGTACAGGACCCCTGATCCCAGTACAGGATCCCAAATCCCAGTGAGGTACAGGATCCCTGATCCCAGTACAGGATCCCAAATCCCAGTACAGGATCCCTGATCCCAGTGAGGTACAGGATCCCTGATCCCAGTACAGGATCCCTGACCCCAGTACAAGATCCCTGATCCCAGTGAGGTACAGGATCCCTGATCCCAGTACAGGATCCCAAATCCCAGTACAGGATCCCTGATCCCAGTGAGGTACAGGATCCCTGATCCCAGTACAGGATCCCCAATCCCAGTACAGGATCCCTGATCCCAGTACAGGATCCCCAATCCCAACACCCTACAGAGGTTTTCTCTGGAATTCCTGTCCCCTAACCCTGACTGTTCACCCTGCAGGGGAGGTTTTGGGGTGACCCCATTGTGGCTTCCAGGGCCTGCAGGGGCTCCAGGAGAGCTGGAGAGGGACTGGGGACAAGGCCTGGAGGGACAGGACCCAGGGAATGGCTTGAGATTGGCAAAGGGGAGATTTGGGTGGGATCTTGGGCAGGAATTGTTCCCTGGGAGGGTGGGGAGGGGCTGGGCTGGAATTGCCAGAGCAGCTGTGGCTGTCCCTGGATCCCTGGCAGTGCCCAAGGCCAGGCTGGACATTGGGGCTGGAGCAGCCTGGGACAGTGGGGGTGACCCTGGGGACAGTGGGGGTGACCCTGGGACAGTGGGGGTGACCCTGGGACAGTGAGGGTGACCCTGGGGACAGTGGGGGTGTCACTGGGGACAGTGGGGGTGACCTTGGGGACAGTGGAGGTGACCCTGGGGACAGTGGGGGTGACCCTGGTGACAGTGGGGGTGACACTGGGGACAGTGGGGGTGACCCTGGGGACAGTGGGGGTGTCACTGAGGACAGTGGGAGGTGTCACTGGGGACAGTGGGGGTGTCCTTGCCATGGAACTGGATGGGATTTCAGGTCCTTTCCAGCCCAGCCCATCCCACGGTTCCCTGATCCTCCCCACTCTCACAAAGTCTATTTTTCTGCCCCTTTCAGACCATCAGCTCCAGCAGCAGCAGCAGCACCCCCAGCTGGAAATTCTCCTTTTGTTCGGGAGCGTTCCCTGGTTGGGGCCAGCTCTGGCTGCTCCTCTGCAGCTCAGGACGAGAGCTTTCCATGATTTTGTGTTCTCTGAAGGAGGAGGATGAAATCACATCAGGGACTGCAGCCTGAGCACTGAAACACTCCCTGCCAATCACTGCCAGAGCAGCAGAAATTGCCTCTCTTCTCTCTCCAAAGAGCCCTTGTGGAGCCTCCGTATAAAAACCAGACCTGGAAAGGGAACAATACCAGGAAAAGGTTCAGGGAGATGAAGGCACAAACTGAAGAGCTGCAGTGCACAGCTGACGTTGAGAAAAATGTGGATAAATGTCATGGGGTGGCTTTACCTTTAAGGTGGTTTTAAGGGGGACAAAAAACTCAGCTAAATGCAAATTTTCTGGGGTTTGTTAAAGCCCAGCACCCAGAGGGTGAATTTCTACACGAATTCCCCCTCAGAACAATCCTGGCAGAGGTTTCAAAGCACTCCCAAATTAAAAGGGCAGCAGCTGGGTCCTGCCAGGAGCTTTCTGGGCAGGTCTCGGATGGGGAAAGAGGTGCAGGAATCACCTGGAGGGACAAGGAGCCCTTGGAGATCCCTCTGAGCAGGAATTGGTCTCATCTGTGCTTCAGCAAGGGAAGCCCTTGTGGAAATCCGAGTTTCCCTGAGCACACCCAGAGCTGCCTGAGCAGCTGTGGACAGGTCCTGAGCTGGCTGAAACTTCCTGGAATTTGTGCTCCAATGTCACCCTGGCGCCTCCCAGCAGCATCTCCAGCTGCATGCTGGGTTAATGATTTGTAGCAGGTTTTTATCTGCCCATAGATCCATGCCACAGAAATGGAAAGTTTTATGGGCTTTAATTCTCATCCTGTTTTATGGAAGGGACAAAACAGTAATGAAAAATTGAAAAAATGATTGAAAAAAGAGAGCAGCTGCTCTGAAAAGGGAGCGGGGGGTTCAGGAGTGAAGGGGGAAAGTTGCTCTTGTGCCCAGAGCTGCAGAAGAACTGCCTGATCTCTCATTTCTCCTCTCCTTTGGCTCAGTGTGATGCAAACAAGGGTAAAAATAACACCCTACGTGATGTTTGCCATGGTTTCCCTCTGGAAGAGCTCCAGGAGTGGGAATCAATCCCTGTGTCCTCCCGTGGAGCTGAGCCTGCTGGAGCACATTTCCTGGGATCCACAGCCACCCCAGAATCTGCTTCTGGTGGGCCCAGAGAAGCTTTGCCTCGTGGCAGGAGTTTCATTTATTCCTTTGTGCGACTGGAGCTCCAAACACATCGAACACGAGAAGTTCTGAACCCCCCTGGGAGCTGCCCACGGCTCTCAGTGAATATTCCATGACAGGAGGAGAGGGGAGAGAAAACACCACCAAGCCCTGGCTGGAGAATTGAGCAGGAGGAGAGGGGAGAGAAAACACCACCGACCCCTGGCTGGAGAATTGAGCAGGAGGAGAGGGGAGAGAAAACACCACCGACCCCTGGATGGAGAATTGAGCAGGAGGAGAGGAGCCCAAGGCTCACCCTGCTCAGGGGAAGGGGCTGTGCCCTCTCAGGGGTGAGAGGATTTGCTCTCCATGCTCAGGTGCTGCTGAAGCTCCCCCAGGGCCGATGGAAATCACAAAGCACCAAGGGAATAACAGGAATCATCCCTGAAGGAGCCTCTGCCAGCCCCTGGAACTGCTGTTCCACCTCCACCACTCCCAGGTGCCACAGGGGGATGGTTTGGGAGGGATTGGAATCCTCTCCTTGTTCCACCTCCTGCCCTGGGAATGGGGGGAGTGGGGCAGCTGTGCCCTGATCCCCCTTTGCTCCAGGCTGAGCCCCTTTCCCAGCCCACAGGGAGCACCAAAAAAATGAAACTTTGCCTTTAAAACAGCCTCATATTGCTGGAGTGATAAAACCCTGTCAGTGATATATTTATATATATATATCTAAATAAGCAGCTGGTCAGCTGTACTTAAAATATTCAAAGTAATTCTCCACTTAGCACTTCTATCTTGAAGTTATAAAGCAAGGTTGGCTGGCTGCTGACATTATTGAATTTCAAATAAAGAGACTCTGGAAGGCTGCTGGGGTGAGTTTTTTTCCTGCATTCTCTTAAAAATGCCTTGACAAATTAAACCAAGTTGTCTTCAGCCCTCAGCTGAGAGGAACCTGCAGCTCCTGCTGATGGGGTCACAAATAACACGGGGGCTCCTGGTTCCAGCTCCAACTTTGCACCCACCGAGGCATCCTCAGGAAACCACCAGCAGATCCACCAATATTGGATTTTTAAAATAAGTAAAGATACAAGAAGAGGGGAGAGGAATGAATAAACAGGGGACTGATATTTGTGATGAAACTGGCGGATATCACGTTTTTCTCCCCGGGGGAAGGAAAGACTCACATTGGCCGTGTCACAGAGTCAGAGAAACGTGGAATAATTCGTGTTGGGAGGGATCTGAAAACTCATCTCACCCCACCCCAGCCATGGCAGGGACACCCCCACTGTCCCCAGGGTCACCCCCACTGTCCCAGGGTCACCCCCACTGTCCCCAGGGTCACCCTCAGTGTCCCAGGGTCACCCCCACTGTCCCCAGGGTCACCTCCACTGTCCCAGGGTCACCCCCACTGTCCCAGGGTCACCTCCCACTGTCCCAGGCTGCTCCAGCCCCAATGTCCAGCCTGGCCTTGGGCACTGCCAGGGATGCAGGGACAGCCACAGCTGCTCTGGCAGTTCCAGCCCAGCCCCTCCCCACCGTGCCAGGGAAGGATTTATCCCTGATCCCAGCTAAGGCTGCCCCTGGCTCAGCCCCACAGGTGGGATCAGGCTCTGGGTGTGTCCCGTGTCCATCCCTGCTGGCTTGGGGCAGGGACAGACGGAGCTGGCTCCTGGCCATGGCTCAGCTGCTGCAGCCCTCGGGCTCGGAGCTTTGGGAACTCTCAGTGTTGGCCACGAAGCTCTCCAGGCGTTTTTTCCATCTCCCTGCCAGGTCTGAGTGCAGCTGATAAGGGATTCCAGAGGCTGGCTCTGCAGGCAGGGAGCACAAACAGCTTTCCACGAGTTTTACATTTCCCGGCCGTTAATTTCACGAGGCTGGGGATGCAGTGAAACTCCAGGAGGCCCCGGGTTTTGTCAGCCTTGTCACAGCCATAAACTCCTCTAACAAGTCCATTGTGCATCCCTGATCTCATCTGCCTGCTCCTCTGGGCCCCTCTCTGCCTGGTCCCCTAAAGGAGGAGGGGATTGAGAGCTGCTCTTTCCACCCTCGCCATCCTCAGAGCAAAAACCTCTTCTTTTCACTCTTTGAGTTTAAACCCATCACCCTAAACACGAAGGATTTGAGACGTGGAAGGTGTTGGAGTCAACAAAACCCCCACCCTGTTCAGCCACTTCGATCCTTTTCCAGAGCATTTACTGAGCACTCCAAGAGGAAAACCTGAAGTTCTGCTGGATTTGAGGACCCCCAGACCCTGCAGAGGGGTTTAAGGATCCCCAGACCCTGCAGAGGGGTTTAGGGACCCCCAGACCCTGCAGAGGGGTTTAGGGACCCCCAGACCCTGCAGAGGGGTTTAGGGACCCCCAGAGTCTGCAGAGGGATTTAGGGACTCCCAGACCCTGCAGAGGGATTTGAGGACCCCCAGACCCTGCAGAGGGGTTTAAGGACCCCCAGACCCTGCAGAGGGGTTTAGGGACCCCCAGAGCCTGCAGAGGGGTTTAAGAACCCCCAAACCCTGCAGAGGGGTTTGAGGACCCCCAGACCCTGCAGAGGGGTTTAAGGACCCCCAGACCCTGCAGAGGGGTTTGAGGACCCCCAAACCCTGCAGAGGGGTTTAGGGACCCCCAGACCCTGCAGAGGGATTTAAGGATCCCCCAAACCCTGCAGAGGGATTTAAGAACCCCCAGAGCCTGCAGAGGGATTTAGGGACCCCCAGACCCTGCAGAGGGGTTTAAGGACCCCCAGAGCCTGCAGAGGGGTTTAGGGACCCCCAAACCCTGCAGAGGGATTTAGGGACCCCCAGACCCTGCAGAGGGGTTTAAGAACCCCCAGACCCTGCAGAGGGATTTAAGGATCCCCCAAACCCTGCAGAGGGGTTTGAGGACCCCCAGACCCTGCAGAGGGATTTAAGGATCCCCCAAACCCTGCAGAGGGATTTGAGGACCCCCAGACCCCGCAGAGGGATTTAAGGATCCCCCAGACCCTGCAGAGGGGTTTAAGAACCCCCAGACCCCGCAGAGGGACACCCTCAGAGCTGGAGCTCTGCAGGAGCCCCTGACAGAGTTTGTATTCCACCAATAAAAATCCTCTTTGTACACTCTGACCTTTACTCTTAGAGGGAAGCAAAATATAGGTTCCAGCTCCTTAACGTGCTGCAATTTGAAGCATTTGTCTTTTCAGGCTGGGGCCAAGGAGAAATTGGTGTTTGGGGCACTTAAAGGTCCATTTGTGATGTGTCACAGCAGGACAGAACCTGCTGGGGCTCCCAAATCCCCTCCTGAAGTGAAAAGCTGAAGGTCAAGCCTCATTTCCCCCATTCTGCAGCACAGAAGGATTTTGAAGCCCCTGGATTTTCAGCTTGCAAGGCAAGCAGACTGGATGCCTCTGTTGCATTTGGTGATTTGGAAAGGTTATTTCTGCCCTCTCTGCCTTGCACTGGCTCCTTCTCAAAGTTTTATTCTGGGCTGTAAATGGGCTCCGGGCTGAGATAAAGAGAACAATCTTGGTAGCAATGCATCAGCTGGAAAACAAAGCAGAAATCTGAGGTGTTAAACGTTAAAAGCAAGGCGGGAGAGCTTTTTCTGGAGTAAAATGATGTGTAAAATTGCTGGAAACAGGGCAGGGAAAGGCCAGCCTGTCCCTGTGTCCCCCTGCCCTTCCCAAAACCCGGGATTTGCTGCATTTTGGGGGCTCTGAGCTCGTTCCCTCCGGGGCTGGCTGGGTTTTGTCACTGTTTTTATCAGTGTCACACGCTCAGACACTCCAGGCAGTTATTGCCAAAGTGTTTCAAATGTTCCGAGGCGCTTCTGGGTGCCAGCAGAATTCAGTTGACAACATAATAATAAATCCAGCTCCAGCAGCACTTTTAATGAACATGAAAGGTCTGAGTGATTCCCTTCACCCCTGGTATCTCTCTCCTCCCTGCTTTGCTCCACACTAAAGACAGGATTTATAGGATCTGAAGGGTGTTGTGAAGATTGTGCAGAATCACAGTGGAAGGGTGTGTGTGAGATAATAGGGGAATTATAATAATGTCATTTATAAGATTTCCATCTCTTCATGGCAAACAAGGAGAGCGGATTTTTGGAGCTTTTTAAGACTTTGAGCTATGGTACAAAAATCCAATAAAAGCTTGGAGGGTTAATTTATGGCAGAGCTCCCACAGCCGACCCTGGGAATGGAAATTCCTGATGGGATCATTAATTACCTGCCTGGTTTCTGTAGAATTGCTCACTCTGAGAGAACTGGAGTCAAAGTTCCCGTTGTTTGTTGGGGTCTGGACTGTGCAGAGCAGCTCTGAGCTGGAGTCATTTTCCCAATACAGTCTCTGCTTTTCCCACCAGAGATAAAATCTCCAGAGTCCTCTGATTAAATTCCCTGCTGGAGAACGGGAGAGGAAGCAGAGCTGGGACATAAATGCCCTGTAAGATATTGGATGTGCTTACAGACATGGAAACCACACAGCTCCAAAGGCATCGCCTGGAAACTCTTGGAATTCCATCTCCAAAACCCAGGAGAGCACAGAGAGCTTTGGAGATTTACTTTCCAGCGTGATCAATTACTTGGGAAACAAGTCTAGAAGCTGGATCCTCCAGATGGAAGAATATTAACAATGCTGATTTATTCTGGCTCCTGGACTTTGCCCAGGTTGCTCTGCGCTGTGGCCACGCAGCCTGGGAGCTCTGGGGCTCTGCTGGGACCTGTTCCTGTCCCTGGGGGGAAAATCAGCTGCAAAAGGAAAATTAAATATTCAAATATTGGCTCCTTATATTAAATATTAAAATAAAGGCTCCTTATTTTCCCCCTTCCCTTTGAATTACTTTTCATTTTATCCTTTCTTTCCTTTATTATTTATTCATTTCCTTTATTTCCTTTTATTTCTCTCAGATGCTGGCCTGGTCACCCTGCAGCCCCTCCTGGCTGTGGGGGAAGCTTTGTTTCACCCCATTATCAACAGAGACTTTTCCTTTCCCAGCACATCATCCTTAATCCGGGCATAGGCAGGGGATTGCAAAAAAATAACCCAAAATTAAAGCCTAGGAAGCTGCTGGGGTGTGATAATGAATGAGATACTGCTGACCCCTGGGCCCTCTCTCTCTGCTGGGTAATTACAGAGGAATAACTGTATAAATATTGCTTGGATTTCCTGCCCCGTTCGCTGGTGGAAATGGATGGCTCTGTGTGTTTCCTCTGCAGGCTGGAGGATTGTTTTAATTTAAATACAGCTCTGCAGTGCTGGGCTGAACAAGAGGAATTAAAAATATCAAGAACTTGGGAAGGAGTGGAGAGTGAAGCTTTTCCTGAGCTGATCCCAGCAGCTGCTGGGCCTGGGGAGGGCGAGGGAATCCCCTCACTCCCAGGATGCTGGAAATGTGAATTCTCCTGAGAATGGGGAGCTCTGTGTTAAAAACGAGATTCACTCAATAAATTATAAAAAGTTTAATATAAACAAAAAGACAATTAGGAGACAAAGGAAATAAAGCAAAAAGGGTTAAAACGGCCAGGAGCCCTGGTGGGATGCCAGGAACACCCCTGGTATCTTGGGAACACTCCTTTTATCCCCTCCTGCTGTGAGGGTTTGATGCATATTCAAACTTTTTCAAGAAGTATTTAGCATGTCCCCACCCTGGTTCTGCCTATTTAGATCATGCTCTGTTTGATTTCTATTTCTGCTGGTCAGCACTATTTCTGCTGGCCATCATTATTCTTGCTGACCACCATTATTTTGAGTCTGGTCAGTGTTGACAACAGTCTGGGCCCTTCATCCTTCTCTTGAGGGCAGCTGGGCTTCAAATCTTCATATTATTATTATTATTATTATTATTATTATTATTATTATTATTATTGTTCTTCTGCTGATAACAGCTTGGGCCCCACTGTCTTTGCCCTCTGGGGTTTCCTTGCTTTGTACTTAGGAGATTCCTTTAAGCTTAAAACTTGTTAGCAAGAAAAAAGTACGTACATACATAGCCAGAAAGTACATACATAGCCAAAAAGTATTTAACATATAATATTCATCCTAATGAAAGCCAGCATCACAATAGAGATTTATAACATGTGGCTGCTCCGAGCTCCCTCCCAGCCCTCACACCAGGGCAGTGTCACCGAAATGTCAGGGCTTGGACACCAAATGTGCCTGTCCTGCAGGAGCAGGGGGAGCTGTGTCCATCCCGTCAGCCTCGTTAGCCTCCAATTAGCAGCAGTTGGAGTCCCACATTAAATGGATCTGATTGGGTTTGTAATAAACAAGCCTGGCACTGTTTACAAGCCTCTCTGCAATGTAATTCCATTTTTCAGCGGGAGCTGAGAGCCCCAGGAGGGGCTGGACAATAATTCACGGTGTTCAGCAGGTCAATGAGCAGGGTGGGAAGGGTTGTGATTCTCTGGCTGTGCAGCAGGGAGGTCACCCCGGGAGGAGACAGGAGCCTGGCAGAGCTGGGGAGTGAGGAAGGAGGAGAGGCAGGGCTGCCCCAGCCTGGGACACCCTGCAGGGAGGGGCCAGGGGCAGGAACTCGACCTTCAGCTCACCCTGGACCAACTCCATCCCCTGGCTGACCCCTGGACTCTTCCAGGACCCTCTGGAGCAGTTCCACCCCTGGGTGACCCCTGGACTCTTCCAGGACCCCCTGGACCAACTCCAGCCCTGGGTGACCCCTGGACTCTTCCAGGACCCTCTGGAGCAGTTCCAGCCCTGGGTGACCCCTGGACCCTTCCAGGACCCCCTGGACCAACTCCAGCCCCTGGGTGACCCCTGGACCTTTCCAGGACCCTCTGGAGCAGTTCCAGCCCTGGGTGACCCCTGGACTCTTCCAGGACCCTCTGGAGCAGTTCCAGCCCTGGGTGACCCCTGGACCCTTCCAGGACCCTCTGGAGCAGTTCCAGCCCTGGGTGCTCCGTGGGCTGAGCTCTGCTGCTGTTTCTCCATCCCAGAGGGTTTCCAGCCCTGGTCAGGTGTGGGGTGAAGCTCTGGGCTGGACACAGCCCCTGTCACCCCAGTGTCCCCAGTGTCCCCAGTTGTCCCCAGTGTCCCCAGTGTCCCCAGTTGTCCCCAGTGTCCCCAGTGTCCCCAGTGTCCCCAGTTGTCCCCAGTTGTCCCCAGTTGTCCCCAGTGTCCCCAGTGTCCCCCAGCTGCGGCAAAGGAAGGGTTTGGTGAGCCCAGCACGAGGGCAGGATGGAACTGGGGACACATTCCGGGCTGTGCCGCTCCCTGTCCGTGGGAGCTTGAGGAAATTCTGGATTTCCAGGGGAAAAGCCGTGTCAGGAGAGAGGAATCTCCGTGCTGGCACAGGGCGGCCTCCAGAGATGTTTTATTCCACTTTGACCAGGGAGGAGAGAGCCCAGGGAGGGCAGAGGAGCAAGGAAAGGTTCAGGAGAACCTTGGGCGAGCAGGGAAGATCCAAGGCAGGGATTACACAGAAAATTCGAGCTACAAACACAAACACACATGAAACAGAGCTTGGGGCTGGTTCTGGGGGAGAGGAGATCACAGAGGTTTCGTTCCTCAGTGTTGAGACAAGAGGCAGTTGGGGCTGTTGAAGTTGCCATGGAGGCAGGGAGGAGAGCTGGGAGCTCTGGCATCGCCTCTGCCCTTCCCCAGAGCCGGGGCAGGGACGGAGCTCTGGGAGCCTGCAGAGGGTTTGGGGATGGTGGGGGCACAGAGGAGCAGTGGCTGCAGGGGTTGGGGGACGCCCCTGTCCGTCTGTCCCTGTCAGTCTGTCCCTGTCCATCTGTCCGTCTGTCCCTGTCAGTCTGCCCCTGTCTGTCCCTGTCCATCTGTCCGTCTGTCCCTGTCCGTCTGTCCCTGTCCGTCTGTCCCTGTCCATCTGTCCGTCTGTCCCTCCAGCTGTGGGAGCAGCTCAGGCCCCGTTCCCTGTGCCCAGCCGGGGGTCGAGGCTCCCCCAGGCCCCCCCGGACCCCTCTCCATGGGCTGAGCTCAGACCCGTGCCCTGTCTCTTCCTCCCTCCTCTTCCTCTCCTCCCTCCTGCTCTTCCTCTCCTCCCTCCTGCTCTTCCTCTCCTCCCTCCTGCTCTTCCTCTCCTCTCCTCCCTCCTGCTCTTCCTCTCCTCCCTCCTGCTCTTCCTCTCCTCTCCTCCCTCCTGCTCTTCCTCTCCTCCCTCCTGCTCTTCCTCTCTCCCAGCCCCTCCGAGGGGTTGGATTAATTAAAACGAGCTAATTGCCCAGGAGCTTGTGCAGGAGCGAGGCTTTGAGCTGGCCCGGGGGGCAGGGAGTGAGGGGCTCTGGGAGCTGTGTTACCCTCAGATCCGGTTTTTGCTGTGTAATCCCCTCCCTGCCGAGCTGGGAATTGAAAGGTTGGCCTGGAGCGTGGCCGGGAGCTGCCGGAGCTTTTCTGGGCAGCGGGAGCAGGGAGAGCACGGCTGGGGCAGGGATTGATTGTGGCTGATCCAGGAACGCTCCCAGGGCTGTCCCTGCAGGGCTGGGGTCCTGGCAGGGTCCCCCAGCACATCCCTGCAGGGCTGGGGTCCTGGCAGGGTCCCCCAGCACATCCCTGCAGGGCTGGGGTCCTGGCAGGGTCCCCCTGGCACATCCCTGCAGGGCTGGGGTCCTGGCAGGGTCCCCCAGCACATCCCTGCAGCCCCTGACCCCTCCAGGAGTGATCCCAGCCCTCTGAGCACCCCCTGACCCCTCCAGGAGCGATCCCAGCCCTCTGAGGATCCCCTGACCCCTCCAGGAGTGATCCCTGAGGATCCCCTGACCCCTCCAGGAGTGATCCCAGCCCTCTGAGCAGCCCCTGACCCCTCCAGGAGTGATCCCTGAGGATCCCCTGACCACTCCAGGAGTGATCCCAGCCCTCTGAGCAGCCCCTGGCCCCTTTGAGGAGCTGCTGCTGATCTCTGCCACCTCTGTCCTCCCCTGCCAGGACCTTCCCTGGCAGCTCCAGCTCCAGGAGCTCTGCACAGGCAGCAAATTCAGCTTTTGCCTTGCTGAGACTGAAACAAGGAGAGAAAAGGGGGCAAACACTGATTAGAACCAAGCCTGACCTCTGTGGGAAGGGGAATGGAGTGATCAGAGCCTCTCCTGGCACGTTCTGCTGCTGTCCTCGCTGGGGAGGGACAGGGACCAGAGCCACAGAGATCCTGCACTGACCAGGGGACAAAATCCCATTTTAAAGAGGCTCCTCCACCCCATCCCAGCCCTTTGTCCCCAGGAGCGTTTTCCTGACGACAGGAAAGGTGAGAAATCCACTGGAGGCTTTAAATCGAGGCAGAGGAAGGAGCTGGTGCCTGTGCTGAGCAGAGCCCCAGATCCTGGGGCAGGAGCTGCCCTGAGCCCCAGAGGTCCGGGATGAACTCGGGATCTGTGTCCCTGGGGCCACAGCGCTGGGGATTCATCCAGCCTGGAAAAAAGGGTTTCACCCAGGTTCCCACAACAGACTGAAAGCAAGAGAAGTGTCTTTGGCTCGAGGTTTGGATGTGTTTGATGTGTGGGCACCTCTGGGGGAATTCCTCCTGTCACCGTGAGCTCTGATAAATCAGACCGTGCATAAAGCAGGGAGGGAAGGAATGGTTTTTTCTCCCTTGTTTTGCTCTGTTAAGCAAACAAAAGCCTCTGAAGCTTTCTCTAATGTTTGTGACTCGGAGATCAGTCCTTGGGCTGGGTTTTTTTGGGTAAACAAGCGGCTGTGCTCCCTGCCAGCCCTGCAGCTCCAGGTTCAGATGCGCTGGGGATAACGCTGTTCCCAGCATGGAGCGGGCAGGGTGGGGGTCTGCTCCTCCTGGGACCTGCTCCTGCTCCTCCTCCTCCTCCTCCTCGGCTCCTTCTCCTGCACCCCAGGGGTTTCCAGCCTGTTCCAGCCTCAGAGGAGGCCTGGATGTGCTGCTGGGCAGCCAGAGCCGTTCCTGACCCCAGGAAAGGTTCAGAGCTCCAAACGGGGCAGTTCCCTCAGAAGGGCTCTGCTCTGACAAATCGGCCCCTGGGGCAGCCAGCTGCGTTATCCCAGAGGAATTAATTAGGAAAGCAGCTAATAAATGATGTCTGAGTCCCCTGAGCCCTCCTGGGGCAGCAGGGCTGGGGTTCCTCAGAGCCTGCAGGAGCCTTCCTGTGCCCTGCCCAGCCTTTCCCTGCTCATTAATCCCATTAATCCCATTAATCCCATTAATCCCATTAATCCTGGCTGCAGACAGGCCAGGACCATCAGTCAGCAGGCTGTGATTGATACCAGAGCGTGCTGCTGGTGTGTGACAGGCAGCAATTCCTGTCCTGCCTTCCCTCCCTTCGGCTTCCCCAGCCCTGTCCCCTTCCCTTCAGCTCACCCTGCCCAGCAGCTCCTTCCCCACCACTGGAAAATCCATCACTGGCTGGGGAAAAATGGGAAAAAACAGGAAAAAACGGGAAAAAACAGTGCCAGGCTGGCCCAGGAGACTGCTCCCTCCAGAGCCCACAAAACCTGGAGGATATTGCTGCCAGCTTTGTTTATTTGTGCCTTTATCTCCCTCTTCCTCTCCGTATCTCTGGCTTCATTCACAGCAGCCACAGAGGCATCACATTCTCCTCTTCCCAGATAGGATCTGCCAGCACAGGGCTGTTCTGCTGAGGAGGTTCCTGAGCAGCTCAGCACTAATATCAGAGCCTGATACGGCAGCCAGAGTAAAATTGCATTTTTTTCTGGGAGGAAACATTGTTCTGCTGAGGAGTGCTTGAGTCAGGGCAGCCAGCAGGGAGATTAGATCCTTGTCAGGGGACTCGACACGTTCTGCTGATCACAGGGAAAGCCAGGACAGGCAAGGAAGAGTCAAGAGAGGAGCAGCTGTGCCTGGAGAGCTCCACGTGCCTCAGCAGGGTGTTCTCCTGCTGTTCTCTGGGCACAGGGGTGTCCAGCCCAGGACAGGGCTGGGGGCAGCAGCAGGAGCTCAGGAAAGGCTGGAGCTGCCGTGCAGAGCACTGGGATCCTGGGGGAGTTCCAAATGCAGATCCTGGAAGGAGCTGGAGTTCTGTGCCATGGAGCATTTGCTGGGTGGTGGAGAGGGGCTGGAGGGACAGGACACAGGGAATGGAGAGCAGGAGCCCCAGCTGCACTGGGAATTCCATCCCAGTCCTCCCCGGGAACAATTCCTGCCCCATGTCCCATCTGTCACTGCCCTCCTGCAGCTTCGGGCCATTCCCTGTGTCCTGTCCCTCCTCATCCTCCACCAAACCCGGCAGTTCCTGCAGCCTGTGCTGCAGACGAGCTGCTCATCCTCAGGGAATGCCAGGCTGGGAATGCTGGAGCTGAGGGAGCAGGACTGGGAATGGCAGAGCTGAGGGAGCAGAACTGGGAATGGCAGAGCTGAGGGAGCAGAGCTGGGAATGCTGGAGCTGAGGGAGCAGAACTGGGAATGGCAGAGCTGAGGGAGCAGAACTGGGAATGGCAGAGCTGAGGGAGCAGAACTGGGAATGCTGGAGCTGAGGGAGCAGAACTGGGAATGCTGGAGCTGAGGGAGCAGGACTGGGAATGGCAGAGCTGAGGGAGCAGGACTGGGAATGCTGGAGCTGAGGGAGCAGGACTGGGAATGGCAGAGCTGAGGGAGCAGAACTGGGAATGGCAGAGCTGAGGGAGCAGAACTGGGAATGGCAGAGCTGAGGGAGCAGGACTGGGAATGGCAGAGCTGAGGGAGCAGAACTGGGAATGGCAGAGCTGAGGGAGCAGAACTGGGAATGGCAGAGCTGAGGGAGCAGAACTGGGAATGGCAGAGCTGAGGGAGCAGAGCTGGGAATGGCAGAGCTGAGGGAGCAGAACTGGGAATGCTGGAGCTGAGGGAGCAGAACTGGGAATGCTGGAGCTGAGGGAGCAGAACTGGGAATGCTGGAGCTGAGGGAGCAGAACTGGGAATGCTGGAGCTCTCCAGGCTGGGAATGCTGGAGCTCCCCAGACTGGGAATCCCGGAGCTGAGGGAGCAGGACAGGCTGGGAATCCCAGAGCTGAGGGAGCAGAACTGGGAATGGCAGAGCTGAGGGAGCAGGACTGGGAATGCTGGAGCTGAGGGAGCAGGACAGGCTGGGAATCCCAGAGCTGAGGGAGCAGGGCTGGGAATGCTGGAGCTCCTCAGGCTGGGAATGCTGGAGCTGAGGAAGCAGAGCTGGGAATGCTGGAGCTCTCCAGGCTGGGAATCCCGGAGCTGAGGGAGCAGGACTGGGAATGCTGGAGCTGAGGGAGCAGGACTGGGAATGCTGGAGCTGAGGGAGCAGGGCTGAGCGTGGCGAGCTGGGGAACAGCAGGATCAGCTCCACGGGAATCCAGCACTCACAGCCCTGCTGCTCCCTGCGAAGGGAGACACGGGATCAGTCATTAGCTGAATGGGGCTGCAAATGCAGGAGGAGAGCCCAGGCAGTTTTTAGTAGGTCAGCTATCTATTTAAAGTCATTTGAATTATCTCAGGATAATTGAAACCCAGTGTTCATTCATTATTCTCGCTAAATGATGATATCCATACTCTGCCTCCCATTTATCTGGTGGCCTCGAAGCCCTTCAGCTCTGCTGTCTGCAGCAGGTTATGGTATTGTTTTCCCTCAGATTGCAGCTCCTGCAGAGGCAGTGGCTTGGTGACAGCTGGAAGGGGAGCGAGTGTCCCCTGGCTGTGCTCAGCCCTGCAGCTTCACTCTCCTCCCTCAGCCCCAGAGCGCTGCCGGTGCTGCTTCCCCAGAAACTCAGCAGGGATTTTCTCTCCAGCAGCGGCTCCTGGGGAATGGGCAGGGTTGGAATGTCCGTGGTCCCTGGCTCCCCTGCAGCATCACTCAGCTCACCGATGTTCCCTCGCACATTCCGGCTCCGGCTGTGCGGCTGCTGCAGCTCCAGAGCGTCCAGAGAGGAAAATCCCCTCTGCCAGAGCTGGGAATCCATCGAGGAGAGGCTGGAGAGCAGGAAAACCTCCCGGGCTGCTCACGGAGATGGGTTTGAGCAGCTGAGAGCTCCTGGGGGCTGCAGGGGGTCCCAGCACAGGGGGGACAGATCCATCCCCCTCCCCAGGGGCTGCAGGGACAGGACAGGGATGGGGATGGGACAGGGACGGGACAGGGACGGGGACAAGGACAGGGATGGGACAGGGACAGGAACAGGGACAGGAATGGGACAGGGACAGGGACAAGGACAGGGATGGGACAGGGACAGGACAGGAACAGGGACAGGGATGGGACAGGGACAGGACAGGAACAGGGACAGGCATGGGACAGAACAGGGACAGGGATGGGACAGGGACAGAACAGGGACAGGGATGGGACAGGGACAGAACAGGGACAGGGACATGGCAGCAGCAGCCAGGAGGGAGAAGATGCTTTCAGTTCAATTTGTCTCACACAGTTTATGGAGAGGGAGGGGAAACATTTTTAAAAATGGATAGAGAGAGAGATTTCTCTTTTCTTCACTTTATTACACGAGCCTGTGCCAGCAGGAGAATCTGTCACTTGTGTCATCAGGGATGTGTCCCCTGGGCCATCAGGGATGTGTCCCTGGGCCATCAGGGATGTGTCCCCTGGGCCATCAGGGGATGTGTCCCTGTGCCATCAGGGGATGTGTCCCTGTGCCATCAGGGATGTGTCCCTGGGCCATCAGGGATGTGTCCCCTGTGCCATCAGGGGATGTGTCCCTGTGCCATCAGGGGAATCTGTCCCCTGGGCCATCAGGGATGTGTCCCCTGGGCCATCAGGGGAATCTGTCCCTGTGCCACCCCTCCTGTCCCAGCAGGGAGGAGGACGAGGCTGTGCAGACTGAGCTGCTGCTGCCTCAGGGCTGCCCTGGGCCTCGCTCTCCTCTCTCTCCTGCCTTCTTTCATTTGGGGCTGCCCTTGCCCAAGGGATTTCCCCTGTCCTGGCCGTCATTCCCTCTTCTCCTTCAGCTGGAATCCTCCTGGCTGAGCCCGCGCTCAGCTCCTGCCTTTATGCAAATGAGGCAATTACCGGACGACCACTGATTGGAATCCTGCAAGCCCTGGGTGGGTGGATTAAAGCAGATTAATGGAGCAGGAAGAGCTGGGACAATCCCCTGCACCAGTGCAGAGCTGCTGCAGTGCCCAGGCTGGAGCAGAGGCAGCAGCTGTTAGGGAAGGCTTGGATGGATGGATGGATTGATGGATTGATTGATGGATTGATTGATTGATTGACAGATATTGATCACTGCTGAATAAAAGGCTCCAAGGAAAGGCAGCATTAGCACAGGGTCAGAGTGTCAGAGGATGCTGCCACGCTCCAGCCCTTCCAGCAGGACTGGGATCCTTGGGGAGCTGAGGGGCTCTGGGGCTCTGCCTGCTCCGTTATATGAGAACAGGACAGTGAGAGCACTGTCACAGGTGAGAGCAGGAAGGTGCAGAGTTGAGAACTCTCCCAGGTGAGAACAGGAAGGTGCACAGGTGAGAACACTCTCACAGGTGAGAGCAGGACAGTGAGAGCGCTCTCCCAGGTGAGAGCAGGACAGTGCACAGGTGAGAACAGGAAGGTGCAGAGGTGAGAACTCTCCCAGGTGAGAACAGGATGATGAGTGCACTCTCCCAGGTGAGAACAGGATGATGAGTGCACTCTCCCAGGTGAGAACAGGATGATGAGTGCACTCTCCCAGGTGAGAACAGGACAGTGCACAGGTGAGAACTCTCCCAGGTGAGAGTAGGACAGTGCACAGGTGAGAACAGGACAGTGCACAGGTGAGAAATCTCCCAGGTGAGAACAGGAAGGTGCAGAGGTGAGAACTCTCCCAGGTGAGAGCAGGAAGGTGAGAGCACTCTCCCAGGTGAGAGTAGGACAGTGCACAGGTGAGAACAGGAAGGTGCACAGGTGAGACCTCTCCCAGGTGAGAACTCTCTCCCAGGTGAGAGCAGAGCCTCACCTCCCCCCTGTGCAGACACACCCACCCAGCACAGCTGGAATTCATCCCCTGGCCCCTTCTGGCTCTGGGATTTCAGAGTTTGGGGCCAGCCCCAGCTCTTGTGCAGCTTTTCATCTTCAGGAGCTGGGCTGAGAGTGGAAGCTCCTTCTCTCAGGGTTTTCTCCAGCTGCTGCCTGGATTTGAAGCTGAGGAACGGGGCTGGAGAAGCTCTGTAGCTCATCAATAACATCTGGAGCATCAGGAGCACTCAGCAGAGCTTTCAGCACCACCTTTCTGCCACTGCAGAGTGAATTTCACAGCCTGAATCTCACAGCCTGCCCCTGCTCCAGGGGAATGGCACAAGGAGCTTCCCCTGCCCCCAGTTAAGGAAACAGCCACGATCCCATGCCAAGAGCACCGTTTAAATCACAATTATTACAGGGCAGATGAGAAATCTCTTTTATCTTTGGCCTTGATCACATTTTAGGACCGATACCTTTCCCCATCCATGGTTTCATTTACATATCAGAATAATTTCCTCCTGAACTCTGCAGCTCGCTGCAGTCCTGGAGATAATCTGCCTTTCAAAGGCTGCTCAGGGCCCTGGAGGAGCCCTGGGCACTGGGAGCTCCTGGATGAAGCACAGAAATCCTTGAGGAAGGATCGATATCTCTGAGGGTGTGTGGATGTCATTACCACAGTGACACGAGCCCCCACAATATCCTCTGCTTTTCATCCCCCCAGATCAATATTGAGGGAAAAAACCACCAGAAACCAAACCCAAATCAAGCAGTTTCTCCCTTTATCCTGGAATGAAGGTTGATTTTGATGTGATTCATTTTTGTTTATGGTGGGGGGAAGTTGGCTGTGGGCCCAGCTGGTGAGAGCTGAGGGGTGTGGAGGTGCCAGGGGGTCCCACAGCCCCCGGGGCTCAGGACAGGGCTCAGATCCCACAGGGAGAATTGTGTGGGAGGTAAAACCTCGACTTCAAACACTTCCCACTCTGCTCTGCACTTCTGCTTGGCACAAAAACGGGAACTCGAGGAGAGCAGGGCTGGGGAAGAGGCTGCTGTGGTCTGAGGAAAGGCTGGGGGTGCTCAGCTGGAGAGGAGAAGCTGCAGGGAGAGCTCAGAGCCCCCTCCAGGGCCTGCAGGGGCTCCAGGAGAGCTGGAGAGGGACTGGGGACAAGGCCTGGAGGGACAGGACCCAGGGAATGGCTTGAGATTGGCAAAGGGGAGATTTGGGTGGGATCTTGGGCAGGAATTGTTCCCTGGGAGGGTGGGGAGGGGCTGGGCTGGAATTGCCAGAGCAGCTGTGGCTGTCCCTGGATCCCTGGCAGTGCCCAAGGCCAGGCTGGACATTGGGGCTGGAGCAGCCTGGGACAGTGGGGGGTGACCCTGGGGACAGTGGGGGTGACCCTGGGGACAGTGGGGGTGACCCTGGGGACAGTGGGGGTGACCCTGGGACAGTGGGGGTGACCCTGGGACAGTGGGAAGTGACCCTGGGACAGTGGAGGTGACCCTGGGGACAGTGGGGGTGACCCTGGGGACAGTGGGGGTGACCCTGGGGACAGT
Organism: Poecile montanus; assembly: GCA_038429875.1. Lineage (NCBI taxonomy): Eukaryota > Metazoa > Chordata > Aves > Passeriformes > Paridae > Poecile > Poecile montanus. The sequence goes on from CM076525.1 coordinate 5,311,327, forward strand.
GGGGGTGACCCTGGGGACAGTTGGGGTGACCCTGCCATGGCTGGGGTGGCTCTGGGTGGGATTTCAGGTCCCCACTCTGGGATTCCCTCATTCCAGCTCTGTTCTCCTGGGAATGGCTCCCTGCTTCCCTCAGGTGTCCCAGGAACCAGCCCTGGGCACGGCGTTCATCTCATTTGGAGCAATTAACACCCAGGAGCTGCAAATGATGCTCAGGGGAAGCAGGGAGGGTGATTTCAGTGTCTGTAATTAAAAACAATTCCTGGGGGAGCTCCTGTGGGGAAGAGTCTCTGTCCCTGTCCCTGTCCCTGTCCCTGCCCCTGTCCCTGTCCCTGCCCTGGCAGGACTGTGAAGAACAAACATCCCCAGCCCCTGGAGCTGCTTTGGTGCTGCTTCATCCACAGGGACAATTCCCAGCATCTGCCTCCACCCGGGGCTGGGGAAACTCCTGGGGACGGGAAGGGAGGGGTCTGGGCAGGGCAGGAGAAGGAGCCGGCTCTGGAGCATCAAGTGGCCGCCCTGGCACTGAGTCCATCCTGGCCATCTGCACCAACCATCAAAGCTCCATTAGAAACCCGGATTTGTTGTAAATTAGAACATGTAATTAGAAAATGTGTCTGCTAATTGAGTCCCTTTGATGTGGGCTCCAAGATGTGTTGCCGATCCCGCAGAGAGAGGGTTTTTAATGCCTTTTATTTATACACATTTCCCCCATTTATTGTTATTTGCAGCTCCGACTCTTTGCTGATCAGAAATATTCGGAAATTCATCGTGCGAGGAGCGGTGTCATTGGGGCTATTTATAAACACGGAGCTGGCGCAAAACGCCATTCAGCAAATTCCTTTTTTTAGGTTGCTGCTCTCCACACCCCCTCCCCGCTCCCCTCTGTGTTCCCAGCTCCGAAATGAGACATTTGTGTGTGTGTGGATCCGAGCGGGGATGCTGCGGTAGGTGGCACTGCTCCCTCTCCCCAGCTCCAGCAGGATCCTGCTTTCCTGGAGCGCCGGGAATGCCTTCAGCATCCCCGGAGCATCCGAGGTGTGAGGAGCAGGTGCTGGGCTCATTCCCGGTGGGAATGGTGTCCCCAGAGCTCCCCGCAGCTTTAACCGGAGCTGAGCCCTCTGATCCCAGCCAGGGAAGGCACCAGGCTCTGTCTGGGCTGTTCCTGCTCCTGCCCGAGGAAGGAAGCACCGCAGACACGCAAAATAAATGAAAAATATCTTATTACCCTTATGTGAGCTGAAGGAATTAATGAAATAAACGCACAAAAATATCCTCTGAGGAAAAGAGAGGAGCCAGCCCAGAACTCAATTTCCTGAAAGCGGCTCCAGCACCGAGTGGGGCCTTCCCAAGGCTTTACCCCTTGTAGGAAACATCCCCAGGGAGGGGAGAGGGAGGAGGATGAACCCTGGGGCTCTGCATCCCGGGACACGAGGGGATGAGGGAGATGAAGGAGGGAGGAAGGAGCCCCAGAGGGATTCTGCAGCTGGGGCAGGAGGGATTCACCTCAACAGCTCCACAGGGGCTGAGCACAGCCAAGGTTTTCCTGGGATTGCTCTGTGGGACCGAGGAGGAGCTGGAGAGCACCAGGATCATCCCAGGCTGCTAAAACAGGTGGAATCCAGGGATCTTCTCCCTGGGAACCAGGGATTGATGTGACAGAACCCAGGGAGCTTCTCCCTATCCCTGGGAACCAGGGATTGCTGTGATGGAATCCAGGGATCTTCTCCCTGTCCCTGGGAACAAGGGATTGCTGTGATGGAATCCAGGGATCTTCTCCCTGGGAACAAGGGATTGATGTGATGGGATCCAGGGAGCTTCTCCCTGGGAACCAGGGATTGCTGTGATGGAATCCAGGGATCTTCTCCCTGGGAACCAGGGATTGCTGTCCTGGGTGTTTCTCCCTGTCCCTGGGAACCAGGGATTGCTGTCCTGGGTGTTTCTCCCTGTCCCTGGGAACCAGGGATTGCTGTGATGGAATCCAGGGATCTTCTCCCTGTCCCTGGGACCCAGGGATTGCTGTCCTGGGTGTTTCTCCCTGTCCCTGGGAACCAGGGATTGCTGTCCTGGGTGTTTCTCCCTGTCCCTGGGAACCAGGGATTGCTGTCCTGGGTGTTTCTCCCTGTCCCTGGGAACCAGGGATTGCTGTCCTGGGTGTTTCTCCCTGTCCCTGGGAACCAGGGATTGCTGTCCTGGGTGTTTCTCCCTGTCCCTGGAGAGCCTCTGCAGCAGAGGAGCAGGAAGGATTGTCCTGCAGCTCCCTGGGAAGCCTCAAAGGCAGCCCAGCCCTGCAGGACTGGCTCAGGATTTGGGCCCCAGTGAAGGGAATTCTGCCATTCCCAAAGCCCCGGTGCCAGCAGCTGGAGGCAGGAATCAGGAAGGATGAACATTGTGGAGACACACGAGCACAGCACAGGAGTTTAGTGCTCCTAATAAAAAAATCTAATTCCCCTAATCTGGAGGAAACACTAAAAGCTACATGCTACCAATTATTTCCTTCTAGTTTTAATTTACAGCAATCAGTTATAATGGATGAAATTAATTCTCAGTTTAATTCTGTTGGCTGTGTGCTTAGCATCCCATTTTTTTCCATCTCCCCTTTTCCCAGCTGGAAATTATCTGCATCCAGCTCCAGTGGTGCTGCTCTGGGAGGAACATTGGCCCTGATTATTTACAGCCATGCCAGCCTTCAGTGTGATTCTCCATTTGCTGCAGCTCTGGGGGGCTGAGTCACTCCAGTTCTGCCTTCACACCCGAGACTTTAACATGGAAATGATGGACATCAACATCTGTATCCTCCATCCCTGGATCCCTGAGTTCATCCATGGATCCCTGGGTGCATCCTTGGATCCCTGGGTGCATCCTTGGATCCCTCAGTCCATCCTTGGATCCCTCAGTCCATCCCTGGATCCCTGAGTGCATCCTTGGATCCCTCAGTCCATCCCTGGATCCCTGGGTGCATCATTGGATCCCTGAGCCCATCCCTGGATCCCTCAGTCCATCCCTGGATCCCTCAGTCCATCCTTGGATCCCTCAGTCCATCCCTGGATCCCTCAGTCCATCCTTGGATCCCTGGGACCATCCCTGGATCCCTCAGTCCATCCCTGGATCCCTCAGTCCATCCATGGATCCCTGAGTGCATCCCTGGATCCCTGAGTTCATCCCTGGATCCCTCAGTCCATCCCTGGATCCCTCAGTCCATCCTTGGATCCCTGGGTCCATCCCTGGATCCCTGGGACCATCCCTGGATCCCTGGGTCCATCCCTGGATCCCTGGGTCCATCCCTGGGCCTGGGCTCTCTCTGGGGCTCTCCTGAGTTATCCCAGTTAAACTGAAGCTCAGGGAATCCAGAACTGGTCAGGAACCCTGCACAGAGTGAGGAGCACAATTCACCTCATCCCCTGATGGTTCCACTTCATCTCTGAGAGTTCATCTTTGTTTTCCTGATGGGCCATCTTCATCCCTCTGATCACCTCTCTTCATCTCTGGGGGTTCACCTTCATCCCTGGGGGTTCATCTTCATCCCTGAAGGTTCACCTCCATCCCTGGGGGTTCATCTTCATCCCTGAGGGTTCACCTCCATCCCTGGGGGTTCATCTTCATCCCTGAGGGTTCACCTCCATCTCTGGGGGTTCACCTCCATCTCTGGGGGTTCACCTTCATCCCTGAGAGTTCACCTTCATCCCTGAGGGTTCACCTCATTCCTTAAAGCCTACCGCAGCTGGGGGTGCATGAGAAGGACCACTTCATTAATTCACTGCCACACAACAGTGATGGCTCTCATTAAACTCGAAGCAGAAATATTTTCCATTTTCCATTGGCCAAAAAGTTCTAAAAGTCCTTTGTGGTTCAGTTTTCCCATGACTTTGGAGAGCCATCAACAGAAAGCAAAGATCATCCCGTAACTCCAGAGGTTCCAGTGCAGGGTTTGCTTTCTGCTAAATGCCTCTTCAAATATTCATCTGAAATTAATGGGGGAATGGATTTCCGTTCTGTGATGGGAGACAATGAACCCAGATGTTCCCTGTGCTGCAGGGATTTCAATCCCGGCTCCATTTCAGCTGAGCTTTCTCCTCAGAGCTGCAGGGACGCTTCAGCTGCGGCATCCAACTCCCATTTAACCCAGGAAGCAGAAATGAACTGTTCTGACTGAAAAGAGGCTGGAAAGGGACTTTGGACAGGGAGGAACGGCTCCCAGAGCCAGAGGGCAGGGATGGGTGGGATCCTGGGATCAGGGAATTGTTCCCTGGGAGGGTGGGGAGGGGCTGGGCTGGAATTGCCAGAGCAGCTGTGGCTGTCCCTGGATCCCTGGCAGTGCCCAAGGCCAGGCTGGACATTGGGGCTGGAGCAGCCTGGGACAGTGGGGGTGACCCTGGGACAGTGGGGGTGACCCTGGGGACACTGAGGGTGACCCTGGGGACAGTGGGGGTGACCCTGGGACAGTGGAGGTGACCCTGGGACAGTGGGAGGTGACCCTGGGGACAGTGGGAGGTGACCCTGGGGACAGTGGGGGTGACCCTGGGACAGTGGGAGGTGACCCTGGGGACAGTGGGAGGTGTCACTGGGACAGTGGGAGGTGACCCTGGGACAGTGGGAGTGACACTGGGACAGTGGGGGTGACCCTGGGACAGTGGGAGGTGACCCTGGGGACAGTGGGAGGTGTCACTGGGACAGTGGGAGGTGACCCTGGGACAGTGGGAGTGACACTGGGACAGTGGGGGTGACCCTGGGACAGTGGGAGGTGACCCTGGGGACAGTGGGAGGTGTCACTGGGACAGTGGGAGGTGACCCTGGGACAGTGGGAGTGTCTCTGGGGACAGTGGGGGTGACCCTGGGACAGTGAGGGTGTCCTGGGGACAGTGGGGGTGACACTGGGGACAGTGGGGGTGACCCTGGGGACACTGGGGGTGTCCCTGCCATGGCTGGGGTGGCTCTGGGTGGGATTTCAGGTCCTTCCAAGCCAGCCCAGCCCAGGACCCCGAGCTCTCCCTGTGCCCCTCTGGTTCCCCCGGAGCTCTCCGGCTCCTGCTCGGTTCAGCTGCCGGAGCTCTCCGCTTTGGCTCCGTGCAGGAAGGATTTCCCTGCTCCCCCCGGTCCCTGATCCGTGCAGGGAGGATTTCCCTGACCCGTGCAGGGAGGATTTCCCTGCTCCCCCCGGTCCCTGATCCGTGCAGGAAGGATTTCCCTGCTCTCCCCGGTCCCTGATCCGTGCAGGGAGGATTTCCCTGCTCCCCCCAGTCCCTGATCCGTGCAGGGGCTGCACTTTCACCCTGTCCCGGCTGCTCCCAGAGCCGTCCCGGTGTGTTCAGAGCATCCCTGCCCTGCTGGGGCTGTCATTGACACAAACCCACACTCCTTTATCGAGCAAATTGCTCCCGGGGCCGGAAGGAATCCGCAGCTTTGTCATCTGCACACAATCACACACTTGGAGAAAATGAGAGCTGAGATAGAAATCTGTACTCTCATCTTGAAATAATGACTTTTTCAGTGTGTAAATCGTGTTTTCCTCAGCCAGCCCAGTGTCTGGACACTCTGCTCCTGTTCCTTCCCGAGCAGCCAGGCCAGCTCTGGCTCCAGCGCTGTGACCTCCCGGTGCTGTCCCATCCCTTCCCAGCCAAAGTCACTTTTCTGCTGGGTGGCGCTGGCCCCTGCCGGGGTTTGCTTTTCACAGATGATCATTATCCGTGCGTGTCCTGCCGTGCTGGGCAGCCCCAGCTCCTCGTGTCACATCTCATTAGCTCTGAAGTCACTTAGCACAGACGTTCAGTCTGCAGCTGGGTGGAACTGTCTGCTCTGTGCCACTCGCTCTCAGCTCTCAGCTTTGGGATCCTCATGTGCCTCAGTTTACCTTCCTCCCCTACTCACTGGAGGAGGAAACGGATTTTTATTCTAATTTTTGCTGTGTTTTATTCTGATTTTTCAAGTAGCAGGGCAGCTCCTGGCAGCTGTTTGAGCTTTTCCAGAGGAGCACAGAGGCAGAGCAGCCGGGCCCGGGGCTGTGGAGGCTCTGCTGCCCTGCTGGTTCCTCCCTGCACTTCAGACATCCTCGGCTTCCCCTCCCCTGCCCTGCCCTCGGTGCCCAGCCCTGGCAGGGGTGACTTCATTAACACTTGTAGAAGGCACCTGAAGTGGAAAATCGTTTGTGAGTGCTGGCTTTGGGCAGCGGGGAGGAGCTGTCACAGTGGCTCAGGGCTCCCCTGGAACTGTCACCAGGGCTCCCCTGGAACTGTCACCAGAGCTCCCCTGGAACTGTCACCAGAGCTCCCTGACACTGTCACCAGAGCTCCCCTGACACTGTCACCAGAGCTCCCCTGGAACTGTCACCAGAGCTCCCCTGGAACCATCACCAGGGCTCCCCTGGAACTGTCACCAGGGCTCCCCTGACACTGTCACCAGAGCTCCCCTGGAACTGTCACCAGGGCTCCCCTGACACTGTCACCAGAGCTCCCTGGAACTGTCACCAGGGCTCCCCTGGAACTGTCACCAGAGCTCCCCTGGAACTGTCACCAGAGCTCCCCTGACACTGTCACCAGAGCTCCCCTGGAACTGTCACCAGAGGTCCCCTGGAATTGTCACCAGAGCTCCCCTGGAACCATCACCAGAGCTCCCTGGAACCATCACCAGAGCTCCCCTGGAACTGTCACCAGAGCTCCCAGCCAGGGCCACCCGGAGGGACAGAGCAGGGCTGGCACTGTGCTGGGGACAGGGGACAGGGGACAGAGCAGGGCTGGCACTGTGCTGGGGACAGGGGACAGGGGACAGGGGACAGGGGACAGGGGACAGGGGACAGGGCAGGGCTGGCACTGTGCTGGGGACAGGGGACAGGGGACAGGGGACACAGCAGGGCTGGCACTGTGCTGGGGACAGGGGATGGACAGAGCAGGGCTGGCACTGCGCTGGGGACAGGGGACAGGGGACAGGGGACAGGGCAGTGCTGGCACTGTGCTGGGGACAGGGGACAGGGGACAGGGGACAGGGCAGTGCTGGCACTGTGCTGGGGACAGGGGACAGGGGACAGGGCAGTGCTGGCACTGTGCTGGGGACAGGGGACAGGGGACAGGGGACAGGGCAGTGCTGGCACTGTGCTGGGGACAGGGGACAGGGGACAGGGCAGGGCTGGCACTGTGCTGGGGACAGGGGACAGGGGACAGGGGACAGGGGACAGAGCAGGGCTGGCACTGTGCTGGGACAGGAGCTCTGAAGGACAAGGACAGCCTGGAAGAGCCGAGCTGGCCCAGACAAGCCAGCAGAGCTGTTGGCAGAAGGCTCAGCAGGGTCCCGTGCCTCTGATGCATTTTCACACCGACTTTTTGCATTCTCTCCATGTTTCTTTCTATTTCTACACCTGGATCATGGCCAGAACGAAAAAGAAGAAGGGCAGATAGAAAACTTAGTGCTTTTCAATTAAACAGGAAGCTCTTTGCCATTGAAAGCGAGCTTATTTAGACATTAAATCAAAATCAAATGCTTGCACTATCAGTGCTGCTCACAGTCTGATAATTAATGATGGCTCTCCCCAGCGCAAACCCTCGGTGTTCTGTCAGCACCGCTGTAAGCTTTGATCAAAAGCTTTTTAAGTAGTTTCAGAAGCTGGATCTGTAAAATAAAAATAACCCAGAGTGGTAATTCTCTGCCCAAGAAATAAATAAGAAAGGCTCGGAGCGTTTAAGTGTTGGCTGTCAGCTCATCAAGGATTGCAGCGTCACAGGCTGAGGGAGCAGCGAGGGGAGGAAGGGAGGAAGAGGAAGGAAGGGAGGGAGGGAGGGAGAGAGGGAGGGAGGGAGGAAGGGAGGGAGGGGTTTCTGGGCACTGAGGTGGGCACTCTCTCACACCCCTCTGCCAGCAGGAAGGAGTCTCAAGGCAGATGTGAATTATTTCTGCCTCTTCTGCTCTCTCTGTGGTGGAAAGGGATCTGAGTGGCGGTGAAAATCAGGCTCAGTTGTTATGGAAATAGCAGAAAGGCAGAGTGAGCTGGGCAGCCCTGGATGGGAGCTGGGAGGGGACGGGAGGGGAGGGGACAGGAGGGGATGAAGCAGGAGGAGAGAAGAAAAAGAAAGAAAGAAAGAAAGAAGGAAGGAAGGAAGGAAGGAAGGAAGGAAGGAAGGAAGGAAGGGAGGGAGGAAGGGAGGGAGGAAGGGAGGGAGGAAGGGAGGGAGGAAGGGAGGGAGGAAGGGAGGGAGGAAGGGAGGGAGGAAGGGAGGGAGGAAGGGAGGGAGGAAGGGAGGGAGGAAGGGAGGGAGGAAGGGAGGGAGGAAGGGAGGGAGGAAGGGAGGGAGGAAGGGAGGGAGGAAGGGAGGGAGGAAGGGAGGGAGGAAGGGAGGGAGGAAGGGAGGGAGGAAGGGAGGGAGGAAGGGAGGGAGGAAGGGAGGGAGGAAGGGAGGGAGGAAGGGAGGAAGGAAGGAAGGGAGGAAGGAAGGGAGGAAGGAAGGAAGGAAGGAAGGAAGGAAGGAAGGAAGGAAGGAAGGAAGGAAGGAAGGAAGGAAGGAAGGAAGGAAGGAAGGAAGGAAGGAAGGAAGGAAGGAAGGAAGGAAGGAAGGAAGGAAGGAAGGAAGGAAGGAAGGAAGGAAGGAAGGAAGGAAGGAAGGAAGGAAGGAAGGAAGGAAGGAAGGAAGGAAGGAAGGAAGGAAGGAAGGAAGGAAGGAAGGAAGGAAGGAAGGAAGGAAGGAAGGAAGGAAGGAAGGAAGGAAGGAAGGAAGGAAGGAAGGAAGGAAGGAAGGAAGGAAGGAAGGAAGGAAGGAAGGAAGGAAGGAAGGAAGGAAGGAAGGAAGGAAGGAAGGAAGGAAGGAAGGAAGGAAGGAAGGAAGGAAGGAAGGAAGGAAGGAAGGAAGGAAGGAAGGAAGGAAGGAAGGAAGGAAGGAAGGAAGGAAGGAAGGAAGGAAGGAAGGAAGGAAGGAAGGAAGGAAGGAAGGAAGGAAGGAAGGAAGGAAGGAAGGAAGGAAGGAAGGAAGGAAGGAAGGAAGGAAGGAAGGAAGGAAGGAAGGAAGGAAGGAAGGAAGGAAGGAAGGAAGGAAGGAAGGAAGGAAGGAAGGAAGGAAGGAAGGAAGGAAGGAAGGAAGGAAGGAAGGAAGGAAGGAAGGAAGGAGATGAGGAAGGCAGTCTGGATGTCGCTCACTCCATGTCCTCAGTGTGGGATTGGTGCACTCGGGAGTCTGGAGCACACGGAATGTGGGAACTGGGAGTTAGTTGTGTGGAGCACTGGAGGGACAAGAGGCCTGGATTTGTCATCTCCAAGGGTCGTAATCGTGGTAATTAACGGTGTTTGTAGGTCCTGAGCTGGCTGCAGTAAGATTTTACACAGTGCATCTTCCACAGAACGATTTCCATTACTGGGAGCAGATAAAAACTGACACGGGCTCAGGGTGACTCGGGAAATCAATAAACAATAACACTTAGCATGAAAACAAATAAATTAAGCCAATCAGAAGAGCCGCTGAGAGCCCATCAGAGCTGTTAGACAGATGAAGTCAAATGTCACTCCCCGGGCTCAGCAATTGCTCGGGCAGACGCGCCTGGCTCCTCCGAGGATGAATTTCTCAAGCTCTTTAGGACTGAGCTTGTTTCCATCTGCCAAACTCAGTCTGAATCAAGCAGAAGGAGACAGACAGGCCCCAAAATCCCTCATTGCCCTGGAAGGGGCTGCTGTGCTCTGCTCTCTGCAGCGCCTGGCCAGGGGCTCCCAGCCCTTTGGGGCTGCACAGGGAGCTCAGCCCTGCGGGGTGAGCTGGGACGAGCCCCTGCCCCAGGGGGTGGAACCAGCCTGCAGCAGGGAATCACTAATTACAGTGATTAAAACTCTCCTGTAATTGCAGGGGAACCAGACAGTCGGGAAATGGGCTGGGTTGGATGGACCTGAAATCCCATTCCATGAGCAGGGACACCTGACTGTCCCCAGGGACACCCCCACTGTCCCCAGGGTCACCCCCACTGTCCCCAGGGACACCCCCACTGTCCCCAGGGTCACCCCCATTGTCTCAGGGTCACCCCCACTGTCCCCAGGGTCACCCCCACTGTCCCCAGGGACACCCCCACTGTCCCCAGGGTCACCCCCATTGTCTCAGGGTCACCCCCACTGTCCCCAGGGTCACCCCCACTGTCCCAGTGTCACCTCCCACTGTCCCCAGGGTCACCCCCACTGTCCCCAGGGTCACCCCCACTGTCCCAGGGTCACCCCCAGGGTCACCCCCACTGTCCCAGGGTCACCCCCACTGTCCCCAGGGTCACCTCCACTGTCCCAGGGTCACCCCCACTGTCCCAGGGTCACCCTCACTGTCCCCAGGGTCACCCCCACTGTCCCCAGTGACACCCCCACTGTCCCAGGGTCACCCCCACTGTCCCCAGGGTCACCCCCACTGTCCCAGGCTGCTCCAGCCCCAATGTCCAGCCTGGCCTTGGGCACTGCCAGGGATCCAGGGACAGCCACAGCTGCTCTGGCAATTCCAGCCCAGCCCCTCCCCACCCTTCTCCTCTCCAGGTGAGCCCCCCCAGCTCTCCCAGCCTCTCCCCACAGGAAATATCTGATTTTAACCTCACTTCTGGCTCATTTCCCACACAAACCCAGCTCCGGTCCCTGCACAAAGCTGGGAAGTTCCTCCTCAGTCCAACCCCCAAGGTGGCACCTCCAGCCCCTCTGCTCCTGCTCCCTCCCCACACGGCTGGGCTGGGACCCTCCCCTTCCATCCCCTGGGGCAGGAAATGTTAAAAATGATTTCTTGATGATTTCATGTCAGCTGGGCTGAGCCTGGCCTTGCTGGGCAGGAACAGCCAGGAACCAGCTCTGGCTCCCAGGGACCCTGGGATGAGCGAACCTGGGTCTCACCTCGAGCCCCCCATGGAGCTCAGGAGCCCCTTTGGCTTCAGACCCCGAAAGGGCTTTTCCAAGAGAGGTTCCAAGGAAAAAGAAGTGAAAATCCATTGTTTTTCACCAGTGGGTGGATAATCCATAATGTGTTTGTGTCTAATCTGAGGCTTTATTTAGATCAGTTCTTCTGAATTTTGACCTTTTCATCCTTAATTGTTTTCTGTCTTTATAAGTTCAATTAAATTTTTAATTGGAAAATCAGCTTTAACAGCAAAGCAGGGCTTTAAATGGAGAAAATATCGAAAGAGGAAGTTTCAGACTTCAGAACTTTCTGAACACTTAAAAGTCCAGATAAATCAAAATGGGCTTTTTCCTTTGAAAACATCTGGCTCCAGCACATCAGTATTTCTCCGTGGGGGAAAAGATGAGGGAATTTCCTGGGCAATTTCCCAACATTTCTGGTACCTGCAGTAGCTGTTTAAAACCCTTTCACATCCTTTCACCCTCCCACACACACTGCTGAGAAATAAATCCTCTGGAAATGGAAATCAGGCTTGAAGTAAACAGATTAGTAATGGTTATTTGGTAACACTTTATTAATTAAATGTCCTAAATACATTTAAACCTAGGCATTTAATTTAGATTTATTGGGATAATTTAGATTTATAAGAATCGTTATTATACCTTAAGTACAGTAAATGCCAACTGATTTTTATAGACAATGTTTACTGAGGTGTAACCACAGTGCAAAATTTAATTATCTCCATCCTGAGTTAGAAGGACAGGACAGAGGGTTCAGCCCCAGGGCTGCCAGGGCTGGGAGCACCGAGCTCTGCCCTGTCCTGTGCTTCCAGATCCTTCCTGGGAGTGCCAAGAGCCCCACAGGGAAATCTTTCCCCTGGAGAGGAGAAGCTGCAGGGAGAGCTCAGAGCCCCCTCCAGGGCCTGCAGGGGCTCCAGGAGAGCTGGAGAGGGACTGGGGACAAGGCCTGGAGGGACAGGACCCAGGGAATGGCTTGAGATTGGCAAAGGGGAGATTTGGGTGGGATCTTGGGCAGGAATTGTTCCCTGGGAGGGTGGGGAGGGGCTGGGCTGGAATTGCCAGAGCAGCTGTGGCTGTCCCTGGATCCCTGGCAGTGCCCAAGGCCAGGCTGGGTGGCTTTGGAGCAGCCTGGGACACAAAAACTGCTCAAACAGGGCCTCAGCCTCGCAGTTCCTGCAGAGGAATAGAGAGAGATAAATCTCCTGACTCACACCAATATTGTGCTGGAAATGAAGACGGTTCTGTTGTGTGAATGTTCCGAGGAGCACGGAGCGCTCGGAACATGTTCCAAATGTCAAATGGATTATACTCCAGTGCCCTTATTGTTTCATATAATTCTCATCTAATGTCACCCCTGGCAACAATAACACCATATTCACTCTGATGTGGCCTCGCTGAATATCTTTAAGCGATGAGGAGATTGCTGGGGGAGCAGGGGGGATGGAGAGGAGCCCCCAGATCCATCCCTCAGGATTATGGAGTTTGCAGTTGCAGGGGTGGAACTGACACCTGCAGCCTGAGCAGCTCAGGAGGAGCTCTCATCAGGAGCTTTTTCTCTGCTGGAATACAACCAGGGAGCCCTGGCTGGGAGCAAACAGCCGAGGAACACGGGGAGAGCAGAGGCAGAGGAGGGGACACATCAGCTGAGCAAGGTCAGGCCAAAGGGAGCTGATTCCGTGGGAAGGGAGGGAGGAAGGGAGGGAGGGAGGAGAAGATGACTGCGAAGGTGGAAATGCCAAGAGGCAGTGTGGGTTCAGCCTCTGGTGTTTGATTACTCCCTGGAGCCAGAGGTCTCCCTGAAGCTGATTCACGGACCCAGCAGCCAAAGGCCGGGACCTGGGGTCCCTCCTGCTTCCAGGAGAATCCCTGGGCGAGGCCAGGGGCAACCCCACCCTGCAGCAGCAGCCCAGGCACCGGGGACACCGGGGGAGAAGGGAAAGCTCAGCTCCCCCTCCTCAGCCTCACAGGGTGAGCTCCAGCTGGGGCAGGGATAACTCTGGAATCTCTCCTGGAACACATCCCTGTTCTGTCCTGCTCAGCTCTGAGCATCCCTGTCCTGTCCTGCTCAGCTCTGAGCATCCCTGCCCTGCACAGGGCACCCAGCTCTGAGCATCCCTGCCCTGCACAGGGCACCCAGCTCTGAGCATCCCTGTCCTGTCCTGCACAGGAACACCCAGCTCTGAGCATCCCTGTCCTGCACAGGGCACCCAGCTCTGAGCATCCCCATCCTGCACAGGAACACCCAGCTCTGAGCATCCCTGTCCTGCACAGGGCACCCAGCTCTGAGCATCCCTGTCCTGTCCTGCACAGGAACACCCAGCTCTGAGCATCCCTGTCCTGCACAGGGCACCCAGCTCTGAGCATCCCTGTCCTGTCCTGCACAGGAACACCCAGCTCTGAGCATCCCTGTCCTGCACAGGGCACCCAGCTCTGAGCATCCCTGTCCTGCACAGGGCACCCAGCTCTGAGCATCCCCATCCTGCCCTGCACAGGGCACCCAGCTCTGAGCATCCCCATCCTGCCCTGCACAGGGCACCCAGCTCTGAGCATCCCTGTCCTGTCCTGCTCAGCTCTGAGCATCCCTGTCCTGTCCTGCACAGGAACACCCAGCTCTGAGCATCCCTGTCCTGTCCTGCACAGGGCACCCAGCTCTGAGCATCCCTGTCCTGTCCTGCACAGGAACACCCAGCTCTGAGCATCCCTGTCCTGCCCTGCACAGGAACACCCAGCTCTGAGCATCCCTGTCCTGTCCTGCACAGGAACACCCAGCTCTGAGCATCCCTGTCCTGTCCTGCTCAGCTCTGAGCATCCCTGTCCTGCCCTGCTCAGCTCTGAGCATCCCTGCCCTGCCCTGCTCAGCTCTGAGCATCCCTGTCCTGCCCTGCTCAGCTCTGAGCATCCCTGTCCTGTCCTGCTCAGCTCTGAGCATCCCTGTCCTGTCCTGCTCAGCTCTGAGCATCCCTGTCCTGCCCTGGGGGCTGCAGGTTCCACCCTCCTGCCCCTGCTGAGCTCCACTCCCCACCAATCCCTTCATTTCCACATAAACATCATCCCTGGGAATCCCTCAGATGAAAATAATATCAACAGAACTGATTGCCATTTCCTGTGTGGCTGCCTGAGGAACGGGAACCAGATGATGTTTATCTTTAAAAAAATGAAAATGCCAATGAAAAGGTAATTTGAAAAACAAAAAAATTCACCTCCTGGTATTTTGCTGTTGCAGCTGGAGCAACAACAGGGCTGTGCCACATCTGTGTGTTCAAATCCAGCAGAAAAACGGGCTTTGTTCCAGGATTCAGGGAAGGTACAACCTCCATGGCCCCATTTCCGAGTGGAACTCCTGACATTCAGAGCATAACTCAATTTTAAACATTTCTGTGGGATGAGCTTAATAAATGAAGAGCTTGTGAACATTCCTGCTGGGAGCACAGGTCAGAGCTCCCAGGGCTGGGCTGTGCCCTTTGCAAGGCGGAGCTGGAGGGAAGGTTTTTCATGGGGAGAACGGTGTCAGTCAGTTCTGTTCAGAGATCTCAGCTCTTTGTACAGATCCACACAGTTCTGCAGCTCCTTCCCCCACACCAACAGCATGGGATTAAAATAAAGGGGAAAAACCTCACTAAAATCCCATTTTGAACCCTCTGGCAGGACAGAGTGTAACTCTGGGGATGGAGGAGCACATTGGACACTGAGGGAATTTATTGTCCCCTGTAAAGAGAAAACTTCATCCCATGAATATCAGAACATTTCCATCTGAGCAGGTGTCAAGCTCAGAGAACTCTTTCCAGCCCTTCCCACCTCCACTGCCTCCCAAAGTTTCCATCCCTCAGGGTGGGATTATCACTGATTGATCCCTTTCCCCAGCTGAATTCTTGGGTGTTTATCTGCTTTGTGTCTTTCAATTCTGTGAACAAAATCCTGTTGTTTTTTTCTTTTGCTATTTTTGGTCCCAATTATGAAAGAAAGACTCGTCAAGTGCCACAAATGGAATGGCCAAATTGCAGCCCAGGGGTGCCCATACCGAGGGAAATAAGGAAATCAGGGCATTTCTGTGCAGGGAGAACAGAGCCCTGCACTGCCAGAGCCTGCTCTGAGCCCTGGGGCCTGCCTGAGTCCAGGGAAATCCTCCAGCTTCAGCTGATCCTGCAGGAAAAGGCCCAAACCTGCAAGGCCCTGCCCAGCCTCAGGAAAAGAGTTTTATTTGGAGCTGAGCATCTCCTTTCCTCACCAGGGCACCATCCCAGCAGCAGCTGGACAGGAGCTGTGGCAGAACGAGAGACCTGCCTGTGGATTCTGTCCCCACGAGCTCCCAGAAGCTCTCCAGGGTAGCAGGGGTCTGGACCTGAGGGATCCAGGAGAGCGAGAGAGGCAGGAATTGATGATGGAATCACGCCTCATTTGATCATTTCCATCCTTTGGTGTCTCCAGTGTGAGAGCAGAGGGCAAACAGGAAGATCCAGTGATCCCTGGCAGCTCTGGGTGTTGCAGAGGTGTTTTGCAGCCCTGCTGTGATTCCCTGAGGTTCCCAGGAATGCAGAGCCAAGCCCAGAGCAGGCTCTGGGATCCCCTCGCTGCCACCCAGGGTTGTTTGCCAGCCCCTGCTGGACTCCAGATGTTTGGTGCAATAAAAATGGGTTATTCCCAGTCAGGAGAGGGCTGTGCCTCCCTGGCTGGCTCCGGGATGTCCTTGGATTGGGATCCACAGTAAATGTGATCTCAGCACAGGCACCCACGCCTGTGAAGCCAGCAGCTAAATTTGGGATTTTTATGTTGTAATAAATCTTGTTCTCTACAAAGCCTGGACAAACCTTAAATCAAAACCTTTCTCCACTCCCCTCTCGTCAGTTATTGATTGGGGCATTATCCATCCAGTAACCAGGAGGAGAACACGCCATAACCGTGATGGATCTGCCCAATTCCTGGCACTAATCCTGGGATAAGTGCCTGCTTTTCTGCCCACCCCTGGCTGTGCTTTATTCCAGAGGCCTTCTCCTCTGGCCCATCCTGATGAAAGGATGGCAGCAGAGCGATGGACGAGGATTTTCCAGGTGACTTTCTGCCCGGGTAGCTGGCACCCCCCACAGTGGGCAAATCTCAGCCCTCTCCCAAAATAACGCTCCTCCAGGCAAAAAAATTACTGTGAGAAGAGAAGGGAGGGAGGGAGGTGGAGAGGAGAGGAGGAGAGGAGTGAGGAGCAGATAAAGAGGTGCAAACAGGAAAAGTGGCCAGGTCAGAATTCCAAAGGCAGAGCCCTCACACAAGAGACAGGAGCTCGAGAGGGTCAGAGAGGGCTCTGTGCAAACGTGGGTGCAGCAAAAAGGGTAAAACTGTTCCCAAAATACCCTGGGAATCCAAGGGCTTTGGGATCAGCATCACGGATTTATGCATTTCTTTTCCTGCTGTCCCTCACAGGTGAATGTCCAGGGTCTCACTTCTCTTCTGTTCCAAATCCTTCCTCCTCCCTTGCTGCTGCTGGCAGCACCCAGAAATCCCCTGCCAGTGTTTTGTTGAGGGCAGGGAGGCTGGGGAAGGAAACAATTCCTCTGCCCTGGCTGGTTTTGCCATGTTAAACACCAAAAAGAAATGCTATTATGAACATAGGATAATTCAGACTCATCCCTGAGCAGATTTCACTTTGGTGGAATAAATTTATCCCCGCCGGATTTCAGAGCCGGCCGTGCCTGGGACCTAATGAATCCAACCAGCTCAGGATAACAATAATTTCTACAAATCTGCTTATCTGGGCTAAATGTTTATCCCTTTAGCTGCAAACCTCTTGATCCCAAATCATTGTTATAAAACATAAGCAGGGAGTGTCTGCACGAGCTGTAATTGAAAGGCACTTATTTGCTCAGCTGCTCGGCACAGAGGCAGGGATTGAAGTGCTGTTACCTCCAGATTCCCCATTTGGTTCATTCCTGCAGAACAGCTCAGGGGAGGCTCTGAACAGCTCCTTGAGAAGAGGGGAGCCCGCAGGAGCTGCTGTGGGGAGCGTGGCCCAGGCTCTGGGGGCAGAGCGAGCAAACTCAGCCTCTCCAGAAAGCTGAGGCAAAACAGAGCCAAAACTGCCTGGGCTGCCTGATCCGAGAGCGCTGAAATGCTGATTATGGGCTGGGATTAACCTGGGGCTGGCTCACAGCGCTCCTGGCTCCAGTGCAGAGTGTGCAGTGAGAGGATGGAGGGGGATGAGGGAGTGGGAGCACATTCCCACTGTGGGATTGACCTGCACAGTCCCAGGGGTGAAGGAAAGGGGGACTCTGCAAGGGGGACCTGGCACTGTGGGGAAACCTCTGTGGCAATGCTGGGATCATCAAATAAAACAATCACACGAAGGTCTGGGGTGAAAGGGACCTTAAATCCCACCCAGTGTCATCCCAGCCATGGCAGGGTCACCCCCACTGTCCCAGGGTCACCCCCACTGTCCCCAGGGTCACCCCCATTTTCCCCAGGGTCACCTCCCACTGTCCCAGGGTCACCCCCACTGTCCCCAGGGTCACCCCCACTGTCCCAGGGTCACCCCCACTGTCCCCAGGGTCACCCCCACTGTCCCAGGGTCACCCCCACTGTCCCCAAGGTCACCCCCACTGTCCCAGGGTCACCTCCCACTGTCCCAGGGTCACCCCCACTGTCCCCAGGGTCACCTCCACTGTCCCCAGGGTCACCCCCACTGTCCCCAGTGTCACCCCCACTGTCCCCAGGGTCACCCCCACTGTCCCAGGCTGCTCCAGCCCCAATGTCCAGCCTGGCCTTGGGCACTGCCAGGGATCCAGGGACAGCCACAGCTGCTCTGGCAATTCCAGCCCAGCCCCTCCCCACCCTCCCAGGGAACAATTCCCTGATCCCAAGATCCCATCTGGCAGAGGGAAATCATTCCCCATGTCCTGTCCCTCCATCCTTTGTCCAAAGTCCTTCTCCATTTTTCCTGTAGCTCCTTCAGGTACTGGAAACCCAAGATTAGGTGGCCCCAAAGCCTTTTCTCCTCCAGGCTGAAGAACCCCAGTGCTCTCAGCCTCTCCTTGTGGGACAGTCTCCTGCAGACCCCAGTGTGACACCTCCCCTGTGATCCCAAACAAGGGACTGCAGCTTTCCCTGAGCCCCCAGGGAAGGAGGGGGTGTGGGGGAGCCAGTTCAGTGCAGGGCCAGCCCCAGGAGGATGAGGATTCCAGAGTCACCCTTCCCATGGGAATGCAGCAGCTAAAGAAGAGCTTTCCCTGGAACGGGGCTCTGGGATGGCCCCGAGGGCTGGACATGGCCAGCAGAAGGGACACGAGGGGCAGATGGCCCAGCATTCACCATTATTTCAGGTACACTGGACCTCGGCTGTTTCCAGCACTGAAACCTTGGCTCTCGCTCCTGTGTCACTTGGCAATTTGTCTCCATCCAATATTGCTTCAGTAGCGTTCAGATAAACAAATTAAGGGAGGAGAAAGCAACAAATGCAGCTTAAGACTAATTCCCCTCCACCCCCTGAATCACTGAGGGCCTTGAAGAGTGTTCAGAGCCAAATTACACTTCAGTGCACAGGATTTAATTTGCATCTGCCAACTTCAGAAGGGGGATTTAGTCAGACAGGGCATTTGCATGCCATAAAAGGAGCTGATCTCTAATTAAACTAATATCGTGTTTGAGTTTCTGCAGCGATAACGGGGAAGACAAAACACGCAGGTCTTGGCAGGAGGAAGGAGCAGGCTGGGAGCACAGGAGGGGAACAGCTCCTCTAAAACCTGCCAGACACAGAGGGGGCATTTCAGGGTGGTGGGAGGATCCTGTGCTAGGGATAGAAATAATTCCATAAAAGAAAGAATTCCAAAGTCTTGGCACCATTTATGCAGCGTTTATTCCCAGGAAGTGCACCCAGGTGTTGGGAAGCTCCCTCAGCAGAGCCTGACAGCACCAATTCCTGGCAGGAACAGGATGATTTCCTGGAAAAAAAATATTAAAGTCCCTTCTCTTTTACATGATCTGACATTTCTGGGAACGTGAAGTCAAAACAGCTTTTCTCATTTTGCTCTCCAGCTTTGATTGCGGCACAGCTTGGGGTTTGTCCAGGGTTTTCAGCAGTCACTGAGTGAGAGAGAGGTGAGGCTTTGCCATGAGGTTCATTAATTCCTGGTGTTCCTCCACACCCCAGCATTCCCAGGCCCACCCCTGGAAGGATGCTGAGGAGTATGAGAGCCAGAATCCCTTGGACAAATGCACAAAACATCAAAGAGCCAAGCAGAGATCTGTTTTAGAATTGTCTTTGGCTCTGCTGGATCAATTCTGGTTTTTAACAATTCCTGCAAGGAGGAAACTCTCCCAGGGCAGCTGAGCCACAGGAGACAGACGGGTTTGCTACCTGCCATCAGAGTCAGGAAAACCAATAAACTCTGGCAATTATTGTCACAGACTAATGGATTTTGGGCCCAGGGAGGAACACAATTAGAATATTGAGTCTGATTTCTTGCTCTCCAATGTCCCCAAGTGATTCCTTTCCTGAGCCTGGGTTTGAAGCAGGAGGAGCCTTTGAGGGGGACACCCCAGGATAGAGCAGCAGCCTCATCCTTGTGAGCCCTGCAGGGAGCAATCACTGCCTGCCTCAAACCTGGCCATTTATTTCCTGCTTTAGTTCTTCCAGTGTTCATCTCTGAGCTGCTGGAATCACACACAGATCCAACAGGGATCCTTCTCCTCCCGGGGCTGCCCCATCCCTGGGACTGTCCAAGGCTGGGCTGGAGCTCTTTTGTGCATTCCATACCCCAAAACTCCAGTTTGTGATGGCAAGGCCAGCTCCAGCTTGATTTTCAGATGATTTTTTATTTATTTCCCACTCAGGTGCTCCTGGCTTGCAGCACTTACCCAAGCAAACACCCCTGGTGCCTCTCTCCCAGGGAACAGATGCACGTGGATCAAACTGTGTTTATTTTCCCCTGGTGACTCAGGGCTGTGCATACGGCGCCGTGTGTGGCATTTCCCGCTCCCCAAAGACAGCAAACTCCCACACGACATTAAAGCTTGGCTCTGGAGGAGTTCAGTGATTTAAAGATGAAAGCACCCATGTGAAATATCCTTTGGACAGAGCTAAAGCAGGTGACTGTTGAAGGTGAGGGGATTTGTGTGTCGGGTTCTGATCTCTGCTCCAGCGATCCCCGGCTGGGCTAATCCCTGCAAGGATAAAAGCTGCTGCTGGTCCTGCTGGGGAAAACAAGTTCTGCCCTGGCAGAAGTCAGATCTTAGCAACCCCCTGAGTCATCAAAGCCTCCCAGACTCTTGGGGTTTGTGTTCCCTGAGCTGGTAAAGCAGCGGTGGGGTGACCTTGGAGGGCAGACACCATCCCTCCCCAGGTGACCTCACCTTCCCTGGGTCCCACCTGCTCCTGCCCGTGGGAAAGGAGAGAGCTGTCTCCAAGGGAAAAAGAAAAGGAGATGTTTCATTTTCTGCAGGATCAGCTCAGTTCTGACCCCCAGCCCCAGCTCTACTTCACCAAAATCCACAACTTCCAGTAGATATATTATAAAAGCAAAGGAAGAATGAGGAGAGGCTCATCCAACGTGCTGCTTTCCAGCCCTGGGCTCATCCCCTGCAATGGAGATCTCACCAGCCCTTTATTGATTAACAACCAGCGGGATCAGGTCTCCTTTTCATGCAGAAAATATCAAAATTAGGGCTTTCACTGCTGCTCGTGTTATCTCCAATTAACTGCACTGACATGATTTGTTCTCCCACAGTCTTTGTTGCATAACTAATCACAGCCAATAAATATAAACACAAAAATAATTAGCTGGAATCAGCTCACCGCCCGTGCCAGACACAGCCTGGCAGCAGCAGGGGGGACACGTGCTCTTCCTGACATGATTCCAGTTAATTTTCCCTTCCATTTGGGCTTTTTTTCCTGCTTTGGGTGAAGGCAGGGGCTGAAGGTGCCTCTGAAGGGCTGCAGCCGTGGTGACACACCCAGACACGGGATGTTGGCTCTCTCCAGGTGATTTAATTCCTCCTCAGTTCTGGTTATCGCCTCGTTCCAGATCCCAACATTCCGACATTCCCAGAGCAGATGTCTGGGAATTCATGGAACAGAGAGAGGAGTCTCCAGCAAGGGCTTGGACCTGCACAGGGGGAGGATGAGCAGAGACCCTGCTGCTGCTGTTCCTTGTCCTTCAAGGGGCCACCCCAGGGACTCAGGTGGTGCCACCAGCCTGGGAATGGCCCTGGCTGGGGACAGGACACGGCTCCCATGAGCTGCTCCCAAACTCAGCTGGGATGGGCTGGCTGGGGAGGAGTGGGATGGCAGGATTGAAGGATTGTGCAAATCCACCAATTCCCATGGCATTTTCTGTAGGAGGAATTGTTTCATCTCAGTGCTGCCCTAAATCTGTTTGTTTTTTTTTTTTAAATCTGCAATTTGTTGCAATCTCCCCCCAAAATATGATTTATTTTTTGTTTCTAGAGAAAATCAAGCACTGCAAATGGTTGGTCAGGCCTTGGGGACGTTCCTGTAGGGGAATGTCCCTGTCTGGGAGCACTGGTGCCATCTCCCTCGCAGACTGGGACCCTCCAGCACAGACCTCCCACGCTGCTGAGCCGGGATTTTGTGTCTGGGCTGTGGGGATGTGACACAGCCGATGCTGGAAGTGGCTCAGTTCTGCTCACAAAGGTTTGTCCTTGAGGTTTCTGCTCCAGCACTCAGGAGCCTCCTGCCTTTCAAAGCTCTGCAGGATTCAGTGACACACCAGGAGCTTAACACGATTACCCCAACTTCCACTCCCCTTCCTTAGACTCACTCCCAGGGGCTATTTGTAATTTGCAGTTGGAGTTTATTCACTGTCTTTGAACAAAGAAATTTGATTTTCTTTTTCTTTTCGTCTCCTCTTAAATCCTGGCAGGTTTTTTAAAAAAAAAGGAATTAAAAACTCTTAATGCTTTCATGAGAAGCTAAAATTTCTCATGGAAAGGGAAATACTTCTGGCAAGCTGAACAGAAGAATTATATCAGAGCTGAAGGAAAAATAAATCTTTGACCTGTTTTTGTAATTGTTCCTAATTCATTGTTATTTTTATCCTCACTGCCTGTGACAGGGCCCCATTGCAGAGGGCTCTGCACGAACACAGAACATCACCAGCAGTAAAATCAGGTGACAGGATTGCTCCAGCAGTGCCAGACCCGGGCCTGGAGCCCTGCTGGATCCTTCAGTGAAAGCTCTGTGCTCCAGCAGGGAAAAATATCTTTAATTGCCACGTGGGATGAGGCTGCTCGGCCTTTGATGGCTCCTGCGAAGGAGGAATTTCTGTGGCCACGTCTGCAGCAGCAAAACCCCGATGTAAATCCAGCCGCTCCCTCTTGGCGTGCACTGAGCATTAATTAAGGGAGCCAAGCGATGCCCACATTTTGTCAGAGAGCAGGAAATGTAACGAGGCTCCCAGGTAATG
The DNA here is from genome assembly GCA_038429875.1 of Poecile montanus. Lineage (NCBI taxonomy): Eukaryota > Metazoa > Chordata > Aves > Passeriformes > Paridae > Poecile > Poecile montanus. The sequence goes on from CM076525.1 coordinate 5,333,566, forward strand.
AGTTCCACTCACACGTCCAGCAGCTCCCTGAAATAATGAGCTTTGGAAACAATGCGGAGGTGCTGCCTGGGTATTGATGTTGGGAACTCGCTGACCCTGCTGCCGGCAGCTCGTGTTTTCCACAGAGCATCTCCTCTCCTGTGGGCTGGTTCTCATCAGGGCACAGAACCCCTGCCTGCCTCCCCTGCCAGCAGCCACAGCCTCCTCCTGAGTCCTCCCCTGTCCCCGTGGGGCTCTGCAGGGTGAATCCCAGCCTGATCCTCACCCTCGGGGTTTGGAAAGGCCCTGCTGTGTGGGATTGTGGCTCTGCACTGCTCTGGGTTCACCTGGAAATGATTCTGGAGGTGAAAGTGGTTCCAGTTCCCCGGGGATTCTCCCCCATCACACTCGGCCGGCTCCGTGTGGCAGAGGAACCTCAGCTCCATGTGGGGCCTCCCGTGTCCTCAGCTCCATGAGGGGCCTCCCGTGTCCTCAGCTCCGTGTGGGGCCTCCCATGTCCTCAGCTCCATGAGGGGCCTCCCATGTCCTCAGCTCCATGAGGGGCCTGCCGTGTCCTCAGCTCCGTGTGGCAGAGGAACCTCAGCTCCATGTGGGGCCTCCCGTGTCCTCAGTTCCATGAGGGGCCTGCCGTGTCCTCAGCTCCGTGTGGGGCCTCCCATGTCCTCAGCTCCATGAGGGGCCTGCCGTGTCCTCAGCTCCGTGTGGGGCCTCCCATGTCCTCAGCTCCATGAGGGGCCTGCCGTGTCCTCAGCTCCGTGTGGGGCCTCCCATGTCCTCAGCTCCATGAGGGGCCTCCCATGTCCTCAGCTCCGTGTGGGGCCTCCCATGTCCTCAGCTCCATGTGGGGCCTCCCATGTCCTCAGCTCCATGTGGGGCCTCCCATGTCCTCAGCTCCGTGTGGGACCTCCCATGTCCTCAGCTCCGTGTGGGGCCTCCCATGTCCTCAGCTCCATGAGGGGCCTCCCATGTCCTCAGCTCCGTGTGGGGCCTCCCATGTCCTCAGCTCCGTGTGGCAGAGGAACCTCAGCTCCATGAGGGGCCTCCCATGTCCTCAGCTCCATGAGGGGCCTCCCATGTCCTCAGCTCCGTGTGGGGCCTCCCATGTCCTCAGCTCCGTGTGGCAGAGGAACCTCAGCTCCATGTGGGGCCTCCCATGTCCTCAGCTCCATGTGGGGCCTCCCGTGTCCTCAGCTCCGTGTGCAGCCTCCCATGTCCTCAGCTCCATGAGGGGCCTCCCGTGTCCTCAGCTCCGTGTGGGGCCTCCCGTGTCCTCAGCTCCATGTGGGGCCTCCCATGTCAGCTCCATGTGGGGCCTCCCATGTCCTCAGCTCTGGGGGCTGGAATATTGCACCAAAGGCTTTTCCTTCCCATTTTCCAGGGGAAAGGCTGGAAAAGTCCTGTTTGCCCATTCCCACCATGTCCCAGCAAAAGATTGGCTCAGCTGCTCAGGGCCTGGTGCTGAGGAGCCCAAGGCCGTGGTTCAGGCCCTGCCGTTCCCTGAGGCGCTGGATGTGATGGTGACACCCCGGGGTGCTCTGACTGTGGGGTCTGGGAGAGCACAGTCAGGGGACAGAGACAGCTGGGACAGCCCTGGCACCGCAGGACACGAGGGACACCAGGGGCTGGAGCGAGCCCAGGGCAGGGAACAGAGCTGGGAAGGGGCTGGGGAATTGCTGAGGGAGCTGGGAAGGGGCTGGAGAATTCCTGAGGGAGCTGGGAAGGGGCTGGAGAATTCCTGAGGGAGCTGGGAAGGGGCTGGGGAATTGCTGAGGGAGCTGGGAAGGGGCTGGAGAATTCCTGAGGGAGCTGGGAAGGGGCTGGAGAATTCCTGAGGGAGCTGGGAAGGGGCTGGAGAATTCCTGAGGGAGCTGGGAAGGGGCTGGGGAATTGCTGAGGGAGCTGGGAAGGGGCTGGAGAATTCCTGAGGGAGCTGGGAAGGGGCTGGAGAATTCCTGAGGGAGCTGGGAAGGGGCTGGAGAATTCCTGAGGGAGCTGGGAAGGGGCTGGAGAATTCCTGAGGGAGCTGGGAAGGGGCTGGAGAATTCCTGAGGGAGCTGGGAAGGGGCTGGAGAATTCCTGAGGGAGCTGGGAAGGGGCTCAGGCTGGAGCAAAGGAGGCTCAGGGGGAATTTCTGGCTCTGCACAAGTCCCTGGCAGGAGGGGACAGCCGGGGGGATTTGGGATCTGCTCCCAGGGAACAGGGACAGGAGGAGAGGGAACGGCCTCAGGCTGGGCCAGGGGAGGCTCAGGGGAGACAGCAGCAGGAATTTCCCCATGGAAAGGGGATCAGGCCTTGGAAGTGCCCAGGGAGGGTTGGAGTGCCCATCCCTGGAAAGGTTTAAAAGCCTCATGGCTGTGGCACCTGGGGACATGGGTTAGGGGTGGCTTTGGCAGTGCTGGGTTAAAGGTTGGATTCTTTGATCTTGGAGGATCTTTCCAATATTATTGACTCTGTAATTCCATGCAAAACATCCCTCCCAGAAACAGGGCTGTGCCCAGGCATTCCTGTATGGATTACAGCAGCAGGAGCAGATGGAATTGCCTGGAAAACAAAGCCCTGTAAGGACCCACCGAGAGGACACCGGGGGACAGAGCAGGAGCTCAGCTCCTGCGTGGAGGCAGCTGGAACAAATCCAGGGCTCTGACCCAGCCCAGCTCTGAGCCAGCAGCATTTTCAGAGAGCCCTTTCTGAGCTGCTGCCGCTCTGTGAGCTGCAGATAAGAGGAGCGAGGTGGGACGTGCTTGTTTGGCTGTGTACACACCTCAGCTGACAGCTGAAATCTCCAGCCCTGGCTCCTGTGGGTGCAGCACATCCCAGCCCTTCCTGCTTCCCTGCAATTCCAGCAGCCTGGAATGCAGCAGGAGCTGGGTCCCACCGGCCTCTCCCCACCCTCCCTGCAGCCAGCACTGATTACAAACACTCTCCAAATATTTCTTCCTTCCCTGCACTGCTCTAATCCACAGAGGCCCCTCAGCTTGGATGTACTGCCTGTTGCTCTCTGCAGCCTCCTCCTTTCTCTTCTTTCTCTTGGTAGACAAATTAAGCCTTTTCCAGGCACATTGCAGAGGATTATTTCAATAGAGAGACTCAGGGCTGTATTCCCAAGGCAGGAATTCCTGCTTGCTCTGTGGAGGGTGGCCAGTTCCAGCCCCAGTTTGCAGAATTTCCACCTGTGCACAGCCAGTCTGGCAGGGCCTGACCCTCCAGAGCATCCCAGGGCTGGATCCACACTGTCCTGACACCAGGGTCAGACTAACGGGGAAATATCCACAGCTTTAACTGTTGGCAGAGAGATGAACAAAACCCCAGCTGAAAACACAACATTTCTTGTGATTTCCCCCAGTTTTCAGTTGGTTCATGCAATTTCTTCAGGTTTTGGCCTTTCCCAACCTTGGCATTCTGTGAAAAGCTGCTTAAAACCTAATCCAGATGTTATCCCAGGACAGAACTGGGGTATATTTATCCATACAAGATATACAAACCACTTGCAGCAAATGACTGCTGGAGCAGTGAGCCCATGCTGCAAATATCCCCGATGGAAATCCTGCTTTTCCTGGCTCCAGAGGCTGCTCACAAACTGTTGTGTCATGAATTCCAGCCCGCTGCTCTGCACAAGATGGACAAAGAGATGAGATTATTTCCTCCTTCCACAGGAGCCTCTTCAGCTGAAACAACTCCAGTCCAGCTAATTCTGAGTTTTTACAGGCTGGGTACATCCGTCCCCATTTGTATTCTCTAGGAAGAAAGCAGATTATGTTTTTCACCACAACAATGAGCGCTTCTGTCACAGTGAGCACTTCCAAAAGCAAAACAAGGCCTGTGCTGACAATGGCTCTGCTTCATTCATCCGAGTTCCCCATCCAAAGGCTCCCTCCCAACAAAACCCCGGGAGAAACAAAAGGCAGGGCCTGTTTTACAGCAGGCTGGGCTCAGGAGAGGGGTCAGGGCTCCAGCAGCCCCCAGCTCATCACCAAACAACGGGCACAGACACTGCAAAAGGGAATTTAATGAGGAAAGGAGAAGAGTGAAAAGAATTCAGATGAGCAGGGAGAGACAGAAGCATCTGGTGCATTACAGCTGTTGGAGGAAAAAGTGTTTTCTAACTCCCCAAAAGAATCAAAATACATCTAGATGTTGTTGGGGTTTTTTCTTCTTTCTCCAAACTTGAAATAATTAAAAAAACCCACAAACCCACTCAGCCAAAAAAACCCTTCCTTCTTTTCCCACTGGACTGGAGCCAAGGCGGAGGGAGGCAGAAAATAAGGAGGATATGCAAAGCATCAAAATGTTCAGTGATCAAAATGGGAGATATTTTAACCCAAACAACAGCTTTCTGCTCAAATTCTCACTCTGCCTAAAAAGCTGCTCCGTGCTCAAAAACACACAGAGCAGGAGAGAGGGATTTTAACTAAAATGACTTGAACCAGCTCAGTGCTTTCTCCTGCTGGTGACTTCTGAGCTTCAAGAATTTGGAGAAAGATTTAAAAAAACCCCACAGCTCCAAAGGAATGTGAGGATCAGCTGGAGTGGTTGTGATTTGCTGTTATTTGGTTATTGTGAAAGATCACCAAATAATCCTGCCTGAGAACCACCTGCAGCAGGGAATTATTCCTGATCCCTCCATCCAAAGCTCCTGGTGCTACAAGAACCCCTTTTTGGGGGGAAAAGTCCTTCCTGGATTCTGTCATTTATCACAAATGCATTTCCTGGCACATTTCCACTTCCAAAACTTCACATTTCCCCAAAAACTTCCTCCAACAATTCCCTGCAAGTTCCACCTCATTTCCCCCCAGGGCTCCTCCTGCCCTGCCCCTGACTCCAATTCTGACAATTTCCCATTTCATGAGAATTTTCCTCTCTTAGAACCCCCCGAGGTATTTCCATGAGCAGTGCTGGGGGTTGCTGTGGGCTCTGCACTGGGGAGAAAAGCAGCAGAAATGGTAAAACTGTTCCCAGCCTCAGGAGCCAGGAATCACCTGGGTTTCCAAGTGTTTTTTCAGAGGGTTCTCCAACATTTCCCGGGTATTTGCTCTCCATTTATGCATTTCAAGTGTTGTACACGAGCGGTGAGAGGCAAGGGCAAGACCTGAATGTTCTACTGGAAAAACCATTTAGCTGGGAATTTGATTTCCTTCAATTTTCTGATTTTTTTTTCCCCACTAGGGAGCAACAACCATATTGTAACTGAACTGACAATCACAGTGTCTTACTTCAAATGAAATTGTCAAAATATTGTGTCAGGAATCCTGTATGAAGTGATTTCTTTGGCTGTCACTCATATTTGCCATCCTAAAGAGTCTGGTTTCTATTAACAAAGATGCTCAATACATAAATAATCTCAAAAAACAGATACAGCTAAATTAGGAACAACCAGAAATATTAACAGCAACAATAATCTAACCTTTGAGAAGGTGCAAGAAAATTCAAATTAAAGAATAATGAAAAAGCCAAGTCTATTGAAACATCTGAAATTTGATATAATCAGTTAGCAAATACCATTAACTTGCTCCTCACACCCCACCTAATGATGTGTTTGCTCTGTGCCAATAATGATAACAATGCAGCAACTCCCTTTTATTCCCATTTTTGTGAGGTATAAAATCATCCCAGGAATCTCAGCACTTCAGCAAAACGAGATCTTTGGTGTGAGTCAGGAACTGAGGGGCTGGGATAAACCTGGGACCCAAAAATGCAGAGATGGGAGCTGGGATAAACCCTGGGGTGCAGAACTGCAGGGATGAGGAGCTGGGATAAACCCTGGGGTGCAGAACTGCAGGGATGAGGAGCTGGGATAAACCTGGGACACAAAACTGCAGGGATGAGGGGCTGGGATAAACCTGGGACACAAAACTGCAGAGATGGGAGCTGGGATAAACCTGGGACACAAAACTGCTGGGATGAGGGGCTGGGATAAACCTGGGACACAAAACTGCAGAGATGGGAGCTGGGATAAACCTGGGACACAAAACTGCAGGAATGGAGAGCTGGGATAAACCTGGGACACAAAACTGCAGGCATGAGGGGCTGGGATAAACCTGGGACACAAAACTGCAGAGATGGGAGCTGGGATAAACCTGGGACACAAAACTGCAGAGATGGGAGCTGGGATAAACCTGGGACACAAAACTGCAGAGATGGGAGCTGGGATAAACCTGGGACACAAAACTGCTGGGATAAACCTGGGACACAAAACTGCAGAGATGGGAGCTGGGATAAACCTGGGACCCAAAACTGCAGGGATGAGGGGCTGGGATAAAGCTGGAACCCAAAACTGCAGGGATGAGGAGCTGGGATAAACCCTGGGGTGCAGAAGTGCTCAGGGTGGGATTATTGGGGTGTCTGGGCTGGGCCAGGGTTGGATCCACGATCCCTGGGGGTCCCTTCCAGCTCAGGACGTTCTGGGATCCTGTGATCTGTGAGTGGAAAGGATGGAAACTGTGAAAGGAGAGAGATTTAGGTGACACTTGGGCAGGTGCAGCTCCCTGTGAGGCTGTTCTGGGCTGTGTTGGAAGGGTCAGGAGCTTGCCCAGGGCCAGCTGAGGCTCCGGGAGGAGCAGGAGCTGCCAGGATGAGCCTTTGTCCCCTGCAAAGCAGCAGAACCCCAGGCTGGGCCAGGGCAGCTCAGGGGGGACAGCAGCAGGAATTTCCCCATGGGAAGGGAGCTCAGGAATTGGAACTGCCCAGGGAGCTTTGGAGTGCCCAGCCCTGGAGGAATTCCTGGATGCTCCTTTCAGGGCTCTGCTGGGGCCTGGGCACAGCTTGCACTCGATGATCCCGGCGCTCTTTTCCAACCCCAGTGATTTTGTGATTCCATAATTAAAAACCCCATCCCACAGCACAGCCCCAAAGCTGTCCCCAAAGCCAGCAGGGTGTGAGCAGTGAGCAGTCCCCAGGGTGTGAGCAGTGCCCCAGCCCTGCACTGAAGAAAGGAACTGCTGCTCCTGCTGCAGAGTGGGAACAGCACAGGCACACATGGGCATTCATCTTTTCAGCTTCCCTGGAATGAAACATCAGAGCTTTAACCTATTCTTTATTGCTATTCCAATGCCCTGGGTGGTACTTTTAAAAATAAACTCCTGAAAGTCAGCAGAAGGGAGAAGGGGAAAGAGCCTGAAAGCTGCTCGCTCGCTCACTGTGCAAGCCCCAACCACTGAGAACTGAGAAAATATGAAAATTCAGTCTGTTTGATTAAAAGACTGGTAATATTCAATATTCTGGAAGTTCTGAGTTCCAGGCTCAGGGGTAAAAGAGAATTCAGCTTCTAATTTTAAAGGAAAAATAAGGGTTGGGACTCACAGGACTGAGGAATGAGATCAGGCAGCACAGGAAGGCCAAGGAACCCACGGGAAAGGCAAAACTGAGCCTCACTCACTATTGATTTGGATTTATGAAATCTTACTATTTTTAAAGCACATTTAGGGACCTGAAGGCTCCTTAAGTATCCAGACAGATATTTCCAAGAAAACTCTGCCAGGACAGAAACCTAATACCCAATTTTCTCATTATTTTGGCTGTGTTTACCTCTGCTGCTCCCCCTGTTAGTTCAAGTAGAGATCATAGAAAATACATTTGTAGGAACCTACGGGAAAAAGGGATTTATCCACATGCCTGGATTAATTTGATGAGTTCTGTCAATGTTAGGGTCAGTTTTATGGTCACAAGTGAGGTGAGGAGCTGAGGATGAGGGCTGGGTGGATTCCCAGCATCCTGGAGAAGAGAGAGGGAGGGAGGGAGGAAAGGGAAAAGCCTCAGAGCTGCTTCTACAGACTCCCCACAACAAAGTCTTTCTAAACTGAGCTGAAAAGAGTTAAATAAGGTAAATCTTTGTTTCAGCATCTCCCAGGTGAAGCTGAAGGTCCCTTTGGTGCCTGCTGTGATGGGCAGTGATTACAGGAAGGGAAATTGGCACTGTGACAGTAATCACAGCTGCTGTTCCAGCAGGGTTTGGGGAAGGGTTTGGGATGATCAGGGTGATTTTCTGCAAATGCCTGGGAGGGTGCAGCAGGATCCAGGTGGGTCTGGGGCAGGGAACACCGTGGCTTTGGCTGAAGCCATGGAGCAGCTCCCCAGTGGAGCAGGAGAGGACGGGCAGGTGGCAGGCAGGGAAGGGGAGCGCTCCCAGCACTGCGGGGTTTGATTTCAGCACCAGCCTCTGCAGCTGCTTCATTCTGCCCAAACTCAGAGGCTTCCATTCTGAGAGCTCCTCTGCCTTGGGCCTGTTCCTCGGCAGGCTCTTGCTCCCGTGATCCCCTGGAAGAATTAAACACAACAGGAATGGCGCTTTTCCTGCTGCTCCTGCCCTGCCAGGGCTGGCAGTGACGGCAGAATAAAAATAAAGGATTATTTTCATCTCTCAATCTCTGCTGAGGATTGAATTGTGTTCTCAATAAGATTCCAGCCTGAACAAATCCCAGTGTTCCTGTCTGGTGCTGCTGCTCTCCGGGATGTCACTTCACACCTCAGCTCTGTGCCTGTGCCCGTGTGGTTTGGGAAAGCCAATGGAATAAAAGGTGGAAGGAAGGATGCAGCTGGGCCAGAATGTTCTGTGTTCACAAAAGGCAAAATTCAGCTCCATGCAGAGAACAAATGAATTCAGAGAGTCTGGAGCTGACCCCTTGCTGGGAGCTGCTGAGCCAGGATGGATCAGGGCGTTCCCTGGGCGCTGGGAGCTCTCAGCACCCCAGGAACTCTCGATTTCCCTGCATTTCATGGAGCTCACAACATCTCCTGGGCAATGAAATGGAAAAGAACACCCAAGCAGCTCATTTCTGTGTCTGTGCTGGAGGTCAGTAACCCAGTGAGCCGTGGCAACTCCAGGATTTGATTCATGGCCACCATTCCTTGTGCAGGGAATTCATCCAGTTCCCTCCCTAAAAGCCGGTGAACAAACCAGTCCTGCAGGCACACTTCGATTATTGGTTGAGTTTCCCGTCTGGCAGCATCAAGGTTTCCACAAACAGGAAAAATGGCTCAGTCACTGCCTTTATTGCAGCTGGAAGGGAAATAAATGAGCAGGGGGCTGTGGGCCAGGGAGCTGTAGAGCCCTGGCAGCAGGAATGGGCCTGCTGGGCTGCAGGAATGTCACATTGATTTTAGAAATCTCTCTCACACACACACAGAAACAAACAAAACATCTCTCCCCAGACCCACAAGGTTTGGGAAGGGTTTTGCTTCCAAGCACTGCTTGAATCCGGGGCAGAGCAGCTGATGCTGGGCTCAGAGAGCAGCAGAGCCTTGCCCTGAGCTCCTCTCCCCTCCTTGCCAAGGCTGTATCCCCACAAACGCTGAATGATGTTTGCTCAACCTTCTCAGTGCACAAATTATTTCCTGCAGAACCAGAATTGGTACCACTGGAACCAGGAGGAAGGAGCTGAAGGATTGGCATTGCTGCTCTGCAGCTCCTGTTTGTGTTCATGCACCGAGGGCTTTGTCTGTTCTTGCTGCCAGCACAGAAACACAAACGGGGGAGGCTCCCTCTGACCCTCCCTGCAGACAAACAAACCCAAAGAACGCTGGCCTGGCACGCTGGGACTGGGCTGCTGCTGAGGGCTGAGGGCTGGAGCCATTCCTCAGATGTGCCCCAGCACCAGTCTGAGACAGCAGCTGGAAAAAAAGCCATAAATATCATTTTGAGTCATAAATATCCTCTCTCCTTTCACAGGCCATGGCTTACAGACATGAGGCTCTGCAGCAGGGATGGAGTCACTTTCCCAGAGCTCTGCTGCAGCTCCTGGCCTGTGGAGCTGCATCCCAAAGCTCAGGATTTTATGGTTCCACTCATTTCTGCTGGAGAGTTCCATTCCCCAGCCCGTGAGAACTCCACTCCTCCATCCTGGGCTGCTTTCTGTGGCCAGCTGTGCTCACACCTCGTCACCTGGCAGCAGGTAAATACAGACTGACCCTGCAGAAACTCCTGCCAAAACAAACCTTCTGACTCCTGAGGGTGCAAAGACCAAAAAGAGACAAGTTTTTTCCATAAAAATAGAAAAGAAAAAAAAAAAAGTGGTTTAGACAAAGTTGAAGACAAATTTCCTGCCAGGAAAGAAGAATTCTGCCAAAGCAGTGACAGATGTAGCTTTTATTTTATCAAATATTTGGCCTGGAATCAGATGTGCTGAGGATCTGTAATTGCCTCCACATTTGGAGGAGGCTGGGTGAGGTGAAATGCTCCTCACAACTCCTTGGCATAAAGACCCACGGGAACAGAATATTCTGAATTACTGGGATGGCCCCACTTTCCTCAGTTTCCCCCAGCAATGCATCAACAGCTCGTATTAAATAAAGGCAGATGTCACTGCTTAGAGGAAAAACAAGTTTTGGGAGGGCATAAACAAGGTAAAGAAAGCAAACAATGGCTCAGGCAAATCCTGGAGGATCCTCTGTGTGCTGGAACTGGTGTTTTCTCCTGGAGGAAATTCAGCAGTTCCTGGCTGTGGCTCTGCTCTGTGCCAGACCTGCACCTCTGGAGGAGATGGAACCAGGCTGGGAGGAAAATGCTGGCTGGGTCCTTCTGCTGAATATCACAAGTGGTTTTACATCTTATGTCACAAAGCCCTTGCCTCTGAAGGAATGGGATTACAGGAGAATTTCTTCTCTCATTAAAAGGGAAAAAAACCCAAAGAGAAAACAGAACACGTTCCTGTACTCACTGAACCTTTCACAGCTTTCTTGTAGGGACACAGGGAAAGAGCCTGGACTGATAAAGGCTCAGAAACCAAAAGAAATGCAGAGTGTGCACAACATTTATTGTTTCAGGTCCTTTATGGGTTTGTGAAGCCCAGCTCTCCCCTTTGTGCTGCTCTCCCTGCTCAGAGCTGAGCCCCGTTACTGATTCCAGCTGATGGAGCCCTGGAGCCTCTGCCCTCCCTGCACAGCCAGCATGGGGCAGGAGTGGGGCTGCTCCTGTCCAGCAGAGCCTGCAGCAGCTCAGAGCAGCAATAACTCACAGATCTGAGTGATTCCAGCCCAGAGCAGCAATCACAGACAGATCTGAGTGATTCCAGCAATAACTCACAGATCTGAGTGATTCCAGCTCAGAGCAGCAATCACAGACAGATCTGAGTGATTCCAGCTCCAGCATAGACAGATCTGTGTGATTCCAGCCCAGAGCAGCAATCACAGACAGATCTGAGTGATTCCAGCTCCAGCATAGACAGATCTGTGTGATTCCAGCCCAGAGCAGCAATAACACACAGATCTGAGTGATTCCAGCAGTCACAGACAGATCTGAGTGATTCCAGCAATAACTCACAGATCTGAGTGATTCCAGCAATCACAGCCAGATCTGAGTGATTCCAGCAATAACTCACAGATCTGAGTGATTCCAGCTCAGAGCAGCAATAACTCACAGATCTGAGTGATTCCAGCTCAGAGCAGCAATAACTCACAGATCTGAGTGATTCCAGCAATCACAGACAGATCTGAGTGATTCCAGCAATAACTCACAGATCTGTGTGGTTCCAGCTCAGAGCAGCAATCACAGACAGATCTGAGTGATTCCAGCTCCAGCATAGACAGATCTGTGTGATTCCGGCCCAGAGCAGCAATAACACACAGATCTGAGTGATTCCAGCAATTACAGACAGATCTGAGTGATTCCAGCTCCAGCAATAACACACAGATCTGAGTGATTCCAGCAATAACACACAGATCTGAGTGATTCCAGCAATCACAGACAGATCTGAGTGATTCCAGCAATCACAGACAGATCTGTGTGATTCCAGCAATAACACACAGATCTGTGTGATTCCAGCTCCAGCAGTCACACACAGATCTGTGTGGTTCCAGCCCCAGCAATCACAGACAGATCAGATCTGAGTGGTTCCAGCTCCAGCAATCACAGACAGATCTGTGTGGTTCCAGCTCCAGCAATCACAGACAGATCAGATCTGTGTGGTTCCAGCTCCAGCAATCACAGACAGATCAGATCTGCCTGCTTCCAGCTCCAGCCTGCTCTCAAACAGCCCCATAAAGTCACCCTGCTCTAGATATCCATCAAACTGCTCTGCACTTTGCAAATGAGCACTTTTGGAACAGCTATAACCTTCTGGGAGTTCATGAATTTCCTGGATTCACAGCCCTTGCTGGATGGAGGAAGGTGCAGGAGATGTGCTCAGAGGAGGGAGGGAGAGTGGCACAGGCACCGAGGCAGAAGGGAAAAATAAATCCTTAGAGATGAGATTTCTGCTCGGAAATAAAAGCTGTGATAAGTGCGTGACACACTCAATAAATATCACTTTGCATTATCACCTCTTCCATTTCCCAGCCTTGCCCAGGGATTTTGGGAACCTGATCTGAACCTTGTGGCCTTTAATGGCCGAGATCCTTCACCCTGCCCTGCAGCAGGGCTGGAGACCTCGCTCAGAGAGAGGGGCTTGGGCAGTGCCAGGGAGCAGGGAGGAGGAAATGACCTCGGGTTGTGGCAGGGGATGTTTAATCAGGGGAACTTTCTCCATGTCCCCCTGGCCAGCCCTGGCACAGGGGAAGTGCCCATCCCTGGATTGGTGCTGGATTTAAAGCAGGTTTAAAGCCCTGTGGATGTGACACACTCAGAGCTGGCCCTGGCAGTGCTGAGGATGGTGGGACTCCATCATCCCAGAGGCTTTTCCCACCTCAGTGATTCTGCAGTTCTATGATTTTTGCCTTTTTATTGGTAAAAACCCAACTGTGTGGTGTTTGTGCTGAATTTCCTGCCCCAGGGAGCACAAGCTGGGCAATTTTGGGCAGTGAGGGAAGCCTCAGAGAGGCACCCAAGGGAGCAGAGGGGTGACCCACGCTGGACCAGCCCTCTGAGGCTGAGACTTTGTTCTCAGCTGCAGTGAAGTGTCCCAAAAACTGAGCAGCAGCCCCAGCCCCAGGCCAGGATCTCAGCAGGCTCCCAAAGTGCCCGGTGGAGCCTCCCCACACAGCAACCTCAGGCTTTTCCTGCTGCTCAAAAACCTGCTCCAATTCTCCTCCACCCCCTGGCTCAGAGCAGCAAATCCATCTTCTCGTGCACTCAGATCAAGATGAAGGGGGCTCGAGAGGTAATTAATTTTAATAATGATGCTTTTCTTCTCTGGGAGCTGCAGACATTGCCTGGCTGTTCCCTCCTGGCGCTGGGAGCCAATTTCCCACTGATGTCACTGAGCAGCACAAACGTTCCTATCTGTGAGGAGCAGGTTCCTCTTCTCTTCACAGCCACAGAGGGAACCTGTCCTGCTTTCTGAAGGCAGGTCCTGATGGAAACTCCAGCCTGGGAGCTCTCACAGGTGCTCCAGGGAGCCCACCAGGGCTTTCAGCAGCAGCTGAGAATTCAGATTTTTCTAAATTCTAATTCGCTTAGCTGAGAAGAAAATCTCTCATCTTCTGGGGGCATAATTTGCTCCCTAGGGTTTGTAATGCTTTTTTTAAAACATCATTTGGGGCCATTTTCTTTTGTGAGCTGGCGACAGAAAGGGACAGGGATGGCAGAGGTGTAAGGCCAAGCCAAGCAGGTGAGGCAGGTGAGGTGTGAGCTGTGCTGGGTGCAGCTGGAGCTGGGCATGGGCATCTCTGTGCTCCCACAGCTCCTTCCAGCTGTGCCCAAAGCCCTGGCAGAGCTCTGCCTCTCCTGGAGGGTGTGCAGTGAAAGAGGCTCCTCCTGCTTTAGCCACAGCAAGGAGAAGGTGCCAGGCTCAGTGTCCCCGTGCCCGTGGATGATGTGATACCACAGCTCCACTAACAAGCTTTATCTTTATTCATTCCAGCAAATTAAATTAGCACTGTCACTCATTTCCCCCTGGCAGCCCCCAGCAGCACAGGGTAACCCACAGGAGGGGATCTCTGTGTTCCTGACACCAGTGCCTGCATTTCCAGCAGCTCCTGCTCCAAGGAATCCCCTCTGTCCCTGTCCTGGGAGTGCAGCTGCCTCCCCTGGGCCTGTCCCCTCTGCTCTGCTCTCCCCAAGCCCAGGCTGATGGTGATGTCCCTCCTTCCTCCCCAGCGCTGCTCTGGGGGCTCCTGGAGGGAGGGGAGGGGAGCAGCTCCTGGGAAGTCACAGCAGGGAGGGTTTTGCTGCAGGATTTTTGGGTTTGGCTGTTGCTGAAGGAACTTTCCTGGGGAGGTGTGGGGAGTTTGTTGCTCACAGAACCTGTGTTCCATGTTTGGGGGCTGCTGAGAGAACAGGGAGGGCTGTGAAGGTGCCTCTCCCCACTCCCATTTTCCCTGGGAGCAGAGTGGATCTGTCAGAGCCGCAGCCGGGCGTAAATCGAGCTCTGGAACCTTGCAAAGCGATTGGAGCAAGTGGTTTCACATTAAACACTAAATATTGCAGCTATTAAAGCACATTCATCATCCCCAGCGGGTGCCTGAGCAGAAATGAGCTGTAGCACCTCCTGCAATGCTGGCTGTGGGCACACTGAACACTGAGTGTCACCCACTGCCAGCCCAGAGGGGACACCTGGCACTCAGGTGAGCCTCAGCCCAGCCAGGGGTGACCTCCAGCTCAGCTTTGGTCAATCTGCACCGTGCAAAGCCCAGAGGAGACTGGAAATGCTGATCAGAACTTGCCTATCTCGTTAAGGAGGCTCATTCAGGGTAGCCTCTTGTTGCAGAAGTGTCTGTTCCTGGCTCCTGATGAATTCCCAGCGCTGGAGGAAATGCTGGGATCTCCACAGTGCCCTGGCAGGAGGGGCAGCCACAAGGAGCCTGTGTTTTCCTCTCCAGTAACAAACCAGAGCACAAGAGGGAAGGACCTCACGTGGTGCCTGGGGAGCTTTAGGGGAAATTTCCTCGCTGGAAGGTTGGCTGAGCCTTGGAGCAGCCTGGCCTGGTGGAAGGTGTCGCTCCTGGGCAGGCCATGGGAGGAGGGGAAGGCTGAATCCCGGTGCAGACCTGGCTGCCACCAGGTCTGGGATCAGCTCTGCTGCCCTCCAGCCCTTCAAGGGCTGAGTATCCCCCTCAGTCAGGCTTTAGAGGAAGATTAATTGTTCCAAAGCCCCATTTCCATTTCAAACCCCAGCCCAGGCCTGGTGTGAGATCAAAGTGAGAGTGGGCTTTGGGTGTATCGATCAGAGACCCACGATGCTGCCTCTTCCTGCCTCCCATGTCTGGTACGGGATCAAACAAGACTTTGGGAATAGATGAACTCTCAGCATTGTTATTTTTTCCAGGTAAGGAGTTTGTAATCCCTGGTATTTCCATGTTCCCCTCAAAGAGAAACCCTTCCTCTGTGCTTCCCAAACGTGGCCCTTGTGCATCCCCATCGCAGGGAAATCAGGACAGAGCATCCCAGCCCTGGAATCCTGCAGGGAAAGTGAAACAGAGCATCCCAGCCCTGGAATCCTGCAAGGAAAGTGAAACAGAGCATCCCAGCCCTGGAATCCTGCAGGGAAAGTGAAACAGAGCATCCCAGCCCTGGAATCCTGCAGGGAAAGTGAAACAGAGCATCCCAGCCCTGGAATCCTGCAGGGAAAGAGGGACAGAGCATCCCAGCCCTGGAATCCTGCAGGGAAATCGGGACAGAGCATCCCAGCCCTGGAATCCTGCAGGGAAAGTGAAACAGAGCATCCCAGCCCTGGAATCCTGCAGGGAAAGTGAAACAGAGCATCCCAGCCCTGGAATCCTGCAGGGAAAGAGGGACAGAGCATCCCAGCCCTGGAATCCTGCAGGGAAATCGGGACAGAGCATCCCAGCCCTGGAATCCTGCAGGGAAAGAGGGACAGAGCATCCCAGCCCTGGAATCCTGCAAGGAAAGTGAAACAGAGCATCCCAGCCCTGGATTCCTGCAGGGAAAGTGAAACAGAGCATCCCAGCCCTGGAATCCTGCAGGGAAAGTGGGATGGAGCATCCCAGCCCTGGAATCCTGCAGGGAAATCAGGACAGAGCATCCCAGCCCTGGAATCCTGCAGGGAAATCAGGACAGAGCATCCCAGCCCTGGAATCCTGCAGGGAAAGTGAAACAGAGCATCCCAGCCCTGGAATCCTGCAGGGAAAGTGAAACAGAGCATCCCAGCCCTGGAATCCTGCAGGGAAAGAGGGACAGAGCATCCCAGCCCTGGAATCCTGCAGGGAAAGTGAAACAGAGCATCCCAGCCCTGGAATCCTGCAGGGAAAGTGAAACAGAGCATCCCAGCCCTGGAATCCTGCAGGGAAAGAGGGACAGAGCATCCCAGCCCTGGAATCCTGCAAGGAAAGTGAAACAGAGCATCCCAGCCCTGGAATCCTGCAGGGAAAGTGAAACAGAGCATCCCAGCCCTGGATTCCTGCAGGGAAAGTGAAACAGAGCATCCCAGCCCTGGAATCCTGCAGGGAAAGTGGGATGGAGCATCCCAGCCCTGGAATCCTGCAGGGAAATCAGGACAGAGCATCCCAGCCCTGGAATCCTGCAGGGAAAGCAGGACAGAGCATCCCAGCCCTGGAATCCTGCAGGGAAAGTGAAACAGAGCATCCCAGCCCTGGAATCCTGCAGGGAAATCAGGACAGAGCATCCCAGCCCTGGAATCCTGCAGGGAAATCAGGACAGAGCATCCCAGCCCTGGAATCCTGCAGGGAAAGTGAAACAGAGCATCCCAGCCCTGGAATCCTGCAGGGAAAGAGGGACAGAGCATCCCAGCCCTGGAATCCTGCAAGGAAAGTGAAACAGAGTATCCCAGCCCTGGAATCCTGCAGGGAAAGTGAAACAGAGCATCCCAGCCCTGGAATCCTGCAGGGAAAGCAGGACAGAGCATCCCAGCCCTGTTTGTGTGGATTTTGGCTGGACTGTCTCAGTTTAGCAGAATGAATGTTCTCCTCCCCAGCAAACTTTGGAAGTGCTTTTCCTTTGTGCCAAGCTCCCCGGGCTGGGAGTGAATTCCCAGGGGGAACTGGCAGGAACAAAGCCACGCTGGAGGCTCCCCAGGCTGGGATTGGGGTGGAAATGCCCCATCCCAGCCACGGCAGCAGCTCCAGAGAGCAGAGGGAAGGGTTTAAAATCCTGCAAAAGCACTGAACCTCAACGGGCTCTGCCTCCTGCCGTGGCTGAGGGAGGGGGCCAGAGACGAGACCCCGCTTTGGGGTAAAACAAAACAAAACATTTCCAGAGAGGAAACATCTCTCGGTACAGAGAGCTGAGAGGAGGCCCCTCTTGGGTGGGAAGCAGGAAATGTCCCTGCTGTGCCACTGCTGGGGCTCAGGGTGGGTGGCAGATGGTGCCAGTGATGCAGGGAAGGAGGGGATGGAGGATCTGGCACGGCTTCAGGAGCCGATGCTGCTGCACCCTGCGGATGTTCGAGCAGAGGAAAAGCCCTGCTCAGCTCCTGGCAGGGACAGCAGTGACCAAAGGGCTGTCCCTGTGACCCAGCTCCGCTCCCACAGCTCCACCTGGGGAAGTTCTGCCTCTCTGAGGGGGTACAAGGCTGCTGAGGGCAGGGGCTGGGCATTGATCTGTGCTGGGATCCAGCAGGGAGCTGCTGGAGCCGCTCCTTGGAGCTTAAAGCTGCCCGAACGCCAGCTCCAGCCTGGGAAAGCTCAGCCTGCTCTGCCCTGCCCCTGCTGCTGCTCTCCCAGATAAAGGCAGCACAGCCTGCCTGGGAAAATAAATATTTACTTGTGAAGGGCAGCAGCAGCAGAGCTCTGCTCCTTCTGCAGCGTTTGCTCTGCAGGCTTGGAATGGAATTCTGCCTGCAGCTCTGCCCGGGGAGCTGTGCCAGCGGGGCAGGAGGACACAGCTGCCAGGGAAGGGCTCTGGAGGCTGCTCCCCTCTGCTGGGCTGGGACCCCGAGCACAGCAGCTGCTCCATCCCAGGGAAAACTCGGGATCCGTGGGCTGGAGCACGCCTGGCACAGGGCTGGGATGTGGGGCAGGGCTCTGGGTCACAGACAGTTCATCCCGGGGTGTGGATGTTGTTCCTCGAGCCCCTGGAGCTGGGGCTGATCGCTCCATGCTGAGGAGGATCCCAGCCCCTGGTACAGAAGAACAAACTCCCCCATCCCAAGCAAAGACTGAACCCAGCCTGGCCCTTCAGCCTCCAAGGACTGCCCAGACTTTCTCCATCTGCCCCACGCAGTGAGTGAGGCACCAGACATTTCTGTGTGACCCAATTCCAGATTTAACCTTGGCCCAGCGCTGCCCCTGCCCTGCCCAGCCCTGCCCTTCACCTGACTTTGTTTTTGTGCAGATTTACAGACTTTGAATGATTGATCAAACCCAGCCTGGCTTCAAAGGCTCAAACACAACTTGTACCCAAGTTTCACTCTGGCTTTAACCCAGGCACAGCAGAGCCACACCTGGGTGTTTGGGATCTGATCTCCTGGAGCTCCTAAACTCTGCACCATCCCTGCCAAATCTCCCTGTTCCATTTGTGTCTCACACTGCCGGGGCTGCATTCAGCACAGCGTTTCTCATCTAAACACAGGCTTTACCTTGGAGTCCCTGTCCAAGGGGCTCTCTGGGCTGTTCAGGGGATTTTGACTTCCCCAAAGGAGGATTTTAACAACGGGCTGGCTCTGGAGCTGCAGTGAAACACCAGGAGCAGCTTCAGGGAATGAGGTTCCACACACATTTTGTGTGTCAGCTTTATAAACAGAGCCCTGGGGGCTTCAGCCAGTCCCTGGAGGGGTTTATGTTCATCTTCCCACAGGATCATGGATCCAACCCTGACCCCAAACAATCCCACCCTGTTCATCCCTGGAGCTCTGGCAGCCTCGGGGCCGTGCCCATTCCCTGGGGAGCCTGGGCAGTGCCAGCACCTCTGGGGGAAGAACCTTTCCCTAAATGCAGCCTGAGCCTGCCCTGCCCAGCTCCAGCCATTATTAATTAACAACAACAACATCTAGAACTGCTGTGAACAAAAGCCCCAGTGAGCCCCAGGCAGGAGCAGAGTGTGTTCTGTGTGCCCTGCCGGGGATCTGGGGGTTTCAGAGCTGTGGATTTGCACACTTGGGGCTTTTATTCCTCCCGTGCACTTCAGCCACAGCTCGGCAGCCCAGGGGTTTCACGCAGGGTCTGAGGTGGGAGCACCAAGCGAAAACCCCCTGGAAAAGCTGGTCCAGCGTGGCCCCTGCAGCTCCAGAGCAGCTCCAGGACAGCTCCAGGACAGCTCCAGGACAGCTCCAGGACAGCTCCAGGGCAGCTCCAGGACAGCTCCAGGGCAGCTCCAGGACAGTTCCAGGACAGTTCCAGGACAGCTCCAGGGCAGCTCCAGGGCAGCTCCAGGACAGCTCCAGGGCAGCTCCAGGACAGTTCCAGGACAGTTCCAGGGCAGCTCCAGGACAGCTCCAGGACAGCTCCAGAGCAGCTCCAGGACAGCTCCAGGACAGCTCCGGAACAGCTCCAGGGCAGCTCCAGGGCAGCTCCAGGGCAGCTCCAGAACAGCTCCAGAACAGCTCCAGAACAGTTCCAGGACAGCTCCAGAACAGCTCCAGGACAGCTCCAGGACAGCTCCAGGAGAGCTCCAGAGCAGCTCCAGGGCAGCTCCAGGACAGCTCCAGGACAGCTCCAGGACAGCTCCAGGGCAGCTCCAGGACAGCTCCAGAACAGCTCCAGGACAGCACCAGGGCAGTGCCAGGACAGCTCCAGGAGAGCTCCAGGGCAGCTCTAGGACAGCTCCAGGACAGCTCCAGGGCAGTTCCAGGACAGCTCCAGGACAGCTCCAGGGCAGTTCCAGGACAGCTCCAGGACAGCTCCAGGAGAGCTCCAGGGCAGCTCCAGGACAGCTCCAGGACAGCTCCAGAACAGCTCCAGGAGAGCTCCAGGACAGCTCCAGGACAGTTCCAGGAGAGCTCCAGGGCAGCTCCAGGACAGCTCCAGGACAGTTCCAGGGCAGCTCCAGGGCAGCTCTAGGACAGCTCCAGGGCAGCTCCAGAACAGCTCCAGGGCAGCTCCAGGGCAGCTCCGGAACAGCTCCAGGGCAGCTCCAGGGCAGCTCCTGCAGTGCTGTGGCTGCTCTGAGCCTGTCCCTCACTCTCTGTGCTCTCTGTGCCCCCTGCACCTCGCAGGGACCTCGCTGTGCTGGGACAGTCACAGAGTGACCCCAGGGCTGAGGGAAACGCTCTGAGAGCACAACAAACAGCCTGGTTCTCACCTCTCCTACCTCCTCCACACCTGTCTCGCCTTTCCCCACCTCCAGACACGAGTTAAGCACCAGAAGGCAGCTGAGATCAGTGGTGACTCGTTGTTGCTCTTTAATTCATGCAAATGTTCTTTTTAACTAGCTCAGAGTCTCAAACAGCCCTCTGGGGAACCTTCTGCGTTTATGATTATTGAAACAAAAGTCTATTTCCTTTAAGCACAGAACAATTGGGGGACAGAGGGAAGGAAACTGTTTTCTTTTCTAGCAAATACAGTTAATGGAAAGGTCAGGTGCAAGCTGACATAGCAGTGCATGAATCAGCACTGGGGAGAATTTTCTGGAATTGCAATAAAAATGTCCCATTACAGGCACACAGAATCCCAGGGTTTTGTGTGTATTTAGGGTCTGGGGCAGGTTTGGTTTGGCAGCTTTGGTACCCTCAGGCCCTCCCAGCACGTACAGCCAGAGCCTGGTGCCACTTCACAGCCGGAGCCCCAGGTTTGGCCAAAACCTTGGGGACAGGCACTGGGGTGGCCTCAGAGCCAGCAGCAGCCAGGGGAGCTCAGGCTGGATTTAGGGTGTCAGGAAAGAAACCCTTTCCTCTTCTCCATCCCTGGCTCTGCTGTTTGCAGCCACCTTTGGGTGCAGCTCCTCAGCTGTCTCAGAATCAGCACAGATCCCATCCTGAGCTCCCCAAAACGTCACTGCTGGGGTGACACATCCTCTGCCCCAGGTGAGTGTCCCTCCCTGTCCCTCCCTGTCCCTCCCTGTCCCTCTCTGTCCCTCTCTGTCCCTCCCTGTCCCTCTCTGTCCCTCCCTGTCCCTCCCTGTCCCTCCCTGTCCCTCCCTGTCCCTCCCTGTCCCTCTCTGTCCCTCTCCCTCTCTGTCCCTCCCTGTCCATCCCTGTCCCTCCCTGTCCCTCCCTGTCCGTCCCTGTCCCTCTCTGTCCCTCCCTGTCCCTCCCTGTCCCTCCCTGTCCGTCCCTGTCCCTCCCTGTCCGTCCCTGTCCCTCCCTGTCCCTCCCTGTCCGTCCCTGTCCCTCCCTGTCCCTCCCTGTCCGTCCCTGTCCCTCCCTGTCCCTCCCTGTCCGTCCCTGTCCCTCCCTGTCCGTCCCTGTCCCTCCCTGTCCCTCCCTGTCCCTCCCTGTCCCTCCCTGTCCCTCCCTGTCCGTCCCTGTCCCTCCCTGTCCGTCCCTGTCCCTCCCTGTCCCTCCCTGTCCCTCTCTGTCCCTCCCTGTCTCTCCCTGTCCCTCCCTGTCCCTCTCTGTCCCTCCCTGTCCGTCCCTGTCCCTCCCTGTCCCTCCCTGTCCCTCCCTGTCCCTCCCTGTCCCTCCCTGTCCCTCCCTGTCCCTCAGGTCACCTCTGTCACCTCTCCCAGGTGACAGAGGCAGGGACAGGGGCCCTTTGCCCACAGCCCCCCTGCACTGGATCATCCTGACACCGACTCTCTTGTGATAATGTGCCCGCTCACACAGACCTGTAAAGAGGAAAACTGACATGGCCTCTAAAACCAATGAGCCAGTAAATAGAGGGCTATAAATAATCAGGAGAAAGGATTTAATGAGCAGCAGAACTCACTTGCAGGGCACTGGGTTCACATGGGTGTCCCTCATCTCAAACTGCGTGACGTGCCCCCGTCTCTGCCCAGCCCCTGCCCTGCTCCCTGCCCAGGCAGAGAGCTCAGCTGAGCCGTGTTTGGGGAGGGTTTGGAGCCCTCGCTGTGCTGCTGGGACAGCTCAGTCCTGTCAGTGCTGCTGGGCAGCATCAACCCTGAGAGCCCCAGGGCAGGGCAGGAGCAGAGCTCACACAGCTTGTGATTTATGGGGTCATGGAACTGGTCAGGCTGGAAAAGATTAGAGTCCAGCCTTTAACCCAGCACTGCAAAGGCCAGCACTGACCGTGCCCCAAGTGCCCCAAGAGATTTTCCAGCCCAAACCATTCCAGGATTCTGTGATCTGTGTGCAGAGCATCCCCTAAGCTTCCTGCACAGCATTCGCTGCCCCAGCAGCTCCAGCTGCTTTCTCTGTCCCCTCCCTGCCAGCTGTGCTGTCCCCCCTACAGGGACATCATCTCTGGGGTCCCTGCAGCTGCCAGAGCGAGCCCAGGTGAGCCCCAGGTGAGCCCCAGGCGCTGCAGGTGTTGCAGCAGTCACAGCACATCACAAAGCTCCAGCAGCACACACTGGAGAATTTGTCTGGAGAATTTGTCCTGTGGGAGGCAGCAGGCCCGGGCTGGAGGGGAGATGGCTCTGGGGAGAGCAGAGCTGTTTGCAGCTGCACAAGAGGCTGTGCCAGGCCAAGTTGGAGGAATTGTCCCCATCAGTCACTGCCAGCAGGAACAGGCTGGGGCCACACGGGGAAAGTGCAGCTTAAGTGCTAAAGAAACATTTTCACTCTGAGAGGTTTCAAGTGGGTGAATCACAGAATATCTGGAGTTGGAAGAGACTGGAAGGAACATCCAGTCCATGCTCCCTCCATTTGCTGCATCGACCACAGGGGTTTTTGGAGGAGTTTGGGGCCAGCAGCTGAAAAAGCTGCATTAACTCCTGGATGCAGCTGAGCAAAGCTGACAAACTTCATTTCCAGTTCCTCTGCCAGGCCCACGCTCTCCATGCACCGGGAAATCGGTGCCATCAGGGAGAAACAACGGGAACACCGGGGCTGGTTGGGAAAGCAACTCCTTTAACCCCTGTCCTAAGGGAACTCCTGTCTCCAAATCAGAGTTCCTCCCTGCACAGGCCCCGTGCTTCCCCTGGAATGAAGAATTGTGCCAGGATGAAATATTTCTGTGAGGGAATGTGCTCCTTGCATAGTTATTAATTCATTACTGGCCGTAGCCAAACTCACTCCTCTACTAAGTCATCTATTAAATGAGCCAAATGAAATTTATTAACACAGCATTGATCATTTAAGTCTTTTAGCATAAAGTGTAATGGAACAGAAGCAGAAGTAATAATTCCTTGCCAGGCTTCTGGTCCATGTCTCATGCTCAGGGCCGTGTCAGGACCCAGCTGTCCCCGGAGCTCCCTCCCAGGCAGGAATTTCACAGCAGCCGGGCAGGATCCTTTTGTTCAGAGCTTCCCTTTGGGCTTGGCCTGGAGCGACTCTTGAAACCGAGTGGGAAAAGCAGAAGTGACCTTTAAACCAGGCCTGAGGAGCTCCCAGGCAGAAGGAAGGACAGAAATAGCAGGGCTGTGGCTGTGCAGAAGGTGCCCAAAGCCTGCTCGAGTTCTGAGCTGTTCCCAGCAGCTCCTCAGTGCCAGGGATTAATTTAAACCCCATCCTGGTGGTTTCCCCGCGCAGGAGGATGGCGCTGACCTCTCCTGGTCCCTCGTTCTGCCTGGCAAACTCTTCCCAATTATTTTCTCCCCACGCTGCTGTTTACATTCTGCACTCACATCTTCTGCCGCCTTCCCCATCACCTTCCCGCAGCCCGAGCCCTCCTAATCTGAAGTGCATTCCAGCCTTATCTCTGTCAAAGCAGAAGGGCAGGGGAGTCATCCTCATTCCCGGATCCTGGAGGAGCTGCAGCCAGCAGCGCTCAGCTCGGCTTTCACCGCACTTTGAGGGACTCACAGACAATTCTCCTGTCAAGAGCACTGAGGACAAAATGAAACGTGCTTTTTTTTCTTCCCTTTCCCCCAAGGCTGCCCATTAATCTCTCCTCGACAATGATTGTGTGTCATGTTTCATTCTGGCTGTCACCGAGTTCACTCCATCCCCATCCCAGAGCCAAGCTGCAGGATGTGAGAGCTGGGATGTGGCTGATGGGGGGAGCAGGACCCAGGGCTGGGCTGGCAAGGTTTGCTGAGAAAATTGGGCTGGGTTCCAGTTGGACAAGTGTGAACCGGGGTTGGGATTGCTCTGCTACCACAGGGAGGAGGCATTTTGGAATTCTGGAGGAAGGAGCAGCAGCACAGTTGGTGTTGAGCAAACTGCGCTGACTGAGGGGTCAGGAGGGACCTCAGAGAGCCACAAAAACCAGGTGGGCTCCTCTCTTCCCCCTGGCTGACCTGGGAAACTCCCCAGATTCAGCCCCTCTCCCCTTGAGAAGGGTTTGTGAGCAATGAACCCCCAGACCTCGGTGCCTTACCCTGGACACAGCCAGGACAGGGCGTGGGGCAGGGGGACTCTTCCTCAGAGGAACCATCTCAGCAAGGCTTCAAGTCCTGTTCTTCCATCCTCAGGTTTTGTTGCTTGTCCCCAGATCCACAGAATTGTTTATTGTCACCTGGACCATTTGCTGAGGTTTTGATATTGATTGGAGTCAGAGTGGAGAAAGGCGCTGCACACAAAGCCCCGCTGACAGTGAGATCTCACTTCCCTGGCAGCAATAAAAGAGAGGTTCCAGGGAGCCTGGAGGCAGCACAGACACCCCAGCTGTAATTACTGGTATTGAAGTGATCACCACAGACCCAGTTAGCACCGGAGCAGCAGCATTTGCGTAAAAACTACAAGCACAAAAACGCTCTGAAATGACAAATACAAGGAAACTGTATCAGATTTGCATTAAATTAGTGACTGTGTGAGAGATGCCATTTAAATGGCAGGTGACTAGAAAATTTCTCTCCCTTTTAGTGGAAGAGGCTGAAATGTTCATTTTCATGGTAAACAGTAACTGCACATTGATTTGGAGCTTGAAAGCCTCTCCACAAATAGCTTTCCGAGGGAGTGGGCTTGCAGCACAGAAATCACAGCACTGCCTTGCCCTGCACAGCTCTGAAACTCGGCAGCACAGCTTGAGCTGCTTTCATGCACTTGGTAAAAAACCTGCAGTGACAACAGCCAGAAACCCAGAGCCCCCCTGAACCTGGGGGGGACAAAATAATTCCCGCAGTTGTCAGGGAGGGTGATCTGATGGATTATTGCCCAGCAGGGTGAGCAGGAGCAGCAGGGAGCCAGAGGTGCCCACTGGCTGCTCCATGGCACTGCCAGGCCACAGGGATGGGGTTGGGATTTCCCTGCAGCTTTTGGGTCCCTCTGGATGGGCAGCCAGGTGAGATCCCAGTGCTGCCCATCACACCCTGGCTGCAGGAGGAAGCCCCCAGCCTGTCGGGGCTCTCAGTGGCCCCAGACTCAGCACAGACCCTGGGGACAGCCCTGTAACCCTCCGGATCCTCTCCCATCCCACTGCTGGGACTGAGCTGCTGGCTGGGGTTAAACCTCACAGGGAGCTTTGAAGTGAGAGCTTTTCAGAGTTACCCTCTGGCTGAATGAATTTGTCCCCTGCCATCTGAATGGGGCCATCTGGGGATGAAAAATGACAGGTTTTCCCAAAACGAGCCCATTTGGAGAAGACTTTTCTCCCCAGGTTTTGCTGTGCTCACGAGTTGATAACTTGCTCAGGTTCAGTACAGCCATATCATTCTCAAGGAAGTGTTTGAATGGCTTTAATGTGCCATGAATCAAAAGGAGAAATTCCACTCCTGGCAATTAAGATGGAATGGGTAATTTTTTTCTCTCTCCAAATTCCCTTTCTGAAGGAGGAAGGAGAAAACTGAGCCTTTGTTCTCCCCAGCACGGGGGGAGCCCTGGGTTGTACCCACAGTGTTGGCACAGATTTATTGGTGTCCCCCCTGGCAGGAGCAGAATCCCTTGGAAAACTGAGGAGAGGAGGGAATCGGGAGCTGGAGTGAGCAGAGAACCCTCAGCTGCTCTCCCACACCTTGCTCCAAGGGCTTGACAAATTTAACATCAACAGGAGCGCCCGGGGCAGGGAGCGCTGGAACAGTCTGGAAATGTGGCACTGAAATCTGCCCTGGGAGGCAAAAATGACCGGGGTCACTGGGCTGGGGACCAGGGGGTGCCCCTGGAACCTCAGGTCCCCAGGAATTGCCCAACACTCAGGAGCTGTTTGGCCGGGCTGGGCTCTCGGTTATCGGCTCCTGTGGGTGACCCCAGGCTGGCAGCCCTGGCCCTGCCGGGGCTGCTGTCAATCACAGGTCAATCACATGTCAATCACTCATCAATCACTCATCAATCCCGCCCTGATTTGCTCACATCAGAGCCGTGTTTGGACCAAAGGTGGGGAGGGAGCGGCTGTCAGAGCCCTGAAGGCAGGGGAAGGGCAAGGAGCTGAGCTGGGGGAGAACTGGGGATTTGTTATCCAGGGAAGTGATGGGACACTGGGACAGGCAGGGCTGGGAGCTGCAGGGTCTGGGGACATTTGGGGAGGAGCTGCTGCTGCTTCAGGAGGGGCAGGAGAGGCTTTGGGGTGGCTTCAGAATAAAGCAGAGCACAAGGTCTGAGCAGGGGGGAAAAGAAGGAAAATCCCAGAATTACGGAATATCCTGAGTGGGGAGGGACCCACAGGATCATGGATCCAACCCCAGACCCCCAACAGCCCCAGCCTGGGCATCCCTGGAGCTCTGGCAGCCTCGGGGCCGTGCCCATTCCCTGGGGAGCCTGGGCAGTGCCAGCACCTCTGGGGGAAGAACCTTTCCCTAAATGCAGCCTGAGCCTGCCCTGCCCAGCTCCAGCCGATCCCTGGGTCTGTCCCTGCTGGGAGGTGAAGGACACTCCTCCCTTCATTCCCCTCCTGGAGCTGAACCCAGGGGATGGAGGCTGCTGTGCTCAGGCACTGGGGACCCCACACCCAGCCCCCCTCACAGGGCTCAGGTGGGATCTGAGGTGTTGGGGGGATCCCCAAAGCTCAAACCCACCCCAGGCTGAGCTGCTGGAAGTGTCTCATTTAACTGAGCCCCAGACCCACCTGGGAAATGAGAGCTCCCAAAATACTTCGTATAAACTAAAAGAACCCAACACAGATATTGAGTCTGGAGTCAGGATTTTCCTCCTCATAAGGAATTTTAAGCCTTTGTAGGAATTATTTTGCCCATTCTTCAACCTGTCCAAGGCAGGGGGTGGGGCTGGATGTCCCACAAGGTCTCTTTCAACGCAGTCCATTCTGTGATTTCTTAATTCTCCTGAGAGACTTCACAATTTATCACTCATTTTCTTTGATTCTGGGATGGGATTTTTTCCCCCCCTGTAAAATTCTGAGCAGATGGAAAAGCTTTGGGGATCACTTAAACCTCTTGGGTTTCATGACTGAAATGTATCCCACCTGTTCTACTTTTTAAAACTGAATAGAATTTTAATACCAATGGGGGGAAAAAAATAAAAAGCTAAAATGAAAAATCGCTTCAAAAGGAAAATCAAAACAGTTCCACTCTGTGGCTTTTTTTTTTTTCCTCTCAAATAAAACATGATTGAAGTCAACACGTTCCTGAGCAACATCTCACTCATCAAAAGTGGCATTTACTGACAGAACAACGTTTTTTCCCTGAAATGAGCTCTCAGTTTGGGATCCCTGGGTAATGACATTAAATGTGAGTCCTTGGTGCCTCTGACTGTGGAGAGAAGACACAAATGATAGTGTGGGCCAGTGATTATTCTCCTCTCCTCCACTAAAACAAAATAACCCATAATCATCCAGTGGAGCTTCTGCTCCACAGCCTCCCCAGCACAGCAGCCACAATTAGAGATCTGGAGCTGCCTCCCGAAAATGGGGGCAATGAACCACAGCACTGAACAAAGAGAGGTGCCACTAAGAGCTAAGAGACAACACTTTTCTTGGTTCAATGGCCAAATGGAAGAAAAAATACACTTTGAGTTAACCTGAATTGAAATTTTTTCAATTTTTCCAGTCAAGCAAAAAGTTGAAAAAAATTAATGGCAGATTGCTTTTTGTTTTCAGCCTCTTTTTATTTTCTGTTCCATTACTTTTCCAGCTCCTTTCAGGGGAAGTTTCAGAGCCTGTTTCATCACCTACAGGTTTGTAGTGGTGAAAAAACAAGTTTTGCCCAAAATGATTTTGCCAGGTGGTGGGAATTTGGCTGGGCCTGGCAGAGGTGGGAATTGTCTGTGCTCACAGGACAGGGTGGCTCCATCTCAGCTGAGACCTCACCCCATATCCTTGGTAGGACCCCATTTGCTCCTGCCTTTGGCACTGCTGCTGCTCCCAGGGGGATCCCTGCAGACAATTAATTGAGGAAAAAAACCTCTCAATTCTGATTATTGAAGCTCTCCATGAGGTGGTTTGGTTTGGAAATGTCTCCCAATGGGAATAAACCAGGCCAGGCCCCAGGGAATTCCTTCCCACTCCTGTCTTTGGGCTGTTCTTGTGCCAAAGCTGCAGATTTCCTTATACCAAAGTGTTTGGTCAATCTCATCCTGCTCCCAGAACCTGGACATGGGTGGTGAAACGTTCTCCGTGCTCAGCTCATGGTCCTGGCGAGGCTCCAGCCCTCCCAGGAGAGCTGCAGCTCTTCCCAGCTCTCCCGAGGAGTGAGGGAGATGCGGTTCCATTGAATCAGCACTTTCCAAATGTCAGTGGCAATTGCAATCCAAGCTGGAGCTGCAGCAGGCACAGCGGGGCTATAACAATAACAGGGACATTATCATGGAGTTAAGTGCCTGCATTAAACTCTGCACTCACCTGCTTGAGGAGTTTGTGGAGCCTGAGGCAGAAGTGCTGGAGCGCTGTGCACCCCTCAGGGAGCTGAGCACCCTCCTGTTTATCTTCTATCAGTGTTCATCTGCCTTCTCCAGCCTGGCCTTTCCTGCCCTGCACCCGTCTCTCAGCCTGTGAGAACCCACTCCCAGCCCTTCCACAACCATTCCCCACACCTCTGGGTAAAACATCTGCTCCCCTCTGGGTCACTCTCCACAACACACTGGAATTTACTGGACATCTGTGGCCAGAATGCCTCTCCTTCCTCTTCATCTCCACTGCCAGGGAAGGAGCAGCTCACAGATGGTGCCTGCTTTTCCCAGCTCACCTCAGCCCATGGGCAGTGAGAGGTAGAAGAGAAAACCCACAAGATTCTGTTTCTTGGGGTCCCCTCCTTTATTAAAAATGCTTAGGGATAGGGACACAGAAAATATTTCTGGTTTCATCTTCTCAGCAGCTCCATTTGGCAACAGAGATGGAGCTGAAAACTCCTTTAGCATTGCTGAAAGGAAACAGAATCCAAAGAGAAAAAATGTGCTCAGCAAAAGGTGCAGAAAGACTTGGATCTGCAGTGCTCTGGTCTGGGAGGAACAGAACCACCCTGGGCCCTGCTGCAGCCTCCTGTGCTCCCCAGCTGCAGGAAGGACAGGGATGGAGGGGCTGGAGGGAGAAATCCTGCTCTTTTCTCCCCTCACGTTTCCCGCTCTTTTCTCCCCTCACGTTTCCCGCCCTTTTCTCCCCTCACATTTTCCCGCCCTTTTCTCCCCTCACATTTTCCCGCCCTTTTCTCCCCTCACATTTTCCCGCCCTTTTCTCCCCTCACGCCAGCCGCCATTTTGTCTGCAGCAGCAGAGCTGTCCCTGCCGGGGGGAAGAGTCCTTCGGGGTGGATGTGCTGCCAGCAGGGCAGGCAGCCTGGGAGGGGGTGCACAGGGAATGTGTGCCCAGGGTCAAACTGCAAAACTTCCCTGGATGGGAGAAGCCCCTGGAGTGGAAAGGGACCTGGAGCATCCTGCTGATCCCACGGACAGACCTCAGGTGTTAACACAGGGCTGGCTCCTGTGCTGCTCTGCAGGGCAGGACGAGCCCATCCTGCATCCACCCCCAGCTGCTGCTCCGTGGAAATGTGTCCAGGAGAAGAGCAGCGAGGGAGGAAGCACCAAGGGGCTGCGGGAGAAGGGAGGAGGATCCAGCCAGAGCCAAAATGAGCCTCATGTTTTCCAGGCAGAGGGGCTGGCAGCTGAGGACTCTCATTTACACCCCAGGAGCTGCTGCAGACTGCAGTGGTGGCACGGCCGGGCACAGGGCAGGGAATATCGACCCGTGCATCCTCCAAAGATGGGAAGAGCAGAGGCTCATCAATCCCAGTCACCAAGGCAAGGAGAGTTATTGCCTGGCTCACACAGACTCCCAATTGCTTTGCCAGTTTGGCTCCAGCCCTCCAGTGAGTCAGAATGCAGCCACTCCATCACTCCTGAGCAGGGCTGGCAGTGCCAAAGCTCCAGCCCCAGAGAAGCCCAGCAGAGCCTCCCTGCTCCTGCAGGGCCCAGGGCAGGCTGGCTGCGCTCCCTCTGCAGGCACTGCAGCAGGGGATGAGTTCCTCCCGGGACTCACTGATCCTTCTCTAACAAAGCTTTTGGAGATTGTGGCTGAGCTGCCCGTGCTGTGTTGGGATTTCCCAGAGAGCCAGCTCAGACCTGGGCCTGCATTCCAGCAGCTGGGATTGCTCTCCAAGTGATGGCAGGAATCCCCCTGGAAGGAAACCTCATTTTCCTGGTTGCTTTGTAGCTCCTGCACCGACAATCTCCCAGTCCATGGATTTTCTTGGCAGCTCTTCCATCATCTTCTCCTTCTCTGTGTCTCCTCCCTGCCATAACACAGCATTCCTTCTTCCCTAATTCTGAGCACAGTGTAACTCCTGTGGGATCAGCTTACACAAACCCTGGTGGATGCAATCCTCATGAAACAGCTTCTTGATATCAGTTTATGTGAGCAGAGTGCCCAGAGCCATCTCAGAGTGTGGACACAAATCCACCTGTTTGTGTTGATCCACGTTTTCACTGGAGACAGCTGGAAACTCTACCAAAAGTGAAGATTTGAGCTAAGGAAGCCCCAAAGTGCTGCTGTCCATGGGATGCCCTCATTGCCTTCCACTCAGAGAAGGTCTCCTGACCTTGTCCAAGAGCACAGAAGCATCAGAGGTCCCCAAGGCCATGGATGAGCCCATCCTTGGACAAACCCTCCCCTGGCTCCACAGCTCAGCCCAGCTCCAGGGCCCGGGGAACGCGCTGGGGTTGGAATTTGCTGAGCAAGGCCTGTAAAAATGAACACATCCCACCAGAGAAACAGTGGGGGATGATCAATGAGCACAGGCAAATGCAGAGAGCGGGGGGGAATGGATCTGCTAAACTGGCAGCAGATAAAATGTTTGTTCCTGCTGGGAACAGAGAGGTTGGCAAACCCCACCACGGCCCAGTGCCTTGGGTTAAGTGAGGAGGCCCCAGCCCCATAAATTGTTCATCACCTCATCCAGAGGTGCAGCCTTGTAGCCTCCCTGGTCCAGTGAGCCCAGTAATGAAAGGCTTCAGAGCTGATCAAGTGCCCTGGTTGCTTCAGCTCTGATAGGATTTTAGATGAGGATTTATTTTGTTAATGATGTTTGTGGTGATCCATCTCCTCCTCGTTCCAGGGTTATCCTGTGTGCTCTGCAGGAGGGGGAGCCTGGAGATGTGCTCAGGAGACACTTTTATCCCAGGAGTAGAACTGGAATAACTGACTGAAATAAGGATCTGTTATCAAATCATTTGGCCCAGAGAAAGATACAGTGAAACTCACCCAAAACCACTCCAGTTCTGTATTTCTCACGTGACTTTTTGCTCAGCCCATGGCTTTCCTCCCTCATTAGCTCTGGCATCTGCCACTGACACCGATTCTGATGGAACTCCATGGCCACTCCTCACTCTGAAGCCTGGCTGGTGGCAGCAGTGGGAGCACAGAGGGATGTTCAGGGGGCTCTGCTGGATGTGGGGAGCAGGGAATCGAGGTTCCCCATTGGAAAGGCAGGTGGGAAGGAGAAGGAGCCTGGAGGGAAGTGAGGGGGGAGCACCTGCATGGAGGCAGCAAAGGGAAGAGCTCTGATGGTTTCAGATCCTCCGCTCCCTGTTTATGACACATCACAAAAATTGCACAGCCTTGAGCCTGGGGGTTTCAATCAAGGCCAGGGTCTGGGGTTTGATTTTTCTTGGCACTGGGCAGCTTTGAAGCTTCCTCAAGGAAGAAAAGCCCCCCAGAGCCTGTCCCTGTGTGATGAGGAACCCAGCGCTCCTCGCAGAGCAGCAAACACGGGATGTGCCCAGCAGCCATCCAAGGCCATCCTATTTTCAGAAGTGGCTTAATCATGAGGTGTTCTAAGGACAGGGAATCGCATTTGTGCAGCAGAACAGACCCTGGGTCCCCAGGGTGCTTTGGAGAACGCTCCACACCATCCCCTGCAGCTCTGTCAAGTCTCCCAAGCTGCTTTTGCAGACGGGCTTCCCGAGGAGACGCTGGCCCTGGGCAGCAGAGCAGCTTTTGTTGCAGGAGCTCAGCCCTGCTGCTCTCAGCACAGCACGCTGGGCTCCTGGGGCAGGGCAGGACCCCTGGGGAGGAAACCCATCCCAAAAGGGCTGCATCTTCCTCTGGACCCCCCCTGCGGATGTCTGGTCTCCTCTGAACCCACCCTGATGTAGCCGGGGCCGTGACCCAGGGTGCCCAGCTCAGGTGAGACCCTCTGCCCACAGCTGGGGGAGGCTGTCCCGTGGTACCTGGGAGATGTTTATGGACGAGATGAGGAAAGGGTTCCTGAGACATTTGGGGGCTCTGGAGCTCCTTCCCTATCCAGTCAAAGCCTTTGTGAGCTCCTCAGGTACTCTCTCCCTCCCACCTTGGGAATATTTGACATTTCCCCAGCTGCTCTCCCTTGGCTCAGAGAGAGAATTCTGAATTACCTCCCATGGGAAGGGAGGCAGGGAAGGAATAATGGGGCTTCTGCTTCTTTTGAAATGTCTTGGAGCATCCTAAAAAAAAAAGAGCCTGTCAATTCCAGCTTGTAACTTCCTTTAAAACGTTTCTGTCCCCAAGACTTTTCTGTTGTTTTAAAGTTCTTGTGACCTTTATTTTCTGCCTTTAGTTTCCTAAGTAATAAAACTGTAAGGAGCAAGATGGGATTTGGGGGTTTTTCCTTTCCTCCCGCTTGAGACAGAGCTGTGTTTGAAGTCACAAGGTGAATGAAGTGAGATTTGAGCTGAGCAGAGGCTGTGGCAGTCCTGGAGCTGACTGATAGCAAAACAATCAGTCAGTTATTAGGAGACACAAATCACTGTCACAGATTAAGAGCTGAAAATAATAACCATGCAAAGCTTGGAGGGAGGCAAGGCAGAGGCAAAGGTCATTAATTGACTGGGGAGAATTTTGGCTACAAGTTCCTGGGGAATTATCTCTTTTTTTTTAAGCAAAGAAAAAAAAAATATATCTAGTTCTCTTATCAGTGGCAGTGTGCAGTGATTGCTGGTGCTTCCTCTTCCTCAGTGTTAATTCACTGTTCCACGGATCCCAAGTAATTACTCATCCTTGCAGTTTTTCTGTTATTTTATTTATGTGTTTGCTGTTTCTGTAATGCTCCTGCTCTCTATCTAAACACGAAGCAAGATTAGAAATGCTCAGTAATTAAGAACTCCAGGAGATAAATGAAGCCTATTTCAGACACCTGGAAAGTCTTCCATGGTCTCCTCTTGATCATCCCCTTCTTACGATGCATTTCTTTGATTTCTGCCTCATTTGTCCAGATAGAAATGATCCTTTTGAGCCTTGAATGGGGAATTCTGCTGCACACTCCAGAGGAAAAGGGAAATATTCCCCCAGCCCCACTGCACATCCAGGTTGGTTCTTGTGCCTCCCAGAGAGCACCCCAGAACTCAGGCTGGCGACATTCAGGGAAATGGAGCTGCATTCATGCCAAAGGCACCATTTCAGCTGGCTCAGACTCTTCTAAACTCTTCTGAGCTTTATTCTGAGTCCAGTGACATCAATCAGGGCAGGACCCTCCAGGCCCAGAAGTTTTCTCACTGAAATGATCACAGAATTGGAGAACAATCAGAGCTGGAGCCACAAGGATCATCAATTCAGCTCCTGGCCCTGCACAGGCCAATCTCAAGAATCACCCCATGAAATTGCAGCAAAAGGCAGGAATTTCTGGCACATTACCCTCCCTCAGGCTCTCCCCAGAGTCAGGGCAACTTCTGTGCTCTCACAGAAGAGTAAACAGCCAGAAGTGCCTGTAAAACACATCAAAACCATCTCAAATCATCCAAAGCGCCCATGGCAGGAGGGGCAGGGTGAGCTCAGCCCCACGCTGAGGCAGCCCAAGGCCAAGGATGTATTTACACACTGCCTTAGTGCACTGGGCTAATCCCCCTTAAATCCCACCTTAGTTAATTGCAATTATTAAAGAGGGGATTAAACTTCTCAGCCTCCCCTGTGGAGACAAACTCTCCATGGAAAGTCTTCCTGTGGTGTCCTGCAAAGGGCCTGGCTTTGGGCAGGGGGTGGCCAAAGACCCCCCCAAAATCTGCTGTGGCTGGGGGTCTGCAGCCCCTGCACTGAGCTCCAGGCAGCTCCTGGGGCTCGTTAATCCCCTCTCGTTACTCATTAACACCAATTAGCTGCCCCCACACCTCAGCCCCTGCTCTGCTCCTGGTGACAGCAGCCCAGCCTTGTTCCCACTCCATGAAAACATCTTTAACAAGCACTCCCATCTCCCTGCTGGTTCCAGGGCGCCGGTAGCTGTCACCACAGCTTACAAAATAATCATTATTCCTCTCAAAAGCATAGACGTGAACAATCCACACGTAATTTAATCCTCATTTTTCATTTTTATACCACACAAAGCTCAACTGTTCGAATTTTAAAAAATTACTTTTTACCTCACTTCTCATTTAGCCTCATACTCTGCTGCTGAGGAGAGAGGAAAAACAGAGGAAGGAAATAGAAACCTCAGAAAAAAATCTTTGTTTTATTTCACTGCAAATCCACTTCAATCTAAATGTATTTTCTTTTTGTTTGCATTGAAACTGAAACTAACACAGGCACTTCTATGAAATATTGAAACACATGGATTACTACAAATATTTTTCCTTCTCCAAATGCAGGGAGCGTTTGTAATTCTGATTTCCACAGGCAAATCCTCCAAAGCAAAAGCGCTGAGCCCCCGGCAAGGGCAGCGTTTGGGGTTCCATGTTCAGCCATCCCTGCACGCTGCTCCAGCCTCACAAACACCCCACACAGCAAAGGAACGATGTTTGCCCCAGTGAGAACAGCAAATCCCAACGATTGAAAGCAGAGTTTCATTCTGTCCCTGCCCCAGAGCAGTTCCAGCCTCAGGCTGGATCCCACCTGAGGGATTGCAGGAGCAGGTACAACAGCTCTTGGTCCTTACTCTGAAGCACACAGCACTTCCTACCCCTGCTAAGACTGAGAAAGTTGCTGATATGTTTGTTCAGCTCTTCCTTGCTGGAAAAAAAAGAATTTTTGGAGGTTGGCTGCAGCGATTTCCTAAACTGAGGATAAATAATTAGATTGTTTTCCCCAGGAAATGTGAAAGCCTTTTAGAAAAACTGAAAACAACAACAAAAATTATTAGTTTGTTTGAATTACATGTTCCAGGAATTAATTTATTTTAAATGTAATTTTAAAAAATACCCACAAGAAATAAGAAAGTAAAGGGAAAGGAAGGAAGGTGTCTTCTTCCCTTTTCTTCTGTCTTGTGTCTTCTATCTTTTTCAGTTGCCTTTGAGAATCATTTCTGGACCTTTCAGGGTCATCTCCAAGCCTTTGAGGATCATTTCTGGAAATTTTAAAATAATTTCTGGATATTTAAGGATAATTTCTGGACATTTTAGGATTCCTTTTGGACCTTTGAGGATCATTTCTGGACGTTTAAGGAGATCATTTCTGGGTTATTCCTGAGGGTGCTGTTGGTGAGGGATTGATGCAGCAGCTCCCTGTGGTTGTGCTGACATTCCCTGAGTTCTCCTCCCCCCGCCCCGAGGATCCAGCAGCAATCACCTGGATTTCTATATTCTATCCATTATCCTTCCCCTCTCACCCTTTTTGTGTGTGTGAAGAAATGTGCAATGTTTGAGGGTTGTTACAGGAGGCAGAGGAATCAGCACGTGCGACCTTCCCTCGGCAGCTCCGGAGGAGGAGAAGCCCCAGGACCAGGAGCCCTTCCCGTGCCTGCCTGGGATTTGTGGCTGCTCCCCTCCGCTCCCAGCTCCTCCAGGAGTTCCATGCATAATGCAGCAGCACTTCTGATTGAAGTCAAAAAAATCTGCTGACAGAATGTAGTGTCAGGCATCTGGGGAGATGTCTAATTAATTATTATAATTGACATCCACACCAGATGTCTGATAGACGATGCTCTCTTTGTTGATAAAAGGTTTGGGTAATTCTGTTTGAACAGCTCTTTGAGAACAATATGTTTCCCATTTAGGTCACAGGGAAAAAAAATATATATATATTTTTTTTTCCCCAGGAAATTGAATTCTGTCAGAGAGCAGCATTCTTTGGTCTTGCCTTCCAACTCCTAACCAGCCTTGAAAAAGCCTGGGATGAAGGATGCAATGGAAAAACATCCATCAGTGCACTGACCAGTGATCAAAAGCACTTAGGGTGCAGGATCTGCCACTATTTTTTATTTTTTATAGTCACAAAGAGGAGCAGCTGATCTGACATCATAAAAAATAATCCAAATGAAAAAGGGGAAACCTCAATCAAAGAGCCGTTCTCACACGGGGAGCTGATACTTCAGCTTATCAAAGAAGAGCAACAGTTCTGGAGGTTTTTCAAGTAATTTTCACACACCTCGAGGTTAGAAGGGATAAAGCAAAGTGAAACCTGATTCCTTTAGCCCCAAACTCTAACCAGCTCCCAGCCCAGAGCCCTTCAGACGGGAAATGCTGGGCTCCCTTCCTGCCTCAGCAATCCACCTGCTCCTGCATCTCTGCTGTTCCCTTTGGCCTGGCCTGCTGGGGAAAGATCTCCTCATGGTGTGCACACTGGAGAGAAGCAGAAAGTACAGAAAATTCAGCTTTCTGAGCTTTCCAGGGTGTCTGATGGATCTCAGAAATGCCATTTCAGGAAACGAGCACCCCGCTAGGGCAGCCTGCGGCTCAGCCAGGATTTCACACACCTCAACAACACAAACAACTTGGCTCGCTGTTCCTCCACCAGAGCAGACAACTGGAGATGCTCAGGCGATGCTGAGGTGATCCTGGTGCTCCCTGAGCTGCCAGGACCTTGAGCCATCCCTGGGCTCAGACACGAGCTGGCCTTGAACGCAGAGAGAGCACCCGATGTCCCTCGCCCCAAACTGCCTCTCCCTGGCAGCCTCAGAGCGGCTCTGTGTGGACATCAAGTGAGGGTGAAGTACAGAAAGCTCTGCCTCTGTTCACTCCACACATTTTTGTATGTTTTATTGCCAGCTCCAATGCAGAACATGTGGATTTCCAGGAGCTGCACTCGGGCCAGGGAGCACCACTCAGTTTTAATCCATATAAATGGTGATCTGGATGCCTTTTGCAGTGCAAAGCTCCTGTAAATTGAAGCAGAGCATCCACAGCCCCAGTGTGGGGCACAGCAGTCACTTCTGGAGCTGGTGTGGGGCTGACACTGATGAGTTTGACCCTGGCAGAGGGGCTCCTGCCGTACCCTTGGAGCCATTTCACAAGTTCCCTGCTCAAGCCCAGCTGCAGCTGCTTCAGCTGGGCCCTGCTCTGACTCAGCCACTCTGAGCAAAGTCTGACAGATTGGCTTCAATTGCCCGTTGAAGTCCCCCAGCTAAAAGGAACCGCAGATATTCCAAGGTATTCTGATGCCCAAAGCAGCAGAGAGGCTCCAGTCATCATTTCTAAGTCCGCAAGTGCCAATTTGCATCCCAGAGACCCAATTTCCTTCCCAGATGTGGCTGGCAGATGCAGGCACCTGACCTCACAGAGAGACCTAATTTTAAAGGCAATCCAGGCACTTGTTTCAGGGCTAAATTTTACCTAATTTTCATCATCTGGAATTTTAATGTCTTTTTTTAGCAACTTACAGGGAGTCCCTTTCCAGTTAAAGGAGATCTGTAGCTGTTATCCTGTGCAGTTGTGCCTGATGTGCTCCTCTTGGGGTGGAGAGTTGAGTTACCTGATACCTCTGTGTGTAACTCCAAGGGTTTGCATCACTCCTGGAAACAGAATCCCAGAATGGATTTGGGGATTTGGGGACATTAAAGATCTCCTGTTCCACTCCAGCCATAGCAGGGACACCTCCCACTGTCCCCAGGGTCACCCCCACTGTCCCAGGGTCACCCCCACTGTCCCCAGGGTCACCTCGCACTGTCCCCAGGGTCACCCCCACTGTCCCCAGGGTCACCCCCACTGTCCCAGGCTGCTCCAGCCCCAATGTCCAGCCTGGCCTTGGGCACTGCCAGGGATCCAGGGACAGCCACAGCTGCTCTGGCAATTCCAGCCCAGCCCCTCCCCACCCTCCCAGGGAACAATTCCTGCCCAAGATCCCACCCATCCCTGCCCTCTTTTCAGGACACAAAGTCTCCCTGTCAGTCCACCCTGGATTTGGGCTGTACAGGCCCCCATTAAGAAACCAGAAGTCTGGAATAATTTGCTTTTATCCTGCAGTTTTTTTCTGGCAGAGATCTCCTGAGATCGGGTTAGTCAGCACGTGGAGAGTCTCAGGCAGCCCTGGGAGATGCCTTCAGGAGTCCTGGAGCTGATTAAAGCCAGGGGAGCAGTCACAGATACAAAGGCATCGAGAGACACAGGCAGAAAGGTTTGGCTTTGAAGAGGTGAGAGAGAGAAACAGCCAAAGAGGGGAGCACCTTCGAGGAACTGCAGAGATTAACACCTTTCACGTTCAGCCAGGTTTTCCCTCTGGATTTTGCCCACAGGAACACCGCTGTGGCCATTATGGAAATTTCCCCTAAAACAGCAGGAATTGTTTGCTCACTTCCAGCCATGAAAAGCTGTTTCTCCCCGCTCAGCTGCTGGGTGAGCACAAGGCAGTGGGAGCTGGAGGTGTTGCCGTTCCCTTTGGTTCCTGGAGATCGCTCATTAGAAAATCCTGCTTTGCATAATTTGTTCGAGCACAGGAAAATCTGACATATTGGGGCTCGCATTCTTCTGGATATTTTTGGTTTTTTGCAACGAGAAACAAACTTTAATGAGAGTACAAAGTGATTTGACTGCGTCTGAGAAGGGAGTCAGAGGAAAGTAAATTGGTTTCCTGTTTCATAAAAATATCTACTGTGGTTGGTTTAAGCTGCTCCTGCTGTCTGGGGAAGGAACCTGAGATCTGGAAGTGAAGTCTCCTTGTTAGCAAGGGTTTGGCTTTGCCATCCTTTCTTTGAGTTGTACCCAAAGAGAAATCCCAGGTCACACGGTCACAGTTTGGGCTCCGTCCCTGCAGGGATGGGGAGGGACCTGGGGAACAGCCAGCCCAAAATCCAGGGATTAGAAGTCTTGGAGTTTTCCTGGGTTGGTGACAGTCCCAAAGACTGGGCTGGAGACCTCCAGAGCTTCGTTCCCCTGCGTTCCCTGCCCTTTACACCATCAACAGCTGGGTGCCAGGGATGTGTCTCCAGGGGAGCTCCATGGCCGGGCAGAGCTGCACCCTGGAACCGCTCCGGGCTTTCAATCAGTGCCTAAAAACCGTGGGGGTGGTGGGGAGGGGTTCATGGATGTGGAGAGCTGTGGAAAAGAACACTGTGTGAAAAGGGAGTGCTTGGAACACCGGGAGCAGCAGCAAGGAGGAGCCGTCCTCCTCTCACTCCAACACGGGCCCAGCCACGATGGCTCTGAGGGCCGGTGCTGCCCCTGGAAGGAGCCGGCTCCTGCTTCTCCCCAAGGAAATCGCAGGCAGGAGGCAGAAATGCGGGCCAGGCTCCTCTCGGTGCCGGGGCAGGCTCCTCTCGGTGCCGGGGCAGGCTTCTCTCGGTGCCGGGGCAGGCTTCTCTCGGTGCCGGGCAGGCTCCCGGGGCTCCTCTCGGTGCCGGGCAGGGTCCCGGGGCTCCTCTCGGTGCCGGGCAGGGTCCCGGGGCTCCTCTCGGTGCCAGCAGGGTCCCGGGGCTCCTCTCGGTGCCGGGCAGGGTCCCGGGGCTCCTCTCGGTGCCGGGCAGGGTCCCGGGGCTCCTCTCGGTCCCGGGGCAGGCTCCTCTCGGTGCCGGGGCAGGTTCCTCTCGGTGCCGGGGTAGGCTCCTCTCGGTGCCGGGCAGGCTCCTCTCGGTGCCGGGCAGGGTCCCGGGGCTCCTCTCGGTGCCGGGCAGGCTCCCGGGGCTCCTCTCGGTGCAGCAGGAGCGCGGGAGGAGAAGCGGCCGTGAGGGGACGGGCTGAGCAGGGGAGGCCGCAGGGGAAGAGCGGCCCTGGCGCTCAGCACAACAATAAATCCCTGCTCTGTGCTGGGGCCAGCTGAGCGAAGGGCTCGGGAGGGCTGGGCTGAGGGGTCAGGAGTGAGGGGTCAGGGGCGGGATGGGGCAGGGCAGGGCCGGCTGGGGCTCCATGAGCCAAGGACAGGAGAGCAGCAGCAGTGCAGAGCTCGGGCTCTGAGCAGGGACCGGCTCTCACCGCTCCTCACAAGCCTGTGGAATTAAACACATCCCGGGAGGATGAAAGCTTCTGGGGGAACGGCTGTAAACGATTTCGGCCAGAAAATAGAAATAAAATAAAATTAAAAAAAAAAAACCTGAAAAAGCGAGAGCACTTACCCTGCCATTTTCAGGCCAGAACATTCTGGCTGTTTCAAAAAACACTGCTTTTATTTCAAAATGGATTTAGATGTGTGAAGAGTAAAAATAATCACACAATTCAGACTGAAATAAAGAGGTTTTGTTTTGTGCCAGGCAAATGCTGACAGGCAGCTTTAACCTCTGAGAGGCTGCAGAGTGGCTGGAGGAGGTGCTGATTCATGCAAGGGAAGAGCTGTTTGCAATAAGACTGAGAATTAACTATTTTTGCCCCCTGAAATTTTGCCACAGAATATTGCAGGTTTCAAAGGAGCAGCAGGGAATGAATCCATGAAGGGCTATTAAATACAAAATCATCAACGGGCAACAGCAAGCTGGGAAAATATTGGGAAAACAACCAAGCAAAGCCCCCCATTGTTCCTGCACACAGCTCCTGGTGTCCCATTAACCACTCCGGAGATGAAAACCTGGGTTACCTCGGCCTTTGCTGTGACCCAGAGTAGCTGCTCTTGTAGATCATCAACCAAACCTGAAAATGCTCTTGTTTTTGCCTGTGATTTCCCAGCCTGAGTCATGAACTGAGTCACTGCCCCCAGCAGGCTCTGACCCCTCTCCTCAGCCCCAGTGCTCCTGCAGAGCTTCACCTTGCTCCAATTTCCCCGGTAACACCCTTCTTCTCCAGTGCATCCTCCTGTCCTCCCTGGCACCGTGAGCCTCCCTGGGAGGAGCTGTAGCCGAGATCTTCCAGTGGGGAGCTGGGATTCCGCAACAGCTGAGTTTGGAAATGAACCCTGGAGCCAAACCCCAGCCTTGCCCTTGGCCACCAAACCCCCTCTGCCATCTCCATCTCCTAAAAACGTGTGGATGTTGGTGCAGCAGCCAAGCAAAGCAGGGAAACAAAGACATTGCACAGGAAATTAAAGGCATTTTCTGAGCTATTGACAAAATACACAAAAATCCCTTCAGCAGTGAGACAAAGCTGCTGAGTGACCCCAGAGCTCCTGCTCTGAGTGCAGGCCTCCCTCTGCCCTTCTGTCCAAACTCTCCCTGTCCTCTGGCCTTTGTGCCACATTCCCAGGAAACCCTGGAGGAGCAAAGGAGCCCGCAGGGAAATGCTGGGATGGGGATGGAGACACCTCACATGAGGACAGGAGGGTGGGAGCTGCTCCTGGAGCTGTGCTGAGCCTCTCCTGCCAGATCCTGATTCTGTGAAATACTGACAACACACAGGTAATAATAGAAATATATTTAGATAAAGGATTGTGTAAAACAATATAAACCAATATATTTTTATATAGAGCAGATTCCTACATGTTTTTTATGCATGTTTTTTATTTTCCTATATGTTTTTTTACGTTTTTCAGAGCAGGGCTGGTCCCAGGCCACCTGAGCTGATCCCTGTGCCAGGTGTGCTCCAAGGAGAAGGAAACACAAACACAGACACTCACTGGCACCTCTGCTGCAGATTCGACTTTGATTTTTACCTGTTTGCTTTAATTGAAAGGAAAAGGTCATTTTAGCACAACATTCCACAGAATTCACTGTCTATTCCCGGTTGGAGACGCAGCATCTCTCCTACCTGACATTTCCATGACAAATTAAGTTCCTCAGACACCTTTTGAGAATGTGAAGTGATTAATATCTACCAGAACTCTGAAACAGAATAAACTCTGCCTCTCACTGCTCTGGAACAGCTTTAATGAGCTCCTCCTCGGGGGAGGGAGGGCAGAGCCTTTAACCCTGTGTGACACCTTGGGAGGGGACACAGATCCCAGGACTTCCAGGGAATTCCCTCCTGCGTCTTGGACAGCCCAAACTCTGCCAAGATCCTTCTCCCAGCACCTGAACACAGGACTGGGGCAATTAATTGTATTAAATAACAACAGGGGCCTCAGTTCTTATTTATAGATGTTATTGATTATTCCTGGAGCTGGGCAGGGCAGGCTCAGGCTGCATTTAGGGAAAGGTTCTTCCCCCAGAGGTGCTGGCACTGCCCAGGCTCCCCAGGGAATGGGCACGGCCCCGAGGCTGCCAGAGCTCCAGGGATGCCCAGGCTGGGGGTGCTGGGGGTCTGGGGTTGGATCCATGATCCTGTGAATCCTTCCAGCTCAGGATATTCTGTCATTCC
The DNA here is from genome assembly GCA_038429875.1 of Poecile montanus. Lineage (NCBI taxonomy): Eukaryota > Metazoa > Chordata > Aves > Passeriformes > Paridae > Poecile > Poecile montanus. The sequence goes on from CM076525.1 coordinate 5,375,927, forward strand.
ATGACTCCCCTCCTCCTTATCCTCCCTGAACCTTTCCTACATCCCCCCCCCTTCACCATCCTCTGCTTCTGTCAAATTCCTTCAAACATGGTTGTTGCCGCTGGATACGAATAGATCACATGGACACAGGTCGAGGTGTGGTGAAAAGAAGAGCAGAGTTTATTTTTCCTCCCAGAGTTTATAGGTTTCTGCCCACAGCCAGGGATGGGATGGTCAGGGTAACACTTTCTCACTGCACTGGCTGTGAAAGAAAGAGAAAGTTTGTTTTTCCTCCCAGGATTTACAGGTTTATGACCACAGCCAGGGATTGGATGGTCAGGATAACACTTTCTCACTGCACTGGCCATGAGAGATGCCCATCACAAGACGTGGAACAGAAAGAATGTACACATATCTATGTTTACAGTTACTGTCCTGGGAAAGTCTTTACAAAACCATGTCAGCAAGCTCAGAAGCTGAGTTTTCAGGGCGACACATGGTCAGGGGGCTGAAAAGGCAAAGAGACCCCAGAAATAGGGTGAGCCCACATTTCCTTGGGGAAGCAGCCTGGAAAGAGCAGGAAGCGTTTTGGGAAGAGCCACTGCAGCCCCAAAGAGCACGAAAGGCAGCAGAGTGTGCAGCAGGGAGCTGGGAGAGGCTCCCAGCCAGTCCTTGGGACTGTTCAGCAGCTTTGAACACACCATGGAAAAACTGAAATAAATCCTTTTGGAGTGATAAATGACCCGGCTGAGGAAGCAGCTCCGGAGCAGGGGCCGGGCTGGGAGCTGGGGTGAGCTGAGGATGCTCTGCCCGTTGGCCTGGCTCATCTCCAGCCTGGATCCAGGAGCCCAGAGTGAGGAGCTGCTCTTAGGAAAGTGATGCCAAAGGTTAAACTGTGCTGCCTGGGGAGGAATTGTTCCTTTTCTCCATTACACATGCAAATGGAATTAGAGAATATGCTGGAAGGGACCCCAGGGATCACCAACATCCAAGGAGACAAAGAGTGAGGGGACACTGAGCATCCCAGCAGTGACAGGTCCTTGTGGCTGGCCAGGAAAACGCTTCCAAAACGCTTTTGGGGTCCAAAATGCACTTCTGTCCAATTCCCAGCACTTTGCAGGAAATATTCAAGTGTTCACATCATTTTCTGGGAGGAAAATCAGAAACTTTGGCCTTGTCTCATCTCATTTTGGGGAGGTTTTGACATTAATGGTTCGTTGCTGCTTCTCCACAGCTTCTCAACAGCAGCGAGCTCCTGCTGGCACCGGGACCTGCTCCTGGGGGCTTCCAGGGGGCTTCTGGAGCAGAAACATTTGGCTGCAGGTTGGAATGGCACAGTCACAGCAGGCAGGTCCCCAAAACGATGGAGAAGGGGCAATTCCCACAGGGAGAGCTCTCCATCGCTGAGGGAGCTGAGGAGGGCTGGGAATTCAATCCCCTGGCAGCTCCCCACTCTCGGTGCCCATAAATAACTGCACAGATCCCCTGCAAAACCCTCCCTGCATCTCCTGCTGCAGCAGGTGGAGAGTTTGCAGGTTTTCTGTGCTTCTGGGAAAAAATAGCACTGAGAGAGTTCCTGGAAATGCTGCTGGGAGCTGGCAGGGAGGAACACTGCCAGGAGAAGAGCTGGGAGGGGAAAGTCCATGGTCCCCAGCACCAGGGCAGGGCAAACCCTGCATTACCCCAGCTGGCTCCAGGCTGAAGTCACCTGTCCTGTCATTTCTTTTTTCCCCTGCTTTTCTGGGCAACCAGAGGGTTTTTACTCCCACATCTGGATCTCTCCACCAAGGGGAGATTCGGGAAAGCTCATCAAGATTAATTTTTAAAAAGGATAAATGAAAGCACATTAAACAACCTATGTAGACACACTCATTTGGAATTAAGGTGTTCGTAATTAAGTTTTTCTTAATTCACTTTTGAAGTGACTTGAGCCAAATTGAATTAAGGCTGCTTTAATTCTAGATGAAAGTATCCAGGCCTAGGTTTAATATAATTTAACTAATCCACTTGCAATTCACACCACTAGTTAATTTTGGATTAATTTCCCCGTGTAAGCAAGCCCTTAAACAGACAGCAGGGACAAACTTTGTTTTCTCTTTTCCATCTAGAGAGGGAGCCACAGAACTTCTTTTCCCCATGAAAACTCTGCGCATTTAACCCTTTCCGGGCAGGTTAACCCCCTCCTGCAGGTCCCCCTGGGTGGGGTGTGCCGGGTGTGTGCGGTGACATCCCCAGCTGAAGGGGACAGGGATGTGTCTGTGGGGGCTCTGCTGGGCCATCACTGGTGTCCAGACACCTTCCCTCTCCCAGCATCTTCACACAGAATAAACAACATCTGGCAGCAGGGTCTGGGAAGACACCGCGGGCCTGGCGGAGGGGGCAGGATCCAGGCAGATCCCAAAGGGCTTTGACAAACTCAGGAGAGGATCCATCGCTCCATGGTGGGACTGCAGCCACTCCAACCAACGAGCTGTGCTTGATAAATGCCATTTGAAGGGTTCCAGAGGATGACAAGCCATGAACAGAGCAGCCAGCACGTGCTCAGGGAGCTGTGGGGATGGAAGGGACCTCCAGCCTTGGGGGGAGGAAATATTTGCAGTGGGGCCAGGGTCAGCCCAGCTCACGCAGTGGCACAGACCCAAAATGGATTTGGATCTGAACTGTCCCAGCTCAGGGACTGCCCTGGCCAGGCCAAGTCTCTGCAGGGTCTGAGTGACCCCTGTGGGGCACAGAACCCCCTGGGAGCCTGGGATCCACCCTGCAGGAAACACCAACAGGAGCCTGGGATCCACCCACAGCATCCCCTGCTCCCTGCAGGAAACACCAACAGGAGCCTGGGAAGAGACGGTCCCAGAAAAAGAATCACGGAATGGTTTGGGATGGAAAGGACCTCAAAGCCCATCCAGTGCCTTCCTGAGATGCAGAGGCTGCTCAGGGTTTTATTTCTCAGGCATCTGAGTTTTTCCAGCAAGGTGAGGGGAGACACGTTTTGTCCAAATATCATTTAATCAAAAGAAAATCTCATGGGGAAAGAAGGAAAAACACCCCTCTGTTGAGGTGATTCCAAGCATCCTAATGATGGCCAGCCCTGAGCTCCCAAAACCTGGCTCCCTGCCTGCCCCTGAGCAGAGGATGTGAAGGAACTCCTGCTGTCAACGTTTTACTTCATTTGTGACCCACCACCTCTCCTCAAATAAATTCCCACTGAATTATCTGGAGTGAGCGGGGAGCGAGGGGTGAGAGGAATTGAGGCTCGCAGGATAATACTGAAGTTATTTCAGCTGGAAGATGGAGTGCATCACATGCATTTAAAAATCATTTAAAATGGGGAAAGAGCTGGTTGGAACTCAGTGGGAAGTTGATGACTGATTTGAATTTGTGCTCCAAAGGCTCTCTGGAAAATAAAAACCCCCAAAGAAATCCCCTGGGATGTGGGGAATGGTGCAAATCAGATCCAGAGGGAGGTGGGACCCAGGGGTGGAGGATCCAGGCTTTGCCTCCTGGGACAGGAGGGGAATCTGTGGCTCCTGTCCCCCCTTGGCCACCCTTCATCACCCCAGAAACCCCCAGGGGAGGAGTCAGGCAGGATCCGAGCAGCCCCAGGAGGGAATGCAGCCTGTGGCACCTGGAGCAGGGATCTGCTGCACTCCCTGCTTTGTTTGGGGCACAATCCCCCCATCCCAAAAACCCAAACAGCCCAAGCAGCATCTGGGAGAGCATCAGCAGATGGTTAAAAAAACCCAAACAACCCAAGCAGGATCTGGGAGAGCATCAGCAGCTGGTTAAAAATCCTGGAGGGAGCCTCAGTACAGCTTTCTGTGAAAGCAGCAGTGCCAGGCCAGCCTGGCCTGATCCAGGTGAGGCAGCAAAGCAGGGAGGGAAACATGGAAACATGGAAAGGTGGAAGGATGGAAGGAATGATGGAAAGGTGGAAGGATGGAAAGGTGGAAGGATGGAAAGGTGGAAGGATGGAAGGATGGAAAGGTGGAAGGATGGAAGGATGGAAAGGTGGAAGGATGCAAAGGTGGAAGGATGGAAAGGTTGGAAGGATGCAAAGGTGGAAGGATGCAAAGGTGGAAGGATGGAAAGGTGGAAGGATGGAAGGATGCAAAGGTGGAAGGATGGAAGGATGGAAAGGTGGAAGGATGGAAAGGTGGAAGGATGGAAGGATGGAAAGGTGGAAGGATGCAAAGGTGGAAGGATGGAAAGGTGGAAGGATGGAAAGGTGGAAGGATGGAAAGGTTGGAAGGATGCAAAGGTGGAAGGATGCAAAGGTGGAAGGATGGAAAGGTGGAAGGATGGAAAGGTGGAAGGATGGAAAGGTGGAAGGATGGAAAGGTGGAAGGATGGAAGGATGGAAAGGTGGAAGGATGGAAAGGTGGAAGGATGCAAAGGTGGAAGGATGGAAGGAATGATACAAAGATGGAAAGCTGTGCAGGCTCGTGCTCCTGCCCTCCCCACCCAGAATTCAAATGACAGCATTAGTATTCAGGATCTTTGCATGTGTTTAAATGTGGATTAAAAATGCATTAATTGGTCTCGTTTTAACAAGCTCTTCTCTTTGTGTATCAAATATTTGAAAGATTCAGCATTATCACCTCTTGTCTGGGCTGGAATTGAAGAGGAGAAAGGAAAAGTAATTGAGGACTTGAGGAGTCTCCTCCTGTTTGCTCAGCCCCGGGCACTCGGACCCAAATCCCAGGGGAAGTGACTTTGCTGAGTCCATGAATGACATCCAAACACAGCACAGCCTGGCACAGGGCACACAGCACTGCCGTCCTGGGCACATGGCACAGGGCACTGCCATCCTGGCACAGGGCACAGGGCACTGCGGTCCTGGCACATGGCACAGGGCACACAGCACTGCTGTCCTGGCACATGGCACATGGCACTGCCATCCTGGCACAGGGCACACGGTACTGCCATCCTGGCACAGGGCACACGGCACTGCCATCCTGGCACAGGGCACTGCCATCCTGGCACATGGCACAGGGCACTGCCATCCCAGCACACGGCACTGCCATCCCGGCACATGGCACAGCCTGGCACAGGGCACTGCCATCCTGGCACATGGCACAGGGCACTGCTGTCCTGGCACAGGGCACAGGGCACTGCCATCCTGGCACAGGGCACACAGCACTGCTGTCCTGGCACAGGGCACAGGGCACTGCGGTCCTGGCACATGGCACAGGGCACACAGCACTGCTGTCCTGGCACATGGCACAGGGCACTGCGGTCCTGGCACATGGCACAGGGCACACAGCACTGCTGTCCTGGCACATGGCACAGGGCACACGGCACTGCTGTCCTGGCACAGGGCACAGGGCACTGCCATCCTGCCACATGGCACAGCCTGGCACAGGGCACACAGCACTGCTGTCCTGGCACATGGCACAGGGCACTGCCATCCTGGCACAGGGCACAGCCTGGCACAGGGCACTGCCATCCCGGCACATGGCACTGCCATCCTGGCACACAGCACTGCCATCCTGGCACATGGCACAGGGCACTGCCATCCTGGCACATGGCACAGCCTGGCACAGGGCACTGCCATCCTGGCATCCATTCCCCCTCCCCACACCCCTTTACACAAAGTCATCCAAGGGTGGATTTTCTCTCTCCGCACTCCGGGCGGCTCAGGGTGAGCAGGACAGGTTGTTTATTTCAGCCCCCTCTCCATCCCCGGCTCATTCTCAGCTTGCTTTCCTGTCCCTGCGGTATTTTGGGCCCCAGGAATTGTCAGCACACGTGGGAAAGGGGGAAGGGAGGGAAGCGAGAGGATGCAGCCCCAGCCCGAGCGTGGGAAGCGGCAGCTGCCGGCTGAGACAGTGATGGAACCGCGAGGGATGCGGAACAGGAGCTGAAAAGGCACGGACAGACACACGGACAGACACAGGGACAGACAGACAGGGACAGACGCACACAGGGACAGACAGACAGGGACAGACACACAGACAGACACACGGACAGACACAGGGACAGACACAGGGACAGACACACGGACAGACACAGGGACAGACAGACAGGGACAGACGCACACAGGGACAGACAGACAGGGACAGACACAGGGACAGACACACAGACAGACAGATACACAGGGACAGACACAGGGACAGACAGACAGGGACAGACGCACACAGGGACAGACAGACAGGGACAGACACAGGGACAGACACACAGACAGAAAGACACACAGGGACAGACACACGGACAGACACACGGACAGACACACAGGGACAGACAGACAGGGACAGACACACAGACCCAGCCCTGGGATGCAGGCTGGGGATGGAGCCGACAGCTCCCGCTCCCTCCCGGCACAGAATCCACAGGGGACCGGGAAGAGCGGCAGGAATGGGGAAAGCAGCCCCATCCCTAAATCCCAGCCAGCCCCATCCATCCCTAAATCCCAGCCAGCCCCATCCATCCCTAAATCCCAGCCAGCCCCATCCATCCCTAAATCCCAGCCAGCCCCATCCCTAAATCCCAGCCAGCCCCATCCCTAAATCCCAGCCATCCCCATCCCTAAATCCCAGCCAGCCCCATCCATCCCTAAATCCCAGCCAGTCCCATCCCTAAATCCCAGCCAGCCCCATCCCTAAATCCCAGCCAGCCCCATCCCTAAATCCCAGCCAGCCCCATCCCTAAATCCCAGCCAGCCCCATCCATCCCTAAATCCCAACCAGCCCCATCCCTAAATCCCAGCCAGCCCCATCCATCCCTAAATCCCAGCCAGCCCCATCCATCCCTAAATCCCAGCCATCCCCATCCATCCCTAAATCCCAGCCAGTCCCATCCCTAAATCCCAGCCAGCCCCATCCCTAAATCCCAGCCAGCCCCATCCATCCCTAAATCCCAGCCAGCCCCAGCCTGCCCTGCACAGAGCACGCTGTTAATGCAGAAGTGAGTGTGCCTCGGAGTCATTTGCCAAAAAAAATCCTCAGCAGAACATGTTGATTCATGAAAGCCAGAATATTTCATAAAAAAGGACCAATTTCAGTGGATTTTACATTTGGGGGGAAATGGAGAAAAATTTTCGGAATCATGCACGGGTCACCATGACTCCCAGAAATGGAACTATTCTATTTTCCTTCGAATTTGTTCTTTGCTTCAAAATAGAAGTTCATCTACAGGACAAAAAAAAGAGACTGAAATGGAAAAAAAAACACATTGGAAATTACCAAATGGAAACGTTTCTGTGAAACCAGACAGGGTGCTTTTTTTAATTACTTGGTCAGAGCCTGCATTTTTTGAGCCTTATTTTAGACATTCAGATATTCAGCTTTGGCAGGTAGGACAGGGGAGAAACGTTTATAATGTCCTAAAAACTTCCAGTGCACAGGGCAAAGGGGGTGTGGCAGCAGCAGAGTGAGGAAGGGGCTTTCTCTGCTCTGAACTGTGAGACCACCCCTGTCCAGCAGCTCCCTCTGCCCAACGAGAGATTATCCCGCATTTAAAGCCTGGCCCTGACCTTGCAGGAGGGGAAGGCATCCCTCAGGTTTTTTACCCTTCTCTTAATTAAGAAGCTGTATTAAATATTCAGGAATTCTGCTGGGTGACTTTCCTGGGAAGCACAAGGACATCCTGGAGAGAACAAATCACTTTCTCATTAACACCTGCCCAGGCCTCCTCTCTCCCTCCTGTTCCTCAGCCTGGCTCTGCTGCTCCAGGGCCACAGAGCTGCCAGGAGGGGCTGGAGCTTTCCCGAGCTGGGAATCCAGCAGAGCCTTCCAGAGCTTTCCCTCAGCTCCAGCTTTGGCTCTTTGGGAGCAGAGGCAGCAGGAGCAGAGCTGTGGGGAGGATGATGCTGCTCCAGGCACCTCCAGGTGCTGCCGGCCCTGGCCGTGAATCCAGAGCTGGCTTTGTGCAGGGGGAGAGCCATGGAAACCTGGAATGGCAGCCTGAGAGGAGCAGGAGCAGGACACAGACCCCTGGTGTCACCTGGGGGTGACAGGAGGAGCTCAGGAATGGCAGCCTGAGAGGAGCAGGAGCAGGACACACAGCCCTGGTGTCACCTGGGGGTGACAGGAGCTCAGGAATGGCAGCCTGAGAGGAGCAGCAGGACACACAGCCCTGGTGTCACCTGGGGGTGACAGGAGCTCAGGAATGGCAGCCTGAGGCAGGACACACAGCCCTGTTGTCACCTGGGGGTGACAGGAGCTCAGGAATGGCAGCCTGAGAGGAGCAGGACACAGACCCCTGGTGTCACCTGGGGGTGACAGGAGCTCAGGAATGGCAGCCTGAGAGGAGCAGCAGGACACACAGCCCTGGTGTCACCTGGGGGTGACAGGAGCTCAGGAATGGCAGCCTGAGAGCAGCAGGACACACAGCCCTGGTGTCACCTGGGGGTGACAGCCAGCACGTCCCCGAGCCCATCACCTGCCCCAGGATCCTCAGAGCCCCTCAGCATCGCTGCCATCCCCACGGCACAGCTCCTGCTTGGGAGGGATCCAGCTGCTCCTTCCCTTTTGTTTCCCTGCTCTGTTTCCTGGTTTGCTCCATCACTTCTCCAGTTCCAAAGGAAGAGCCCCCAGTCCAGCCTGGCTTCCCACATTTGATCAGGAGCACTGTCACAGAGGTGCTGAAAGATGGGGATTTGTCTTCTGGTTCCTCATTTGAGCAGGGGATGTTGGATCCTGGAGGGGATTTGTTTTCTGGTTCCTCATTTGAGTGGGGATGTTGGATCCTGGAGGGGATTTTTCTGGTTCCTCATTTGAGCAGGAATGTTGGATCCTGGAGGGGATTTGTTTTCTGGTTCCTCATTTGAGTGGGGATGTTGGATCCTGGAGGGGATTTGTTTTCTGGTTCCTCATTTGAGTGGGGATGTTGGATCCTGGAGGTGAGAGGTGTTAAAGTCACTGCCATGGGGGGATGTTCTTTTTCTTTTCATCACAAAGAACCTCCTAGGTCTGGTTTTTCTGCAGAGATGAAGCAACCACAGACCCCAATGTCTCCTGCTTCTCCCAGCACTCCCAGGCAAGGGACAATCCAGGGGTCACCACCACCCCCAGGGTGCAGCCCAAGTTTTGGGCAGCATTTTGAGCATTTCCATGTCCAGGAGAGAGCTCCTGCAGCCCCACTGGCTGCTCCTGCTGCAGAGCTGGGAATGATGGAGCTCTGCATCCCGTCCTTCCCAGGGCCAGGAGCACCAGGAGCAGCCCAGCCCGGGCCAGGAGCCGTTCCTGCTCCAGCTCTGCCTTGGTGCCCCCGTAAGGAGCCCAAAGAAAAGCCCTGCTGGGCTCCAGAGTGGCCTGGGACAGGGCAGAGGCAGCTGCTGGAGCAGGAGATGAGCATCAAGGCTCTGCAGGGAGCTCTGGAGGCCGTTCCTGGGCTTTTTATTTCCAGGCAGCAAAGATGGGAGTGGGGAAAGGTGCGTGGGGTGCTGAATAAATGTTGCTGGTGGCGGTTTGCAGGAGGAATCCAGGTGTTTGGAGCTCAGGGAATGCAGCCTGGGAAAGGTTCACTGGAGCTTGGTTGGGAACAGCAGCTCCATAAGGAGGTTAATGGTGCAGTGAGGGAGCTTCATTTGAGGCTCTTTACACTCTGCAGCTGCAGTGATGCATGTGACAGCAGCAGCTCTGGGGCAGGTGTGCAGCCACCAGGAAAGGCTGTGATTGAAAGCTTTCCTCTCTGCTGGGGAGAAAAAAAAGCTGGGTTTGAATCCTTCCAGAGCAGCAGCTGAGTGGAGGGAGATGTTACAGGGAGAGTCCCAAAGTGAGGAGCAGCTGGGGGAACTGGGGCTGTTCAGCCTGAAGAAATGCAGGCTCAGGAAGAGCTGGGAGGTCGTGCAGGTGTCCCTTTTCCTCGGGGAGGGGCAGGACTCACCTTTCCAGGCTGTTCTGACTGCTCCCAGGCAGTGCTCAGCCACCTCAGGTGGTTGTGGTGTGCAGCTCTGGCCACTCAGGCTCTCCCAGCCAGCCCAGGGCTCCCATGGGAGGGCAGAGCTGGGACCCTCCCTGCCCTTCTGTACATGGGGAGAGGCTCTGGAGCCCAACACGAGCCCCCTCCCCAGCCCTGCAGGACAGGAGCTCTCTGTACCATGAACTCATTACCCCAGAGCTCAGCTGAGGAGATTGGCCATGCTGGAGCTGCCTCCTCCTCCTCCTCCTCCTCCCCTGGGAACTCATTTTCTGCCCCAGATGCTGCGTGTGGTGCTCACAGCTCGGGCTCAGCTTGTCCTGCTGCCCCCAGCCCCTCTCCCGGCTCTGGGGCTGGGGCAGAGCGGGGAGGCAGCGATAGCATCAGCTGAGCAGCAGCTAGGAGCTGCAGGGTTATTGTTTGCTAATAGATTGCTTTTGAAAAGCTGCTCTGATGGGACCAGGGAGCTGCAGAGGTAATTAAAACTCTGCCTATGCAAAAGGCAGGATCTGATTATTTCCCTTCCTGAGCAGGCAGATTAAACCAGGAGGGTTTATTGCACCACTTCTAAGAGCGAGGGGTGGCTTTGAATGCAGTTCATAATATGAAATATAACAAATAAAACTATTCCGTTTCTTTTCTTATTTAAATTTTTAAAAAGAACAAAAACCACACAAGAACAACAAAAAAAAACCCAAATCCAACACTCCCACAACTTTATTTTTCAACCATTTTCCTCCTTGACTATTCCTTGGATTTAGAGATTTCCTATAATGCAGAGCACAGGTGAACCTATGAAGGACTAGTGTTCCAAAGCTCATTTCTTATCTTTTAAGGCTCTTTGCTCTCATCCTGGAAGGCTTTTCTGTGCCATCCTACCTGAAATAGGAGGGTGGGTTGGTAAAGAGGCTCAGAAATAGCAGCAAAGTCTCACTGTCACCTCCCCTTAAGGAAAGCAATGGATTCGAGTCCATTAAAGGTATTGAAGGTATTTTAGAAGCAGGCTGATGTCTGGAACCTCAGATGTCTGTAATCTCAGCCTGCCTGACAGGCTCTGCTGCTGCCTGTGGGATTTGGTCTCTGCAGCACTCTGGGCAGGGCTGGGTCAGGTGTTGGGCAGGAATTCCTCCCTGGCAGCGCCCAGGCCGGGTTGGACGGGGCTGGGAGCTCCTGGGACAGGGGAAGGGGTCCCTGCCTGGCCAGGGGTTGGAATTTGATGATCTTTAATGTCCCTTCCACCCCAAGCTACCCTGGGGATCCCCTGATCTGCAGCTTCCACTGCCCTGACCCAGAGTGGGAGCCCAGGGGTGCTCAGGAGGAGTCACCCCCTAAGCCCAGCCTTAGCTGGAGGCAGGAGCCCTTTGTGAGCTCTGTGAGAGCTGTGCATGGGCTGAGGAATAAGGAATAATAACCCTAAGCTGTGTCCTGCAGGTCTCCTCCCCTCAGAGAACCCTTCAGAGCTGTCCCTGCTGTGTCCCTGCAGCTCTGCACTGAGCCATGGTCACTGGGGGAGCTCCAGGGATGGCTGCGAGCAGCTGGGGTGACCCACAGCAACCTGGGCAGCTGGACAGGGAAAAAACAAAAGGAAAAATAAAAACGGAGTGGTTGGAGCTGTTTTCCTGGTGCATTGGAGAGGGGAGGCTTTGTCTGCCCTGGGCAGAGCTGCCAGCTGAGTTTGTGCCCAAACAAAAGAGGCTGTGGTGGATTTCCAGCGGCCTGGAGAGCTGGGGCCAGATCCCATCTCCTGGCACTGAAAGCTGCCAGCAGCGCTGCGTTTCAGCTGAACAATGCCATGGAAAGGAGGATTGTGTTGCAGGGAGGTGGCAGAGCCCCTGTGACTGCTGTCCCCACCTTCCTGCCAAGGTCAGAGGGGACAGCAGCTCGGGCAGCTGGGTCTCACCTGCTGCCAGGTGGGAGAGAGAACAGAGACACGAGAGGTGTATAAATATATACCCAACACAGCCATCTGGGTCACAGGGCTCAGGAGGGCTCAGGCCTTCTCCTAGAGAAAGATCTCAGTATCTGCCAGCAGAAATGGACAAAAGGCTGCCCCTGCTGGGATCAGAAACCTTTTCCAGCCTTCCCCAGCCCAGTGTGTCCCCTCCAAGCTGCTCAGTGCAGACCCAGGAACAGCCCTGCAAACCCTGGCCCACGGTGAGCTGTGCTGCACAAACCCATGGGCAGGGCTGCCTCTCCCCTGGAGGAGACAGAGAATCCAGGCAGGAATTCCAGGCAGGAATTCCAGGCAGGAATTCCAGGCAGAGAATCCAGGCAGAGAATCCAGGCAGAGATTCCAGGCAGACTCCAGGCAGAGATTCCAGGCAGAGAATCCAGGCAGAGAATCCAGGCAGAGAATCCAGGCAGGAATTCCAGGCAGAGATTCCAGGCAGAGAATCCAGGCAGAGAATCCAGGCAGAGATTCCAGGCAGAGATTCCAGGCAGAGAATCCAGGCAGAGATTCCAGGCAGAGATTCCAGGCAGAGATTCCAGGCAGAGATTCCAGGCAGAGATTCCAGGCAGAGAATCCAGGCAGAGATTCCAGGCAGAGATTCCAGGCAGAGATTCCAGGCAGAGATTCCAGGCAGGAATTCCAGGCAGAGATTCCAGGCAGAGACTCCAGGCAGAGACTCCAGGCAGAGAATCCAGGCAGAGAATCCAGGCAGAGATTCCAGGCAGAGACTCCAGGCAGAGACTCCAGGCAGAGAATCCAGGCAGAGAATCCAGGCAGAGATTCCAGGCAGAGAATCCAGGCAGAGAATCCAGGCAGGAATTCCAGGCAGGAATTCCAGGCAGAGATTCCAGGCAGAGATTCCAGGCAGAGACTCCAGGCAGAGACTCCAGGCAGAGACTCCAGGCAGAGATTCCAGGCAGAGATTCCAGGCAGGAATTCCAGGCAGAGATTCCAGGCAGAGATTCCAGGCAGAGATTCCAGGCAGAGATTCCAGGCAGAGACTCCAGGCAGAGACTCCAGGCAGAGACTCCAGGCAGAGACTCCAGGCGAGTCACAGGGATTAGATGGAAGGGGCTGATCAAGGAATCTTTGCTGCTGTAAAATCTGCCCAGCCTGAATAAAACACTCCTGTCCAGCCTGAATAAAACACTCCTGTCCAGCCTGAATAAAACACTCCTGTCCAGCCTGAATAAAACACTCCTGTCCAGCCTGAATAAAACACTCCTATCCAGCTGAGTGAAACACTCGTGTCCAGCCTGAATAAAACACTCGTGTCCAGCCTGAATAAACACTCATGTCCAGCCTGAATAAAACACTCGTGTCCAGCCTGAATAAAACACTCCTGTCCAGCCTGAATAAAACACTCATGTCCAGCTGAGTGACACACTCGTGTCCAGCCTGAATAAAACACTCGTGTCCAGCCTGAATAAAACACTCCTGTCCAGCCTGAATAAACACTCATGTCCAGCTGAGTGACACATTCCTGTCCAGCCTGAATAAAACACTCTTGTCCAGCTGAGTGAAGCACTCGTGTCCAGCCTGAATAAAACACTCATGTCCAGCCTGAATAAAACACTCATGTCCAGCTGAGTGACACACTCGTGTCCAGCCTGAATAAAACACTCGTGTCCAGCCTGAATAAAACACTCGTGTCCAGCCTGAATAAAACACTCGTGTCCAGCCTGAATAAACACTCGTGTCCAGCCTGAGTGACACACTCCTGTCCAGCCTGAATAAAACACTCATGTCCAGCCTGAATAAACACTCATGTCCAGCTGAGTGAAGCACTCACACATTTTGGGAGTGCTCAGATCTTCCTGTGTGCCCTCAAACCCAGCACGCCTGTTCAGACATCCACACATTTTATTGCTGATAGGAAATGAAACCCCCAATTGAAAGACATTACCAAAGATTAAAAGCAACACTGAATCCAATTTCAATTGTTTGTGGCAGGAACCCAATTTTCAAATGATAATGGCAATAATTAATAAGTCCCTTATCAACAGAGACAAAAGTGCTGCCTGTTGCAGGTGGAGCTGAGGAACGGGACGAGCTCGGGCTCCTCAGAGCTGAAATCAATTTTCAGACAAAGTTCAAACAAGCCCCAGAACAATTCTGCTTTTGTTGTGCTTTTCCACGGGGGGAGGAAGATCCTTTCCTGTGCATGTACACGGTTTTCTCTCCTCTTTTTCTCTCCTTTATCCACAAGGTCATATTAGCTGGAACAAAACCTCGTGTAAACAGAACTATTCTGTTGTAGGAATGAGGTTTGGGGAAAGTTCAGAAACAGCTCACACCTTCAGTTTGAGATTTACTTGTAATTATGGATTATCCAATTCAGAATTAACAAATGCAGCTGCTCAGCCTTCGAAGAGTTGGCCAAGGAGGGCTCTCAGAGCTCTCTGTGCTGAGACTCCTCAGCTCCACCATCATCCTCCTTCGCAGAGCACAAATTAGGTCAATTAAAAAACGTCTGGACATCCAGAAAGTAAACTCTCTTCTGCCCTGAGAACTCTGGGATTTCTTTAGTTCACTTTCCAAAGGTAAGGGAGTGCAGAATTTGGGATTTGGGTTTTATCCCATGGAGTAGAAATCCATTTTGTGGTTCCCCCTGTTCCCCTCCGAAGGGAGGCAGAGCCTCGGGAGGAGCAGAGGGACCTCGGGGAGCTCTCGGTGTCTCCTCGGTGTTCGCAGGGATGGAGCAGAGCTTTGCCCTGTGCAGGATGCTCAGCCCTGCAGATCTGAGTGTCTGAGCTCTGCCCTTGTCCCAAACACAGCCCGAGGTGTTTGTGAGGAGCTCACAGGGCTCAGCAACCCCCCTGCACCCCTTGAGCACTGCTAATCACCCCTAATTAACACAGCGAGTCCCATCACCCCTAATTAACACAGCGAGTCCCATCACCCCTAACACAGCGAGTCCCATCACCCCTAATTAACACATCGAGTCCCCTCACCCCTCATTAACACAGCGAGTCCCATCACCCCTCATTAACACAGCGAGTCCCATCACCCCTAATTAACACAGCGAGTCCCATCACCCCTCATTAACACAGCGAGTCCCATCACCCCTAATTAACACAGCGAGTCCCCAAGGAGGGGAAAGTCTCCCCAAATCTCTTCAGTTGTTATTTCACTGCAGGGTTCAGGATTTCACTCTTACCCTGGGAATTTCCTGCTGGGTTTGATGGCTCGGCCCAGAGGAGCAGGGGCTTGTTGGGACACAAAACCAGGATAATAAATAAACAAACAGAGCCCAGTGAGCTGCACCTGCCCCGGGGCCAGCACATTCCTGCAGCCTTTGCCATGAGCTGGGATGGAGAAGCTGATCCCATAAAACTGGGAACACGAGGCCGTGGAGAGGAGCTCTGGGCCAGCCTGGCAGGAGGGTGTAAAACCTCCAGAACTCCCTCAGCTCCGTGGATCTCTCCTGATTTACACCAGAGGAGTGAAGGGCTCTTTGCACATGTGCCAGATGGTCTTTTATAAGCACAGGAATTATTTAAGAGTGTGGCCATTACCCCAGTGCTAATGAATTACAAATAACTCCTGCAGGAAAGGACTTTTGCTGACTAAGAAACGTGTCCCCAAGACAAGCTAACAGTTCAGGTTTAAAGGGTCAGCAATTTTTAAAAAATGTATTTTATTCCGAATAAGTTAAAGGAGCCTGGAAAGATCCCTCTTGCCTCATTAGCAAATATTGCCCAATTTTTCTTTCACAGTGTAGCAGGGGGGAAGAGAACCATATAAAATAAACACCTGGCAGGAGTGTATAATCTGCATAAATTCAAATGGTTACACTCCTGACAAAACCCAACCAAAACCAGCCTTTGGAAGGTGCAGAAGCCGCCTCAGCGTTGATTTATTTCCACTCAGGCCCTGCATGGCTGGGATTTCTGAGAGCCTGGCAGGTCCTGGTGCTCCAGGGACACCCTCAGATCCAGAGGTGGAATGGGGCCAGCCCCAGCTCATCCTGGGCCCATCCTGGCTCCTCCAGGTGGGAGGGTTGGTGCCAGCTGGTCACAGCCACGAGTCCTGAGCACTGCTGCTCCTCCACTCCCCTTGGAGGTGAAATTTATTATTTCAGGCTCTGTTGATGCATTTTTTGTGTGCAGGATTCCTGCTGTTGGCCATTTCTCCACTATCCCAGTGAGCGAGCAGGGAACGGCTCCCAGAGGCAGAGGGCAGGGATGGGTGGGATCCTGGGAACAGGGAATTGTTCCCTGGGAGGGTGGGGAGGGGCTGGGCTGGAATTGCCAGAGCAGCTGTGGCTGTCCCTGGATCCCTGGCAGTGCCCAAGGCCAGGCTGGACATTGGGGCTGGAGCAGCCTGGGACAGTGGGGGTGACCCTGGGGACAGTGGGGGTGACCCTGGGGACAGTGGGGGTGACCCTGGGGACAGTGGGGTGACCCTGGGACAGTGGGGGTGACCTTGGGGACAGTGGGGGTGACCCTGGGACAGTGGGGGTGTCCCTGCCATGGCTGGGGTGGCCCTGGGTGAGTTCTCAGGTCACTCAGAGCTGGCTGGGGAGGAGTTTCCCCATGCCAGGAACACTCAAGGCTTTCTCCAGGTTGTCTTTCGTGCACATTTGCCTGAAAATTCAGCCACTCTGGGATGCCTCAGTGGGATGAGGGGAGAGGAAAATGCAGAGTCTGTCTCTAAAAGGGATGAAAAAAGCATTTTAGTAATTTTTAATGTGTGAGTAATTTTTGGTGCCAAGGAACATATCAGCACCAGAGCTGGTCTCATCAGAATAATAGAAAATCCATGTTCTTGGCCATCCATTATTGATAAGGGTTAACAGGGCTGTATCCATCCAGGGTGGTGTCACATTGTTCCTTTTCCTTGTACATCCAATTTTCTGCTTCCTTCGTTCCCTTGTTTCATCTTTCAACCCAAATATTTCCATCCCTCCTCCGGCTGTGCCATTCCCGCTGGCAATTCCAGCTGTGTGACCCTGGGCTCCCTTTGGAGGTGATTCCCTGGAGAGGATGGATGGTCCTGCTGGCTCCTGGACAGCCCAGGACATTCTGTGTGCTGTGACACCCTCAGGAGGATGTGCTGAGCCCGTGGGGTCCCTGTGGAATCCCAGATCCAAACAGAGATCCCTGACCAAACCTGCCCCGAGCCCTGGTGCCAGGGCCTGCCCTCAGCAGCCCGTTCCCAGAGGAATATAAACCTTCACACTGGATAAAAACCTTCCATTTACATCTCCAGTTACAGAGCAGCTTCCAGCCAAGGCTCCAAGTGAGGAGGAACAGAAACATCTCCCCTGTGAAAGATTTCATCCCTTGTTTCTGACGAGGAGCTGCCTGTGCTGGCGTTTATGGGCTCCCCCAGAGGGGCTCTGGTGCAGCGTTCAATCTTCGCTGTGTCAGCCTCAAAAGTCACTGGAGGAGCTGCTTAAACACCTCCTCCAGTCCCCAGCCAGCCAAAAATCCTTCCCCTCTCCGAGTGGGAGATTAAAATCAGAGCTGTGCATCCAGCAGGGACAGGATGGAGGGGCCCTGGGCTCTCCCTGTCCCCTCCCTGCCACCCTCTGCTCCAGGGCCACCTCCAGCGAGCCCCTTGTCCCTCCTGCCCTGCTCGTGGGGATGATCAATGTCCCCGAGCAAGGACTGATCCCCAGCACAGCACCAGCGCTTCCAGACCATTCCAAATTCCACCTCACACAGCTGTGCCCGGCCTCCCCCTCTGTGGGCAGCAAGAGAACCAACCAAACACAGCCTGGATTGGTAAAATAACTCCTCTCCTTGCTCAAACAGGGCTGCAGAGTGAAGGGCTCTTATCCCTGTCCCTCACTGGGCTGTGTGGAGCACTCCTGGTGTTCTGAGAACTCCTGGTACCCTGAGCACTCCTGGTGTCCTGAGCACCCCTGGCCACCCCTGGTGTCCTGAGCACTCCTGGTGTCCTGAGCACCCCTGGTGTCCTGGCCACCCCTGGCCACCCCTGGTGTCCTGAGCACTCCTGGTGTCCTGGCCACCCCTGGCCACCCCTGGTGTCCTGAGCACTCCGGGTGTCCTGGCCACCCCTGGCCACCCCTGGCCACCCCTGGCCACTCCTGGTGTCCTGAGCACTCCGGGTGTCCTGAGCACTCCTGGTGTCCTGGCCACCCCTGGCCACCCCTGGCCACCCCTGGCCATCCCTGGTGTCCTGGCCACCCCTGGCCACCCCTGGCCACCCCTGGCCACCCCTGCTCCGAGCTCTCAGGAGCCGGACGCTGTCCAGGAGCTGCTTCAAGGCACTGAGGAGCCACAAGCAGGACGTGTTAATGGTTAATTAATGTTAATGGCTAATTAATGCAGCCCAGGTTTGCAGACTCTGGCTGCAGGAGCTGCCCAGTGGCACCAACACCCAGCAGTTTGTGCCACCCTGACTCGTTCCACACAAGCAAACCCCACCAGGAGCCCTTTGAGCTGCCCAGGAAATAAAAACAGT
Organism: Poecile montanus; assembly: GCA_038429875.1. Classification (NCBI taxonomy): domain Eukaryota; kingdom Metazoa; phylum Chordata; class Aves; order Passeriformes; family Paridae; genus Poecile; species Poecile montanus. Next base: position 5,394,150 of record CM076525.1, read on the forward strand.
GCAGGGCCTTTGTGCCACATGTGGAAACTGGCACATGGATAATTGAAAATGCTCTTTAGAAGCATCTGGAAATACATTGCAAAGCATTTTAAGGAGAGTAGTTAATGTCATGTTGTATTTCATGCAGGAGAGGACATGCAACCTGCCAGGGCTTTCCTCAGCTCACAGCCCGGCTCGCTGGGCTCCAGCACCGGGAGCAGCAGCTGCTTTCTTCATTCCCTTCTCAGCAGAAGGAAAAACAGCCACGAGGCCCTTGGTGCTCACAAACAAACCCCAGACAGGAGCTGGTATTTGAGCAGGAATTCGGGGGAAGATACCTTGGGAGCTGCGTTCCCTGGGAGGGTGGGGAGGGGCTGGGCTGGAATTGCCAGAGCAGCTGTGGCTGTCCCTGGATCCCTGGCAGTGCCCAAGGCCAGGCTGGACATTGGGGCTGGAGCAGCCTGGGACAGTGGGGGTGACCCTGGGACAGTGGGGGTGACCCTGGGGACAGTGGGGGTGACCCTGGGGGTGACCCTGGGGACAGTGGGAGTGACCCTGGGGACAGTGGGGGTGACCCTGGGGACAGTGGGGGTGTCCCTGCCATGGCTGGGGTGACCCTGGATGAGCTTCCAGGTCCTTCCAAGCCAAGCCATTCTGGAATTCTGTGTAATTCTGGCTCCTGTGCCTGTCTGGGTACACTCCTTGCTGTCCCCACCCCCTGGGCTGCACCTTCCTTCTCCTCTTCCTCCTCTGCAGCTTCCCTTGCTGTTGTTACATTCTGGCTCAAGTGGGTTTTAATCCACATAAAACAACGAGCAAAACGTAAAATATTATGATATGATGAATATTATTTTATATTGTAGTTAGCTCTAGGCATTCCCTTTCTTATTTCATCATGATTGTTAGACTTCTTTTATTCCTTTCATAAAGAAAAACATTTAATGTAAAAATGAAAGGAGTTTTGATGATTTGGGTGAATTGCAGTGCTCAAGGCTTTCCTCCACATGTGCTTGAAGATGTGTGTGAACTTTAATGCAGGAGCCTGAGGAGGAAACTCCTCATGCAGTTGCTGTCAGAGGCAGGAGGAGTTTGATCCCAGAGCAGCAGAGTGGCTTTGGGTGGGTGGGGAGAGGAGGGGTCCCCTCGTCACCCTCACATGTGGGGCCAGGCTGGAACATCTGCCCTGACCAGGACACCCAGAAGGTCTGAGGTGATTTGGAACCTTCCCCAAAATTCCCAGCTGTCCAAGGCAGGCAGTGCTGCTGCTGCACCCCGAGCTGCTGCATCCCATGGGATAAACCCAGCAGCAGGGAAAGGCACCGGGGCAGGGCTGGGAGCCCTGGGCTCTCCTGGGATGGAGGGGACAGGAGCAGCTGAGCTCCCTGCTCCCATCCAGGCACCAGAAGAGCCCTGGAGGGGCTGTGTTCCCATCCCTTGGGGAGCAGGGCACTGTCCTGTGCTGGGGAAAACCCTTCTGATGGGTGTTCCCATCCCTTGGGGAGCAGGGCACTGCCCTGTGCTGGGGAAAACCCTTCTGATGGGTGTTCCCATCCCCTGTGCTCAGGAAAACCCTTCTGATGGGTGTTCCCATCCCCTGTGCTGGGGAAAACCCTTCTGATGGGTGTTCCCATCCCCAGTGGGGCAGGGCACTGTCCTGTGCTGGGGAGAACCCTCTGCTGGGTGTTCCCATCCCCTGGGGAGCAGGGCACTGTCCTGTGCTGGGGAAAACCCTTCTGCCGGGTGTTCCCATCCCCAGTGGGGCAGGGCACTGTCCTGTGCTGGGGAAAACCCTCTGCTGGGTGTTCCCATCCCTTGGGGAGCAGGGCACTGTCCTGTGCTGGGGAGAACCCTTCTGATGGGTGTTCCCATCCCCTGGGGAGCAGGGCACTGCCCTGTGCTCAGGAAAAGCCTCTGCTGGGTGTCTGGGGAGCAGGGCACTGTCCAGTGCTCAGGAAAACCCTTCTGCTGGGTGTTCCCATCCCCTGTGCTCAGGAAAACCCTTCTGATGGGTGTTCCCATCCCCTGGGGAGCAGGGCACTGTCCTGTGCTGGGGAAAACCCTTCTGATGGGTGTTCCCATCCCTTGGGGAGCAGGGCACTGCCCTGTGCTGGGGAAAACCCTTCTGATGGGTGTTCCCATCCCTTGGGGAGCAGGGCACTGCCCTGTGCTGGGGAAAACCCTTCTGATGGGTGTCTGGGGAGCAGGGCACTGTCCTGTGCTGGGGAGAACCCTCTGCTGGGTGTTCCCATCCCCTGGGGAGCAGGGCACTGTCCTGTGCTCAGGAAAAGCCTTCTGCTGGGTGTTCCCATCCCCTGTGCTCAGGAAAACCCTTCTGCTGGGTGTTCCCATCCCCTGTGCTCAGGAAAAGCCTCTGCTGGGTGTTCCCATCCCCTGTGCTCAGGAAAACCCTTCTGATGTGTGTTCCCATCCCCTGTGCTCAGGAAAAGCCTCTGCTGGGTGCTGGCAGCCAGGACAGGCCCAGCTCTGGAGCACAGGGATGCACCAGGCAGGAGCTGTGGCTTCCAGACTCCTGAGACACCATCACAGACAATAACCAGCCTGATAAAAGCCAATTACCCACTGTTTTTAGAAAGCTTTGGCAGTCCCCTGTGCAGGGCCGGGGTATTTATTCGTTCCAGTGGAGATGAGCTCGGTGCCCAGGGGTTGATGCACATGTCACAGCACCTCCCTGGCCCCGGGTCAGAGCCTCAGCGCTGCCTCCAGGACAATTCAACACTAAATGGGCATCGGGCAGGGTGACACCAGCACGGGGAACATTCAGCTCACCGTGGAGCATCGAGAGCAATAAACCCCTGGTGCTGCCAGAGCCACCTGGCTGGGAAATGACAGGAGAGGGGAGGGTGGGAGCTGCCCGGGCTGGGAGCCAGGCTGGGACATTCCTGCCGCGGGAGGAAGGTTTTAGATCCAGCAGTTGGTATCAAATCATGGTTTTAGCACTGGGCTCCTGTTGAAACACTCTGGGAGTGGATTCCCAGCTCCTCCTCAGCGCAGGTGATCTGAGTTCAGCTCCTGCAGGAGCAGGTCCAGGGCAGCCAGCTCACCCTCGTTAACCCCTTGTGCCCTCGATGTGCATCTTGCCCTAAGCTGAAGGTAAAGCCCAGCTCTTTGGGTCTGAGCAGGTCCTTCCCAGGCTGAACCCTGGGCAGGTCAGGCTCAGGGTTTGACCCTGGGACCGGGATTTGCAGCCTTTGCTGCTGTTGGATTCCGAGTGACAATTCCCAGGCACTGCAGTGGACTTTGCACTGAGCCACATTTACTGCTCTGAGTGCTGCCTCTGCTCTCTGCTAAGTGTACCCAAGTTTTAGTGTTTAATATTTAAACATGAAAGTTCTTTTGAGACATTTAAAGCGGAATTATTAACAGCCCCGTGTAGAACTGACAGGTTAACAGTGCGACAATTAAAAAGAAAGGTTAAATACATTTTCTTTTCAGACCAACTGCTGTTGCCTAAGACTAATAAATCCACCAGGAGATGGTTTTTAGAGAGTGTGAGGGGCTGTGTGTCAGCTTTTATAGGCTGGAGTTTTTCAGAAATCACCACACTTCTCTTTCCAGGCAGCTACAGGTTTCAGATTATATTTAGCAGATGGGCACATCTTTGTTCATTCTGAGAATGAACTCCTCCAAAGAGTTGTGTGAATCAAGCTGGAAAGGAAAAAAAATAAAAAAAAATAAATTGGAATATAAAAAAAGCAACCCCTACCAGCTGTGGGGCTTTAAACATCAGAGTTTGCTTGGCTTTTTTAATGTTCCATGATTCTCTTTTGTCTCCATGGCTCTGAAAACACAGGGGCTGGAGAAGAGCAGAAATTCTGTCTCCCTGAGGGATCAGTTCCAGCTCTGAACTCCTGTTTCTGCTCTGGAACAATCACTGTCCCCCCTGGCTGGCAGGACACAGCCTGAGGAGAGCCAGGGCACAGCAGGGACAGCTCTGCCTGTCCCTTCCCTGCTCCCCCCTCCAGGAGCTCTGTCCTGGCCCCTCTCAGAGCCCACAGGACCCAACCCAGCACCTCCTTGCCCACATTTCCATCCCTCCCACGAGTCCCTCCTTGCCAAGGCTCCGCTGCCCCTCGCTTTGGACCCAAATTTACCACCAGGAAGGGCCATGTGACTTTCCAGCAGTGAGGAATATTTCCTCACCCTGTGCTTTCAGCGTGTTAAAAACGCTGCCTGCAGTTTTAAACGAGCTCCTGACAGCAGCAGTGGAGGTTCCAGACTATCAGAAGCACATCAGAGGACGGCATTACAGCATGGCCACGAGCCACGGTTATAATCAACCTGGGCTTGATTTATTAAACTCTATAGCAAGCCATATAAATTGATTAGCCATTTGTTAAAATGGCTGTTAATCATGGATTATCACTTTGCACAAATGTAGAAAACTGCCTGGGTTATGGCCAGCCTGAGAGACACAGGGGGAGAAGCTCAGGGTTGGAACTTTGTGGGGAGAATGTCCCAGCAGTGCCAGCTCTGCCCACGGGTCCCAGCAGTGTCCCTGTGTGCAGAGGGACATCCCATGGCATGGTCAGGAATCCCCTGCCAGGATCCAGCAATCCCAGGCACTGAACCCCTCGTGCTGACGTTCAGAGCCCAGGAGCAGAGGGTTTAATGTTCAAACTCCTATTTTTAAAGGTCAGTGTGACAGCATTACAGGGCACTTGGGGATGCTCCAGTCCCGCCTCAGCTCTGCCCTGTCACCAGCACCGTGCCAGCTTTTCCAGCCTCAGCACATCCCTGAGCTCCAGCCTGCTCTGATCTTCCCTCTCCCACCTCCCTGTGAGCCCACAGCCATTGAGGAACACCTCGACCCCGTGCCTTGGGCATCCCCAAAGAGCAGCTGGAGCTCCAGCATGGAGCCACTGGTGTCCAGGGGGCCAGGAGGGGTCAGGGCACCTGGGGAACTGAGCTGGTTTGGGATCCCAGCAGCTCCTGGGAGCCTCTGCTCCAACAGAAGTCAGCACCTGCAGAGAGAGGAGATTTCATCCTCAATCATCACTGAATTGTTGGATGGTTGGGAGGGACCTGAAAGCCCATCCTGTCCCAGCCTGCCATGGCAGGGACAGCTCCCGCTGGCCCAGGCTGCTCCAGCCCTGTCCAACAAGGATGATATTCCTCAGTGTTCAGTGGCTTTCTCCCAGCTGCTTTATGGCCAACAGACCCTTGAGGAGCAGTCCAGGAAAGCCTTGGTGATCCTGGGGTAGCTGTGCTGACACCAGGGCAATTCCAGCTGGAAACGAGGGATTTTCCATGGGGTTCCTTTGGCAGAGTGAATTCCAGCTGGAAACGAGGGATTTTCCATGGGGTTTCTCTGACAGGGTGAATTCCAGCTGGAAACGAGGGATTTTCCATGGGGTTTCTCTGGCAGGGTGAATTCCAGCTGGAAACAAGGGATTTTCCATGGGGTTCCTTTGCCAGGGTGTGCAGAGAGGAGCTGACAGGGACCCACAGGGCTCCCAGTGACTCCATTAAAGTCACCCTGCAGACAAATCCATCCCCTGGAGGCAGGAGTGGGGTGAACCTCGGGAAGAACAGCCCTGCAGTGGGTTTGTTTCTCTGGATGGGCCACAGTTTCCAGCCTGAGATCCAAAGCACTGCCATGAAATCCCTTCTGGGTTTTTTGGCAGCTTCCTCGCCCGGCAGCTCTGGTGGCTTTGCCAGGCAATCGGGCAGAGATCATTTCCCACCCCCAGCTGCTCTGGGCTCAGCTCTGTGACCCCAGTAGCTGCAGCACTGCCCACAGCTTTAACTGGGCTGGGAGCCTGGGAGGGACTGGTGCAGCTGGAAGGTCTTTGCTGGTTTAACTGAGAGCAGGAAAGAGGGCAAACAAAACATCTCGGCCACTTTGTCCCCGTGGCCACATGAGCCAAGGCTTGGCTCAGTCAGGAGATTTGTCCGTGCAGGGACTCTGCAAAATTAATCTGAATTAAGCAAAAGCCGAAATTTCCAGTGGATTTGCTAAACTGTACTAAGCCCCAGTGTGAGTTATGCTAAATGAAAGGAAGAGGATGTTCATTTTAAGAAGGTTCTCGTGCATGTTTAGGACCCTGTAATCATCATGGATCCCTCCCGGGGGGAGAAGCCGGGTTCCTGCTGCTCATTCTGGAATCTGGGACAGGGATGTGCTTTTCCCACCCTGCAAAGCTGGGGGGAGGCAGAAGGGACAGAGGCTCTGGCTATGCTGGGGCTCAGGGCTGGATGAGGAGGGGTCTCTGTGCACCCCCAAAGCTGAGCTCTCCCCAGCACAGCTCCGTCTCAGCCTCTGAGGATTTGCTGTGAGAACTCCCTTCCCCAGCCCTAATCCGTGTCACTTTAAGTACAGCAGAGAGCCAAATCTGACAGCTGCTTGGGTTTACCCCAGCACCGTAATCTCCATGTGAAACACTCTGGGCTTTTAAGGCCTGTTTATGCCCCAAAGTGAGAGCAGCATTAACTCCCTGAGCGCGGAGAAGGACCTGAGTGACACAAATGCACTTATGTGAGGAAGAGGAACGAGCTGTGCCACCAGGAACGGCTTTGTGCCTCCAACTAAATCCAGCCTTGCCTTTGTGCTGATCCAACTAATCAGCAGTTAATATGCAGCCCCATCAGCACTCAGAATAACAAAGCCCTGTTTCCCCAAGATCTGCATTTCATGCTTGATTGCGAGCTCCGATCCAATCCTCTCCCGCCGTTCCAATGGGTTTTGCTAAATTCTCTCCCCTGGTGGAGTCTCTGCTGAGTGCTGAGGTGGGAGCCCACGCTCTGGCCTGTTGTTCACACACGAAATGCTGATTGGGAGCATTTAAGGGCTTTCTCTCCTCTACCTGACCAGTGTTCTCACAGTGTGGATAAAACCTTAATTGTATGTAAGACTGCTTTCCTCCCCCATGAAATCTGCTTCAAACTGCCAATGGCTTCAGAAATTATTAAGGTCAGAATAAACATGCAGGAACGCTCACGCATTCATTCCATCATCATGTAAGCTTAATTTCCTTAGGCAAGCAGGCTAAAAATATCCCCGGTGCCCGGCAGAGGTAATTACACCGGGAACGCTCGGTGGGGCTGGGCTGCTGCTGGCCGTGCTTTGGAGCGGTGCCCTGGCACAGCCCGGCCACGCTGTGCCCATCAACACCTGGCACAGCCCGGCCACCCTGTGCCCATCCCACACCTGGCACAGCCCAGCCACGCTGTGCCCACCAACACCTGGCACAGCCCAGCCACACTGTGCCCATCCCACACCTGGCACAGCCCAGCCACCCTGCGCCCATCCCACACCTGGCACAGCCCAGCCACCCTGTGCCCATCCCACACCTGGCACAGCCCAGCCACCCTGTGCCCATCCCACACCTGCCACAGCCCGGCCACCCTGTGCCCATCCCACACCTGCCACAGCCCAGCCACGCTGTGCCCATCCCACACCTGCCACAGCCCAGCCATGCTGTGCCCATCAACACCTGGCACAGCCCAGCCACCCTGTGCCCACCAACACCTGCCACAGCCCGGCCACCCTGTGCCCATCCCACACCTGGCACAGCCCAGCCACACTGTGCCCACCAACACCTGGCAGAGCCCAGCCACCCTGTGCCCATCCCACACCTGGCACAGCCCAGCCACCCTGTGCCCATCAACACCTGGCACAGCCCAGCCATGCTGTGCCCACCAACACCTGGCACAGCCCAGCCACACTGTGCCCATCCCGCACCTGGCACAGCCCAGCCATGCTGTGCCCATCAACACCTGCCAGAGCCCAGCCACCCTGTGCCCATCCCACACCTGGCACAGCCCGGCCACCCTGTGCCCATCCCACACCTGGCACAGCCACAGCAGCTCCCAGGAGGGGAAAAACTGCACTGTGAGATCCCCACGGAGCAGGATCCCAATACAGGACAGGACAAACTCTGCACTGTGGGATTCCCCACGGAGCAGGATCCCATCCTGGACAGGACAAACTCTGCACTGTGAGATCCCCACGGAGCAGGATCCCATCCTGGACAGGACAAACTCTGCACTGTGAGATCCCCATGGAACACGATCCCAGCACAGGAGGGACAAACTCTGCACTGTGAGATCCCCACGGAGCAGGATCCCAGCCTGGAGGGACAAACTCTGCACTGTGAGATCCCCACGGAGCAGGATCCCAGCCTGGAGGGGCAGGGATGGCTCCTGGAGCCTCCTGGGGAAGGATCCTCTCGGATCTTGTCCCCAGCCCTGGGACACAGCACCCCTGCCAGGCTGGCTCTGGGAAGCCAGGGGCTGTGATGGTGACAGTTCCAGACCATTCCCTGCACAGCCCCATCCCAGAATTGCCGTTCCCCAGCGGGCCTGGGAGGTTTTCCTGGCACAGAACAAACCCCACAGGGACTGGGGGGCAGCTGGAGCCCCAGCCCTGCTGCTGCCCTCACACCCTCTCTGTCCAAGAATGACAATTCCCACCAAAGCTCTGGATCCATCTTCCCAGGGAGAGAGAAATCCTGTGGCAGCCACACTCATGTGCAGCTTGAAAATTCATTTGATGGCCACAAGCAGAGTCTAAGTGTTCCCCTTCCCAATAATTCATACAGAAGCATGGAATTACTCCTAAAATTATTTTTAACCAAAATAAGACCTCTCCCTTCTGACTTTGGAGGTTCCCCTGTGCCTTTTGCCAGGCAGTCAGGGGCAGCAAGGAGAGTGACACCTTCACTGCCCACAGCCCAGCTCCAGCCAGGTTTGGCTCTGCCCAGTGGCCCCAGGTTTGGCTCTGCCCGGTGGCCCCAGGTTTGGCTTTCTTTGCCCAGTGGCCCCAGGTTTGGCTTTGGCCAGTGGCCCCAGGTTTGGCTTTCTTTGCCCAGTGGCCCCAGGTTTGGCTCTGCCCAGTGGCCCCAGGTTTGGCTTTCTTTGCCCAGTGGCCCCAGGTTTGGCTTTCTTTGCCCAGTGGCCCCAGGTTTGGCTTTGGCCAGTGGCCCCAGGTTTGGCTTTCTTTGCCCAGTGGCCCCAGGTTTGGCTTTCTTTGGCCAGTGGCCCCAGGTTTGGCTCTGCCCAGTGGCCCCAGTGAGGTGTCTGGAGCCCATCTCCCATGGAATGGAGTTGGTTCTTTCCCTGCAGGGCTCTGTGACCATCTCTGGGCACCGAGTCCTCCTGGCCAGGCTCCACTGACCCTTCTCCAGGCCCTGCAGTGGCAAATTCTCCATCAGGGGCCCATTCCCATTTCCCATCTGAAGCTCTCCAAGCTGGGCTGGGTGGCTGATGCCATTTCCTCTCAGACAGTCCAACAAAGAGCAATTAACCCTTTAGGAGGAGCCACTCTCCCTTAGCATCCCTCTCCTGGGCTCTGCCATTTAAACACATCAGCTGCAGGTTAAACTTTGCCAATTGCCTGGAGAAAACATCTTTGGGAGGATTTCCTTTTAGCAGGGCACTTTCACCATTCAAACAGAGCAGATCATTAGAAGAATAAACACAGATCTGCAGCCAAGGCTGCAGTTAGAGCTGGGCAGGTTGGTTCTCTCCTGGCACAGGCACAGGGCAGTGAAATTCCCCTGGCAGGGCCCTGGGGCTCCCAGCAGGGACAGAAAGGCTCCTGTCCATGGGAGCTGCTGGCTCAGGTCAGACACGCTGCCCTGGGGGAGCACAGCCCTCTCTGAGCCTCAGCTTTACCCACCCTCGGCATTTCCTCAGCTCTGCAGCTTCCCAGCCTTGGAAAACCCATCCTGAAGGAAAAGCTGCCCTGAGCCTCACAGGAACTATGTGAGGGAGATAAACTCCAACTCAGATCTGTTCCTAGGGAATTTCCATAAATCATGTTATTTCCAGATCTTTTACTCCAAGAATGAAGGCTGGAAGGGGTCTCCTGGTTTCATCTTTTGTCTGGCAAGGGATTTTTTGCAAATCAGCTTTTCAATATCTGGATCAGTTTCTGTAAACTCAGTTTAATGCAAAGGAGGATCCTTGGATTTGTGTGTGCAGTGTGGGCAGCATGTTAAATCCTGAAAAAGCTGGAAGTGGGATCCACCTCAAGGAACCTCAGAGCAGCCAAGCCCTGCACACTCCAGATCCTCTTCAGTCAGGCAGCTCTTTCCTTCCCAAAGTGGATTTAATGCCAGTTGTGCCATGGCCAGCACATCTCACAGCAGTGACCTCCCCAGGATCACTCAGAACACAAAACTGCTCCTCCTGCCACTCAGGAGCGGCTCCACAGCAGCAGTTGGAGATCACACCTCGCTTTGAGATCTCCTGGAAGCATCCAGGATGTTCCCTTGCTCCTTCCCCAGCACCCCTCACCTTCTCCTCTCCATCTTTGGGAGCAATAATTTATCTGCAGAATGCAAGAACTAATTAGAGTGTCTCTTGCTTTCTGAGGGGGAGCAGGAACCACAGCAAATGACATTCCAGCAAAAACGGGGTCAGCCCAGATTAAACTCCCTTCCCATTTATCTTTGGTCCTTAGCATTAAATTTACCATACATATTAGAAACAAATTTTAATTTTCCACAGCATTGGGCAATATCTTCTCCTTAAAGCCTGGCAGAACATTCATTAGCATCCTCTTCCTCCAGTTCAGTGTGGCTGTCTCCTCATTTGCACATAAATGTGAACTTTGCTGCCTGGACGAACTTGTGTGAACAGCACCAAAGTTGTGTTTGGAAACCCAGCTCCACCTCCCCAGAGCTCCAGTCCCGGGCCTGCCCTCCCCTCTGCTGGGCTGGAGGAGCTCCCAGGAGCTCTGGGGAGAAGATGCTGCTGGGAACAGCGGTGTGGAGAGGATGAGGTGAAGGTACCAGCTGGACTTTGTGTCCAGTTAGAGCAGATTCCCCCTGGGCTGAGTCCCTTGGCAGGTGACTGTCCCTGTGCTGTGATGTCACCACAGCACGAGGGGACACAGATGTGACACACCCTTGGCAGGTGATTGTCCCTGTGCTGTGATGTCACCACAGCACGAGGGGACACAGATGTGACACACCCTTGGCAGGTGTCTGTCCCTGTAATGTCACCACAGCATGAGGGGACACACATAAAACACCCTTGGCAGGTGATTGTCCCTGTAATGTCACCACAGCACGAGGGGACAGCACATGGGGACACACACATGTAACACACCTTTGGCAGGTGATTGTCCCTGTGCTGTGATGTCACCACAGCAAGAGGGGACACACATGTGACACACCTTTGGCAGGTGATTGTCCCTGTAATGTCACCACAGCACGAGGGGACAGCACGAGGGGACACACACATGTGACACACCTTTGGCAGGTGTCTGTCCCTGTAATGTCACCACAGCAGAGGGGACAGCACGAGGGGACAGCATGAGGGGACACACACATGTGACACACCCTTGGCAGGTGTCTGTCCCTGTAATGTCACCACAGCACGAGGGGACAGCACACATGTGACACACCCTTGGCAGGTGTCTGTCCCTGTAATGTCACCACAGCACGAGGGGACAGCACGAGGGGACAGCATGAGGGGACACACACATGTGACACACCCTTGGCAGGTGATTGTCCCTGTAATGTCACCACAGCACGAGGGGACAGCTGGGACACCGGGGCTGGCTGGAGCAGCCTGACATTTTCAGTGTAAATCCAAAGCCAGCAAACAGAAAAGCAGCTGCAGGTTGTTCCCTGGAGCTGCTGGGGCTCTCCCCGTGGGTCACATCCATCCCCAGCCCCAGGGATCTGCTCAGGGATGGGCTCAGTGTCAGCAGCTCTGACCCCAGCACCACTCCCAAGCCTCCTGAACCTCAGTGAGAGAGAAAAGAGCTCTCGGTCCTGGGATTCCTCCCCTGTAGGGGCCAGGCTGGAACACAGAGGGATTATCAGAGGGCTTGATGGAGCTGCAGATACGGGGAGAGAAGAGCTGGGAGGAGATGGGAGATGGGAGACAGAGAGATGGGAGACAGAGAGATGGGAGATAGGGGACAGAGAGATGGGAGATAGGAGACAGAGAGATGGGAGATGGGAGACAGAGAGATGGGAGATAGGGGACAGAGGAGATGGGAGATGGGAGACAGAGAGATGGGAGATAGGGGACAGAGGACATGGGAGACAGAGAGATGGGAGATAGGGGACAGATGGGAGATGGGAGACAGAGAGATGGGAGATAGGGGACAGAGAGATGGGAGATGGGAGACAGAGGAGATGGGAGACAGAGAGATGGGAGATAGGAGACAGAGAGATGGGAGATAGGGGACAGAGGAGATGGGAGATGGGAGACAGAGAGATGGGAGATAGGGGACAGAGGAGATGGGAGATGGGAGACAGAGAGATGGGAGATAGGGGACAGAGGAGATGGGAGATGGGAGACAGAGAGATGGGAGATAGGGGACAGAGAGATGGGAGATAGGGGACAGAGATAGGGAGATAGGGGACAGAGGAGATGGGAGATAGGGGACAGAGAGATGGGAGATAGGGGACAGAGAGATGGGAGATAGGGGACAGAGGAGATGGGAGATAGGGGACAGATCAGCAGCCCTGTGCAGAGCTGGTGGATACAGAGGGAGGCTGTTTGCCCTTTCCTGCCTCACTCTTTACCTGGAAGCGTTCTTGGATCCGAGTCACTGAGCTCTGATTTAGCTCCCAGCTCTGGCTGCTGTGTTCTTTTCCTGGTGGAAAATCAAAGGCCTTGTACCTACAAATTCCCATTTTGCACTTGGCCAGAGCTGTGCTGGGGTGAGCCCGCTGCCTCCAGCTGTGCCCAGATGTGCAGGGCAGGCACAGGACCCTGCTCAGAGCCCGACAGGAGCAGTTTAAACCTCACCCACCGGCCCTGATGTGTCCCTGGCCCCATCCAGGCAGTGATGTGCCATTTCAAGCCCAGGAATTGGGTTTTTCTCACCATTTCCAGGTTTGATGAGTGCAAAGAGCAGCACGAGGGGCCCTGTCAGGAGCAGGAGAAGCACACACGGGTCACAGGTCACCTGTGCTGGAAATAAATGTTCCTGCTGCTCTCAGCACTGCCTGCCCCGAGTGCTTCCCTGAACTGAAATGCTTTCAAATCTGCAGGGAGGGGCCGGGGAGAACAAAACCGCTCCCTGCAGTTAAAGAGTGCAATCTCGGTTTTATTTTCCACTTTCCACATCAATGCTGAGAATTCCTTCCCCTCCAGGGACAGGCAGCTGCACTCTGCCCGTCCCCGGAGAGCAGCACAAAGCACCCCTGGACATGGGGATGCAAAGGAGGATCAGAGCAGGGCCAAGGCAGAGCCCCAGGCCATGGACAGGAATTACACCGAGGTCAGCCCTTGAAGTTGTGTCTACAAAAGCAAACTGAGACAGAGCAGCTCTCTTAAGATCCCCCAAAAGGAAAAAAAAAAGGAAAAGAAAAACCAAACACAGGGAAAAGAGAAGAAGATGGCACAGAAATCCAGGCAGAAGCTGTCACACAAGAGAATGCTTCTTTTTAAGCCAAAGATAAATAATATATAAATAAGGCTTCCTGCTGCTCGCAGATACTAGACTTGATCAGAAGCTCAAATACCTCAAGGAAATGAGCTTTGTTCACTTGATTTCTTCCTCTGACTGCTCCTTTTATCCCTGTTTTCCCCTTTTGCACCAGCTCTGGTGTGCTGTGACATTGTGCCCGTCTGAACAGAAAGCTCCCCCTCCAGCTGGGCCAGCACTGACTCAGCTCTTGCTCAGGTTTAGGAGACAAAATCTTCAATTTGCCCTCAATTCTGGGCTCACAGAGGTCAGGGAGCAGGGTGAGGTTCAGGCAGCACCGAGGTCCTTCAGGGACCGTCAGCTCCAGGGACCAAGTGAGGATCCATCCCCCCGGAGCTGCTGCAGGGCTGGAGCCCCTCTGGAGCCAGGCTGGGAGAGCTGGGGGTGCTCAGCTGGAGAGGAGAAGGTTCCAGGGCCTGCAGGGGCTCCAGGAGAGCTGGACAGGGACTGGGGACAAGGCAAAACTGCCCCTGTTTTTGTGCAGGAGTCACTTTCTGCTTCACAGCCTCCCCTGGTCCCTTTTGCTGCAGATTTTGTTTCTCAGCAGGACAGGGCTCACAGCTCGTGGCACACCATGAACAGCCTCGTGCTGAGTGCCAGGAAATTCTGCAGCAGGAGCAGGCAATCGCTCTGGGCAGCCTAATCTTTCACTGCTTAAATTAAGATCTTTTACAAGGGCTTTATTTTCAAGGAAAGAGTGATCAGCTTGTCCTGAAAATGAGATTCTTTTAAAGTGTTTCATCTGCATTACCCGCGTTTGACAAGTCTGACATGATGGAAGCCCTGGTGGAGGATGTGCTCAGAGGGCTGGGTGTAAATTCTGGGCAGGGAATGGATCTGTGTTCCCAGGGAAAGGATCTGTGTTCCCAGGGAATGGATCTGTGTTCCCAGAGAATGGATCTGTGTTCCCAGGGAATGAATCTCTGTGTTCCCAGGGAAGGGATCTGTGTTCCCAGGGAAGGGATCTCTGTTCCCAGGGAATGGATCTGTGTTCCCAGGGAATGGATCTGTGTTCCCAGGGAATGGATCTGTGTTCCCAGAGAATGGATCTGTGTTCCCAGGGAAGGGATCTGTGTTCCCAGGGAATGGATCTGTGTTCCCAGAGAATGGATCTGTGTTCCCAGAGAATGGATCTGTGTTCCCAGGGAATGAATCTCTGTTCCCAGGGAAGGGATCTGTGTTCCCAGGGAATGGATCTGTGTTCCCAAGGAACAGATCTGTGTTCCCAAGGAAGGGATCTGTGTTCCCTGAGAACGGATCTGTGTTCCCAAGGAACGGATCTGTGTTCCCAGAGAATGGATCTGTGTTCCCAGAGAATGGATCTGTGTTCCCAAGGAACAGATCTGTGTTCCCAAGGAAGGGATCTGTGTTCCCAGGGAATGGATCTGTGTTCCCAGGGAATGAATCTGTGTTCCCAGGGAAATGGATCTGTGTTCCCAGGGAATGGATCTGTGTTCCCAGAGAGTGGATCTGTGTTCCCAAGGAACAGATCTGTGTTCCCAGGGAATGGATCTGTGTTCCCAGGAAATGGATCTGTGTTCCCAGGGAAGGGATCTGTGTTCCCAGGGAAGGGATCTGTGTTCCCAGGGAATGAATCTCTGTTCCCAGGGAATGAATCTCTGTTCCCAGGGAATGAATCTCTGTTCCCAAGGAACAGATCTGTGTTCCACAGGGATCCACAGAGGAAGCTCCCTGTGCATGGCAGGGTCAGAATGAGATGGGATTTCAGGTCCCTTAAATCATCCCACCATTCTCTGACCTTCCTGGGCCAAGTTTGAGCACAGGGACACCGGCAGCAAATGCAGCAATCAGAGATTGCCACAAGCTCTGCTTTCCCACAGCATTTTCTGAATTTGGCCTGTTTGTTGCTGTGGGCTGTGCAGCACCTGTGGCTCTCAGCTCCCAACATCCTAAAAAACACCCTAAGAAACATCCTAAAAAATATCCTAAAAAACATCCTAAAAAAACCCCAGCAAACATCCCAACAAACATCCCAACAAACATCCTAAAAAACATCCTAAGAAACATCCTAAGAAACATCCTAAAAAACATCCTAAAAAACATCCCAACAAACATCCTTACAAACATCCCAACAAACACCCCGACAAACATCCCAACAAACATCCCAACAAACATCCCAACAAACATCCTAAAAAACATCCTAAGAAACATCCTAAGAAACATCCCAACAAACACCCTGACAAACATCCTAAAAAACACCCTAAAAAACATCCCAACAAACATCCTTACAAACATCCTAAAAAACATCCCAACAAACATCCTAAAAAAAACCCAACAAACATCCCAACAAACATCCTAAAAAACATCCTAAGAAACATCCCAACAAACATCCCAACAAACATCCCAACAAACATCCTAAAAAAAACCCAGCAAACATCCCAACAAACATCCTAACAAACACCCTGACAAACAAACATCCCAACAAACATCCTAACAAACACCCTGACAAACAAACATCCCAACAAACATCCCAACAAACAATCATCCCAACAAACACCCTGACAAACAAACATCCCAACAAACATCCCAACAAACATCCCAACAAACACCCTGACAAACAAACATCCCAACAAACATCCCAACAAACAAACATCCCAACAATCATCCCAACAAGCATCCAGGATCCATCAGGGTCCCGGGATGGGAATGTCCTGTCCAGCTGTGCTGCTGGGGATGGAATGCAGCTCCGAGTGAGCTCCAGCAGCTGGAACACATCCCCTGCAGCACGGGCTGCCACTCAAAATGAGGTTTAAATACTTGATTTGCAAATACAAAGAACGGGAAGAAAACTCTCACTGGAGGGGAGCAGCCACTGGGTAAGAGAAGATGTGTGTCCATTCTGACAATTCCCGCAGGGAAACAATTGTTTTAATGAAATAAATCAGAGGAAGGCAGAATGGGCTGGGTTGAAGGAGCTCTTTGCAGAGTCACAGAGCTCCCCAAACCCAGCAGGATTTTGCAAGTCGGTTCCTGCAGGAAAGCTCCAGCAGCTCCCGTTGTCAGCACCCTGCCCTGGGCTGGGACAGGGGCTGACAGCAGCAGAAAATGCAGATCCCATTTCCCCAGCGTGCTGGGAATGAGGGAAGCAGGGAGGAGGGAATCGTGCCTGGTGGCCCAGGGAGGAGCTGGTGGGAACACAGCAGTTTTCACACAAAGCCGCAGGGGGTTTATTTGCCTCCGCTGAAATCCAGTGTGTAATTAACTGATCTTTGATAACATTTGCCTTGTCAGGATAGAATTCAGATTTTATCTTGTCTGACAGCAGCATTTATGGTGTTAATGCTGGGAAAGAAAAGGAGACACTGTAATTGTGGAAACCATATTTAATTTGAGGATTCTGTTATCTTGTCACCGGGGCTGAGATTTCACTAATAGATTCTGACTCTGGCAAAATTATATGCTCAAATAGATGGGATTTTAACAGCCAAGATCCCATTGATATTTCTGTGAGGATGCAGTGGCTGCACTGAGTATTTAGAGAGGCGGCTTTGCTGTGGGAAAGCGTGGGAACGAGAGGGTGGGAGCAGAGCTGGATCATCCTGGGTGGGAGCAGAGCTGGATAATCCAGGCTGGGACAGAGCTGGATAATCCCGGGGTGGGACAGAGCTGGATCATCTGAGCTGGATCACCCCAGGCTGGGACAGAGCTGGATCACCC
Source organism: Poecile montanus (assembly GCA_038429875.1). Lineage (NCBI taxonomy): Eukaryota > Metazoa > Chordata > Aves > Passeriformes > Paridae > Poecile > Poecile montanus. The sequence continues at coordinate 5,411,224 of CM076525.1, forward strand.
CAGGGTGGGAGCAGAGCTGGATAATCCAGGGTGGGAGCAGAGTTGGATCATCCCAGGGTGGGAGCAGAGCTGGATAATCCAGGCTGGGACAGAGCTGGATAATCCTGGGTGGGAGCAGAGCTGGATAATCCTGGGTGGGAGCAGAGCTGGATAATCCTGGGTGGGAGCAGAGCTGGATCATCCCAGGGTGGGAGCAGAGCTGGATAATCCAGGGTGGGAGCAGAGCTGGATCATCCCAGGGTGGGACAGAGCTGGATAATCCAGGGTGGGAGCAGAGCTGGATAATCCAGGGTGGGAGCAGAGCTGGATAATCCCAGGGTGGGAGCAGAGCTAGATCATCCCAGGGTGGGACAGAGCTGGATAATCCTGGGTGGGAGCAGAGCTGGATAATCCCAGGGTGGGACAGAGCTGGATCATCCCGGGGTGGGACAGAGCTGGATAATCCAGGGTGGGACAGAGCTGGATCATCTGAGCTGGATCATCCCAGGGTGGGAGCAGAGCTGGATAATCCAGGGTGGGACAGAGCTGGATAATCCCAGGGTGGGAGCAGAGCTGGATAATCCAGGGTGGGACAGAGCTGGATCATCCCAGGGTGGGAGCAGAGCTGGATCATCCTGGGGTGGGAGCAGAGCTGGATCATCCCAGAGGCTCCTCAAAGCAGGCTGGACACAGAATCCTTCCAGCAAAGTCTCCAAGGCAGCAGCTCTGCCTTGCTCACCCCAGAGTCCCCACCCGGGACAGGCCCTGGGTGCCCCAGGCCGGGGCTATAAATGAAAGTGTTTCCCTGGAAGAACAAACAGCAGAGAATTTTCAACACCCTTCCCAGCTAATGGGTGATCAATTATTTCTATCTATGGCAAAATCACAAACTCCAGACTCCAGGAACCCCCTGCACCTCCATCAAGATTATTGATTATTGAATACTGATTATTGAATACTGATTATCGAATATTGAATATTGAACATTGAATATTGAACCTTGAATGTTGATTATTGATTATTGAATAATTAATAATGAATATTGACTATTGACTATTGAATATTCAATATTGAATATCTTGCAGCCTGCTGTTCCTGGGAGATGTTCCTGATGCCAGCCCAGCTCCTGCACAAACCCCTCCCGGGCCGTGCTGGGTGTGCATGGGATGGGCTCTGGAAGACCCTGCCTGCACATTTCTGAGATTTGCCTGGAGAGCAGCGGTGATAAAGCTGTGCTGCTGTCGGAGCACGGAGCAGGAATCTGCTGCACCACACGGGAACTGCTCGGCTCCAAGAGCACAATCCAGCCGTGCTGGATTTACCCAACACTTTTATCTGCCTCGCTGCTTTTCCCCTGCTTCCTCTGTGTGAGATAAGAGCAACACTAAAAAATAAACAAAAATAGCAAAAAAAAAAAAAAAATCACAAATAGCCCTGTTAGTAGATATTGGAGGGGTTTTATCACTTTCACTTATTTATTTATTTACAGCTGATTAATTCTTATCGGCGATGCCAGCTGCCAGCAGGACAAATGTGACACCCCTTGGGTGCCCTGGGAACGCGGCATGGATGAGCGATGCTGTTCTGCCCAGGCTCCCGCTGTGCCTGGCTCAGGGCCCCGAGTCCCCAAAATCTCCCTTCCCCAGGAGCATCCCAGAGCGGGGGAGCCGAGGGAGCGCTGGGACAGGAGCTCCCTAAAAAATATCCTAAAAAACATCCTAAAAAACATCAGCCCAGGAGCTCAGCTCCGGGGATGCTCCATGGATGCTCCAGGGATGCTCCAGGGATGCTCCAGGGGGTGGGAGCGCTGGAGTGGACAGTCCCCGGGGAACAGAGCGGTGTGACAGGAGCTCAGCTCCAGGGATGCTCCAGGGATGCTCCAGGGATGCTCCAGGGATGCTCCATGGGCTGGGAGCGCTGGAATGGACAGTCCCGAGGAGCAGAGGGAGCGCTGTGACAGGAGCTCAGCTCCAGGGATGCTCCAGGGATGCTCCAGGGATGCTCCGGGGATGCTCCAGGGATGCTCCAGGGATGCTCCAGGGATGCTCCAGGGATGCTCCCTGGGCTGGGAGCGCTGGAGTGGACAGTCCCCGGGGAGCAGAGCTGGTTCTCTCTGGCCAGAGATGATGAAATAAATCCCGACTGGAGGGAATCTCACCTTGAGAGGTGTCCTGGGCTCCCTGCCCTGCCGGGACAGTCCCCAGGAGCAGAGGGAGCGCTGTGACAGGATCTCAGCTCCAGGGATGCTCCAGGGATGCTCCGGGGATGCTCCAGGGATGCTCCAGGGATGCTCCAGGGATGCTCCATGGGGTGGGAGCGCTGGAGTGGACAGTCCCCGGGGAACAGAGCGGTGTGACAGGAGCTCAGCTCCAGGGATGCTCCAGGGATGCTCCAGGGATGCTCCAGGGATGCTCCAGGGATGCTCCAGGGGCTGGGAGCGCTGGAGTGGACAGTCCCCAGGAACAGAGGGAGCGCTGTGACAGGAGCTCAGCTCCAGGGATGCTCCAGGGATGCTCCAGGGATGCTCCGGGGATGCTCCGGGGATGCTCCAGGGATGCTCCAGGGATGCTCCAGGGATGCTCCGGGGATGCTCCAGGGATGCTCCAGGGATGCTCCATGGGCTGGGAGCGCTGGAATGGGCAGCGCTTGCGGGAATTGATGGAATCGTTCAGCCCCAGAGCCAGAAGAGAGGAGAGGGAAGGGCTGGTGTGAGGTTTGGAAGGAAATGAGGATTTAATGAGGTGCGAAGAGGCCACGAGGGAGGTTCCTGCTCTAAGGGGAGAAGGGGTCAGGACCCCCCCAGAGCCCGGGGCCTGCGAGGGGAGCAGAGTTCAGGTGATGGGGGCAGCCGGGAGGTGCCCTGGACACTCGATTCACCCCATAATTCAGCACTGCCCAGATTCGTAATTCAGCACTGCCCAGAACCCCGAGAAGTGAAAGGAAAGGGGAGAAAAGGCCCCATGGAGAGCAAGCAGAAGCCAGTGCATTAATGTGACCAAAAATGCTTCCACACAGGGCTCCCCTGCAGACAGGGAATTGTTGGGGTTTGGAGAACACATCCAAACCTCACACGAGCACAGAACCGGGGACAAAAGTTTGCAGCTTTTTCCTTGGACAGTTCCAGCGATCTGAGTGATGATGGAAAGAGGAAGGGCACAGGTCTGGGTGGTAAATCAGTGCCGCAGCCATTTCCCTCATTAAACACTTTTATAGCCCAGGGTGGGGGCAGGTGAATTTGCATTTAAACTTTCCTTCTCCCTCTGCGGCGGCACTTTCTGCCTTCTGCTTCTTTGGAAAAAGGAGATGCAGAATTGCCAAAGGAAAATAAAATAAAATGTCATCTTTTTTATTTAATATTTAACTGGTGCTTAGACTCCTCCAAGAAAAGACCCTGATATTACTGTTTGGATTGAATTATGATGGCTCCGCCTGGAAGTTATATATTGCTGGTGCTCCATTATTCATTAATCGTAGCTTTTCCTGTCAAGATCAACATGTACTTCTCAGCTGGTGCCTTGCCTGTGCAGTGCCTCAGATAGGGATGGAATGTAAAAAAGATGCCTCTTAATTGTTTGGGGATTTCAGACACGGCTTTTAAAATGTCAGTGTCGGCTCCTGAGCGATGGCATCCTTTTCCCTGGGATTTTCCCTGATTGCCAGCAGATGTTAGCAGCCCCCGGCTGCAGCAGCTCCAGGAGCTTCAGGAGTTTGGGGAGAGGGACAAACACAGCAGGGACAGGCAGGGGGGTGTGGGGTGAATTCTGTCCCGGGGAGCAGGGCCAGCCCCGGGGGCTCGGTGGCTGTGCCAAGGCTCCAAGAGGGACTGGGCTTCCAAAGAGTGGAGGAGCCGCCAGGGAAGTTCAGGAGGAAAGAAAGAAAGAAATTTAGGGGATTTTCTGTCCTGCAGGCTGAGCAGGGTCAGATCTCCCTCTCTGAGAACTCACCTGGGTCTGGGGACACCTCTGTGTTCAGCTCTGGGGGATGAAGGTCAAGAAGGGATGGAGGTGCTGAATACACACCATGGGAAGCAGGGAATTAATTGATGCCTTGGTTTGCTGTGCTGTGCTTTGTGTGTGCAGCTTTTGCTTTCAAACTGAATTTGTCTCAATCCATGAGCTCTCCTGATTTTACCCTCCCAGTTCCCTCCCTGGTCCCGCTGTAGGGAGTGAGTGAGGCCGTGAGGGGCTGGGGCTGGCTGGGGTTAAAGCAAAGGATTTCTGCAAGCAGAACTCCTCAGGACGTGAGGAAGGAATGGCACTGGTTTCAGCAGAGCTGGAGCGAGTTAATGACCTGTACTGAGGAGAAATTGTGCCCAGAGCAGCCGTGGCTGTCCCTGGATCCCTGGCAGTGCCCAAGGCCAGGCTGGACATTGGGGCTGGAGCAGCCTGGGACAGTGGGGGTGACCCTGGGGACAGTGGGGGTGACCCTGGGGACAGTGGGGGTGACCCTGGGGACAGTGGGAGGTGTCAGTGGGGACAGTGAGAGGTGTCCCCGCCATGGCAGGGGTGGGACAAGGTCCCTTCCAGCCCCCGGCTCTATGAGCACAATCCTGTGACAGTCCCCAGAGGTCCCCGGGGTCTGGGGGTGCAGGGTGGGCACCCTCGGGGCACAGGACAGGACCTGCCTTGGAAGGAGCCTGGCTGGGAGCTCGTTCCCGTGGCCACGGTGCTGCCAGATCTGCCCTGCCCCATCCTCTGCCCCTCTGTGCTGTCCCTGTCCTTGTCCCTGTCCCCATCCCTGTCCCCTCCCTGTCCCATCCCTGTCCCCTCCCTGTCCCCTCCGTGTCCCCTCCCTGTCCCATCCCTGTCCCATCCCTGTCCCCTCCGTGTCCCCGCTGGCATCAGCAGCAGCCCCAGCTCAGCTGTGTCCCCTCCCCGAGGGCAGGCCCGTTGTCCCCAGGTGTCCCTGGGACACTGAGGCCGTTCCCAGAGGCACTGAGGGTTTTTGTTGTGTTTGTTGTGGGGCAGCTGCAGGGACAGCGCTGCTCCCCTCGTTCCTCCCTCAGTTCAATGGGACAGGCAGGAATCACAGACCTGACACTGCACACTGCGCTCTGGCTGAGTTATTTTATAAAGAACATTTGCTCTGATTTATAGAGCCCCGGGTTTTGAATTAGTCTAGCTTGAAAACTGAATCAAATCTTTCCATCAGGTCTGTTTCTCTGCATTATGAATGGCTTTGGTGTTTGGTGCTGGAATGCCAATCAGCCACTGCTGCTCTCCGTGGGCAGAGCCCACAGGATCATCCTGGAGCACAAACTGTGATCACCTGAAATGAACTGAGAAATTGTCTTTGTTTAAAGCTTCCTCTTCTGCTGAGAGGCTCCCGGGCAGATTGGGGAGTCACCTTGGCGGTGGCATGATGGGGTTAACACGGGAGGGGCACAGGAGGGAGGGGACATTGCTGGGGTGAGGGAGGGGACATTGCTGGAGAGAGAGGGGACATTGCTGGAGAGAGGGGACATTGCTGGGGTGAGGGAGGGGACATTGCTGGAGTGAGGGGACATTGCTGGGGTGAGGGAGGGGACATTGCTGGAGAGAGAGAGGGGACATTGCTGGAGAGAGCGAGGGGACATTGCTGGAGAGAGGGAAGGGACATTGCTGGAGAGAGGGAACATTGCTGGAGAGAGAGAGGGGACATTGCTGGGGTGAGGGAAGGGACATTGCTGGAGAGAGGGAGGGGACATTGCTGGGGTGAGGGAGGGGACATTGCTGGAGAGAGGGAGGGGACATTGCTGGAGAGAGGGAAGGGACATTGCTGGAGAGAGGGAGGGGACATTGCTGGAGAGAGAGAGGGGACATTGCTGGAGAGAGGGGACATTGCTGGAGAGAGGGAGGGGACACTGCTGGAGAGAGGGAGGGGACATTGCTGGAGTGAGGGAGGGGACATTGCTGGAGAGAGAGAGGGGACATTGCTGGAGTGAGAGAGGGGACATTGATGGAGAGAGGGAGGGGACATTGCTGGAGAGAGAGAGGGGACATTGCTGGGGTGAGGGAAGGGACATTGCTGGAGAGAGAGAGGGGACATTGCTGGGGTGAGGGAAGGGACATTCCCCGAATGAGGGAAGGGACATTCCTGGAGAGAGGGAAGGGACATTCCTGGGGTGAGGGAAGGTTATTCCCGGAGAGAGGGAAGGTTATTCCCGGAGTGAGGGGACATTCCCGGAGTGAGTGAGGGAAGGTTATTCCTGGAGAGAGGGAAGGTTATTCCTGGAGTGAGGGAAGGGACATTCCTGGAGAGAGGGAAGGGACATTCCTGGAGAGAGGGAAGGTTATTCCCGGAGTGAGGGAAGGTTATTCCCGGAGTGAGGGAAGGTTATTCCTGGAGTGAGGGAAGGTTATTCCTGGAGTGAGGGAAGGTTATTCCTGGGGTTCCTGCCAGAGTTCCTCTCGTGTGGAGGCAGGAGGATCATTCCTGAGCCGCAGGGATGTCCTGGCAGCTGAGCCCAGGTCACATCTCGGCCCATCCCATGCCCACAATGGCTTTTCCTGCCGGGAATGAGAACGGGGCAGGAGCACAGAGGATGCTGGAGCCGGGGGTCCAACCAGGAGCCGCATCCCTTGGCAATGCTCAGCTGCCCCGGAGCTGCTCCTGCAGGAGGGAAAAGGCGCAGCACAGCCCCAGCTTTGCCCTGCACGGGGCTGGGGCAGCTCCTGGCACAGCTGCAGATCCCCGGGGACAGCTGGGACGAGGAGGAGAAGGAAAATCCCGGAATGTTTGGTCACGGCTGCCCCCAGCATCTCCAAGCCTGGCCTGGCACAGAGCCACGGGCACGGAGCTGGCCCGGGAGCCTCAGCCAGAACTTTGTGCCCTGAGCTCCGTCCCCCCGAGCCCCCAGAGCTGCTGCAGCCCCACCAGAGCACCAGAGATCAGAAATAGTTAAAAATCCCCGGGGTGAGCGAGGCTGACCCTCCCCAGCCAAGCCCAAAATCCCCGGGGTGAGCCGGGCTGAACCTCCCCAGGAAAGCCCAAAATCGCCGGGGTGAGCAGGGCTGAACCTCCCCAGCAAAGCCCAAAATCCCCGGGGTGAGCTGGGCTGAGCCTCCCCAGCAAAGCCCAAAATCCCCGGGGTGAGCAGGGCTGAACCTCCCCAGCAAAGCCCAAAATCCCCGGGGTGAACCTCCCCAGCAAAGCCCAAAATCCCCGGGGTGAGCCGGGCTGACTCTCCCCAGCCAAGCCCAAAATCCCCGGGGTGAGCGAGGCTGACCCTCCCCAGCAAAGCCCAAAATCCCTGAGGTGACCCTCCCCAGCAAAGCCCAAAATCGCCGGGGTGAGCAGGGCTGACCCTCCCCAGGAAAGCCCAAAATCCCCGGGGTGAGCAGGGCTGACCCTCCCCAGGAAAGCCCAAAATCCCCGGGGTGAGCAGGGCTGACCCTCCCCAGGAAAGCCCAAAATCCCCGGGGTGAGCAGGGCTGACCCTCCCCAGGAAAGCCCAAAATCCCCGGGGTGAGCAGGGCTGACCCTCCCCAGGAAAGCCCAAAATCGCCGGGGTGAGCAGGGCTGACCCTCCCCAGCAAAGCCCAAAATCCGCGGGGTGAGCCTCCCCAGCCAAGCCCAAAATCCCCGGGGTGAGCAGGGCTGACCCTCCCCAGCCAAGCCCAAAATCCCCGGGGTGAGCCGGGCTGAACCTCCCCAGCCAAGCCCAAAATCCCCGGGGTGAGCCGGGCTGAGCCTCCCCAGCCAAGCCCAGCCTCCCTCCAGGCTGGATTTGTCAGAATTCAGCTTTAACGAGGCTTCTCCCCAGGAAGACCCTTCGACACCAAGGTGACAGAGCTCCCCACCTCCAGCTCCTATTTTTACTCTGTCACATACACAGGAGCATAAAAAATAAGTTGTTTTTCAATCAAACAACCCAAGGTTGTCCAAATCTTTCGTATTCAACCCGAGTGAATTATTCAGTGAATTATTTTGCTGTATTTAATGAGTTCCAGTTTGATTTGACAGCGTGTAAGTTTACAAACACTCTCTGTCTGCTGCCATCCATCTCAATATGAGAGATTCGCTGAGATATTCCTTTAAAGTCACGTTTAATGGCTTTGGGTTAGGTCTCATTAATACAGAAATGATTTTACTAAAGAGCTCACACGCTAAACCCACTCTGCAGAACACATCAGCAAAAAACACTTTAAATGGGCTGAAATAAATAACTTTCTGGAGCTTTCACATGCAGCTCCAGAACATCTAAGCTGAGATATACTCGAATGGTTACATCAAATCCTTGTTTTGTAGAGAAAGCTGATGCAGTTCCACGTGAGATGATGCCAGGCCAGGCTCAGGGGCACAGTTCCAGCTGGCAGGGGAAGGGAAGGGGTCCCTGTCTCATCTCAGCTGTCCTCGTGTAAATTTGGGTGTTTTGGCTGTGCCTTGTCCCTTTTCCAGCCTCCCTAAAGTGGGTTTTGCCCAGTGCAGTAGCATCTCCCCTCCACACCCCTTCACATGTACAAAGAAAAAAATAATATTAAAATGAATATCAGACTCCAAACCGGCTGTTTGCTGCAGCTCTGGGTCTCAGGGGATCGTGAGTTCTGCTTGAGGCTTTTCCTGCCATTAAATCTCGATCTCCTCCCCATCCTGTGCCACTGCTCCGACATCTGATGGAGCTCCACGCAGGTGACCCCCGGAGCTTCCTCCTCTGCTCAGCTCCTGTTGACAGAAGGTGGCAGAAGCTCGTGAACCTCAGTTCCCCTCAGTTCAGATTTGCTGGGAAATAACTGAAACATCCAGAAATGGCAGAGGTGGGAGGAAGCAGAGATCCACGCCCTGTACCCACAGCGTGGAGTTTCTTTAGAGAAAGCAGCTGCAGGAAGTTTCCAGATTACAAACTCTGCGCAGAGTCCAGCCAGGAGGCTGTGCCAGGGGTCAGTGAGAGGCACAGCAGGGACTGGGGCTGGCTCTGCCTCAGTTTCCCTGCTGGAAATCAGGGCTGGAGGTTCCAAACCCTTTTTATTTCAATCCCCTTTGAGGCTGAGACACGAAGAGCAAAGCAGGCGCTGTGAAGTGGTGGATCCTGTGCCTGGGAACAGCGAGTGTTTGATTGTGCCAGTGCCAGGAGATTGCTCTGCTTCCACCAGGGCGTTCTGGCAGGGCTGGGACGTGTCCCAGTGGGAAGAGCTGGGCTGTATCTATCTCTGGGATAGAGCTGGGATGTACCAGAGCTGGGATAGAGCTGGGATGTGTCTCTGGGATAGAGCTGGGATGTACCAGAGCTGGGATAGAGCTGGGATGTGTCTCTGGGATAGAGCTGGGATGTACCAGAGCTGGGATAGAGCTGGGATGTGTCTCTGGGATACAGCTGGGGTGTACCAGAGCTGGGATAGAGCTGGGCTGTGTCAGAGCTGGGATAGAGCTGGGATCTATCTCTGGGATAGAGCTGGGATGTACCAGAGCTGGGATAGAGCTGGGATGTGTCTCTGGGATAGAGCTGGGATAGAGCTGGGATAGAGCTGGGATGTGTCTCTGGGATAGAGCTGGGATAGAGCTGGGCTGTGTCTCTGGGATAGAGCTGGGCTGTGTCTCTGGGATAGAGCTGGGATGTACCAGAGCTGGGATAGAGCTGGGATGTGTCTCTGGGATAGAGCTGGGATGTACCAGAGCTGGGCTGTGTCAGAGCTGGGATGTATCTCTGGGATGTGTCAGGGCTGTGTCAGAGCTGGGCTGTGTCAGAGCTGGGATGTATCTCTGGGATAGAGCTGGGATGTATCTCTGGGATAGAGCTGGGCTGTGTCAGAGCTGGGCTGTGTCTCTGGGATAGAGCTGGGATAGAGCTGGGCTGTGTGTGTCAGAGCTGGGATAGAGCTGGGATGTATCTCTGGGATAGAGCTGGGCTGTGTCAGAGCTGGGATAGAGCTGGGCTGTGTCTCTGGGATAGAGCTGGGCTGTGTCTCTGGGATAGAGCTGGGATGTACCAGCGCTGGGATAGAGCTGGGATGTGTCAGAGCTGGGATAGAGCTGGGATGTGTCAGAGCTGGGCTGTGTCAGAGCTGGGCTGTGTCTCTGGGAACAGCCAGAGCATGTTCCTCGCAGTGGGCAGCCGCAAAGCAGCTCCTCAAGCTTTTATCCCAGCAGGGTGGAATCGACAGGCGATGAACTTCCCTTTCCCGAGCTCCTGCAGAGGGATGAGTGTTAAAATCCTCCCCGCTGATTTCCACCCGTGCTGAGCCGTGTCTCAGCAGAGAGGGGCTCGGGCTCAGGGGCTGTGTGGGCTCAGCAAAGCAGCCCCAGGCACTCAGGGTGGGGAGAAACAGGCAGGGATTTCCTACAGCTGGGAAAAGCGGTGGGAGCTGCAGGCTGACACCCAGGACCCACTGCAGCACCCACTGCAGCACCCACTGCAGCACCCACTGCAGCACCCACTGCAGCACCCACTGCAGCACCCACTGCAGCACCCACTGCAGGACTCACTGCAGCACCCACTGCAGGACCCACTGCAGGACCCACTGCAGGACCCACTGCAGCACCCACTGCAGCACCCACTGCAGCACCCGCTGCAGCACCCACTGCAGCACCCACCCCACACTGGGGACTGTCAGGGAGGGTCACAAACTCCATGGGAGATGAGGAGGGGTCCCAGGGACACCCCAATCCCTCGGGACTGACAGGTTTGGATCCCCATCGTGCTGGGGAAGAGGCTGGAAGCGCAGTTTGATACACCTGGACAAACACAACCTGCTGGACACTTGGCCTCTGCTGCACCTGCCTCCTCCTCCTCCCCGTGTCTGCTCTGCCTCAGAGCTCCAAACAGGGCTCATGAAACCAATAATCAGATTTCCTGGTGTCCAGGCACCTGGGGTCAGGATCTTTTAACGCCCAGGCACGTTCCCTACTCATTAATGGGATCGTTATTATCGATGGATCGCTCAGGATCCCCACATTGATCCTGGCACACCCACAGGGCTCAGGGCTGGGCTGGAGCCACAGCTCCACACTGATGGGCAGGGAGAGGAGGCTCTCCTGGAATCACAGGGGTTGGAACATCAAAACAGCAGGATTTGATCACTGCAGGGCTTGGGAAGGGCTCTGCAGGAGCAGGGAGATGAGAGAGGGGGAGCTGAGGCAGGCCGGTGCCTACCGGAGCCAGTCCCAAACACAGAGCAGGCTCCATCCAACCCCCTCCCTTCTGGCTGCCTTTGGGACATTTTTGTCTTTGTTCATGTTTCAGCCTTGATATTTGCAAAATAAAAGACATTTCTGGTTTGAAATGATTCTGCATTTCACAATGCCGAGCTGATTATCGTGAAATTAATTATTACAAACAGAAAGTTAACACGGTAGAAACGGATACAAAAACCTCCCCAAAATTGCCGAGGGAATTATTTGCACAGATCAAAAGCAATTTACTCTGCCAAGCTTTTATGTTGCAAATGGTTTTTGAGAGCTGCTCTTCCCAGCCCAGAGTTGGCAGGGGAGGTTTGCTGAACCTAAAACATTTGGCAGGGCAGGAAATTTCTCCCTCCTCCCGTGTGAGTGAGGTCAGTCCCTGGAGGTGGAGGGGTCACGGGGAGAAAAAATCCAGGGCAGCCCCAGGAAGGGGCTGAGGCATCCCCCTGTTCCCAGATCCACATCTAATTCAATATTCCATATTCAATAATCAAATATCAGCAGTTCAGGTGAGGGGATGGGGTGGGAGCAGCCTGCTGGACGAGGCAGGAGCCCTGAACAGCAGCGGGGGTGCCTGGGGTGCAAAATATTTTGGGAAATGCCCTGGCAGGCACGGCAGGGCAGGGAAAGGGCAGCTGCATGTCTGCTCATCTCCCGTCCCAGGCAGCTTGTCCTTCATTTCCTGAGCTACAAATTCACTTGGACACATGTTCTGAATTTAGAAACAAGCACATTCAGTGGAATTCATATTTTATGAGGCTCCTTTTAGGGGCATATTGTAAAAGAAATTACTAAATCTGATTTTTCTGTTCTCTTCAGTCTCTTAAAACTTCCTAACGAGTGTCAGGGAGCATAAAAGGACCTGCTGAGGCTGTGCTGTGAGCCAGGAGATTCAAGGAGCTGTGAAGATCCCAGAATTTACCTGTACCAATGAGACATTTCGAATTAGAACATGGTTTCCCCCAGCAGCCCAGGAGAGCTTTGCCCTGGCTCAGGTCTGGGGAGGAATCCCGTTACACATTGGAGATCTGCAGCTCCAGGAGCGTGTTCCACCCCTGCTGGGTGCTCCTGGGGTTTCCATCTTCTGCTTTATTCCTCATTTAACCTCCCAAACTGTGCTCAGATGGCACCCAGAGCAGCTGAGGCTGCAGAGCCCAGCACTGAGAGCTCTGAGAGCTCCTGTTTGCCATTCTAACCCCACAGAGACAGAGACCCAAGCAGGTCTGTGCACCCCAGAGCTGTCCCCTCAGTGCTCACAGACTGGCAGAGCCTCACCCCTGCAGGTGTGGCTCGTGCTTCTCCCACAGGACAAACCAGACACAAAACCTGCAGGTGCTGCAGGTGCAGAAAGAGGAAACCCCTCTGCCTCCCCCCAAAACCTCCTCCCCAAAAACTGAGGGTCCTCAAAGCACGGCTCCCCTCTGGAAATCAGGCAGGATTTGTGCCCTGGGCTGTGTCTGCATTAACACCAATCTCAGCAGGGTTTCACAGGGTGCTTTGGAGTGGCCCAGCCCCATCCCATGCTCATGGCTGGGATGTTCCCAGAGCACCTTCCCATCCAGGAGCCTGCTGAAGCTCTCCAGGATGGCCCCAGAGCGTGGACAGAGCTGGAGGAGACACATCTCAGCCCCAGCTAAGACATCATGGAGATGCCCAGGGGGGCCAAGTCCCCGTCCCTCACCCCCAGCCAAAGCTCAGAGGTTTGGGAATTCAAGTGTGCAAACTTTCTCTCCACCTTCTCCAATCTATAAATCACCCTTCAGACATTTGGGCTGGGGAAATAAATAGTGCCTGCCACAAGCAGCCAGAGATAAAGTTGTAAGTGTTCAAACGTGTGTCTGATCCCTTTAATAGATCTCTTGCTATTAATTCCAGCTCTCTGCCAGGCCCTGTCATCGTTCTGGGGATGATATCTGCAGGTGGCCTGTCTGCCCCATCCAAACACTTCCCAGATTTCAGACTCTGGGCACTCTTTGCATTCAGCACAAAGCAGCCAAACCCCACGGGAGCCACCGAGACACAAATGTGTCCCCATCCCCTGGGGAAACAAAAGGGCTGGAGGGGACAGGGAGGAGGGCCCGGGGTCATTTGGCAGTGACAGCCTCCCACACAATCCTCCTGGTCACGGAATGCTGGAAGGTTCATTTGCTCAGGATCTGCTTGGGACAGTCCTGGGCACAGAACCTCCAGACCTGGAGGGGCTGGAGAATCCCTGAGGGAGCTGGGAAGGGGCTGGAGAATTCCTGAGGGAGCTGGGAAGGGGCTGGAGAATTCCTGAGGGAGATGGGAAGGGGCTGGGGAATTCCTGAGGGAGCTGGGAAGGGGCTGGAGAATTCCTGAGGGAGCTGGGAAGGGGCTGGAGAATTCCTGAGGGAGCTGGGAAGGGGCTGGAGAATTCCTGAGGGAGCTGGGAAGGGGCTCAGGCTGGAGCAAAGGAGGCTCAGGGGGAATTTCTGGCTCTGCACAAGTCCCTGGCAGGAGGGGACAGCCGGGGGGGTCGGGCTCTGCTCCCAGGAACAGGGACAGGAGGAGAGGGAACGGCCTCAGGCTGGGCCAGGGGAGGCTCAGGGGGTTCAGCAGCAGGAATTTCCCCATGGAAAGGGGATCAGGGCTTGGAAGTGCCCAGGGAGGTTTGGGTGCCCATCCCTGGAGGTGTCCAGGGAATTCCTGGATGAGGCACTCGGGGCTCTGCTCCCACCCACGCTGGACACAGGAGCAGCTCAGGGGTCCCATGGCCAGGAGGGATTCACAGCCCCCAGCTCTCCCAGCTCAGCTCAAAGCCGTGCCCAGCAAGGACAGGGTGAGGGAACAGTGCAGAGAGGACATGGGGAATGCAGAATTCCAGCCTGCTGGAGCAGCCACGTGCCCTGAGCAGATGCAAAAAGCTGCCTGGCATTAATTCACCAGCAGCTCGGCTCATAAAGCCGGGCCAGGCACAGGAACTGAGCTCTGCATCCACTTTTCACATCCCCTGTCCCTCTCTCCGTGCCATTGTTGGGAAGCCAAAGCCAATCAGGAGGTGCTGAACCTCCCTGGCTCCTGTTCATTTCTGGTAAATAATGACCATTAGTATTCAGACCAAAGACCTCGCTGCACTGCCCCGTTCAATATTTGCTGCCCTGTAACAAAGGCAATCCATTTCACATGCAGAACGTGGGAGTGCAACCTTTTGTTACTCCAGTTTCTTAAATTTTTATCTCAGAAATCAATGAAGGGATTGGAATTCCACATCTCATTTTATGGCCCAGAGAAAAAGAGGGAAAATTATGAAAGAGAGGGAAAGGAATGAAAAACAACACCCGAGCTCACCCAGATATCCTCATAAATTCTTTAACAATTTAATTACTGGGCATTCTGTGCTTTGGTTTTAAAGCTCTGAACGAGTGCTGGGGTTATTTTGTTGTGGTTTTTTTTCCCTCCACAGACTCTATAGAATTGCTTGTGGTTTGTTGCTGATCTTCTTGGAGAAAAAATCATTCTCCACCCAATTAATCTAATTACAACGTAATCGAGTTGTAGAGATCTGTGCAGTATTGTGGGTGATTAGGAAAAATTACCTTTCTGCAAAGAGTTTAAATTTAATTTTATTTCCATAATCTGAAGCCCAACTAAAGGAAAGTGAAATTTGCACTGCAGTCCTTCGTGCCATGCTGCCTCTTTCCTGGGAGAGCAAATTCCAGCTGGATCCAAACAAATCCCCCTCGTGTCTCACGGCTCAATCCCTGCAAAACCACTGGGTTCCATCTTCCAGAGGAAATGGGAAAACAAACCCTGCTGAGGATGGCACCAGGGTGGGGAGAGCTGGGATGGATGGAGGGATGGAATCCATGGATGGAATCATGGATGGATGATGGATGGATGGATGATGGATGGATGATGGATGGATGATGGATGATGGATGGATGATGGATGGATGATGGATGATGGATGGATGGATGATGGATGGATGATGGATGATGGATGGATGGATGGATGATGGATGATGGATGGATGGATGGATGGATGATGGATGATGGATGGATGGATGGATGGATGATGGATGATGGATGATGGATGGATGGATGGATGGATGATGGATGATGGATGGATGGATGATGGATGATGGATGATGGATGGATGATGGATGATGGATGATGGATGATGGATGGATGGATGGATGGATGATGGATGATGGATGATGGATGATGGATGATGGATGATGGATGATGGATGGATGATGGATGGATGATGGATGATGGATGGATGGATGATGGATGGATGATGGATGGATGATGGATGGATGATGGATGGATGATGGATGATGGATGGATGATGGATGATGGATGATGGATGATGGATGGATGGATGGATGATGGATGGATGGATGATGGATGATGGATGGATGATGGATGGATGATGGATGATGGATGATGGATGATGGATGATGGATGATGGATGGATGATGGATGGATGATGGATGGATGGATGGATGGATGATGGATGATGGATGATGGATGATGGATGATGGATGGATGATGGATGATGGATGGATGGATGATGGATGGATGGATGGATGGATGGATGGATGGATGGATGATGGATGATGGATGGATGATGGATGGATGATGGATGGATGATGGATGGATGATGGATGGATGGATGGATGGATGGATGGATGGATGATGGATGATGGATGGATGGATGGATGATGGATGATGGATGGATGATGGATGGATGGATGGATGATGGATGGATGATGGATGGATGGATGATGGATGATGGATGGATGATGGATGGATGGATGATGGATGGATGGATGATGGATGATGGATGGATGATGGATGGATGATGGATGGATGGATGGATGGATGGATGATGGATGGATGATGGATGGATGGATGATGGATGGATGGATGGATGGATGATGGATGGATGATGGATGATGGATGATGGATGGATGGATGATGGATGATGGATGATGGATGGATGGATGATGGATGGATGATGGATGGATGATGGATGGATGGATGATGGATGATGGATGATGGATGGATGGATGATGGATGGATGATGGATGGATGGATGATGGATGATGGATGATGGATGGATGGATGATGGATGGATGGATGATGGATGGATGGATGATGGATGATGGATGGATGATGGATGGATGATGGATGATGGATGGATGATGGATGGATGATGGATGATGGATGATGGATGGATGATGGATGGATGATGGATGATGGATGATGGATGGATGATGGATGATGGATGATGGATGGATGGATGATGGATGATGGATGATGGATGGATGGATGATGGATGGATGATGGATGGATGATGGATGGATGGATGGATGGATGATGGATGATGGATGGATGATGGATGATGGATGATGGATGATGGATGGATGGATGGATGGATGGATGATGGATGGATGATGGATGATGGATGATGGATGGATGGATGGATGATGGATGATGGATGGATGATGGATGGATGATGGATGGATGGATGGATGATGGATGGATGGATGATGGATGGATGATGGATGATGGATGGATGGATGGATGATGGATGATGGATGATGGATGATGGATGATGGATGGATGATGGATGGATGATGGATGGATGGATGATGGATGGATGGATGGATGGATGATGGATGGATGATGGATGATGGATGATGGATGATGGATGATGGATGATGGATGGATGGATGGATGGATGATGGATGGATGGATGATGGATGGATGGATGGATGGATGGATGATGGATGGATGATGGATAGATGATGGATGGATGATGGATGGATGATGGATGGATGGATGATGGATGATGGATGATGGATGATGGGTGGAGGGATGGAATCCATGGATGGAGGGATGGATGATGGATGGATGGATCCATGGATCCATGGATGGATGGGCTTGGAGCGTTGGCTGGAAGCAGGGGCAGAGAGGGAGATGGGACCTGGTGGGAGATGGAATCACAGAATCCCAAAGTTACTGAGGTTGGAAAAGCCCTCCAAGACCAACCTGTGCCCGGTGCCCACCCCATCCCCAGAGCCCTGAGTGCCACCTCCAGGTGCTCCTGGGACACCTCCAGGGATGGGAACCCCAGACCTCCCTGGGCAGCCCCTTCCAAGGCCTGGCCCCCCTTCCATGGAGAAATTCCTGCTGCTGTCCCCCCTGAGCCTCCCCTGGAGCAGTCAGAGAATCACAGGAGATCCTTCATGCAGAGAGGGCAGGAGGAGATGCTGCAATCACAAATTGCATGAAAACCTTTCCTTTCACCTGGCTAAGTGATGCTGCACCGCTCACCTGAGGGGCTCATTCGTAAAAATCGTCTCTTTTTGGTTTTGGTAACAATAAAATGCACTTTTTGCAGAGAATCCTCAGAATTCCTTTAAAATCTGCTGTGTTTCTGCACACCCCCTCAGGCTGGGCATGGCCAGGACAGCCAGCACCCTGCTCTGAGTGAAAACAGCAGTGAGGTGAGACAGCATGGGCTGAACACAGAGAATATTCTTCTTTTACCTCAGGGAATATTACTTTTTATGGATTTTTCCTGGCATGTGTTTGTAGCTTGTTCATGCTCTGTGCTCCATTCCCACAGGAGGCAACTTGCAGGGTCTTTCCTTTGGGCTTCTCTTGAAAAAAATAAGGATTTAAAAAAAAAAAAAAATTCAATATTCCAGTGAGAAAAGGGGGGTGGGAGCTGCTGGCAGTGGTGGAACAGCCTGGATGTCACAGAGATCCCATTTTTACATTTGTGAACTGAGATCTTCATCCTGCCAGGAGCTCCCCAGGGCTGGCAAGGTCTGGGTTGGTTCCCTGTCCTCCTCTCCAGGAACAGAACTGCACAGGAGTGTCCTGTGTGCAGCCCCAGAACACAGCCAGCCCCACTCCTGCCTTGGGATGTGGATTTTGGAGAGCCAGGATCAACATTTGGGACTTCCAGGATCAACATTTGGGACTTCCATTCACTGAATCCGCGTTTCTTTGGAGCTCATTGGGAAGGAGGTTGTTTCAGGCGTGGTTTGTGGGTTCCTGACCTCTGCTTTTGAGGAAAACTCTGATTTTTTCTTGTTTCTTGCCTGTTTTCCTGCAGACCCTCCAAGGAAAGGCTCCCAGACCTGGTGTCTTTCCTTCCCTGGCTGCAGCTCTGCTCACACCTGCATCTCTCTCTTAGGGACTCTTCCAGAAGTCCTAAAAAACCAACAAAAATTGGTCCCTGCCCCAAAAACCTTGAAACCAAAATGCATGAGAAGTTCAGAA
This sequence comes from Poecile montanus, assembly GCA_038429875.1. Lineage (NCBI taxonomy): Eukaryota > Metazoa > Chordata > Aves > Passeriformes > Paridae > Poecile > Poecile montanus. The sequence continues at coordinate 5,429,562 of CM076525.1, forward strand.
AGGGAAGGAGAGACAGGCAGAGAGCAAACAGCGATTTATCCAAGGCCACCCATAAATCAGTGGCAAAGGATGTTCCAACCCCCACAAAAATCCCTCATAGCACAAAAATATTTTCTTGTAATGCAAAAAATCCTCTTTCCTATATTTAGCTGCAGAATTACTCCTGAAACACATTAGTTCTCCGGGCTCCTCAGACAAAATAATGTTATTAGACCGAGTGCCAGTGGAGGCAAAGAGGATTCGACATTTCACTGAAAATTGCACCCAGGACTATTAAGGAAGGGGAAGTTATTTGGATGCACTGCAGGCACGAACTCTTCAGATTTACACATCTCAGTCAGAGCTGCCTGCAACCCTTCTGCAAAACCCGAGGAGAATTTCATACTTTTCCCCTCCTCTCCCTCTCTTTACTCTGAGACAAATCTCCAGGAAAATTCATTACACGGTTTAAGCGATGGGATTTATCATTCCATTCAGCTTCCCCAACTCACAGCACTCCTCACTGTCACAGCAGCGAGGTAATTCTAATTTGTTCCTTTCATATTTCACCCGTGATGTGCAGCTCCGGGTGATGGGGAGAAAACAGAGACGGGAGCAGGGAATGGCTTTGGGGCTGTGGGGAGGAATTCCAGCAGCTGGGGAGCCTCGGGAACGGGGGGGACGCTCCAGGCAGGTTCCTGGGGACCAAATGCCACCCTCTAGAGGGGCATCAGAGCACGGGGACAGAGCAGGAGCACGGGGGGTTTGTCACCTGCCACAGGGGGGGTTTGTCACCTGCCACAGAGGGGGTTTGTCACCTGCCACAGGGGGGGTTTGTCACCTGCCACAGGGGGGGTTTGTCACCTGCCACAGAGGGGGTTTGTCACCTGCCACAGGGGGGGTTTGTCACCTGCCACAGGGGGGGTTTGTCACCTGCCACAGAGGGGGTTTGTCACTGCTGCTCGCTGAGCTCTGGCTCAGCTGTGTTCTCTCCACGTGGTCTGAGCCCTTCTTCCCACTCGGCGTCTCCTCCTGCAAAGCACGAGGGTGGAAGGGAAGCCTTTCACTCCAGGAACACCTCCCAGCTCTGAGTGAGGGATCTCTGCTGGTGATGGTGTCACCAGGACAGCGTCCTGTGGACAGGACCCCAGAGCGAGGGGAGACGGGCAATGAGCATGGCTTGGTCACAAACCCTGGAGCATCAGGGAAAAGCCACCAGAGCAGCCAAGGCAGCAGCGTGCCCAGGACCTGGGCAGCATCCTCATCCCTGTCCCCCATCAAGTCCCTTGATTAGGCTGACCTTTATCCAGTGTAAATAATAAATTGATGGTGTTTCCTATTAGCCTTGTATAAATGCATCTTCTAAATAAACACCCAGAGTTTGTTCCTCTCTGCCTGGAGTTATCACCCCATAAACAAGAAGCTGCTCCACACGATCACCTAATTGATCCATTTTGCCTGATTCCAAATAAGCTATAAAAAAGTACATTTGGTGTGGGGGAAACTGGGGTTTTTATCATCCTCTGCCTCGTCTCAAGGAAGGATGAAAGGAAGAAGCCTACTTAATGTTTGCTAAAATATTTAGAACAAGCTGTGAAAGATAGAAAACATTTTAGAACAGCTGTAAGTTATATTAATACGAGAGCCCGTCCTTGAGAATAAACTGCAGTCCCAGGCAGGTAGAAAAGCTATTAAAGAGATAAAGAGATCTTCCTTTGAATTGACACGTATCTGATTTGATTGCAGCACCATTCCCATGCAGTTCCAATCTTCCTTCTCCACTAATACGGGATTAATTCATTTTGATTATTGTTATTATGGCGAATGGCGAAGGGAATTAGCGGTGATGGATCAGGCACTTGCTGGGGAGCGCGGGTTGGGTTCTCCAGCCCCCGCTGGGACTCGCCGGGCCCTGCGCGCACTGCGGGGCCGTAAAAATGATGGAGGGGAAGGGGAAGGGAATCATCTGGCAGATTAAAAAGATTCCTTGCGAGGTAACGTCTGCCAGCCTTTGTACGAGACCCAAGATCACCCCTGTGATCCGCACTGAGAGGCACAGGAGGATTTTCCCCGTTGAACTCCGGTTTTGGCTCGAGGGAGGGTGGTGTGGCCAGGGCGAGTGCCAGGACTGAGCCTGGCCCAGCAGAGCAGCCAAGGGGCAGCAGCTGCACCTGCAGGGGTTGGCATTTGGAAGGCAAATTTCAGCTGCACAAAGGGGAGCAGGTCTGGGGAGCAGCTCCAGAGCTGGTGCATCACAGGGTCCCCTCCTCTTGCCCCGACCAGGGCTGCAATCAGCTCCTGATTTCTCTCCTGCTTGACTTGAACAGGGTGGGGGTTTTTGCTCCACAGCATTACAGGATCAGGGAGAATCACAGAATGATTTGAGCTGGAAGAGAACTTTAAAGACCACCCAAGTCTTTCCACTATCCCAGGTGCCTCCAAGCACCTCCTACCTTCTGCAGCCTCCCCAGGTCTGGCGGTGGTGTCTCCACACCTGGGTCCTTTCCGTGGTCAGGATCAGTTCTGCTCCTCCCAGAGCTCCAGAATCAAGGAGAGCTCTGAGCTGCTGAAATCCCCACAGAGCAGATGCCATGTCCTTGTTTGTTTGCAGGCACAGGAGCGGTGCAGAGCTGTTCAGCATTGCCAGGCTGAGCTGTGGAAGTGGTGGAGCCGTGTCTGCCTGTGCTTAACCCAGAGGGAGAGCAGGGAGGGAGGTGGAGGTGCAGCAGGGATGTGGAGGTGCAGCAGGGAGGGAGGTGGAGGTGCAGCAGGGATGTGGAGGTGCAGCAGGGAGGGAGGTGGAGGTGCAGCAGGGATGTGGAGGTGCAGCAGGGATGGAGGTGGAGGTGCAGTCCTGGGTGGGAGGTGGAGGTGCAGCAGGGTGGGATGTGCAGGTGCAGCAGGGAGGGAGGTGGAGGTGCAGCAGGATGGGATGTGGGGGTGCAGCAGGGATGTGGAGGTGCAGCAGGATGGGATATGGGGGTGCAGCAGGATGGGATGTGGAGGTGCAGCAGGGAGGGATGTGGGGGTGCAGCAGGATGGGATGTGGGGGTGCAGCAGGGATGTGGAGGTGCAGCAGGGATGTGGAGGTGCAGTCCTGTGTGGGAGGTGGAGGTGCAGTCCTGGGTGGGAAAGGATGTGGTCTCCCCCCTGCCACAGCCACTGCCTGCTCCCATCCCGTTCTGAGGCAGCCAGGGGTGCTGAGGTGCAGGGATGTGGGAAGGAGGGAGGGTGGCAGGGGTATGGGAATGTGCACTGCTGATCCCAAGTGTGCTGGTCCTTTGGGGTGAGATCTGTGGGCACTGGTGCCTCAGGGGGGTTTGTTACTGCAGCAGCCATGGCAGCAAGGCAGAGTTTGGGGGTGGCCACATCTCCCAGTTCTCAGTGTCTCACCAGTCTCAGCATCACCCCAGCTGCTTCAGGCGGGGGTTTCTTGCCCTGTTAACCACTGCAGGGCTCCAGCACCCCTTCCCTGTGTGTATCCATCTCTGCCCCCCTTCCCCTGTCTGGGATGAGCTGTTTCTGTGTTACAGGGAAGCTTTAGGAGCAGAATCCATTAGGGGCTCATTTACTGCCGTGCCCTAAGGCAGACGCAGAGCTGGCTTGGTGAGATGATGGAGTCATCCATCACCAGCTCCTGGCTGGGCTGCCCTGGCTGGGAGCAGCAGAACCGAGCAGCTGAACTGAGCCCAGCCTGGCTGGGAGCAGCAGAACCGAGCAGCTGAACTGAGCCCAGCCCAGCCTGGCTGGGAGCAGCAGAACTGAGCAGCTGAACTGAGCCCAGCCTGGCCTGGCTGGGAGCAGCTGAACCGAGCACCAGCATGAGCCCAGCCTGGCCTGGCTGGGAGCAGCAGAACTGAGCAGCTGAATTGAGCCCAGCCTGGCTGGGAGCAGCAGAACCGAGCACCAGCAGGAGCCCAGCCTGGCCTGGCTGGGAGCAGCAGAACCGAGCACCAGCAGGAGCCCAGCCCAGCCTGGCTGGGAGCAGCAGAACCGAGCAGCTGAACTGAGCCCAGCCTGGCTGGGAGCAGCTGAACCGAGCAGCTGAACTGAGCCCAGCCTGGCTGGGAGCAGCAGAACCGAGCAGCTGAACTGAGCCCAGCCTGGCTGGGAGCAGCAGAACCGAGCAGCTGAACTGAGCCCAGCCTGGCTGGGAGCAGCAGAACCGAGCAGCTGAACTGAGCCCAGCCTGGCCTGGCTGGGAGCAGCTGAACTGGGCACCAGCACGAGCCCAGCCTGGCCTCTCACTCCCTGGGCAGCCTGGAGGAGCTCCAGCCCCCCCAGGCCCCCCTGAGCTCCCAGAAAAACCCCAGCACCATCCCCAGGGGCTGAGGGGAGCAGGTTTCTCCTCCCTGGGCTGTGTGCTCCCAGACGGGTCACAGGGATGGACTTTGAACCTCTCTGGGAAAGACCCAAATTATGTCCAAACCTTGCCTTCCTGCAAGGAGCCGGCAACAAAGTCAGACCCAACCCGAATTTCCTCCCAGCTCCCATTTTGATCAATCTCTTCTTATTTCTCAGTGGCCATTTGTGTATAGGAAGAGCTTCCTGAATCAGAAGTCCATCGAGGCCAATCTCCTGGAGGGCTGGCCCAGGAGCAGGACAGGCCATAAAGCATTCCCAGCTCTGGCCATCTGCAGCTCCAGCCCTTGCTGAGGCAGATGAAGCTGGGAGAAACCTGTGTTTAAAAGCCCCTGACAGCTCTTTTCTGGCCACATCTCTCTCATGGCTTTCCAAACCCATCTCTGGGTTTGCTCTCCCCTGGCCCTGCCGTGAGTTTCACAATTGGATCAGGCACTGTCTCAACATCCTTCCTCCACAAGGGCGCAGATCAATTATTTTGGATTTCATCTGCTGCTGGCACTAGTCTTGACTCTAATCTTCCTTAAATCTCTGCTGGGAAGTGCAAGTCATGCCTGCCAAAATCTCGTGTGCCCGAGGGACCCCAAATGGATCCCCTGGAGTCATCTGTCTCCATCCAGCCTGGCCCTAAAATCTCCCCAGTTCTGAGTAAAGGTGCTCTTATTAGGACCATCCCAAAGGTTTGTATTTTCAGACCTCCTAAGTTTTCCATCACTATCAGGTTCCTGATCCAATGGGACAGAAGAAATTATTTTCTTAAAAAGGTGGAGGAACAAAAGGAATTAAATTACGTTTGTCAAGATTGTGCCTCAGGAGAGGAGCTTGTATTTCCCTGATCAGACATGAGGAGAAAGCCAGCCCTCTCCAGAGGCCGATAGCCTTGGTTCATTTCCAGCTGGAGACGGGACAGCTCTGTCCCATCTGACTGCCTCTGATGAAATAATATCAGTCTGGCTTTCCAAAATTCCCACCAGGATCAAGTCAAAGATAAACCACAGGTCTCTCAAATGCTGTTTGCAGCCTCTGTGTTTGGAGATGCTCATGCAAGAACGCTCTGCTTCTCCCCCTGCGAGTTTCCAAGGGGAATTGAGGGCTGGGAAAGCCACAGGTGGCGTCTCCTGTGGATCTGGACCCCGTCCCTGTGTGACCATGAGCGGTGCCAGGGCTGAACGGTGACTCCTGGGTTATTGGTGCTCTCTCCACACACCCCAGCTGCTGGCAATGTTCCTTCTGCTGTTCCTGGAGGGGATGGCAAGAAAGGAAGGATTGCAAGAAATAAAAAGAAAGTTCTTAACAAGGGAAGGGACCAGCACACACCTCGATCTCCTGATGTTAAACACTGCTGACACAGGCCCTGCGCCGCACAGATCCGTAACTTCCTCTAAATTAGCAATTCCACAGGCACAGTAGGAGCTTGCACAAGAATTGTCCATAAAGGGAAGAGAGTCACAATATCAGCCTAGCATGAAACCCTGCTTTCTGCTTTTTAATTAAGATTTCAAGCTCGTGTCTCCCCTGAGGTGCTGTGGGAGCTTTTGCCAGATACAAGAAGCAGCTGGGGTCCCTCTCAGTGAGCTGGCTCTGCTCACTCCCAGTTCCACACCGAATTCCCAGTGCCACACTGGGGCCACAGAGCCCAGGACAAGGCAGAGCCATCAGCTGGGGTCCCTCTCAGTGAGCTGGCTCTGCTCACTCCCATTCCCACACCGAATTCCCAGTGCCACACCTGGGCTCCAGCACCCAGGAGAGGACAGAGCCATCAGCTGGGGTCCCTCTCAGCAAGCTGGCTCTGCTCACTCCCAGTTCCACACCGAATTCCCAGTGCCACACTCGGGCCACAGAGCCCAGGAGAGGACAGAGCCATCAGCTGGGGTCCCTCTCAGTGAGCTGGCTCTGCTCACTCCCAGTTCCACACAAATTCCCAGTGCCACACTGGGGCCACAGCACCCAGGAGAGGACAGAGCCATCAGCTGGGGTCCCTCTCAGTGAGCTGGCTCTGCTCACTCCCATTCCCACACAAATTCCCAGTGCCACACTGGGGCCACAGAGCCCAGGACAAGGCACAGCCATCAGCTGGGGTCCCTCTCAGTGAGCTGGCTCTGCTCATTCCCAGTTCCACACCGAATTCCCAGTGCCACACTCGGGCCACAGAGCCCAGGACAAGGCACAGCCATCAGCTGGGGTCCCTCTCAGCGAGCTGGCTCTGCTCACTCCCAGTTCCACACCGAATTCCCAGTGCCACACTCGGGCCACAGCACCCAGGAGAGGACAGAGCCATCAGCACCCAGCCCTGCTCCCGGGGCTGGCACCACGAGGAGGGGACACGGGCCAGGAGCGCCCTGGGGGCGCCTCTGGAGGTGCCACAATCTCAGCCATAAAGAATTTAATGCGCAGTAAAAGCAGCCAGTGAGTTACCGGGGCCGCTGTGCCCCAAAGATGTTCATAAAATATTTAGGAACTTCAAAAAGAGGAGGGGAAAACTCAGCCCAATAAATCAGCACTGCGAGCAGGTCCACAGTGCCAGGCAGCCCGAGGGATGTGGGAAGAGGGATGAGGGATGAGGGATGAGGAATGCAGGATGATGCAGGATGATGCAGGATGAGGGATGAGGGATGCAGGATGAGGGATGAGGGATGAGGGATGCAGGATGAGGGATGAGGGATGAGGGATGCAGGATGAGGGATGAGGGATGAGGGATGATGCAGGATGATGCAGGACGATGCAGGATGAGGGATGCAGGATGAGGGATGCAGGATGATGCAGGAGGAGGGATGAGGGATGAGGGATGAGGGATGAGGGATGCAGGATGATGCAGGATGATGCAGGATGATGCAGGAGGAGGGATGCAGGATGATGCAGGATGATGCAGGATGAGGGATGCAGGATTCCTCCCGGGTTCATCACCTCCCATGCAGCGTTAATGGGGCCGTGGCCGCCCATTCCGCGCTCCCCAGCCCAGCCAAGAGCTTTATTTAGCAGCTGAGATCCGAGCCCGGCCGCACCCATCACCCCTCCTGGATGGCAGCAGCAGCAGCAGAGCAAACAGCCCAGTCAGGGGAGAGTGGGAATCCAGCTCAGGCAGCCCCAGCTGGAACAGGAATGGGTTTGGGGAATGTGAGGCTGTGGTGTGGCCTTTTCAAGCGTCTGTGTTTGACTGGGACCAGAGGAAAGTGCAGAAAGTTTATTTGGAAGAAATGAATCGGCTGCCCTTGGCAGTGAGCTGGGGGCTTTTACAGAATCCCAGAATCCAGGAGAGGTTTGGGGTTGGGAGGGACCTCAAATCCCACCCAGGGCCACCCCAGACATGGCAGGGACACCCCCACTGTCCCAGGGTCACCCCTACTGTCCCAGGGTCACCCCTACTGTCCCAGGGTCACCCCCACTGTCCCAGGGTCACCCCCACTGTCCCAGGCTGCTCCAGCCCCAATGTCCAGCCTGGCCTTGGGCACTGCCAGGGATCCAGGGACAGCCACAGCTGCTCTGGCAATTCCAGCCCAGCCCCTCCCCACCCTCCCAGGGAAGGATTTCTCACCTAAACTTGCCCTTCCCTCCCGACACAAGGAGCAATCCAGAGCATCCTCCCAGCGGCTCAGAGAGAGACAGGAGCAGATAAAAACCCCAAACTGCTGTTTGGACATTTACCTGTCCCAAATGAGGATGAAAAATTCAAAACATGTAGGGGAAAAAAATAAAATAAAATAACGGGAGAGCCAGAATCCTGTGCAATTTCCATGTGGATGTGTCACAGCAGCTCGTGTTGGCACATCAAGCATCTGCCCACCTCTGGCCACACCCGGGGGGAGCCACCAAGGCTGGGGGTGGCACCCCAGAAGACACAGAGGAAAAATGATCCAACCTTCCTTGAGGACATCGTAGCCCTGAGCACCTCCCTCGGGGCACACAAACACCTGAGTTCTCATTTGACTGCAGAAAATACAAACAATCAGGTAAAAAGCATTTTGACAGGAATAAAATCTATTCTTTAGGCTGAAGATTTTTATTTTTTTCCTTTAATATAAGTGTGTGTTTTGAGTGAAAGGGAATTAAGTGTCTAAAAGAAGTTCTTTGAATTAAGACTCATTTCAATTTAAGGCTGTTGAAAGGCAGAACACCAGGTGTTGTGCAGAGGTTCCTTTGTTCATTGTCACAATTCAACACGGATTTGCAAAATACTTTGACTAAATCTGTTCTGATTTTTCTGTCAGAAACATTTCAGGTGACATTTTTTACCCCAAAAGCTCCACTTGAGGCAACTCAGACAAAACAGTTTAACATCAGCCTGGAGGGAAGTATTTTGTTCCTACTTCCCCAAAGGAATGTACACTTCAAACACTTGCAGGGGGAGATATTTTGCAGAAATCTCCGGTTTTAGAGAAACCCAGGAGAGCAAGGATGTTTGCCTGGAAAAAATTCAGTCAAACCCAGTCCTCCCCAGATGGAGCCCCTGGTTTAAGGTGCTGCCACTCCAAAACCCAGCAGTGGGCTCATCCCCAGACCACGGGGAGCTGTCGGAGCAGGAGCCAAATCTCCCAAACTGGACTGGGAGCTGGGAGGAACCAAACTGGCCGTGCTCATCTCAGAGTTTTACCATCATTATTGTTCCTGAGATCAGCCAGAAACCCCCAGCGTGGCCTTGCAGCAATGCAGCTCTGAAATCCACAGAAATATGAATGGTCCCTCCAGAATGGGATCACATTTTCCTTGGCTAATGGCCCATCCCGTGGTTCCTGCTCAGCCAAACCCTAAATTCTCAGGGAAACTCCATCATCTCCCTTCTGTTTGAAGGGAAAGTGCCAACATGTCTGAGCTGTAATGTCTGGATCTGGGGAGAGACATCCAGATTTATGGCAGGAGGCAGGGAGCCAATGCCATTGATCTGCACTGGAAATCCCTGGCTGAGGAACCCGCCAGGCTTCGCTCTCCAGCTCTCAGCACCGAGCAGACACAATTCCTGTTGCTGTCCTGTTATTATCTCTGATTGAGAGAGGGATTTAAGCTGTTCCTGCACTCCCAGGATTGCAGGGATGTGCCTTTACTCGCCCTTTTTCATTTGTTACCCTCAAAACCGAGTTTTCTGGTAAAACTCCGGGCAAGGTCCCGCCCTCCTTTACCCAGGCACAAGTGGGTCAGGGTAATGACTCACTTTCAGTATTTGAAGCCAGCCAAATAAATCCCTAAATTACTTTCTAACGGCTCAGTAAACACAATCAATGCACATTAACAAAGCTCTGGGAAGCCGAGGAATTCTTTGGGGGGTAAAACACATACCATGAATCTTTCCATGTTGTTGCATCAGGCAGGAACCACTGACTCCCTCCTTGTGTTGGGCACAGACAGATGGGAAATATTTTCTAAAGCCATTCCTAGGCCAGCCCAGGTTTTTCAAAGAGGATTTTTTGGGGAAAAAAGGCCTGGTTTATTTTAGGTATGTAAATGCTTTAAGATTTAGGTACATGCAAAGAGAGGTTTTTACAAATGTGAGAGAATTTGGGGTTTAAATGACCTCTGGAGGTCTCTGGTCCTCCTCAGAAGACTTCACTGTGCTCTTCAGGCAGCTCTGCATCCCTGAGGGATGGGAGCTCCTCCAGGGAAGGGAACTGAATACTCGAAGGTTTAGGGGTTTCCAAACTGAGTCTGCTCCTTTCACACCTGGAGGAGGAGGAGGAAATGGCCTTCTCTCAGAGTCTGACACAGACAGAGAAAAGTCAAACACATTTATACAGCTCCAGCTCTCTCCATAATCCTCATGGAGGAAAAAACCCAAACAAATCCTCTCATGCTGCACCAGCTCAAAGGGAAGCACCAGGCTGTGGAAAGGCTTGGACATGAGCCAGTCTCAAAAATCCTGCCCCTGGAGCACCCTGAGCTCCAGCCAGCACCCCCAGTGACTCCTGACCATCCCAAACCATTCCTGACTATCCCAAACCCCTCCTAACCATCCCCAGCCCCTCCTGACCATCCCAAACCCCTCCTGACCATCCCAAACCATTCCTGATCATCCCAAACCATTCCTGACCATCCCAAACCCCTCCTGACCATCCCAAACCCCTCCTGACCATCCCAAACCCCTCCTGACCATCCCCAGTGACTCCTGACCATCCCCAACCCCTCCTGACCATCCCCAGCCCCTCCTGACCATCCCAAACCCCTCCTGACCATCCCAAACCCTCCTGACCATCCCCAGCCCCTCCTGACCATCCCCAGCCCCTCCTGACCATCCCCAGGGACTCCTGACCATCCCCAGGGACTCCTGACCATCCCCAACCCCTCCTGACCATCCCCAGTGACTCCTGACCATCCCAAACCCCTCCTGACCATCCCAAACCCCTCCTGACCATCCCCAACCCCTCCTGACCATCCCCAGCCCCTCCTGACCATCCCCAGCCCCTCCTGACCATCCCAAACCCCTCCTGACCATCCCCAGCCCCTCCTGCCCAGCGTTGTCACAGGATCCAGAGGTCCTGCCCAGCCCCAGCCCCTTGTTGTGCTCAGAGCTGCACAGACACAGCCAAATCCCCAAAATCTCTGCAGTGAAAATAGACAAGGCAGATGGAGGCACAGATTTGTGGAAAGACGCACAGCAGGTCAGGAGCAGAGCTGGAATGAGGGAGCAGGGAAGGAGCAGGTCTGAGATCCCACAGTTAAAGCTTTTCCTTTGGCACTAAGGCACAAACCCTACAGTTCCAAATGCCCCGGCCCAGATGCTCTGGCCAGCTTGAACTGGGAGTCTGGAAAGCTGCAAAGCCTGAGTCAGAGCCAGAGCTGGGGTGCCCAAAAACAGCTCCAGGCCCAAAGTGCTTCTCCCAAGAGCCACAGTTCACTCATGGCCCTGTTCAGGGTCCTGAGAACTTCCTCTGAAGCTGGGCATCCTCTCAGAGTGCCACAGCTCTCCCTGGGCTCTGTGTCACCACCCCAGCCCCTTCCCTTGGAAATCCTGTTCCCACTGCATCATTATCTGTGGTGGCAGCTCGTGTTGCTGCCAGTCACCCCTAATTAGCAATCAGCTAACTAACTGCTCTGTGTTCCTCACCCCAGCGCCGTGTTTGGTGCACACAACACTCACAAACAGTATTAATAGCAATGGCATCAATAATAACGGGGGTTGTGAGATGTTTTCAGCACCCATCTGCTCCCAGCCCTGTGCTGCCATCTGGCCTCGCTGCCTCAGGATGGAGAATCAGCCCCATCCCCACCCTACAGCTCCCAGCACCCCAAAATCTCCTCCCAAACTCCAGGCACTCCTGGGGAGCCCCTGGGAACCCCCACATCCCTAAACCAGGATGAGTGCTCGTCCCAAGATAAATACCTCAAATATTCTCATCAAACAAGATAAAATAGACAGGAAACCTGGCACTTTTCAAGAAGGGTTTTGACCACACCATCTTTTTTCCAGTGGGAATATCCTGCATGTGAAGGTGTGTCCCATTTCCTGAGCCACATTCCTGGGTGCTGCATGTTCAGGAAAAGCAGCAAGATCTGCTTTGCCCTTTCTTCCAGACACACAAAACTCTCCAGCTAAAATTAGGAGGAATAACCACGTGGAAAAAAAGGGGGAAAAAAAAATTCAAATAAACTCTCCTCTTTTTCTTGCTCCTCCCAGCTCAACCGAAGCTCTTCAAAGTTTCTCCTCCCATGGAGTTGAGTCATTAGTGTTCAGATAAGTGATGCTTGAGCCTTTGATTAAAATGACTGGGGAGCGTCCCTGCGTGATTAAAGAGGGATAACACAATAAAGGGAAGAGGACCTTACACCATTATTATGGCAAATAAGTGCAATTCCCAACCTGGGAGCTGCATCAACTTGTCTAATGTAATAAATGCTTCCCCTGCAGGAAACGAGTCACGCTGGGCTCTGAGGGGCCAGCCCTGAGTGTGCAAAGCCCGGAGCTGCTGTGACACCGAGGTGACCACGGGACACTGAGGGACAGCTGGGAAACACGGGGAGAGGTGGGACAGGAGCCACAGATGGATGGAGGGAGAGGAAAGAGCCTGGGGAGGCCGAGGGACGGGTGGGAGTGTGCTCCAGGGTGCCCAGAGCAGCTGGGGCTGTCCCTGGATCCCTGGCAGTGCCCAAGGCCAGGCTGGACACTGGGGCTGGAGCAGCCTGGGACAAGTGGGGGTGACCCTGGGACAGTGGGGGTGACCCTGGGACAGTGGGGGTGACCCTGGGGACAGTGGGGGTGACCCTGGGACAGTGGGGGTGACCCTGGGGACAGTGGGGGTGACCCTGGGACAGTGGGGGTGTCCCTGCCATGGCTGGGGTGGGATGAGAGCTCTGAGGTTCCTCTCAACACAGCCTGTCCTGATTCCATGCTCTGGGATCCAGGAGAGGCTGTTCAGGGTCTGGGATCCAGGAGAGGCTGTTCCATGCTCTGGGATCCAGGAGAGGCTGTTCAGGATCTGGGATCCAGGAGAGGCTGTTCAGGGTCTGGGATCCAGGAGAGGCTGTTCCATGCTCTGGGATCCAGGAGAGGCTGTTCAGGGTCTGGGATCCAGGAGAGGCTGTTCAGGGTCTGGGATCCAGGAGAGGCTGTTCCATGCTCTGGGATCCAGGAGAGCCTGGCTGGGCAGGTGCAATGTCCCTGCAGGTCTGCCCAGGTCACAGCTGCAGGTCCTTGCAGGGAGACTTCCCAGGGGGAACATGACACATGGGGGAACAGCTTTGTTTAGGCAGAATAAAACGTCATTTCCACTCTTTGCCAAACTAGAATAGCTGCTCTGAAGGGGGAAAAAGCCATTTTTTGTCCAAAGCAAATGTCTACCCAAGGATTTAGTCAGACCTACCCAATCTGACTCCCTGCTGGAGAGCAGCCAGGTTCCTCTGCTCTCTTCTGGAGGAAAGGATCATCCATTCCCTCCCCAGGCACAACGTGGGGCTCCATTCCCTGCTCCAGGGAGCTGCTGTGCTGCTGGAGCTTGGAAAAGTGCAGACAGATAGTTCACAGACGCATCCTATTTGTGGCTCAAAATACACCAGTTTATCATGCAAATGATATGTCAACAGAATAGCTGCACTTGGCAATGCCTCCCGGAGTAAATTAAGCAGTTAAACATACCATGTGTAATATTAAAGAGGTTATGTGTTACATATAATAAGCACTTGAAGCCAAGTTGTCAGGAAGCCAGGTTTCCTCAGGAATCTGAAATTCAGCTCGCAGGAGCTGTTCCTTCCCCCTTGAGCGGGTGATGTTTGGGGAAATGCAATATTTTGGGGTGCTGTGGAGGGAGGTTTTACCCATGGGATGGATGGTCCAGCTCCCTGGTTGGAATTTCAGGAGCTGGGGCACACTCAGGGCTCGCCCTGTGTGTCTGGGAGCTCTTTGCAAGGGCAGAGGTGTTGCAGGATCCAGACCTCTAAAGGCTTTGCATTTCCTGGAGGGTGCAAATACCAGCCTGGAAAAGAAAAAAAAAAAAAAAAAAAAAAAAGAAAAAAGGTCCTGGATTGTTCAGCTCTGCAAATTGCTCCCTGAGGCAAAGGATTGTTGTAAAAAACACAAATATTCAGATTGGAGTTTAACCAAATACCAGGACACTGGGATTTATTCAAGTGTCAGCAGCCCCCAAGCTTGCCTGCTTATTTCAGGCTCCTGTACATCAGCAAATGTTTTCTGTTTCACACCAACACCCCCAGACTTGGAGACACAGCCCCACAACTCCAGCCTCTCTGCAGCTTCCTAATGGCCCCAAGCCCCAGATTTACACCGAGCCAGCTCACCTCCAAACGCTCCCATAAAAACAAAAAACGCCTTTTGCAAGCAGATTTGTGTCATTCTCATGGCCTGAGGGTGCCTGAGGTCACAAACAGCTCCAGAGATTTATTCAGATTTATTGTGGCAGCAGGGTGCACCTGGCCCCGTGTACCTGGGACAGGCACAGAGGGACAGACAGCCCTGCTGTGATGGATCACTGATTATGGCACAATAAATACTGGATGGAGGATCTGTGATAACATCTATTAGGGCTTTATGAAATATTGATAGTGGCTGAATACATATTGCCTGCTGAGCAGCTCGTTCCAGAGGTGTTTAATGAAGGACATGTGTCGTTTGATCCTTGTGTCCCTGTGCAGGAGGAGGATGAGGATGAGGAGATGGGCTGGGAGAGGCAGGCTCAGCCCAGCAGGGCGTGGGGAGACACAGACTGTGTTTTATGTACACAGAGACTCACATTTGGAGAATGAATTAACTCCGTGCTCCCCTGAAATCAATCCCTGCACAGACAACTGCCTTTAATGGGGCCAATAAAAAGAATGCACAGACGGCTGTGGAAAGCCTGGGAGAGACTGGAGACTCCAGGAAAATCAGCTCTTCCTCCAAACTCTCACCCTCATCCTCTCCCCACTGAACCCTTGTGCAGCACTGGGACACAACACTGCCCCGAGGAGATCAAACCATCCAAATCATCCTCCAGATCAGGGAATTATGGATTGCTTTGGGTTGGAATGACCTGAAAGTGCATCTCAACCCACCCCAGCCATGGCAGGGTCACCCCCACTGTCCCCAGGGTCACCCCCCACTGTCCCAGGGTCACCCCCACTGTCCCCAGGGTCACCCCCACTGTCCCCAGGGTCACCCCCCACTGTCCCCAGGGTCACCCCCACTGTCCCAGGGTCACCCCCACTGTCCCCAAGGTCACCTCCACTGTCCCCAGGGTCACCCCCACTGTCCCCAGGGTCACCCCCACTGTCCCAGGGTCACCCCCACTGTCCCCAGGGTCACCCCCACTGTCCCCAGGGTCACCCCCACTGTCCCAGGCTGCTCCAGCCCCAATGTCCAGCCTGGCCTTGGGCACTGCCAGGGATCCAGGGACAGCCACAGCTGCTCTGGCAATTCCAGCCCAGCCCCTCCCCACCCTCCCAGGGAACAATTCCTGCCCAAGATCCCACCCAAATCTCCCCTTTGCCAATCTCAAGCCATTCCCTGGGTCCTGTCCCTCCAGGCCTTGTCCCCAGTCCCTCTCCAGCTCTCCTGGAGCCCCTGCAGGCCCTGGAGGGGGCTCTGAGCTCTCCCTGGAGCTTCTCCTCTCCAGCTGAGCACCCCCAGCTCTCCCAGCCTGGCTCCAGAGCAGGGGCTCAGCTCTGTCCAGCTGTTCCCAAACTGAGAAGAGATTGGCTCCACTTTAGCATTTAGGAGCATTAACTCCATTTTACTTCATGAAAAGGAGAGGAAGACCTTGCCTTTTCCCCTAAATTGCTCCACTTCCTACTTGAGGCTTCAAACCAATTTAGTGAGCACCCTGAAAGTCCCCATGTGGACATTTCTTACACTGGTGAGAGCACACACCTGCATGGGGTGTTAAACAGCACCTTCAGCTGGATGGATGGAAGTTTAAGTAGATTAAGAAAATGCAGATTCGTGCCTCTCATGACCATTTATCCATTTATCCTGTTCCCAGGTCAGTCTGGGCTGCTCCAGGCTCCCAGCTCCAAGGAGGATCAGAGGGACGTGGCCAAGGGCTGGCTGAGCCCTGCTGTGGGTCAGGGCTGGGGCTGGAGCTCCTCTCCAGGCGAGCAGAGCTCCAGCTCACCCATCCCAGGCTGAACGAGCTCCCCATGGAACCAGCAGCCACAGCCCAGCTCTGTCCCCCCTGTCCCGCCCTCCTTCACCTCCTGCCATCCTCATCTCTTCTCTTTCCTCTCCCTCACAGCCTTTTCCAGCTGCCAGAGGGATGGGAGGGATGGTGACACACAGCTCAATGCCCCTCTCTGCTGCAGTCTCCTCTGGTTCTGGGGAGCAGCACCACGCTGGACACTGCTCCTGGCCTCTCCAGTGCTTTGTGGCTCCTCTGGCACCATCCCTGGGCTCTGCTGCTCCCCTGCCCCTCTCTGCCCTGGGGATGTGTCCCCTCCAGCTCAGGACACATTAAACACACAGCAAAAACACATTAAACAAAGGCAGCGAGCCTCAGCTCGGGTGGGAGGGGGCTTGGAGGGAGAGGGATTTTTATTTTGTTGTGGGAACTGAATGAATAATTCATAGGCAAATCATTGACATGATAAATTCCTCCATTTCTCCTCTTTTGTGAATCGACAGCAAACAACTTCCCCATTCCTCCCCTCTGCATTTTCATTATTCAGAATTATTCACTAAACAATTGCTGGAATAATTCTGGGGAGCAGATTCTCTGCTGAGGGTCTCGTGCTGACATCAGTGCAAGTGGAGCCAGCAGGACCCGGTTCAGAGCCCCTGAACCTTCCAGCACCAGGCTTTGGGCTCCAGGTCTGACCATCCCAAGCAGAGGGGCACAGAGAGGCTCCCTGCTCCCTTTGTCCTCTCATTCCCTGAGCAGAGTTCTGCAAATCAGGTTTTCCACCATGAAGATGATGATTTACAGATTTACAAATGTTTACAAATGGCCAGCAGCTGGAATTGCTGGGATGCAGTGGGAAATGGCTGGGATTGACACCAGCACCTCCAGCAGCACCTCTGCCATCTCCAGCCCTGCAGGACCAGTGGGATTTCTCCATTTCCATTTCATCTGTTGCAAACGAGCCCTGCCCTTCCCAGGAACTCTCTGAACGCGCTGCCAGGCTCACCAGTGCAGCCCTGCCTTTGATATTCATGGGAAGTGAAAAGAAAACAACCCAAGGTTTGCTTTTTAATTTCATGGGAAATTTTGCAGGTGGCTTTTGCTTGGTTCTGCACTTCATTTATTCATTTACACACTGACCCAAACCCCACATGAACAACTGAACGTCTCCAGAATACCACAGCTCTGACTCACAGAGTCCTTGATATTTATCTGCCTGCAGTTTTCAATAAGTTAAACCCAGCTGACCTAAAATACCAAATTCCGAGGGAGCTCTTTGGCTGATGACTCCCCGTATCTGACAGCAATTGTCTGGGGTGCATTTTCTGTATTTATTTATAATAAATGAGACACCTGATACCATGAGATCATAAGCAATTTCCAGCTCTCTCCAAATCACCGGTAGGGTTCCAGTTTAGAGCCTCACAACATCATCAATTCTGCTGCAAAACTTTTCTGTGCTGATTGCCGCTAATTTGCGACGTGTAAGCCGGAGGGAGGGAATTGCTCGGAATTGCTTCCAGTTCTCCTCTTCACCTTCTAGTGGAAATCATGTTGGGCAGGCCAGCCAGACTGTTGTGAGCACAGAACCCCTGACAGTCTGGAGATCTGAACCTCCCTGGATTGCCAAAATGCAAACAGCGTGTCCCTGTTTGCAGCCCTGCTCTGTGAGGATGCTGACTCCTCTGGTCGTTCCTTTGCTTTAGCATCTGCTCTCCCCTCATCCCACCCCTGCAGCTGGTTTAGGCGAATTCCTGTCACCACTTTCCACCTATCTGTTCACAGGTTTGACAAAATAACTTCCCAAAGAGAGACAACATTTCATAAACTTGATTCCTGCAAAAACCCGCAGAAATCAGGACCTTCCCTCGCTGCCAAAGCCCTCTCGTTAAAACTTCTCCCCCCACGGTGATCCAGGTGTGGCTGCACCATGGACCACCAAGGAGCTGCTCTGGTCCATGATGACCCTTCTCACTCTGGGGGCTGGGATAAATAACCTTTTTTATTCCTTCTAACCCAAACTGCTCTACCAAGCAGCTCCCACTGTGTGCTGGGGAGCGGTGGGGACAGGAGGGGACAGCGTGGCCCAGACTGGGAACCAGGACAGCCAGATGTCCACAAGGGACATCAAAGGCTTCTCCAGCTGCCCCAGGGATGTGTTTCTGGATTTTGGCTTTGGCTGAACCCTGTTCTTTTGCGGTAATTAAAAGCAGTAGGTGCTGCAGCAGAGCAGAGCCAGTGACAGCAATAAATGCAGACCCCAATTATTACTGACCCAAATCCCCATTTTCCCCCTTTACTGGAGCAGTTCACAGCGCTGCAGAAGGAGTGGGCTGAGCCATAATTTACATTTCATTGTCTCAGCAAACAGCGGGCAGGGAGCAGTGCCAGGCACCCCTGGGGACAGGGCAGGGGCTCAGTGTGGGCACTGCCCCGAGCCTGGGGCAGCAGTGCCGGCACAGACAGTGCCCAGGAAACACGATCTGCCACTGCAGCATCCTTTGATGGAGTTCTGGAGGACATCGTGTCCTCCAAAGAGCCTAAAACAGCAAACGAGATCAGACAGGACCTGGACAAAAACCTCCCCAGCCCTGACTCCCCCACACCATCCTCAGAGACAGAGACCATGAGTCAAACCTCGCTCTCCTCCTTCCCTCACAGCATCCTCCCTCCTCTCAGCTCTAATTAAGAGGAAGAGAGTGCTGGAGCAGGGAGATGAATCCTGTGGTGAAAGGGGCTGGGATGAATCATCTCTCGAGGCCATGGTCCCCCTGGGGCTGGAGGGTCCTTCTGGGACAGGAGGAGGCTCAGGCAGGCTCTGCTCCCAGCCAGCCCTGGCTGTGCCCTGTGCCAGCTGGCACAGCCGGTCCACGCTGCTCTGGAGCATCCTCATCTCCCTGGAGAGGCTTCCAGGGAGCCCTCGAGCACTGGGAAATGGAGATGCTCAACCTCTGCTGCTCTGCAAAGCCATCGGGGGAGGATGGAGGGGGAGCAGCTCCTCCCTGCTCTCACCCCATGGAGGTTTCTGCCCTCTCAGCCCATCCTCCCCCAGCCAGGCCCGGCCAGAACCGGTGTCCATGGGATGGGAAAGCAGCAGGAAGCTCAGCTCTGGCCTAGAAATGACCCTCTGTGGGTGAGGCAGCACGGGGGGCACGGAGAGCCTGGACCCCCCTGCCCTGAGGGCTGATCTGTGCCAGGAGAGCTGTAAATGCTCAGCCCTCCCTTGCCAGGAGCTCCCCCCAGCCCATCTCCCACAGGAGAGGCACTGCCAGCCTGGAGTGCTGTCCCTGCTGCCCTCAGCAGGAGGGGTGGCACCACCTCGGGGACATTTGGGCACCTGGAGATGGGCCCGAGGCTGCTGCGGTGCCAGTGCCAGCGCTCGGTGTCCCAGCCCTGGGCTGGGAGGTGCCAGCTGTCCCCAGCAGCTCCTGCACCTGCAGCAGGGCTCTTCCCCGGGGTGTCTGGCTGGGAGCAGGGCACGGGGCACAGCCTGGCACTGTCCCCACCCCCAGACACCCCCACAGGTCCCAGTGTCCCCCCCAGCAGCACAGAGCACCCGCTCGCCCTCCTGGGTGCCGCTGTTCCGCTGCTGCTCTGTGAGTCACATCACTGATGTCACCTCCCGTGTCATCACAGCTCTGCCATGGATTTAATGAATCTTTGTTTCCTTCAGCTAAGAAAATCCTCAAAGAGGCTCCAGCATCCTGAGGAGCCAGCAGGTCACTCTGGCACGGTCTCTGTCCCCACAGGAGGACAGAGAACTGCAGAAGGGGTCAGTGGGCTGGCCGAGAGCTTCAGAGACCCAGGGACAACATCCAAGTCACTCCAGGACCCCTCTGTCCCCAGCAGAACCTGCCACGCTCTGCCAGGCCAGGGCAGCTGAGCTGTGCTCTGCTTCCAGGAGGGAACGAGGGACAGGGCCAAAGGGACAGTGCCACCGTGGCTGTGACAAGGGACAGCGTCTCTGGGGGGCTCTGCACGAGGAGCTGAGGACTGGCACATTCCTGGCTGGGACTGACACGAGTGCTGGACTGGCCCCTGTGACACTGAGCTGTCACCATGCTCTGCCCCTCACTCCAGGGCCACCAAACCCAGGGGACACCCTGGCACCCCCCTGGGGCTGCCCAGCAGCTTCAGCAACACCTGCAGAGTGAATCCCGACTTGCACCAATACACACAGGGAATTTTAAGCTTGTAGTGCTTTAAATCCAGAGGAATAAATCACTGCAAAGCAGAAGGGAACAAAATGCACGATAAAATTTGAGGGAAATGAAGATCGCTCTTTTCTCTTCTATGAAGGTCACTAAAAAGGGAAACATCCTGTGAGGCCCCTGGGAGCCCAGCAGTGTAAATAGTCAGTGGACAGAGAGCATCTCCTGTTAGGGAAGTGTCTCACTAAAATACATCCTATAAATGATTGCATAATGAAATTCCAGTTAATTTGCTGCCTGGTCAGCCACAACCCTCCTGCCACGCTCCTGAGCAGAGCCAATAATCTTAAAAAAGAATTTTGTTGGTCTGGAGGCAGCTGGTGAGTGGGATTTGGGAAAGAGCAGCTCCTTCAGGATGGGGGGACACGACACCGCAGCCCCCAGCCCAGTCCCCCTTGTCCTGTCCCTCCAGGCCCTTTTCCAAAATCCCTCTGCAGCTCCTGGAGTGTTTTATAGACTCTGGAAGGGGTCTGAGGTCTGGCTGGCTCCTTCTGCAGGTGTTTCCATCAGCTGCAGCTCCGGGCTGTGCCCATCTCCCCAGGCAGGGTCCTGCCCCAAGGAGCAGAGCAGCGAAATGTCCTGGGAGGGACCACGGGAGCTCTTCCCAGCCAGTCCCTGCCAGCCCTTTCCCATTTTCAGCTTGGCACTGAGCAGCCCTGGCTGGATCCTTCACCCAGCTGCTGCCAGGCTTCTCCTCTCACCTCTGCCCTCAGCTCTCCCCTCTCCTGGGCACATCCTATCCCATCCCATGGATCCCATCCCATCCCATCCCATCCCATCCCATCCCATCCCATCCCATCCCATCCCATCCCATCCCATGGATCCCATCCCATCCCATCCCATGGATCCCATCCCATGGATCCCATCCCATCCCATCCCATGGATCCCATCCCATCCCATCCCATCCCATGGATCCCATCCCATCCCATCCCATGGATCCCATCCCATGGATCCCATCCCATGGATCCCATCCCATCCCATCCCATGGATCCCATCCCATGGATCCCATCCCATCCCATCCCATCCCATGGATCCCATCCCATGGATCCCATCCCATCCCATCCCATGGATCCCATCCCATGGATCCCATCCCATGGATCCCATCCCGTCCCATCCCATCCTATCCCATCCCATGGATCCCATCCCATCCCATCCCATGGATCCCATCCCATCCCATCCCATGGATCCCATCCCATCCCTGGGATGGGCTCTGTTCCCTGGGACCCCAGGGAATGCCAAGGACACAATCACCCCTCTGCTCCAGGGGTGCCCTGACCCCGGGGGGAAGCAGAGCCAGGAAGGGAAGGTTGGGAATTTCTTCCCCTTCAAAAGAGCTGCGGTGTTTGAAAGCAGCAGGATCTGCAGGATCAGGTCCTGGACCCAGGGCCTGGGAGGGGTTCCCAGTCCAAATCCCATTCTGGCTCCTTCCCATTCCCCTTTTCCCGTCTCTCTCTGCTGCTCTGAACCATCGGCACTTCACGGCACCAAACATTCCGCGTGTTCCGTGTAATTTCAGAGCCATTCTGTCGGCTGCTCTCTCCTCAGCTCTCGAGGCCCCCGGTTGCTGTGTCAGAATGTAATTAGCTTTTGATGGGATGTTAAGATTTCTCCAGCTCCCGTGGAGAGGAGAGGCAGCAGATTGTGATTGTCACTCCCCGTGGGAAGCACTCGAGGACCCTGGAAGGCTCATTTACAAGAACGTAAAAGAAATAAATAAAGAAATAAAAATAAATAAATCCAGAAGCAGCAGACCCAGCAGGCCTGGTTTAATCGACTGAAATCACTGAGATTTCTTTACCTCCGTGCTCTTTCCCGCTGGGAGATAAACGGGAGTTAACCCCTTCGTGACCGGCAGAAAGGGCCGGGGGAGGCAGCGGCCGGGGCTTCATTCCACACCCAGCTCCTGGAAATCCGGGAAATCCTGGAAATCCGGGAAATCCTGGAAATCCTGGAAATCCAGGAAATCCGGGAAATCCTGGAAATCCAGGAAATCCGGGAAATCCTGGAAATCCTGGAAATCCGGGAAATCCTGGAAATCCCAGAAATCCCTTCCTGGGCCACTCATCCTGCCTGGGAACAGGAGCTGCTGTGATCCCTGCTGCTCCCCCAGCCCTGAGCTGCTCCATCCACACCGGGACCAGTCCCTCCACCAAACTGGGACCGGTCCCTCCATCAAACTGGGACCATCCAAACTGGGACCGGTCCCTCCATCAAACTGGGACCAGCCCCTCCATCAAACTGGGACCAGTCCCTCCATCAAACTGGGACCAGTCCCTCCATCCAAACTGGGACCAGCCCCTCCATCCAAACTGGGACCGGTCCCTCCATCCAAACTGGGACCAGCCCCTCCATCAAACTGGGACCATCCACACCGGGACCAGTCCCTCCATCAAACTGGGACCAGCCCCTCCATCCAAACTGGGACCAGCCCCTCCATCAAACTGGGACCAGTCCCTCCACCAAACTGGGACCAGCCCCTCCATCCAAACTGGGACCAGCCCCTCCACCAAACTGGGACCAGTCCCTCCACCAAACTGGGACCAGTCCCTCCATCAAACTGGGACCAGTCCCTCCATCCAGCCCCTTCCTGATCACGCAGGTGTCACAGGTCCCTGCAGAGGCAGCGCCCGCTGCCAGCGCAGCCCTGGCTCAGCGTTGGTTGCAGGTGTGAAACACGGACGTGTCCAGTGCGATCCTGAGCCCTTCCCATCCAGTGCCAGCTCAGCTGGAAAATGGCCCCATTGATGGCTGCCAAGGCCACACCAATCTCACCTGTCCTTTCAATGATTATTGTGGCATTCTCTGCGTTATTTCTGCTCAGGAGAATTAATTCCCCTTTCACCCCTGTCCCTGTGGATGGGAGAGCGTTCCAGCCTCCATTCCTGCCGAGTCCCCTGCAAGGACCGGACTTAATTCACTTCTAAACTGTTGTCAGACAATCTGGTGTTTTGTTGTTGTTGTTTCTCTCTAATACTGCCATTGGCATAAGGGAAAGAAAACAATAGCTGCATCTGGTCGCTTGAGGAGTCAGCCTCTCCTTCCTCAGCTCTGCTGACATTTCTGTCTCCAGCCTGGACAGTAATGCATTCCATTTTAATTTTAGCAAATGCTCTCTTTATGATCAGAGACATTTTTCATTTGTATGTGTTTGCATCTCTCTTACAATTCAATATTTCATTTGGGGCTGCCAGGTTATTGCTGTTCCTCAAAATAAAACATTTGTGGCACGGGAATATTTCAAATTATTTTCTCTGGTTTCCTCCACTCAAGAGCAGCAATTGCCTTTCCAGCCAGTCTGGGAGGAGCAGGGAGGAGTCAGCCCCAGTCCCTGCACGGTGAATCTGGGGGGAAATGGGGCTCCTTGGGGCTGCCCTGTACAGAATCACCCAAAAAATCAAAAGGAGATTGAAGGATGTTTGCCCTCCTTTGGCCATCACACCAAAGCTCCTGGGAAAGACTTCCCAGCAAATAACTTTTATATAATCACATTTCCTGTGGGGTCCAGCAGGAGGTTCCTCGCGGCTCAGAACCCACCCTGTGCCTGCCTGGAGGCAGCAAAGGGGAGGGGAGGGTTCTGCAGAGGGTTTGTGTGCAGGAGCCTGTGCATCCCCACCTCACCCAGCCCAGAGCACCCCCAGGAGGGAGCAGCCCCTGGGCTGGCAGGGATTCATTCCTGGGGTGGAAGAGGCGGTTCTGGGAGCAGGAATTCATCTCTGATCTCCCCTAACAACAGCCCAGAGCTGCAGGCTTGTGCCAAACCCACCTCTGCCATCCCAGGGCTCCGCTGGGAGCCCTGCCCGAGCTGTGTTTGCATGGCTCAAACACAGGAGAGGCCGTATTTTATATCAGCAATAAATGTCAGCAGCTAAAATCAGCCTTCAGTTCCTAACTGTGGATTTTCCATAAAAATAAAGGCTGGATCCCGAGCTGGGTACCCCAGGCAGCTAACTGGGCTTGCTTTAAACACTGGAGTACCTGAGGGTGTGAGAAATGTCACCTAATTACACCTAATTACACCTAATTACAGAGCAGCCCCCGTGCCCTAACAGGACAGGCAGGGAGCAGCTCCCAGGGCAGGATCCCTCTCATCCCCAGCTCCTCCTGGATCCACAGCACTGCCCCAGTTTTTTCTCTCCCAGGGTTTCTGCCCTGCCCAGCTGCAAAGGGCTGAAGGAACAAAGCTCCCACCGTTTCCCCTGGAAGGTTATTCCATGCTCTAACAGATTTTGCCATTATAATTCTTTTTTTTTTCCCTTCCTGAGACCTAAAATTTGATGCAGTTTAGTTTCACCCTGTTACATCAAGGTACAGAGAGAAAAGAGAAAACACCCAGGGGAGACAGAGAGGGCAGAAGGATCTAGAAGGGGTCTGGGCAGGATGGGGCTGAGGAGTGGGAGATGCCAGGATCTGCTGTAGAATGTTGGATATTCCATCTCCATCTCCTCCCAGTCTCTGGAATCTCAGCCCCCAAGCTGCTGAGGCTGAGATGCTCCCAGCGAGCACGGGATGGGCAGGACAGACCAAAACAAAATTCAGAGTGAGAATTGAAGCTGCAGGAGAAAAGTTCAGGGTGTTCCGACCCGGCAGAACACCTCCTTCCCCTAAGCAGGGTGTGGTATCGGGGAACAATTAAAGACAGGGGTAATTAAAGGTAATTAAATGCTGTCAGTGGGGAGAGAGGTGCTCGGGGGATGCTGCAGAGCTGACAGGCAGAGGAGCCCTCTGGGTTCTCTCCTGGGGAAGGTGAGGAGAGTTCCCAGGATGGGGCCACAGCTCCGAGCCGAGCTCGGGGCTCCCCCAGACCTCGCAGGAACCAGCTCTGGAGGCTCAAGCTTTTTGGTTTTCCCCTCTGGGCCATCTCTCCTGCTGTAAAGAAGGAGTTTCTGGAGAAGCTGAGGAACAGGGGAGAGCTGCAGCCCAGGGAGGAGCTCCCAGCCCCACTGTCCCCAGCAGCTGTGACAGCCGAGCATCGGGAGGGGACTGGAAAAGCACGGACTGCAAGGGGGAGCTGAGCCCGAGGAGCAGCAGCTTTCCCCAAAAGCCAGCAGCCACTCTCCTGCAGCACCCACCTTCCCTGGAGTACTGGGAAAAGCAAACAACTCCTGATTTACTCAGGGTTCCTGCTCAGGTGTGTGAGGAGCTCCATCAGCCTCACACGATTCCCATCCACATCCCACAGAGCAACAGGAGCAGCTCCAGGAGCTCCCAGGGAGGGGAGCAGAGCCCTGGCCGGGGGTCCCTGGGTGTGACAGCCCCCAGGGCCATCCCCCAGCTCCCATGGACACGGCCTGGCTGCCAGAACAGGCTGTGAGGGACAGAGCTGAGCTGGGGATGAACTCGTGTGTGATGAACTCAGGAGGGATCAGGAGCCGTGTGGATGTGGCACTGGGGACAGGACTGGCAGGGGACACAGTGACCCCTGTGACACTGGCAGGGCGATGCTGGCCCTGCTGGGACTCTCCAGAGGAGCCACTCGCCCGTGACTGGCAGGATGGAAATCTGCCTAATTAGCACCAGGAAAAGCAGCAGCAGGGGCCCGGGCAGCCCCTGCCAAGCAAACATGTTCAAATCAAACTGCAGCTCCTTTGCTCCAAAGTTTACAAGATGTTTCTTTCAAGCCCTCATTAAGGCCTTGTGCTGTCCCCCGTGCCTGGGTTCCTGTGCCAGCCCTGCTGCTCTGCCGGGCGCTGCTGGCACCCATGGCAGGGTCAGGGAACAGGGACTGCCTTCCCCTCTGCCCAGGGCATCCTCCAGACACAGCCACCTCTGTCACAGCCCCAGGACGGCGTTTGGGCCATTTCCTGGCCACAGCAGCCCCGAGTGCAGCAGGACAGAGCTGGCCAGGGCACACAGCTCCATCCCTGCCAAGCTGCTCCTTGGCACGGGCAGAGCGCTCGCACGTGGGAACAGCCCAGGCCTCAAACACAATGTTTGGAGAGAATTTCATTCCTTGGACTCTAATTAAGTGCTGGGCACCAAGTCCTAGCTGTGGGTGAGTGCCTGGGCTGTTCCCGTGCTCCTGGCACGGCCCAGAGCTGTCCCTTCACCAGGTGGAGCCTCAGGAGCCGGGGCACAGCCCCAGGGAAGGAGCCAAACCAAAGCCCCCTGTTTCAGACAGATTTTGGTCCTGAGCTGACACCTGCACTTCATCCTGAGCGTCTGGGAGCACCTGCCCAGGGTTTGGGGCCCCCAGACTTTGTGCCAGGGGTGGCATCCCTTGGCACATCCAGCCTGGGAGTGTGAGCAGGGCTGTGCCACGGGGGAGCCCAGCCAGCCCCGGGCACTGGAGGAGCTGAACACTCTGCCAATGTTTACTCAGCACTTTGGGCAGTCTTTTCTTTATCTCCTCCTTTTGCTGCGCTCAGGGCTGCGTTAAGTGCAGTTTGCAGGGAGCAGGTGCCCCACAGAGAGCCTGAGAGGCGAGCAGGGAAACATCGAGAGGGGAAATCAGCTCTGGCAGCTCAGCTCAGCCCCAAGCAGAGCATCCCTGCCTGGCCCTGAGCGCAGCACTCGCTCCCTGCTCCTCTCCCAGCGCTGCCTGGCCCTGGCAGCACCAGCCCAGCACCTTCTGCCCTGTGAGCAGCACCCCTGAGGGCTCTGCAGAGGCTCTGGCCTGGCTGCCCTGATGATAAAAGGAGAGAAAAGGAGCTGCAGTTATTTCAGTGCAGTCTGTGGCGCCCCAGCAGCGTCCCAGGGAGCTCAGCCAGAGCAGCTGGCACAGCCAGGGTGAAAAGCAGCAGAGCTGAGGCACAACCAGCACGGCTTGAGGGAGGAGCACAGAAGGATTTAGGCTGGAAAAGATCTTTAATGTCAGCAGGTCCAGCCGTTCACCCAGAGCTGCCAGCCCCACCTCTCACCCCACATTTCCACAGCCACAGCTGAGCTCCTCCTGGGGATGGTGACTCCAGAACCTCCCCGAGCTGGGGATGAGCCCAGCCCTGGCTGGGAAATGCTGGGCTCAGGAGGGATCCGTGCCCAGGGGCTGGGGCAGCACACAAACCACAGAGCTCCCCTGGAAATGCCCTCCAGACTCTGCAAAACCTGGCTGGGTTCATGAGCTGGGGGAAGGACGGGGGAAAGCACCAGGAAACATCAGGATTCAACACTCACAGGGTTGTGTTATTCCCCTTTTGATGCTTTTTATTTTGATTTAAAAATGCTTTGTGGTCAGACACAAACCTCCCTGTTGCCCAAAGAGCCAATGTCAACACAGAGTTCTGTGAGCTC
The DNA here is from genome assembly GCA_038429875.1 of Poecile montanus. Taxonomy (NCBI): domain Eukaryota; kingdom Metazoa; phylum Chordata; class Aves; order Passeriformes; family Paridae; genus Poecile; species Poecile montanus. The sequence goes on from CM076525.1 coordinate 5,456,869, forward strand.
CTCTGAGGGAAACGTTTGAATTACAGAATGAAAAAATAAAAGTTAAAAGCATCAGCCTGATCTTTTCTGAGCTTGGCTCCTTCCTTCCTTCCTAGGCACATTCAGCATCTTTTCTCTTTTCCCTATGAAACTCTGGCATTTTGGGGTCCTACACTGCTCTCAGCTGAAGCAAAGCCCAGCTCCCAGGTGGGGAGTGTCCAAACCCCTCTGCTCCCACCCTGGATATCATCCCAGGGGAACGACCCTGGCTGCCTTTTCCATGCCAAATCTCTCCTCCTGGAGCCCAGGCAAACACCTTCCCCTCTTGGCACGGTGTGCAAGCCCAGCCAGGCTATCAGCAGCTATTTAGTTAAAGCTGGAAAAACCTTGGATCAAAAGAAGAACAACATTTTCCTGCAGAAAAATGCAATCTCCAACCCCTTCCTGTGCTCAATTAAAGCAATGCCACTAATTAGGCTTCCATCTACCCATCCCACACTCTCTCCTGGGCCAGCAGTTTCCTGCCCACCCTTGTGCAGCCTTTAGCCAGCCTTTCTCCGAATGAAAAAGCCCGTGAAAGGCATGAAATTGGGCGAGGACAGGTTTGCAAACAACCTCAGCTTCTGGAGCTTGGCAGGATTTGATTTCAGCCAGAGGAACTCAAACCAAGAGGGACCTTTGCCAAGTGCTCTGGCACCAGGGCAGCCAAGGCAGGGAATTCAAGGTATTTGTGCCCCAGCCTTGCACTGGGGCTGTGGGAGCAGGGAAGGGGGAATTCTGTACTTCCACCTGCATTTCTGTCGCTCAGAGAGGCTCCAGGCAGGCCCACTAAAGCATCTGCCCATGTGGAAGCGTTTCAGGTGCACTGGGGGGTGTGAGCCCGTTTATTTGTGTGTGTTTGTGTCTCTGCACTCCGGCTGTTTGCTGGAACAGGCTCCACTTCCCCCTGCATATGTCTCTGTGGCTACGTGCCTGACTGCGTGGGAGAGCTTCCCGTGGCTTTTTGGTGCCATTCCCAGGCAGCAAAAGGCACACTCTGCAGCAGGAAATTATTAGACAGTGAGGGGAAAAGTGGGGAAGAGCTGAGAAAGGGTTAATTTGCAGGAAATAATCCAAATGGGCAAAGAAGTGCCACAGAGGGGGTTTTTGGTGGCTCCTCCCAGACACGTGGAAGAGAGGGGGCCGGGGTCTGGGAAGGGTGAAAGGGGGAGCCACAGGGTGGGAATCGTGCTGCAGGTGCCCCACGAACTTCCAGCCTGCATTTTATTCCCTGGGGTTTCCAGGGGATTCTTCCCACTGACCCTCTTCTGGCAGCTGAACCCAGAGGCAGCGGGAGAGGCAGCACCTGCACAGCTCCAGGACACTGCAGGAAACATCCCCCAGTTCCTCCCACAGCAACTCCACACAGCTCCTCCAGGATAACCCACTGGGCTGGCTGGTTCTGACTGGGATAACCCACTGGGCTGGCTGGTTCTGACTGGGATAACCCACTGGGCTGGCTGGTTCTGACTGGGATAACCCACTGGGCTGGCTGGTTCTGACTGGGATAACCCACTGGGCTGGCTGGTTCTGACTGGGATAACCCACTGGGCTGGCCAGCTCTGCAGTTCTGAGGGAACCTGGGGGTCCTGTCCATCCACAGCCACCCAGGCCTGGAGAGGCATGGCTGGAGTTGTCTCCAGGATGAGGGTGCCTGGGGGGTCCATCCATTACTCTCCTATCAATGCCCTCCTCAGTTAATTTCTTTAACAAATCTTCCCTCTGCATCTTGGTGGAAACAGCCCAGAGATAATAACAGCAGATATGGGTTGACCTATGGGATTCCTGGAGTGATCAAAGTGTCAGATAACAGAATAAATCTTTCTCGTGTGCTGGGATTAAATCAGAGACCGTTGGCTGCTGCAGCTCCTTGTTTATTTGTGTTCTCTTCAATTGCATTTCCCTTCCCCCCATGAAGAGCACTGGCTGCCCGCAGCTGTAAATTACTGCAAACCTTCGGCTGAGTTGAGACACTGAGTCTCTTAACCTTGCAAACATCTCCTGCTTCCCTTAATGGTCTCTGAGAGCTCTCAGGGAACACAAAGCAAAATGGGGAATGTGATTTGATGGGAAGTTCATACCTTGGCCTTGCCCAGCAGTTTGACCCAGTCTGGAGATCATCTGCAAGCCCTCGGTGGGGGACTCCTGGTGCTTCATGGCCTTGAACCCTCCTGGTTCCCTGCAGCACCTTGGGGCTGGGCTGTGCCCACAGAACAGCCCTGGGGAGGTGGGGATCACAGCCAGGGAACCACAGAGTCATCCAGGCTGGAGAAGAACTGTAAGGAAAGGGGGAGCAGGTGGCCCAGAGCAGCTGTGGCTGCCCCTGCATCTCTGGAAATGTCCAAGGCCAGGCTGGACAGGGCTTGGAGCAGCCTGGGACAGTGGGAGGTGTCCCTGTCCATGGCAGGGGGTGCTGCTGGATGGGCTTTCGGGTCCTTCCAACCCGATTTAGGATTCTAAGATCATTGAGTCCAACCATGAACCTGGCACTGCCAAATCCACCACTAAACCCCATCCCCGGGAGGGGCCGTGGCCCTGCTCTCCTGCACATTCCCAGAGCCCCCATGGGAGCAGCCCAAGGGCTCCAGCTCGGATAAATCAGGCTGGGTTTAGGAAGGGAGGGGTGAAGCACTCAGAGATCTCCTGAACACCGAGCACAATGAGCCCCTGGCCAGCTCCACTCTTGCCTTACCTGAAGGAGCATCCTCCAGCCCTCCAGAAAATGGGCATTTCTCAATCCACTGGCTCCACCAACGCCGTTTCTTTGGGACTGAGGGGCCTCCCATCACTTTCTTCACCTCCTGGGACTGGAAAGGAATTGTCACTTGGCCACTGAGCCTGAAATGCTGCACATGGAGATGGGGTCCATCCATGCAGACCTGTGTGCAGAGCCATCAATGAGGAAGGGCTGACTGAGCCCCACCTTCTGTCACAGATCCCCTGTGGACTCCCCCGGGCTGCTCAGGAAGGGGAGATCAGATCCCTGCTGCTGTTAATCTGCAGAGACACTGAGACCACAGAGAAATCACAGCTTAAAGCTGTTCCACCTCTTCCAGCAGGAACACCTTCCCTGTCCTGTGAGCCTCAAAGACATGACACTAAGAGGAAAGTTAAATGATTAATTTGTTTTTCAAAACCATGTCCTGAAACAAATATCAAATTTTTTTAGCCAGAGGAAAATTGTTTTGGCAGCCCAGGCCTCCAGAAGCTGTTTGGGAGTTCATTTTAGTTGACTGAGTGTTCTCACACATCTGTGATTAGACACTCACTCTACAGATATTTTTGTTAACCTCCTTATTTGAAATTCTCCCCAAACTTCCCAAGCAGGATTTTCTTGTCCAAGCATTTGTGTTTTGTATCCATGCTGAAATACTGCTTTATAAATAGCAAGAGCTTTATCTTGACTCTAACCAATAACCTCAACTTAAAGCTAAATGCATAATTTACTGCAAATTAAACTTAATGGGACTGGAATAATTATGTTGACTTTTGGAAGCACTTAAGGATAAATACATGATTAGATATTTTGCACACCGTGAAGAAATATTTATTTCAAAATACAAATTCTTCCCATTGAGCCTTTGGATGGAACATTTAGAGGTGACATGAGCAGCATAGAGATTACAGCCCAGTTAAGGCTGCTCAAATAAATTATTCTCCAGCGCTTGGTTCGCTGGAGAGGTGGGAAGTGACGCTGGAGGTGTCAGTGCCAGCAGATCATGGCTTGGGGAGATGGGCACACCCCTGGATGGGGCTCTGCAGCCTCTGCTCCCTGTGCCCACCACGGATGAGGAGCCCTGGGCATCCCCAGGGATGCTCCCATGGGATGGGATCTCATCCCAGCCAGCCCTCCCCACACTTGTGGCCCAAAAACAAACCAAGCAAGGATGGAGGGGTGGTCTGGGCACGTGGCCCTGGCCCAGGGACAGGAGTGGGACAGGTTTGTCCCCATTCCAGTGTCCTCAGGTCTCTGCAGGACAGGGATCAGAGAGGGGAGGGAGAGGATGAGCCCAGCCTGGGCCAGGGCAGTTCTTGGCCTCGCAGGGACATGCCAGGGCCACTGGAATTACTGGAAGGAATTGAATTTGGGTTCATTGTCATGAATTAACCTGCCAAGGTTAATCAGGAGGGTAGAGCACAGCCTCCCCCAGCCCTGCCTCTGCCCCTTGGCTCGAGGCAGCTCCCAAAGTGCCACAGCAAGAGGAACAAACCCAAACTTCAGAGGGCTGAAGTGCCACGAGCTGCTGGGAGGGACGGGGCTGGGGCTCCAGGTGGGACCCACTTCTCCTGAAGCACTGAAGGAGAGGAGGAGGAGGAATCCCTGCCCAGCATTCCTTTGACAGCCTGGCTCATGGCCCTCGATAGCTGTGTGGGTGAGATCGTGTCCTGCAGAGGTTCTGGGGCTGTGGCTCTCCAGGGGCAGCAGGGCCAGGACAAAGCTGAGCATCCAGCAGGAACTGCAGCCCCCGTGGGCAGGCACAGAGGGCTGGGACAGGGGTCCCCAGCTGCCACCTCTTTATCAACTGCTCTGCACCCCCTGGGCTGGGGCTGAACTCCCCAGCACTTCCAGGGCTGTCTGTCAGCCAGGATTAGGGAATGAGCCTGTGGATGGAACGAGAATATCCAGGTCACCTCCAACAATACCATGACATTGGCTTAGGGAAATTATCACCAGCTCCAGCGGGCATGTGTGCTGCAGATAACAGCACAAAGGAGGCGTGGAGCTGGCAGGCAATTCCCAAGAGTAGGGCACTGGACATGGATTTGGATTAGTTACTGACATGCAAAATGCCCCTGGAGAGGCTCAATCCAGCCAGGCCTGGCAGAGCAGCAGCAGAACCCGAGGGCCTCCAGTGGCCGTGCCAAGCTCTCCTGGCTGTGCACAGCAGGGACAGAGGGGTCTCATCCCACCCTCCCCAGTCACCCCCAGCAGGTCACTCACCAGGACACGCTGGGGACTCCAAGGTGGGACTGAAGGACATCTCCACAGGATGAGCACCTGCACCTGCTCCTGTCCCGGCTCTCCGGGATGGCCGTGCCCCTTCCAGGAGTTGCAGGAATGAAGTGAGGAAGGACACTGATGCCAGCCAAGCCCCTGAGCTCCCGGGGCCTCTGAGAACCACCAAACCCAGGGGCCACCACCCTCGTCCCCAGAACTGCTCCCTTTTTCACCTTAATGAGCCACCATTCTCAGTTCTGGAGGGAGCAGCTGCTGTCTCTCTCCTCAGAGCAGCCTGAGCCCACCCTGCCCTCCAGGACAGCCCTGGGGACACGGAGCTCAGCCCCGGGGACAGCCCTGGGGACACAGAGCTCAGCCCTGGGGACAGCCCTGGGGACACAGAGCTCAGCCCTGGGGACACAGAGCTCAGCCCCAGGGACAGCCCTGGGGACAGCCCTGGGGACACAGAGCTCAGCCCTGGGGACACGGAGCTCAGCCCCGGGGACACAGAGCTCAGCCCTGGGGACACGGAGCTCAGCCTTGGGGACATGGAGCTCAGCCCTGGGGACAGCCCTGGGGACACGGAGCTCAGCCCTGGGGACAGCCCTGGGGACACAGAGCTCAGCCCTGGGGACACGGAGCTCAGCCCTGGGGACAGCCCTGGGGACACAGAGCTCAGCCCTGGGGACACAGAGCTCAGCCTTGGGGACATGGAGCTCAGCCCTGGGGACACAGAGCTCAGCCCTGGGGACAGCCCTGGGGACACGGAGCTCAGCCTTGGGGACAGCCCTGGGGACACAGAGCTCAGCCCCAGGGACACAGAGCTCAGCCCTGGGGACACGGAGCTCAGCCCTGGGGACAGCCCTGGGGACACGAAGTTCAGCCCTGGGGACACAGAGCTCAGCCTTGGGGACACAGAGCTCAGCCCTGGGGACAGCCCTGGGGACACAGAGCTCAGCCCTGGGGACACAGAGCTCAGCCCTGGGGACAGCCCTGGGGACACAGAGCTCAGCCCTGGGGACACAGAGCTCAGCCCTGGGGACAGCCCTGGGGACACAGAGCTCAGCCCTGGGGACACAGAGCTCAGCCCTGGGGACACAGAGCTCAGCCCTGGGGACAGCCCTGGGGACACAGAGCTCAGCCCCAGGGACAGCCCTGGGGACACAGAGCTCAGCCTTGGGGACACAGAGCTCAGCCCCAGGGACAGCCCTGCCAGGCCTGACCCCACACACCCAGAGCCCTTCCCAAGGGCAGGACTCCGTTTAAATTTGCATGATCCCCTTTTTATTATTTATCAGTAAAGTGTAATTACTGCTTCCTTCATGAGCCTTAATTAAAGATGAAAAACAATCCTGACAAGTCAATTAGATTTTTTTCCTGGGTCTCCATTAAATTAAGACTCAAGTGTTACTGGAAGAGCTTCGTAACACATTTAACTGAAGGCTGCTTCGTAATAAAGAAATCACCAAAGACAATTCAGCAACTTTTCCTGAAGCTCTTACAACAGGAGTTCATTCTCCAGCTGGGAAATGCCCTGGGGCTCCTTTTCCTCCACACCATCTCTTCCAGCAGCAGGGAAGCTCCATCAGAAGCTGTGGGCAGCCAGGGTGGCCAGTCTGAGATCAGGACAGCAAAGCTCTGGGAGCACAAGGCAACCCCATCTCCTCTGTGCCATGAACCTGGCCCTGCAAATCTACTCCCAAAAACACCCTTGAAAAGGAAGAGAGAAGCTGTTCCTGCACCTCAGGGCTCCCCACATCACAGCTCCCAGCTCAGAGCCAGAAAGAACTCCAGAGGCCACCACAAATTTGGAACATTTATTTATGCAACTGATTTTCTTAAAAGGAAAGAAAGCCAAAAATAATATAATAACAAAATAATAAAAAACCAGTCAACAACAGCTGGATGTGCCTGGTACAATCCACATCAGACACGTCCCTCCCTCAGTCCCACTGCTCCATCCTCCTCCACGCTGGAGCTGCCTCGTGCTCCCAATCCCACCAGCTCTAAGATGCTCCCAGCTTTCAGGATCACTTTGACTGCATATAGACAAAATTGTTCCAATTTGGTGTTTTTCTTGGGTTTCAATTTTTTTTCCTTTTTTTGTTGTTTTGTTTTTATTTAACAAAAAAAAAGCACCACTCCAATCTGTAATACCAATAAACATTATCCATCTTAAGAACAGTATTTATATTTTTATATATAGATTTCTATATATATATTTCTATGTACAGGATGTCCTTGCCTCGTGTCAGAGGAGCATCTCAGCAGGAGCTGGAGATGGGTTGGGTTTTATAGCACTTGGATTTCAAAACCTGCCCTGCACCAGAGATGCCCTAAAAACCCAGAGACAGCCAGCAAGGAGGTATCAAAATAAAATAAAAAGGAAAAAACCTTGATTTCAAAACATATATACAACTCCTCCAGTCTCTGTTGTCTCTGTAGGACTAACAGGTTTCAACTCCTCCTTTTCCTCTTTCTGGCAATACTTTACCTGTCCCTGTGGATGCTCCCTCCCTCTGGACCGCGGGGACGATGTGGGTGCCACGGGCAGCAGCATCCCTCCAGCTCCAGGGGCTGGACAGCTCCCAAACCATTCCCAGGGATTTCAGAGGCTCAGCCCAGCCCTTCTCACACAAAACCAAACAATTCCTGCATGCAGAGCCTTCCTGGGACAGCACAGACAGCTCTGTGGAGAGATGGGGACTGGGAAAAGGACATTATCCCAGTGTGGGTACTGGTGCAGCCGGATCATTTGGGGGTAAAAAACACCTAAGGGTGACAAGACAGAATGGGCACACAGCAGGTGAGAGCAGGGATGGAAAGAAGGAAGGAATGAGGTCGTATAGCCCTTGGAATAAGTTATTGTCAGGCTGTGAATTCCTCAGGGAGGAGGAGGGAGAGCCGAGGGTCTGGGCTGGTGCTGAAATCCCCATCCCCACAGTGGGAGCACATTGTCCAAGGGGAGACACGGGTGGCTCTTCCTGCTCTCCTTCACCCTTGGAGAAGATGGATGGAAACATCTGGGTTTGCTCCTCCAGCACAGCCACTTCAGCTGGGCAGCCTTCACCATTCCCTGGGGAGAATTCCCTGGGCAAAGGGATCTGCAGCCCCAGGCAGGCAGGGGGGAGTGGGGCTGGAGGATGGGGCTGGAGGATGGATGAAGGACAGGGCTGCCCCCACGAAACCTCCAGCATCTGGAGTTCCTCATCTGCTCTGCTCCATCCCTCCCAAAAGTGATGGTGAAGGGTTCTGCCTGGCCCCCAGGAAAGAGCCAGCCTCCCTCAGTTCCCTGGGCAGAGCCCAGAGCTGGAGCTCTCTGGCTGCACCTTCCCAAGGCTCTTTACTTTATTACAACCAGGCTGAGAGCAGAGTCCCTGTAATTGCCTCAACATCAGATGGAAAAAGTGTCATCTCACACCCAGCTGCAGCAGGATGGAGCTAAAAACCATCAGGAACCTTCAGCCACCAGCCCTGGTGGCACAGGGGCGTGGGCACCGTCCCCTGTGCAGCCCCAGAGCACGGCCACGCCTTGGGCACAGCTCAGCCCAAGCCAACACCACCCAAAATCGATCCTCCCACCTCAGCAGGCCCAGCAAAAGCCAAGAGCATCAACGGGAAACTGCCCAGGAAGTATTTGGGATGGACCCAGATTTTGAGGATTTTGCTTCAAATGCAATGAAGGAAAATACAAAAGGAAAGGGTTAAAAACAGAGCCATGGGCCTGTGGGACATCAGGAGGAGTTCAGTGCTACAGGTTGAGAGGAAGGTGTGGAGATGCTGGGGAACCATCCCCTCAAAAGCTTTGTGGAAGCACCAGGAGGGTCCAGGTCAGTCCCTGCCGAGGGACACGGCGTGGCCTCACCCCTGTCTGTCCAGGCCTGGATACACAGAGGCTCAGAACTCACAGAACTACAACAGGATCCAACTCATGGGGCCAACAGGCAGAAACTCAACAGCTCCTGGGGGTCTTTGCTCCGGCTCAGAGCGAATCCCACCGAGGGAACACCTCTGGCAGCCTCCAGGCTCCTCAAGGAGCAGCTTCAATTCCACAGAAAAAGAGCAACATCTCCCAGTATCCATCTTCCCTGCTGGGAAACAGCCCCAGCTCCTTCTGGCCTGGTGTTCCTTCCCTCCCTGGGCTCCTCTCCAGCAGCTGCAGAGACCCTGCAGGGCCTCATCCCGCACACACCAAGCCCAGGCTGCCATTCCAGGGAACAGGATGAGCTCTGGGATCCTCCCAGGGCAGGGAGGAAAGGAGAGAGGAGGGTGACGATGGAGAGTGGCCAACACATCTCCACGTCCCTTCGCTGTCTGGATCCGAAGAGTTTCCTGGTGGCTCCTTGGCTGTTTCCCTCCCCACCCCAAGCAGGGACACAGTGTCCAGCTGGGAAGTGTGGCTGGCACAGCTCCTGCCCAAGCCCTTGCTGCCCCTCTGGTGGCCAGGTGCTATCTGCTCTCCAGGGACTCCAGGTATTCCAGGGCTATGTCGTAGCAGAAATGGTACTGCTCCTGTTGGGAGAGAGGAGAGGAGAGAGGGGGTTACACCCCTGAGGGAGCCGGTTCCCAAAGGTATCCCCAGCTGAGGAAAAGCACATCTCAACAGCCCTAAGGCCCCTGTCAGGCTGCTGGGGCCCCGAGACAGCTCTGGGAGTGACAGCAGCAGGGAGAACCTGGCCACAGGATGGGGATTGGAGCCTGAGCACCAGCACGGAAATCCTGTTATCCCACACGGCATCCCAGGTGGGAGCAGGCAGAGGGGGAGAAGGACTTCAAAGTGAGGAGGCTGCAGCAGCCCAGATTAAAAGCACATAATGCTTTTTGGATTAAGGAAAAGGATTGTTTCCATTTATCATCATATAAAAATAACCCCCGGGGCAAACAGAGGGGGAAGAGGCGCAGGCAGTGGGAAGTGCTCTCTGCTGGGCTGAGCTCCTTACACCAGGCATGGATCTGCCCTCCTGGTGACTCTGGGAGATTGAGATTCCCAGAACAGCCAGTTCAGGTTCATTTGAGGCGGGAGGAGGCTCATGTCCTGATGGGAAATGTTGCCTTTTTATAATACCCTTGCAATTCAGACCAATGTGCCTGTGGCTTCATGCTTGTCACATCATCTTTCCATTATCTGCATGCCTCCCCCTGCTCCCCTCCCTCACCTTCTCCTCCGCTTTTAATTCCTAATGCAAATCACATCCCCTCCTCAAAACCATTTCACTTTGCAACTTAGGGATTTTATGATGCAAACAGGGTAAACATTTCCAGCTGACTTGCTTTTAGAACACCGTGAGGCACCTGGATGCCTCCAGCACAGGGAGGAACAGGCGCCCGCTCCCTCCCCTGTTCCATCATCGGGGGCCTGAATTGGGGCAGGGGCTTTTTGCCCTGACCTGCTGCCAGCTCCAGCCTCCTCGGGACACATCACTCCATTGCTGCCCCCACCCACTCATTTCACTCCAAGCACTCATTCCCTTTTATATTTCCAACAGGAATTATTTATCTGACTCCACACCAGCACGCACAGCTCCCAGCTGCGATGCTCCCAGCGCCACAAAGCTTCCAAAGAACCACAGTTGCATCCCAGGGTTAATGTGACTCTGCCTTACAGCTCCTGGGGAGGATTTCCAGCAATCCCAGCACTGACTCCGAGCCCGTGCAGGCACGGCTGGGTGAAGACAAACCTCAGGCTGCTTTGAGGAGCTGCCTCACTTCCAGCCCAGCCCAGCGCTGGTGTGAGGATGCCCATGATGCTGAGCAGGATTTGGGGTGGAAAAGGCAGAGTTTTGGGAGGTGAGCATCCCCAGCAGCTGCCAGGACTGGCAGCCAGGGGGGACAGGGAGGGTCTGGCGCTTACCAAGGTCTCCACCATATTTGGTTTGTAGTTGCGGAGGGTCTTGGCGGCGAAGAAAACATCTGCCATGTTGTGACACTTGATCATCTCCAGGATCATGGTGGAGGCACAGAAGGTGCCACTCCGGCCACCTCCATTCCTGGTGGGACAAACACATCAGGGCTGAGAAGGTGGCATCAGAGCACCTTCCTGCGACCTCCAAGTCTCTCTACCCAACCCTGCATCCCAGGGGATGTCCCAGAGCAAGGGCTTGTACCTGAACCTGCCCCATGGCGTGGCAGAACAATGATCCTGCCCTCCAACCCTCATAAGAGCATAAAAACACCTTTCTGGATCACCAAGGCTGGATCTTGATCTCATCTGGGCTCAGTTCCCAGCCCTGCCATGGATCAACTCCTTGTGACCTCGGGGAAGCTGCTGTGTCCCTCCTGCCCCGTGCAGGGTGACCCTGGGCTGGTGACCTGGTGCTGCTGCCCCACATTCCACACAGTTCACTGGGAACCTCCCCAGATCCCGGGCTGAGCCCCTGTTCCCACAGCACCACACCTGAAGCCTGACAGCAATGGGAACAGGGGAGAGGAAGAGAGAACACGATGCCAGAGCTTTGTAAAGCATCTTCAGCTAACAAAGATGGACAAGGGTGTAATTAGTTTTTGATTAAAGGCTTGCCTGCTGTCTCTCCCCATCTGTGAACGTGCTGGGTCCCATCCAAGGGGAGCACACACGGTGCTTGTGAGCCAGTCCCACTGGGAGGACAGGGGTGGAAACCATCTCTGGGCTGGACAGGGCTCAGAGCACCCTGGGCTGTCCCTCCCAGTGGAACAAGACAAGCTTTAAGGTCCCTTCCCAGCCAAATCACTCTGATTCTCTGTTCCCCCCTCCAAAATGGGCAGCAAGTGGTGGGAGTGGCACAGCTCCTGCCTGTTGCACACCCGGGATGTGGGGACAGGGCTGGGACCTCTGCCAAGGCTGGGGAGCAGCACAAAGGGCAGGCTGGTGTCCCCCCTGCTGAGCATCCATCTCAGGAGGTGACCAGAGTGCCTCAGCCAAAACTCATCCTGTGGCAGAGGCAGCCCCATCTGGGGACACGGTCCCCCCAGCGAGGGCTTTGTGGAGGATCTCCACAAAGAGGATCTCCAGCTGTGGACTCTGGAGGCTTCTCTCCCCCAGCACAGCCTGCTCCTCCCCAGCTGACACTCACAAGCAGTGCACCACAGTCCTGCCATCACCACTTTCCTTCTGCCACCTCTCCACCTGGGCCAGGAGGTGCAGGAAGGACTTCTTGGAGTCCGGGGTGTCTCGATAGGCTGACCAGCGCAGGTACTGGAAGTGCCGGACCATCAGGTGCCCCTCCTGCAACTGGAAAAGCAAAACTCCTCAGCTGGAACCCACAGCCTGCCCTCACCTGCCTCCACTGGAGGTGTGACGGGGGGCAAGGAGGGGTTTGTCATGCATGGACAGAGATGGAGAGGAAAATCCTTTCCTGCTGCTGTAACATGGATGGTTCAGCCCCGGCCTCCAACTCACACTCGTTCCACCACCCCATCCCACCCAGCAGAACTCCACTGACTTGCTTTCTCCAACCTCACAGACCTTAGGCAGTCTGTGTATCCCCCAAAACCTGTTCCCAGGCCCCTGAGCCTCCCCAGGGCTGCTCTCTGCATGCCCCAGATCCACGGGATGTGGTTCTGCCGTGCTCAGTGTGAGGCTGCGGAGAGGCTGCCACGGAGGCGAGAGTTAATACCTGGTAATCTGGTTAGTTTGGAAAGCTAATCTGGTTAGCTGGATCCAGGAGGATTACATCCACAGAGCTCAGCAAGCTTTAGCTGGGCAGATGTGGGGCTCCTGCTCAGAGATCCCAGGGATGGGACCACGCTCACCCCCTCCAGACACAGCCTGGGGCTCGCAGCTCCTGTGGGGAGCACGTGCAGGAGAAAGGGGGGTCAGGCACCAGGGGGGACACCCAGCTCTCAGGGCTCTGCTCACCCAGCTCCAGGTGCCTGCTGAGTGGGATGAGACCAGACCTTCTCCACCCAGCAGGGCCAGGTGATCCTGTGGGGGAACTGGGAATTCCTGGGGACTGGGAGTTGGGGGCATTTGGTGCCCACTCCAAGCTGCACATTTTAAACAGGGGCTTTTCTGAACCTGTTTGGGAGCTTGGATGTGAGCTGGTGATGTGCCTGTGATGGGCTGAGCACCCCAGGCTCCAGTTTCTGTTTCCAGCTAGAAGCCAGGAAGGCAGAGGAGGAAGAGGAGGAAACAAATAAATGAAGTTAAACCAGAAGAAAACTCCTCTGACAGCCTGGGAAGGAAAGTTTTGGGATCTGCTTTGAAGTGAGGTGAAAGCTCTGGAGCACTTGTGACAGCCCCAAAGCCCATCTCCATTCCAGCAAGGCTTGGCACAAAGTGGCTCCATGAATTTCCCAGCCCTACTCCAGCAATCTGCTCCCTGGAGGAATCTCCTCGTCAATCCACAGATTTCCATCACGCTGCATTTTAATTTAGCCCAGAGTATATTCTACCACCTGAGAGCTGAGCATATTTGGTGTAGGATTTTGTGCTGACACCCAGGAAATGCCAGATGCTCCCTCAGGGAGCGTGAACCAAAACCCTCTTTGTGTTAAGAGTTCAGATAATCAGGATTTATCTCCTCTGGCCCCGGGCACCCTGCTAAAGCACCTTCTCAACCAAGCCACACGTTCCCTTCCAAGCTCCCTAATTCCCATCTGCCCAGTGACCTTCACTGGGGCACTGGCCTCAGCCTCTTGGCAACCATCAGGAGTTCAGAGACCTCAGGGCTGTCACCTCCTCCCAGCTGCCATTTGTAGGTAAATCAGCTTCTCTCCCTGTTCAGCTCTGTGTCACCACATCCCTGCCCTGCTGCCCTGCATTTCTCTTCTTTCCAGGCAAGTTTAACCAGCCACTAAACACTGACAAAGGGTAAAAACCCGTGTGGATCTTCTCATCCTGCAGGGAAAGGGCTCTGCTGGTGCCAGGGGAGCTGCCGTGCCCCTGTGGGGAGTGTCCATCCTGTGCCATGTGTGCAGCACGGCAGAGATGGATCTTCAGGCAGAGGAAAAATCTTCCTGCAGGTTTCTAACACCTTTCAAGGAGCTGGGAGCTCCAGAAGGGTTGGATGGAGCAATGGCAATTCTACAAGTTCCTCTCTGGCAGGAGGAGAGCTGGGGCTGCTCTGCAGACCCCAGCAGGCAGGAAGGACCTTGGTGCTCTCAACAACTCCCCAAAATGTGGGATCTGCCCACAGGTGGGGTCTGTCACTTCTCCCAGGTAACAAGTGAGTAAAAAAGAGAAAACAGCTGCACCATGGGAAGTTCAGAAAGGGTATTAGGGGAAAATTCCTCCACCAGAAGAGCTGCCAAGCACTGGCACAGGGTGCCCAGAGCAGCTGTGGCTGCCCCTGGATCCCTGGAACTGTCCAAGGCCTGGACTGGGCTTGGAGCAACCTGGGATATGAAAGGTGTCCCTGTCCAGGGTGGGAACAATGTGGTTTTGAAGTTCCCCTCCAACCCAAACCACGCTGGGATTCTGTGGTGGGTACAAGCAGCTCACCCGTGTGATGTTCTGGACTCGGAAGAGCCGGGAAATGACGTCCTCATCCGCCACTCCAGAGATGTATTCCACCTCCATGGGGCCGTAGTGCTGCAGCCCCGGCTCGGGCCAGTACTGCAGGCAGGGCTGTGGGGAGAAGCTCACCGTGACTGGGAATGCTGGGACACGGGGAACGGCATCAGGAAACGGGGAACGGCATCAGGAAACGGGGAACGGCATCAGGAAACGGGGAATGGCATCAGGAAACGGGGAATGGCATCAGGAAACGGGGAATGGCATCAGGAAACGGGGAATGGCATCAGGAAACGGGGAATGGCATCAGGAAACGGCTGAGCAAGGAGCAGCTGGGGCTGGAGCCCGGGGGCTGCTGGCCTGGGGTGGGCCTGGGGAGGGATGGGGGCACCGGGGAGGGATGGGGGCACCGGGGAGGGATGGGGGGCACTGGGAGGGATGGGGGGCACTGGGAGGGATGGGGGGCACTGGGAGGGATGGGGGCACTGGGAGGGATGGGGGGCACTGGGAGGGATGGGGGGTCTGGGGAGGGATGGGGGGTCTGGGGAGGGATGGGGGCATTGGGGAGGGATGGGGGGCCTGGGGAGGGATGGGGGGCCTGGGGAGGGATGGGGGCATTGGGGAGGGACGGGGGCATTGGGAGGGACGGGGGCATTGGGAGAGATGGGGGGTCTGGGAGGGATGGGGGGCACTGGGGAGGGATGGGGGGCACTGGGAGGGATGGGGGGCACTGGGAGGGATGGGGGGCCCCGGGGAGGGATGGGGGGCCCCGGGGAGGGATGGGGGGCCCCGGGGAGGGATGGGGGCATTGGGAGGGATAGGGGGCACCGGGGAGGGATGGGGGGCACTGGGAGGGATGGGGGGCACCGGGGAGGGATGGGGGGCCTGGGGAGGGATGGGGGCATTGGGAGGGATGGGGGCACTGGGGAGGGATGGGGGGCACTGGGGAGGGATGGGGGGCACCGGGGAGGGACGGGGGGGCACCGGGGAGGGACGGGGGGCACCGGGGAGGGACGGGGGGCCCCAGGGAGGGATGGGGGGCCCCAGGGAGGGATGGGGGCATTGGGAGGGATGGGGGCATTGGGAGGGATGGGGGCACCGGGGAGGGACGGGGCTAGATCACAATGCCATTTCTCATTCAGCACATCAGTGGCTGGAGGATGTCCCAGCTTATTGAGGGATCAGGGATGAAAGGTCAGGCCCACCCCCAGCACCCACACAGCCCCCTGGCACTGCACGGACACAGCAGCTGCCACTGCTGGGAACGGACACCGCAGTCCCAGGGGATGTGGGATGGGCTGTGCCACAGTTCCTGCACTGACCTGATCCTGCACAGTGATGCAGCAGGGCTGGCCTGCTCCCAGCTGGCTCTCAAGCCCTGTTGGCTTTAGGAGCCACTATTATAAATAAAAATAATACAGCAGCGACAGCAGCATGGGATGTCAGCGCTCCCCATCCCGGGACATCCCACCAAGCCAAAACAACCCCAGCCGGCATCTCTGGGGAGCAACTCCCCCTCCTGTGTCTGTCACGGCACTGATGGATGGCTCGGTCCCTGGAGCATGGCTGAGATTGTTTTCACAGTGTGACAGCTGGGAAAGCAGCACCGACACAAAATATATGATGTTTGTCACCACACTTTCACAGGGCATTTAGCAACGCAGGTCAGCCACGGCCTGCGCCCAACTGCACGGCAAACGTGTCTCAGGAATAATTGGTTATTAATAGGGGCTATAAATCTCTGAGATCTCTGAGCCCTCCAGACTCACAACTGTAATTTGGATATTAAAGCTTCCCTTGGCAAGGTGTAGTTCAAATGAGGGCTGTACCCTCAAAGTCACCTTTTGGAGCTGCCTGCTGGAAAGGTTGATTTATCACCTGTTGGTCTGACACCAGTAAACATTTAGGACCTATTGTAATATTGTAATATTGTAATATTGTAATATTGTAATATTGTAATATTGTAATATTGTAATACTGTAATATTGTAATACTGTAATATTGTAATATTGTAATATTCAGACACCCCTGAAGAACAGGCAGCGAGAGAGGCAGGGCTGAGTGATGAGGAGAAATGGCAGAGGGAAGGGAAGGGATCCTGTCAGGAATTCTGCTCAGGTGAGACCCCAGCAGAGCTGCCTCCAGCTCGGGGAGCACGGACCTGTTGGAGCAATGCCAACACCAATGCAACACCAATGCAACACCAACACACTGCCAATGCAACACCAATGCCAACACCAATGCCAACACCAATGCCAACACCAATGCCAACACCAATGCCAACACCAATGCCAACACCAATGCCAACACCAATGCCAACACCAATGCCAACACCAATGCCAACACCAATGCCAACACCAATGCCAACACCAATGCCAACACCAATGCCAACACCAATGCCAACACCAACAGCAATTTAATGCCAACACCATCTCAAAGCCAGCACCACACCAATGCCAGCACAATGTCACTGCAACACCAGCACCATGCACCCACACTGGGCTGCTGCTCAACACCTCTTTGGCTCCAACTGGCCAGCCCTGTGCTTACAGGGGACAAACCCTGAGCGCTGCAGGCAGTCCCGTGTCCCCTTGCAGAGGGGAAATTGCTGAGTGAGCAAGGCAAGGGGCTGTAGGGCGATGGGGACAGAGCAGGACAGAGGCACTCACGGGGATGGAGCAGGATGAAGGCACCCATGGAGCCAGCAGCACTCACCCAGGCAGAGTTGGACTGGTTGAGCTGGTTGAGCATGACGATGGAGGTGCAGCCGTAGTCGTACACCAGCCGCCAGAAGTCGGTGGTGGTGTTCTGCAGCGGGTGCAGGGTGACAATGAAGGCAGAACTCTTGGTGTAGCTCTGCAGAGAGGAGATATGAGCACCAGTAAGGACACGGTGGTGACACTGCAGGCACTGCTGTCACACCCACCAGGCCATAAATCCAAACCCAGCAAAGTTTTGCTGTGCAAAGTTGGCTGAGGGCAGGGGAAGCAGCTCCTTCCCTCCCCAGGGAGCGCTCACATCAGTTAAGGCCGCGTTGATGTAGTTGTTGCTGTCTCCATCCACAGAGATGAGGAAGGGAAGGCATCGGTCGGGCGGCAGGACGTCCATGCTGCGGTTGCGCTCCCGGTTGCGGGGCAGGAGCGCGATGCTGCACTCCTCCACATCCAGGTGTGGGGTCACCGAGTTCAGGGTCTGCAGGCACACGGGTCCCCCTCAAACCCTGCCCAGTCCCAGCAGGCACGGGCCCCAGAGGGGGAGGACAAGGGGGAGCTGCAGAGGTTTTGGGGCGCTCACCTGGAACTCCTCCCGCAGCTGTGAGGAGTTGCTCTGTGGCTCTATCCTCACCATCTCCTTGTAGGTGGGCTTGAACTCGCTGGCGGGGATGCTGGTCTCCCCACAAAGACAGGCCTCCAGGATGGCATCGTGGATGAAGATGTACTGCTCCTGTGGGGAGGACAGGAACACGGCTGAGCCTCCAGAGCCAGGTGACAGCAGCACCTCCGGCTGTCCCCAACAGCCGCTCACCTCCGTCTGTATCATGTTGATCCTCCGAGAGCAGAGGGTCTTCACGCAGTTGTAGATGTCCACGACGCCCTCACACTCAGCCATGTCCAACATCACATCCAGGACGATGTAACAGCCAGTCCTCCCCGTGCCAGCACTGGGGATGGAGGGGGAAACAGCAAACATATTCCCAGTCTGTGCTGGCACCCACACACAGCTCAAAACGCTGCTGGGCACTGAGCAAGGTCTCTGTGGGTGTGGGCTCAACACACAGACCCTGTACCAGGCACCCCTGCAGGGCTGCCAGGACCTCACACACCTCCAGAGCCTGGTTTAGCCTTAAACCTGCCCAAACACCCCTGCTGCAGCCCCAAGGGTGTGTGATGGTCAGACTGCGGGTGGGCACCCACGCCTAAAGCTCATTTTTAATTTAAGACAGCAGAACACGTGGTTTTTGCAACAAAACTGACAACTAAACCATCTGAGTGCTAACAGTCCTCTGGGATCTCAGCCCAAAAGCACCAAGGAGGGCTCTGCTCTGAGCCCTGGCAGAGCAGGGAGGCTCCCCTGCCATGAGCAGGTCTGAATGCCCCAGGGGAGACCCTCAGGGTAAGGCAGAGCCCAGCAGGATGCCCAGAGCCAGCCCAGCAGTGGTGACAGCACTGGCATGGCTGGAGTCACAAAGACCTACTGTGCCCTGAACCCCCCCATGATGTGTCAGGAACAGAACCACCCCCCTGCTCCTTTCCTACAGAGTTTTTTTCCAGTGTAATACTAATTTCTGGGGCTGATGAATCACTCATCATGATTATCAGTGATTACAGACTACGGGCACTAATCGCACTGCCTGGTGAATGAACACTGATGAGGCAGTTGACAGGGAGAAATCAAATAAAAAATAAAAAATCTCTCCCACTCATCAGCTCCTCCTAGTTTGTCCAGTGGAGGAAGAATCATTAGCCCATTGTGTGGGAATGCCTGCTCAGGTTTGGTGGCACAGAGAGCCACCAAAGCTGCTCAGATGTGTCACTCGTGTCCTCCCAGCTCCAGCGCCCTGCTGAGCCCTGCAGGGCTCCCTGTGGGAAACCCTGGGAACGGGGCTGTCCTGCTGCCCCCTGCAGCCCCACGTCCTGACCATCAGCACTGGTCAAGCTGCCCATTGCTGCTTCACCCTTGCCCAGTGGGACAGAGCTGTCACCAGTGACAGGCTGGGACAGCCCCAGCACAGAGCTGCTCCCTGGAGCGGCCCCAGCCAGCGGTGACATTTCCCAGATGCCATCACAGAGGGACATCAGGGCCAGGCTGGGCAGGGCTTGGAGGGATCTGGACTAGGGGAAGGTGTCAGTGCCCAGGGGTGGCAGGGGGATGAGTTTTAGGTGCCCTCCACCCCCACCCGCCCCACGAGCGCTGCCCGCACCTGCAGTGGATGATGATGGGGCCGGCGTCGGGCGGCGTGGACGCCTTCACCCTGCGGATGAAGGCCAGCAGCCCTGTGGCGTGGTAGGGGACACCGTGCTCGGGCCACGACATGAAGTGGAACTGCTTCACCTCGTGCCGGGCTGAGTAACCCCGCTGCAAGGGAAGGGTGAGAGCACAAGGTCACTCAAACGCTTGATTTTCTCAGGAATCCGTGATTTTGCCAGCTCGGCATCCAGGCAGATGGAGCACACAGCAGTCACGCTTGGGCAGCCCCACAGCTCTCTCCTCTTGGCTGCAGGAGGGTCAGAAGCCACCAAGGAGAAAAAGGAGGAGGTGGCAGCAGCCTCGGCTCTCCCTGCCCCGTAACCAGACAGTAATTTGACATTCCTGTAGATTAAGGGGTAAATTGCACTGCCTCCTTCTCCAGTTACCACACTGCAGAGTGATGGCTACATCACCTCCAGCCCAGAGGAGAGGAGCTCATCCTTCACCCCCAGCACACTCACACCAGAATTAAACACTCTCTCACTGTCCAAACAAAGCTGGGACTGAGCTGCACATCTGGCACAGGGTGGAGAGCCAGGGCAGAGGCAAAGGAAGGAGTGACTGGTGCCCCAGCTATATTGGGTTAAATAAACAGGATTCTGAAAATGCCAGGCTGTGAGGGTGCCCGAGGAGGGGTCTGTCCCCGAGGCAGGGCAGGGCCGTACCCTCTCGAGGGCGAAGGTGCGCACAGCGTACTCAGCCAACGTCTCCGACTCCACCAGCGTGATCTTGATGTCCCCGTACATCTCGGAGTCATCTGGCCAGTACTTGGAGCACTTCACCTACAAGGAGAGCACAGGATGGGGGTTTGGCCCTGCAGAGCTGGAGCCCAGAGGGATGGGATGGGAGGGGAACCTTACCCGCCCCACCTCCACCAGCTTGGTGATCATCACGATGCTGGAACAGTGCTCCTGCCACACCATGCGCCAGAAGTCGTACACCATCTCCTGCTTGGGCCCTGAGGGACACGGTAAAAGCTCCCACAGATGGATGGGCACCAGCACCAGAACCCAGCCCTGGCAGTGGCCCAGTGCCACCATGTCCCCCTCCTGCCTCTGAGAGCTCCACAGCACCTCAAAGCCCTTCTCCCCAGGGCTGTGCAGTGCCAGGGGAAGGCAGGAGGGGTGGGAGCTGCTCCACATTGGCCCCCTCCCTTCCTTTCCTACTCCTACAAGGTTTAATCGCACCAGAACAAAACCTGTCTGCTACATCAGGAGCTGAGGAACCACTGGCTGAGAGGGCAGGGAATGACTCACCTTGTGTGGCTATGAAGTGGTTGGACCTGTGGTAGCCCTGCAAGGGAAGCAGAGACATCAGTCCCAAGCTGGGGCACAGATCCTTAAGACGCTTCCCAGTCACCCAACTGGTAGAGATTCCCCACAGCCACTGGGCCAGGTGCTGCAAGTCCCCTGCAGGAGGCTCAGCAGCCATCCCACACTCAGTGGATGACCCTGTGGGTCAAATTCCACCCTTCTCTGAGCATACTGGCCCTGCTTTCCATGCCCCAGTGGCACACAGACCTTGCTTTCCCATTTCCTGGGCCATTCCCAGGTTTATGGACACGTTTTCCCTGCCTGCCTCTCCCTGATGGTGTTTAGACCACACTGCCCAGGGCGAGACCTGGCAAGAGCTGGGAGCAGAGAAGGAAGGAGAGGGGGAAGAGTCTACTTACTTCTCGGTTAATCCGAATCTTAAGGATCCCGTTGGGACACAGGTTTGAGAGAAAAAGATCAGAGATATTAGTGAGGCACAGAGCAGAGAGGGGTTAGAGCACCTGCCCTGGAGCAGGCCATGGACAGACAGGGCAGAAAGGACACAGGGGACAGGGCTGGCTGAGGGACACTGCTTGGGCACTGGGATCAGGCCACCACTGACAAGACAACACCCTCGGGGCAGGAGGGAAGAGTGGGATTTGCTGCTGCTGCTGCTTCCAGGAGACACTGGAGCCTTCCTGCACCTGCTCTGGAGGTGACAGGGGACATCACTCCTGGGGACACTGCTCTCAGAGAACACCAGGACTGGGCTCTGCCCAGGGTCACACACACCAGCAGGATCGAGGGGTTCCCCGGTGTGAGCCCCAGATGGTCTCTTGGTCCTCCATCTGCAGCCCCCACCCAGGGAGAGGGAGATCCACGGCCACACGAGCAGGTGAGGGGGAAAAGGACAGAAAAGCAGAGGAGAAATGAGAAAGGAGGGACAGAGCAGAGCAGGGAGAGATGCAATGAGCAGAAACTTCTGATGAACACAAATCAGGCAGGTCCTTCGTGACCCGATTCCAGGGAATCCCTGGTTCCAGGGATGCACTGACCAGCCCACCCTGGACCCAAATGCTGCTGGAGGGTCCACAGGGAGCTCCTGTTGCAGCCCAGAGCCCCAAGGACACAGGCCCTGTCCCCACTTACATCGATGTAGTTGGCGTTGATGTAGTCGGAGTTGGGGTCACCCAGCAGTGGGTGCAGCTTCACACGGTGACGATCATCTGGGGAAAGGGGCCGAGGAATCAGCAGTGCCTGGTCACCCTCCAGGGCATCCCAGGCACTCACTCTGGCCAGAAGTCTGCAGAATGCAGGATTCTCAAGTTGTTTGGGGTGTCTAAGGCTTTGCTAAAGGCACTCACATGTGGACACATGATCCTGTCTCCCTTTGGTCTTGTCTTTCTTCTTTGAAGCATCCCAGCCTTCAAAGAAACTCTGTAAGGAAAGGATGGACATCTCGAGCCAAGGGCTGGACTGTGGGGTCCCCCCAGCCCCAAAAGCTCCCTGGGGACACAGGGTGCTCCCTCCACCCCAACACCTGGCTCCTGCAGTCCCAGCTCCACCTTCACAGCACACTCTGCCAGCCACACTCTCCTGTTGCATGCAGAAAATGGGCCCATTTTCCAGCAAATTACAGACTGCCTGGTATATTTTTTTCCAGGGTTGGTTGTAGGTTTTTTTTTGCTAAACCTCCCCAGCTCCTTTCCCTCCCTATCACAGAACAGGTTTGTGTGTAATAACAGTGACATTCACAGATTGGCATAAGAGGGGGAAAGTGGAAGGAAATTACATGTTTTCTCCCCTCCCATAATATCTGAGTGCTTTCAAATGACTAGTTCCAAGAACATACAGCAGCTTTTCAAGGAGCACTAATGATTATCACAAGCCCTGGTTTGTCCAATGCATGAAAGTGGGGGAGAGCTCCTGCTCCTGAAACAGCTGAGCATTAAACAGTAATTTCACTGGGAAGTTTCAATCTCCAGACCTGTGGGACACCGAGAAGTCAGGAAGTGACCCCACTGGCTGTGCTGAGGCAGAGGCTTGTGAAATAACCTGCTCTGTTACAAGTGCTCTGAGCTGGCCAGCTGGGATGGACATGATGCTGCCAACAACTCTTGGGAAAGAAATCCCTCCCCAGCATCCTCTCCCCGGGATCTTCATGGTCTTGGAGCTGCCAGAATGCAGAGGATTTGCTTGTCCCTAGGCTATGGCCACACTTCTCACAGCCAAGTGTGCTGGAGAGCAGAAAGTGACACGGTGATGTCCAGGGGAGGGGAAGGAAGGAGCAGCCCTGGCCCTTGCAGGAGAGCTGGGATGATGCACTGCAGACAGGGACCTGCTCAAGCTGACAAATAACCCAGAGCTCCAGCAGCAGCCACTGAATCCAGAGTCAGGGACATCCCCCATGCTGAGAACGCCAGCCCAGAGCTGTGAGCTCCAGCTCCCATCCAGAGCTCCGGCCCTGGAGCATCCTCTCCTCGCACACAGATCCTACCCGAGCCCCCGTCCATCCTCCCAGCCCCCCGAGACGCTGGCACACGCTGTCCCCACCTCATACTCCTGTTTGAAGCCGTAGCCCTCGGCTGTTTTCATCTGGTTGATGTGCTGCAGGAGGTCGGCCACGCGCACGGCCGGGTGCAGCTGCCCCGTGTGGTACGGGGAGCCCTTGCGGCCGCACTGGCGCCGTGGGGAGCCCCCCAGGAGGCTGCTGGACTCATTGACCACGCTGCTGCGCTGCTCACCTGCACGAGGGAGGGACAGCCAGGGGCTGGCAGGGCAGCAAAGCCTTGGGCCACATCCCCATCACCGCCTCGCACCCGCAGAGCGGTGGGGGAAGTTTTCTTTGGCAACCTCTGGCATCACCACCCCCACAGGGAACAATTCCTTCCCAATATCCCATCCATTCCTGCCCTCTGGCAGCGGGAACCAACAGGACAACACAGGAGAGTGCCTCCACACCCATTGACCTGACCAAGGGGCTCATCAGCTGCTAGGATTAATGAGAAATTAATTAATTGCTGGCATTAGCAAGGTGCTGCCACAGCCACACACTGAGGATCCACTTGGGTTTCCATGAGGATTAGTGACTGCCTTTTAAATGCACAGAAACTGAAGCACGGGGGGGAACAGCCACCAAGCAGCCACCAAGTCATTCATTTCCCTTCGTTAATTAAGGATGTTCACAGGCAATGGAAACTCTCCCAGCCATGGCAGGCAGCCCAAGCTCCCCAGCTCAGCCCCACCAGCCTTTGAGAGTTCCAAGCACAGCAACCAAAGCAAAAATACACCTAAGCTAGCTCTGTGTATGAAGAGGAGGAAAAGTTTGCCCTCTGGGCGTTAATGATCCATGAGACAATGGTGGGAAGCGCATTAATCCCGCAGCCGGCGCGGAAGAGCCGCGTGCAGGCGGCATCTTGCAGTTACTGTAACAGATGTTATTAGCATATGGCTGAAACTGGGGCATCCAAAGAGTTATTTTACAACTAAATCAGCATGGAGACACATCCTCCAGTGGGTGTGAAGTTATCAGTCTCCTTCTGATGTGAGCACAGGGGCTCTTTAACCCTTCGAAGCCCAGGCTGTGTGGGGAGGGCTGGGGGAAGCTTCCAACCTCAGCGTACACCAGGAGGTGGAACTGACCCAGAAGCAGAGGGGCTGCAGCCAGACCCTGAGCCCACACACATCAGCCTGACATGGGTGTAACACCAAGCCTTCAACAGAGTCACAGAATACCCTGAGCTGGAAGGGACCCACAGGGACCACCGAGCCCAACACCTGGCCCTGCAATCCCAACAATCCCACCCTGTGCCTGAGAGCTGTCCAAACACTCCTTGAGCTCTGGCAGGCTGCTCCTGTGATATTTTGGGGTTATTTGGCACCTTTGCTGTGGCTGGAAGGAAGCAGGGGATGCCAGCATCCCCATCCTTACCTTGGTTGCCACAGCTGTGGGATGGGAGCAGGAGGATGCCGGGTCACCACCCTCACCTCTGTTTCCACGGTTGTTGAAGGAGAACAGAGATGCCAGGCTCCAACCCTCACCTCTGTTCCCATATGTTGTTGAAGGAGAACAGGGATGCCAGGCTCCCACCCTCACCTCTGTTCCCACAGTTGTGGAAGGAGAACAGGGATGCCAGGCTCCCACCCTCACCTCTGTTCCCACAGTTGTGGAAGGAGAACAGGGATGCCAGGCTCCCACCCTCACCTCTGTTCCCACAGTTGTGGAAGGAGAACAGGGATGCCAGGCTCCCACCCTCACCTCTGTTTCCGTAGCCGTGGGTGTCCATGAAGGACAGCCCCAGGCGCTCGTCCTCCTGCAGGGTGCTCTGGTCAGTGAAGCTCCTGTCGATGGCGCTCATCATGTGCGTCTTCTCGTGCCGGTAGTTTATGGTGGCTTTGGTCATATTCACAGGCTTCCTGCAGTGGGGAGGAGCAGAAGTGAGCAGAGCTTACCATCAGGTGATCTAAGGTCCCCTCAAAGCTCCTGGGCTTGGATTATTCCGGGGAGCAGGATGGATTATTTCCAGCAGTGTGGTCATCACGCTTTGGTGCTCTGCTGTCCCAGGCTGGTCACAGCCGCGCGTGCGGCATCTCTAGCTGGCTGCAGCAACTCCAGCTGCTCAACCTCAACATCCCCTCCTGTCCCCTGCCCTTGGACAGCCAGGAGTGCTCCAAAAGCTCTCTCCAGCCATCTCCCATCGCACGGATCTGCACCAGCACAGTCCCTCCTGGTCTAGTGGAAGGTGTCCCTGCCCATGGCAAGGGTTGGAGTGAGAAGAGCTTTGCGGTCCCTTCCAAACCAAACCATTCTGTGATTTTAAAGGCATGTCAGGGGCCAAATCCATCCCAAGGGATGGGCTGGACCCCCCTGAGTAAACCCATGCTCAGCACCCACTGTGGAGGCTTTTCCCCCCATTTAGACATCTAATGAAGATGCTGGGAAATCCCAGGAGTTCTCAACTGGGACAGAACCTCACACCCCAAATTCAAGTCATTCAGGCAAAGAAACCTGAATGACTGTTTTTGAGAGGCAGCATCAGGCTCCAAAGGCAGACAGTGATTAAACCAGAAGGATGAACAGGAGATCTGAGCCCATGCTGGCATCGTGGCGGGGCTGGAACACTGCAAAGCGCTGCTAAAATCCAGAATTCAACCCAGAGTCACTGACCTTTCCCCTTTATGCTGCCTTCTGTCTCTAACAAGCTCGGCAGCATTATTTTCCCTGATCCAAAGAGACCCTTAAAATGCACTTGGCAGAGATAAGGACTTGTTGGAGCAGAGGGGTGAGGGGGGAGGCCAGGAGGAGGGAAAGCAGGAGAATGACAATTACTTACGGGTAATAGGAGTACGAATAGTAGTTCCTCCTGGCAAGCGTGCAAAGAGAACAGCAGAAATTGCATAAGCCCCTTTTCTCCAGCATTGGGAAGGGAGGTTACAGGGCAAGTCAGCTGCCAGAAAATTCAATGCACCACAAAGGACTCAGGCTCCCCTGTGGCACCCACAGGTTATTTACTCCGGGCAGGAGCTGACATCCCAGCAGGACAGCACCAGCACCAGATCTCAGCGTGACCACACTGTGGTGGGTGTCCACAGCACCCTTGTCCAAGGGGATATTCCATCATTTTTAAGAGTGAACAACAAAGCAGTCCCAAATGTAGGGATTTTCACCCAGGCTTCTGGTTAGGGACCCAGAGGGGGAGATGGGGTTGGGATGTCACATTCCCAGGGCACCCTTTACTAGAGACAAGCATATTCCAAGGCTGCATTTCCATTCCACCACATCAGTGTTTCTCCAATGGCAAAGCACTCTGGAGAAGATTTATGAGCTCATCCCACCTTCCCAACAGCCCCAAATTCAGGGCTCTCAACACCAGGTCTAATTTGTAGTTCTGGTTTATCCTTCAGCAGGTTCATCCTGGGATGCTGAAGCAGAGCTGCTCCTCCTCCTGTCCCACAGCTCTGGCAACAGGAATGCAGCAGCCTCACTCACAGCTTCATCGCTCCCCAAAACACATCAGCACTGCTGGCACTTGCTCCACCAGGGAAGGACCCAATGGATCCATGAGCCAGCCCTGCACCTCAAAGCGTGCAGGGATGTGACAGCCCCACTCTTCCAGCAGCATAAATCCACAAGGATCCTTCCAGGGCACACGGAGCCATAAAGAGCTTTGCAGATTTACCAGGCCAAGGCTCTGCCCTGCTGTTTTTCTCTCCCTCTGGCTGTTCACATACTTTGCTCCATCCTCCCGAGCCCTGTGTTTAATTGCTGTCCTTTATCCCAGCTCTGAGAGCCCCCCCAGCCCAGCACTGCCTCAAGCCCTGCACAGAAGAAGCCACTTTTCCAGGGCATTGCATCCACGTGAAAAGCAGCGGCCGCTTCCCCAGCGCTTCCGGGGATGAGTGTCCCGAGAAGCCCCTGCCCTCCTCCCTCCCTCCCACCCCGTGACCCCCCCAGTGCAAGCCCACCACCATGGCCACAGCCCCATCCATGCTGGACGTGCTCGTGCCAGCCTGGCCAAGGCAACAGGGAAGCCCAGAGGAAACATCTCCGAGTGGATGAAGCTGATTTTTGTCATTTTGGGTTGGGGGTACAGAGCTGCACACCCAGGGGTCCCATGGGGCTGCTGCTGGCAGGGAAGAGCTGGTGGGGATGATGGGGATGGCTGTGCTCAGCACCACTGCAGGGCTCGGGCCAGAAGAGTTTCCATCCATGCAGGATCACCAGGGGAGGGAGGGAGGAGCAGCACCAGCCCAGGTGTCCTTACCCTTTCCGAATGGCGACAATGATGGCTCCCAGCAGGATAATCAGGACGATGAGCCCCCCGGCACAGATCCCCAGGATCAGGCCCATCTCCTCCGAGTGCTGTGACACCTCCAGGGGACGCTTGCTCTCTTTGCAGGCAGCTGCCAGGAGACAAGGACGGGCAGGAGGGGTGGGTGGGCAAGGGTGCTGTGAGCACCCACCACACTCCCCACTCCAGGGAGACTGGCAACTTTAGACATGGAAACACCGGGATTCATTCCATGGGATGTTTGTTTCTCCATGAACACACATTATTCAACAGGGCTCTGCAGTGCCACACTACAGCCGTGGACAAGTCCCTCTCTCAGTCCCAGTGGGGTGACACAGCCCCTTTGTTCACCTTTCACCACACCCCACAGAGGATCATCCACCCATCCCTGCACCACCACTCCAGCCTGCCACCTCCACCGTGGAAACAGCATTAACAAGGAAAATTCAGCCAAGGGAAAAACCCCAGACGCCAAAGAGAGTGGGAAACAAAAGAGTGCGGGGTGGAGCTGGAATAACCCATCACACACAGCCCAAGCACTGCCAGTGCTGGTCCCCACCCAGCGGAGCCACAGCCGGGCTGGGATCAGGGGGAGGAGCAGCTCACCTTTGCGAGCGATCCGGACACAGTTCAGCCGAGTTTCCTATGGAGGTAAAAGGTGGGTCAGTGCTGGACGAGCATCCCAGCAGCTCTGCCCCACACTCCTGCCCGAGCAAGGCTGGGTGGGAACAGGGCTGGTCCCTTGGTGCTTTGGGTGATTTGTGCTGCAGCACAGAAAGAGCTCCTGGGGCCCCACATCCCAAGAGATGCTGGAATGATCTGTCCCCAGCATTCCCAGGTTTAGCTGGAGCCACTGCTCCTGGCACAGAGGGGATAGCAAAGCTCAAGAGCGTGGGAGGACCCAGCAGACGCAGCCAAGCCACATGTCACCAATGTGCCACCAGCTACAGCTAAAACATTCCCAGGTTGTCATCCGGAGCTTCATGGGTTTGTCTTCCATCAGTCAAAGTTTCAAGCCTCAGTCCTGGTGCTCTGCACCTGCTGCCAACATCACCATGAGGTTCCAGCTCAAGTCTCCAACAGTTTTAACATTTGCAATTTAGGGATGGGTTCAGCTAAAATATTCAATTTTTCCATGCATCCAACTTCTGTTGCAAAATAAAAAGCACCATTTTGGCAGTATGATTCTTCTTCTCCAAGCATGCTCCAGTCTCTCAGGACACCAGGCACCAATGCTGCTGCATCCACCCTCAGCCCAAGACTTGCCCATGTCACATATCCAGGGCAGGGCTGGCTGCAGCACTGCACTCCCTGGGATCTCCAGCGTTTCCTTCTCCTGCTTCTTGCTTCATCTGGCACAAAAACCATGAAAAAAAACCCAGCTACAATCCAGCGTTTTTCCAGCATCTGAGGGCAGCTGGGATAAATCCAATGGCTCCCAGCAGGACAGATGTAACACAGCATCAGCCAGCAGTTATTATCCAGCGGTGCCGAGCGAGCCAGAGCGGGGATCCTCCCCGTCCCTCCGGGCTCCAGTCACAAGGCAGCGAGGTGAGAACAGGAGCAAAGAGGGCTCAGTGGGCAGCCCTTTCCAGCAGGATGGAGATGTGCAGGACAGTGATGCTCCCCCAGCTGGGACAGGAGCAGCCAGAGCAGCGATGCTGAGCAGGGTCCCCACAGGGTCCTGTCGGTGACTCGGAGGAATCCCAAGGGGGATGCAGGGGGAGCAGAGGGAACTGGCAGCAGCAGCAGGGAGGGCAGGGCAGCCTCAGGAGTTCTCTGGAGCTGGGACTGGCCATCCTGGCAGCATTGGGTCCCAGCAGTGACACAGCTCTGGCTGCCCAAACAGTCCTGCTCGAGGCCAGGAGCAGCCCCAGGAATGGGGTCTCCCCTGCACTGGTGCTTGTCAGTGTCCTGGCTGGGGGAAATACGGCTACTCCACCCCCAGCATCTACACGGGGATGAGGACAGGCACCACACAGGAGTGCTGGAGCAGGACACCAACATCTCAACATGCCTGGAGCACCAACTGCCCCCTGGCAGGACACCAGGGGTGAAGCCAGAGCGTGACCCAGGGAGGGGGATCTAAAAGCAGTTCCATTTTACCAACCCTCAGACCCCAGCCTGCCTGTACCTGATCCAAGCCCTGGCTGGAACAGGGTACCAGGGCTACTCACCCCTTTGAGGTTGCTCATGGCCTGGAAGTAGATGAGATAGGCCTTCTTGGGCTCCAGGGGCGGGTTCCAGTAGCCGTTGTAGGTCTGGTTGTCCCCCACGGTGAAGGGCTTGGCCTCGGTGAGGCTGCTGGCAGGCAGCTCTGCCCCGAAGTAGTGCACGGAGCCGCGGGACACGGCGTCGTCGAAGGTGAGCGGCACCGGGAAGCATTCCTGTCCCCCCAGCTCCCGCTTCAGCTTCCTGGGCCGCTCCTCCTCCACGATCACCTGGTAGGTGCTGGGGAGGGCCAGGCACGCGTTAGCCTCGGGAAGAACGGTCCTGCCCTTCCTTGGAGCCCGCTGTGCCACCCCATTTTGGGGTCTCACCCTCCTGCAGCCCCGACCTACCTGATGGGAGCCCCTCTGCCCTGCGCTGGCCGCAGCAGCACCGTGATGGTGCTCTCTGACTCGCTCAGTGGCGATGGCATGTCCCCGTAGTCAAAGGTGGGAGCTGCAACAGGAGCTGGGGTGAGTCCCGGGGCTCCCCTGGCTTAGGGGGAAACTGAGGCATGAGCAGCTTTGCCCAGGGCAAGACCTCACCCAGTGGTATAATATAAATTATTGCAAATAAAGTAAAACACCTCTCCAGGTGTTGAACGAGAGTTGAGAGAGGACCCCTGGGTGTGCACAAGGGAGATTACCAACACCAGCCTGGCAGAGGGGAAGAAACCAAGAGCCTTGGCAGGACCCAAATGCCTGAGATGTGCCCAGGAACTGCACCATCAGGATCACTGGCACAGTGTGAGCTTCCCCCACCCCAGGGCAGAAGCACACCTGAGCCAGCCCAGCAGCACCCCCAGACCAAGGTGGGGGACCCCCCTCATGCCTTGTGGTCCTCAAACCATCACTGGCAGCCACTGGGGTGCAGCTTGAGCTGCTTTGTCCCAGTGCCCCCATTGATGCTCAGCCCATTTGCTGCAATTAATGCGACACCACGGACACGAGCAAAGAGCCCCAAGTACTGCACAGCTTATTAATGAAGCCAAATTAATCCCTCATACCCTGAGAGCTCACACAGCACCAGCCACCAGCACTGGGCTGGCCAGACTCCCCAGACAGGGACCCACCAGTCTGGGGACTGCCAGGGGCTCACAGCCCAGCTGCCACCACCAAGAGCATCTCTCTATGGCAGCATCCAGCCACCAAAACACTGCCAGCCACCACCCCGGGAGCCAGCCAGAGGCTCCACACCAGGGGGACACCTGTGTGGAGGAGCAGGCCCAGCAGCAGGAATGCAGTGGGGGAACCTACCGGAGATGTTGGTGGTGATCTCGGTGAGCGCTGTCTGGCCAAAGCCCTTGCCCGTGCGGGCCCGCACCGAGAACAGGTAGGTGGTGCCGGGGTGGAGGTTGGAGAACACGTGGTAGGTCTCATTGCGCAGCTTGGACACCGTGCGCCGCGGGCCCGGCACGTTCACCGCGGGGTCTGACGACTCGATGCTCTGGTAGCTGACCTGCAGGGACACCACACAGCATCAGCCGTGGCCATGGCAGAGGGGACAGAGCCCGCATTCGGGTGGAGAAGGGATTAAGGCAATGATTCCAGAGGAGGGGATGGTCACGGGGCAGCCAGGGACTTTTTGAGGTGAAACAAAGAAAGAGGTTCACTGAAAAAGCCAGAGGGCTCAGGGGTAGCAGCAGCTGCCTCTAATCCCCATGGCCAAGAGCAGAGGCTGTCCCAGACTCCCCCAACGGGACCCTCCCCTGTCCCCACATCCCCCAGGTGCCACACCACCAGGACACACCTCGTACTGCGTGATGAGGCCGTTGGGCTCCACCGGTTCCTCCCACTTCAGGAATATCATGTCCTCCAGCGGGGTGAAGGTGAGCGACTCGGAGGCGATGCCGCCAGGCACTGGGGAAGGAAAGGAAGGAAGGATGTGCTCAGATGCAGCTGGAAACCGTCTGTAAGGAGAAATCCTGCAGGAAACCCCTCTGGGTGGCTGTGGCAGCTGTGCCCTGTGACCAAGCCACCACATTCCATGTGCCGTGGGACCCATCTCCAGCCCGTGCCACCAGACAGGGCCGGTGGGTCCCCAAGGCATTGATGCTCCTGGACCTGACAGTGACACTTTGCCACAGGAGAGGCAGGTTCCACTCCCAGCACCTCAGCCCAGGCACCAGCAGCAGCCCAGGGTGCCCAAGCTCTCCAGCATGAGGAAAAGAAATAAATTCCCTTTTCCCCCCTGGAGCCATCAGCATCCTGTGGAGACACTGCCAGCAGCAACAGCCTCACGTGCAGAGGGGCTTGATGTGGCCCAGTGTCCCCTCTAATTAACACCAGCACAATAATGACTGTGATCACTGATGGCAATCAGCAGTGCCAGGATCAATATCCGCTCCTTTGTGACCGATTTCTCCATCGGTGAGGAAGGGATGGCTCGGGAAGGCACCGGCAGCGTCCCCCACTCCCAAACCTTGCAGGGGACAGCAGCTCTTCTCCTTCACTGGCTTTTTTCACAGCTTTTGTTCAGGTGAAATTACGGGGCCAGGAGAGAGGGATCACCTCCCACGCTTCCCACCGTGCAAACGCACCGTTTCCACCTGATTTACAAGTTAATTTAATCAGAGGCACTGTGTCCTACACGTGTAAAGGCACTTATTAAATTTGGGAAGAAATATGGAAACCTGTTGGGCAGGAAAGTGTGTACCTACAGAGATTGGTTTTTAATATACAGAACCTACACTATATATAATTATATGTTATTTTCTATTATTATGTATAGCCTGCATTATATAGACAATTACATCTTATTTTCTATTATTATATGTTGTATCATTGTTATTGTCTATAGGACAATTTATATATATCTTAATATTATAATACCTATGTATTAACATATATAACTATAGGTATCGTGCTTCCATCCCAGGTTAAGAGAGGCAGAGGATGCACACAAAAGCTCCCAGGTGTGCACACACCCCTCTGCTATCCATATTTGCACACACATATTTATTTATGGAATTATGTACATCTAGCCTGGTTTGCATCGTGTGCACTCTGCCTGCATGGGGGAGAACCAGCTCCCTGCAGCACCATCACACTGCAGGGATATTTCCAGAGGTGCCTGGGGTTGAGTTTCATCATTTTGTGCACACACAGAATGAAGTCTCCAGCTGTGGGTTACCTGGCTCCACAGGGGGCACCGAAACAGCAGCAGGACAGCCTGTGGATGCAGCACAGGACAGCCTGTGGATGCAGCACAGGACAGCCTATGGATGCAGCACAGGACAGCCTGTGGATGCAGCACAGGACAGCCTGTGGATGCAGCACAGGACAGCCTGTGGATGCAGCACAGGACAGCCTGTGGATGCAGCACAGGACAGCCTGTGGATGCAGCACAGGACAGCCTGTGGATGCAGCACAGGACAGCCTGTGGATGCAGCACAGGACAGCCTGTGGATGCAGCACAGGACAGCCTGTGGATGCAGCACAGGACAGCCTGTGGATGCAGCACAGGACAGCCTGTGGATGCAGCACAGGACAGCCTGTGGATGCAGCACAGGACAGCCTGTGGATGCAGCACAGGACAGCCTGTGGATGCAGCACAGGACAGCCTATGGATGCAGCACAGGACAGCCTATGGATGCAGCACAGGTCCCTCAGTGTCCTGCCCAGCACAGCTTTGCCCAGGGTCCAAGAGGGATGCTGGAAACAACAGCGCTGGTTTGGCCCAGTAACTTGGATTTTCCAGCCCAAAACCAGGGTTTAGCATTTGGGATGGGGAGATGCAGCCCCAGGGGATGCTGCTGTCAAAACTGGCCTCATGCCAAAATAAACCTCAATTAAGGGTCCTATCATTAATGAGCCTTCGGCACCTTGGTTCACTTGCACAGGCAGCTGCTCACCCCGCAGTACCAGGAGCTGAAACCCTCATCATCCTCCCAGGCAGGCTGGGCCAGGCACGTGAGGAGGAGTATCTGCCTTATTTCCATAGGAGGATATCCACAGATCCATCTCCATGAGACCACATGTAGACACAGCCCCAAGTTCAATCCAAGGGGGAAGCCACCAGCCCCAGTTAATTGAGGCACAGGGAAAAGCAGCTGGAGTGATTATTGTATAGCAAAAAGACATCTGGAGCTCCTGTATTAATATTCCATAAGCAAACAGCTGGAGCAGTCACAGCCCAGTGAGAACAAGTGGAGCAATTAGAGCTGGAAAATAAAACCACTGGCAGGGTGGAGCTGGGTGCCCCTGCTGGGACAGGCTCAGGGCTGGGGACATGGAAAGTGCTGGAGTGCAGAGGAAGGTGCTGGATTTAGGCTTTGAACATGAAAAGGGACACGGAGACACTTTCAGCTGTGCTCCAGCGCTCCAGGTTTTGCTTGGAGAAGGAGTGAGCATTGCACACGTAACAGCAAGTCCTGTGCAGGGGAATTCTGTGGCAGGCTTCTCCTCAGGGGTCCTGCAGGGCTCTGGAGCCAGCTCAGTCCTTTGCAATTACCAGTTCCTTCACTGTAACTGCTGATTCCTGATGCTAAAAAGTGCTTTGGAGATTAATTCCATTCTTGCTTAACAGATGACTCTGTGAGAGCCAGGGACTCTCCAGCCACACTCAGCCCCCAGCAGTGGAAGAGGCCAGCCCTGGATGTGGCCTGTCACTGATGGGTGGCACTGGACACACAGAGCCAGCTCTGTCCTGGAGCTCCTGCCACATCTGCTGGATCTCCAGAGTGACTCGGCACTGCTGATGGCGAGCTGCAGTCAGGGGGACGCAGAGGTGAGCCTGGACCTAGGAGACTTCTCCAGCAGCCTCAGCTTGAGCAGATCCTCAGGGAAAGGCTTGCCAGAGCAAGAGATTCCAAAACCAAAAGTCCTGGAGCAAAACTGGAGCTTCCATCGAGGTCCTGCTCAGGTGCAGGGAAGCCAGAACAGGGCACAGAACAGGGGGAAACTGCTGCCAAAATCCAGGGCCTTACCACTACAGAGCTCTCTGCACAAACCCAAACCCATCCGAGAGCAAACTTCACCAGGGAAGCCAAGAAAAGTTGCAGCTGCCCTGGTGAACAGCACTTTCCCAGAAATGCAGTAGGGCTGAATCCTTCAGCAAACAAGCAGATAAAAGATGTTACCTGAGTGCAAAGCATTAATTGTTTTAATTGCTGTTATTATGGCTGCCAGGCTTTGGTTCCCAGTAACACGTGAGCGAGGATGACTCGTGCTGAGAGAAGCTGGGTATGAGCCAACTCCCACAGCCTCCCCTGGACCAGCCATGGGTAAAATGCCACTCCAAGGATGAGGGACAGTGACATCCCCATCCAGTCCCTTCCCCAAACACCATCACTGCCCCTTTTTCTCATCCCCTCTCACACAGCTCTGGGGCTGCAAGATCCTTTTCACCTCCCCCTTAGCTCAGGAGATAACCCCGCCATGCCCACGGGCCAGGATCCAGAGGTGCACACCACAGCACAGGAAACAGCCCAGCAGCTCACCAGCTACAGAGCTCCACTCCTGGGGATGATGCACCCCCCTGAGCAGACTCACCATCCTCATCCGTCTGGAATATCACCTCCTTGCCCTCCTTGCGCCCCTCGGGGTTGGAGAGGATGAGCTTGACGTGGATGTTCTTGTAGGGCAGCAGGTTTTTGATGGTGTAGCGGTTGGCGTTGCGCTCCATCTTCACACACTCCTGGAAGGTCTGGTTGTGGCCGCTGCCCACGAAGTAGCGGTAGCACAGGGACACGGTGTAGGTGTGGCAGCGGGTCAGGTTGTAGCCCAGCGGCTCCCACTGCAGTGTCAGCTGTCTGGACTGGATTTCAGAGAAAGCCAGGCCCTTGGGGGCTCGCATGGGCTCTGTGGGGGAACAGGGATGGGGAAAGGTGAGCAAGGAGGCAAACATCTCAGATTTGTGTGTCTGATCAGGAAAAACTCTTTTACAGCATAGGGACAAAAGGGACAAGTACAGAGAGCACTGACTGCAGAACTGGGAGCAGCCCCAGCACAGGATGCTGCTGCCCTGCAGACAGGGCTGGGGACACCACTGGGGACATCTCTCAGCCACCAGCCCTGCAGGGACAGCAGCCCCCACAGGTTAATCCTTTCCTGTGGAGGTGAAGCAGGGTACCAGCCCCAGATACCCAGAGGAAGGTGCCTCTGCCATGGGAGCCCTCGTGCTCAGTCAAGCCCAAGTCAGGTTCTCCAGATGAGAGGGACCAAGTGTCATCAGTGGGAGGGAGGTTAATCAGCTCTAATTGAGCAGAGCAGTTAACGAGGGGACACCTCTGCCAACAGCACACACAGACACACACAGGTGCCCTGGGGTAGCTCCTGTCCCCAGCACAGGCAGGGAGGGCTCGGGGTGCCAGGAGAGCTGTCCCCAGGGACACCACGGGACCCACCTGCACACTTGGTGCGGCTGATGAGGGGCGGCCCCGGTTTGCCGGTGCCCCCCTCACCGGGCCGGGTGAGCAGGACGCTGATCTCGTACTCCGTGTCGGGGTCCAGGTGCCAGAGCTTGTAGGTCTGCATGTTGACAGCGTGCACCTCCGACCAGGGCCCCGAGGTCATGCGGTACTCGATCTCCTTGCGCACGATGGGGCCGTCGCCGATGATGGAGTTGGTGTTGAGCTGGATGATGAGGTAGGTGGAGCCCGCCCGCAGCAGCTGAGGGGGAGCAATGGGCGTGGGGGGCTCTGGAAGAGAGCGCAGAAGGGGCAGCTGGAGCATCCCCAGAGCCAGGCCAGTGCTGGCACAACCACAGGGAGCACAGTTTCATTTTATTGTTTACAGGCTGCAGTCGACACATTTCCAGTGTCTCTTCCCACAACAACCCACCAGCTTGGGCTGGAGAAGAGAACCTTTGGGGTGACCTACCCGTGGCCTTCAGTAGCTGAAGGGGATACAAAAGAGATGGAGAGGGATTTTTTACAAGAGCATGTAAAGGGGGACAAGGGGGAATGGCTTCACCCTGTCAGAGAGCAGGTTTAGATTAGATATTGGGACAAGATTCTTCCCTGTGAGGGTGAGGAGGCCCTGGCACAGGGTGCCCAGAGAAGCTGTGGCTGCACCATTCCCGTGAGTGTCCAAGGCCAGGCTGGAGAGAGCTCTGAGCAATCTGGTCGAGTGGAAGATGTCCCTGCCCATGGCAGGGGGTGGGACTGGATGAGCTCTAAGGTCTCTCTCAACCCAAACCATTCTGGGATTCGTGTGCAGAGCACGGATCAAACCCGGGATTCCCGAACCACAAGATGTGGGAGTCACTCAAGTACAGGAAGGCACCATCCAGTCTTCAAACTTCAGTCTGTGCCTGTGCCCTCCATCACTTTCAGAAGGCTTTAACAGCTGCAATAGGGCTTCATCTGATCAAACCTTAATTATCTTTATAAGTCACACAGCCCAGCATGGTGCCTCACAGTTTCACCATAATTAATTAATTCCCACCTAGTGGAATCAAAAATGAATTATCTAAGGCCACCAGAAAAGGGAGTTTCTGGTTTTATGCTGCGCAGTCCACGTTCAACAACTCACCCACAGTGAGAAAGTGCAACCCCAGTGGCCCGGACAGCCCCAGCTGCTGTCACACAGCAGAGCAGGAGTGGCCTGTCCACGGCCCAGACTGACAGCAGCAGCTCACCCACCTTTGACAACGAGCTCGGCGAAGTTGGAGACGCCGGCGCCGCGGGCGGACTGGGTGACGCAGCGGTACAGGTCCTGCTCCGCCTTGGACACCGCGTCCAGCTGGAACGTGGCCAGGAAGCGCCGGTGGCTGATGTGCTTCACCGAGGCGGCAGGGACCACCTGGCCGCTCTGCCTCTGCCACGGGACACACACGGAGTCACAGAGACACCTCTGGGGCCACCAGGGCTGTCCCCAAACGGTGTCTGCTCACAAGCAGGGGGATGGCCCTTCTCCCGCCGTGGCCGGCGGGTTTTCCCCCACAGGGAAGCCGTGTGGGGCTGCCTGTGCCTCACCTGCATGAGGAAGCGCTCAGCCTCGGCGGCCTTGCCAGCGGCCACGCACTGGAAGGTGGCGTTTTGTCCTGCGTTCACCTCCACGTCACCAAGGCGGGAGAAATGAGGCGCTTTCGCTGCCGAGGGACAAAGCAAGAGGTGAGGAAGGACCTGAGCTCCAAGGAGACCCAACCACAGCACTGCTGCAAAAATCCCCCCACACCCAAAAACCCGCCCAGGACGTCAGGCTGAGCTGAGGCAGGACAGGCCCGGTGGCCACACTTCCAGCCTGGCTCCAAGGAACACACGTGTCCCCACAGGACCGGGCAGTGTCCCAGGGAGGGACCAGCCTCCCTCCAGCACAGCACAGCGCTGCTGCCAGCTGCGGGGTACGGGACTGATGGAGGGGACAGGTGTCCCCACCAGCCCCGGTGGCCCCTCCTGGGGCCTCACTGAGGCCTTGTGTCCAGTCTATGCTTTTCCAAGGTTTTATAAAAACTAAAGCAATGGTGGAGCTGGTGGGGATAGAGATGGAGATGCAATAAAGGAGCCTCAGAGGTGCCCAGGGGATGGAGCTCCACCAGCACAGTCACATCAGGACACCCAGGCCTCACCCTGGCATTAGACCCTCTGCTCTCCCCAGGACCATCCCCACAGACAGCAGCTCCAAGCCCTGCTGCCCAGCCCAGCCCAGCCACATCCCCCCTCAGGTCCCATCCCACGGCACTCACAGCACGGATAATTGAGGAGCAGAATGTCATCCAGGCCCAGGTACCCCCTGCGCTCGCTGGAAACCACCGCCTCGAAGAGCACCTGCAGCACCAAACAGGGGTCACCCGCGGCTGGGGGTCCGGGCTGGGGCGGGGGGGACGCTGGGCCTCACCTGGTACTCGCTGGGCCAGAAGAGGCTGACTGCCAGCTCGGCCTGGTGCCACTGGCGGCCGTGCGAGCCAGACGCGTTCCACACGGCGCTGCCCACCCGGCCCCCCGTCACCCACACGTAGGCGCTGAGGGTGCCGGGGCTGTGCCCGTCACGGCTGAACATGAAGTAGCTGAACTGGAGGCAGTGGGTGTCATTCTCACTCAGTGCCTGGAAGAGCAGGTGAGCTTTCTGGCCTGGGGTGTGCTGAGAGGAGTTCACCATCAGGTAGGAGCCTGCGGCAGGGGGGGAGAAGGGACAGAGTGGAGTCACCCTGAGGATGGTGAAGGGTCAGGAGGGGCCGTGCAGAGGTGGCTGAGGGCACTGGGAGTGTCCAGCTGGAGCAGAGCACAGCGAGGGCAGAGCTCAGGGATCTGCAGCTCCAATCTCTGCTCTGGGACAGGGACAGCACCCAGGGAACGGCTGGAGCTGGGCCAGGCCAGGCTCAGGCTGGATTTAGGGAAAGGTTCTTCCCCCAGAGGTGCTGGCACTGCCCAGGCTCCCCAGGGAATGCGCACGGCCCCGAGGCTGCCAGAGCTCCAGGGATGCCCAGGCTGGGGGTGCTGGGGGTCTGGGGTTGGATCCATGACCCTGTGGGTCCCTCCCAAGGAGATTCTATGATTCCAATCCCCCTGTTCCACATCTCCTGAGCTTTGGCAGCAAGGACAGAGAGGGTGGAGGATGTGGAATTACAAAGATGCCCATGTACCCCAGGGCACTGGTCGGTGACAGTGAGGATGGGCAGGACAGGAGGGGTCTGGGAAGGTGCCAGGGGCAGTTGCCTTTTGGGCAGCAGCAGGACCGCGGTGGGACCTCGCTGCTGGATGAGGGGAGGATCAGAGCTGCTGCCTCCCTGGGGCACAGGGGTCAGGAAAGGCTCCGATGTCACCCTCCTTTAACTCTCAGCTTAGGCAGCATCAATCCCCCTCTCAAGCGAGGCCCCAGCTGTTTAACTCCATTCCCAGCTCCTCATGCCATTTACCGTGTAGTTGTCACCTCGTTTAAACTGTGCTCAGCAGGCACTTGCAGGGGAAAATCCTCCTTGGCTCAGTGAGCAGCAGCATCCCAGCTCCCGGGGATGCCCAGGATCCCCAGACCTGCCCCACCACCCAACATCACCAGCAGCAAAACCGGGAGCCCCAGCACAGCCTCGGAGCTGCTCTTGCAGGGCAGGCAGGATGACAATCCCGAAGGGGATCCCAAAGGAGCGTCATTCCCTGTCCTGTGAGCTCCAGCCAGGCAGTCTGGAGGCAGGAGGGGATGCAGGAGCTCCCAGAGCTGTCCATCACAGCTGGCATTCGGGATCGATGGGACCCCACCGAATCCTCCCCCTCACCAACGGCAAGGGGATTATTAATCTCCATTTTAATACCGGCAGAGCTGTAAGTAACAAAGCTGGGCCGTTTATTCAAGCCTACCATTGTTTTCCTGACAGTGCTTCGTTATTAATTAATTCTAAACTCGGGTGCTTTCCTCCCATCGACTCCCACTGAGCAGCTCCAAGAAAAGCCTAAAGAAAGTGAAGGGGAATTGTAGGGGGCACCCATCCATCCCCCTACAACACTTGGGATCTCAGGGGGAACCCATCTACTGCTCCAGAGTTTGGAAGGACCCCAAAACCCCCAGGGGGTCACAGCACCAGCTGGGGTGACATGGTGCCAGTACCAGACATCTCCCAGTGCATCCTTCAGGGACAAGAACTGGGGCAAGGGAAAGAAATCCCTGAAAGGGGAATTTTCACCACTGACCTGTGTGGCTGCCTGGCCCTGCCAGCCCCTTGGGGTGGCTACTCAGGGTGAAATAAAACGATGACAATTTATTTCCTCGGAGTCCAGCACAGCTCATTTCACCCACCAAGGGGAAGGCACTGTGTCCACGCTTCTCTTTTTTTCCCCTGTTATTTCCCCCAGCAAAACTACTTCTGCTCTAATGATATCAGCCCCATTTGGTGCAGGCAACAGCAGTGGAGAGAGACCATTGAGCCACCCCATGCCAGGGGACATCTCCCAAAAGCCACCTCATTAACGAGTGGGCTCTCATTAACAAACACAGGCCCTTCCTTTGCCCTCCCTTTACAAACAAAAAGCCACGGGACCAAAGTAAAGAGGCCAAGACTAAAATTAAACCGCTGAGGAGTTATTTTAAATGACAGGGAATGCCCAACACGTCACCTGGGAGCAGGGATGTACCTGAGCATCCCTCATCGTGCAGAGCTTCCCACACACACTGTTTTCCCCTCTTCATTTTCCTCCTGGTGTTGCAGCATTGGAAAAAGGAGGTTCCAACCCCTCGCTTTTGTGCTAATTTTATCCTCCTCTGCTGTAAATATCTGGCATTAGCCTGGAGCCCAGGGTGTGGGTTGGGTTTCTTTTATAAATATAAAAGAAGCAGAGGTACTTCAAATTGCCAGAGGGCAGGGTTGGATGGGATATGGGATGGGATATGGGATGGGACACCGGATGGGATATGGGATGGGACACCGGATGGGATATGGGATGGGACACGGGATGGGACACGGGATGGGACACGGGACGGGACACCGGATGGGATATGGGACACGGGACGGGACACAGGACATGGGGCACGGGACATGCAGCACGGGGCACGGGACGGGATATGGGATGGGACACCGGATGGGATATGGGATGGGATATGGGACACGGGATGGGACACGGGACATGGGGCACAGGACATGGACATGGGGCACAGGACATGGGGCACGGGACGGGACATGGGATACAGGATGGGACACGGGACAGGATATCAGATGGGATGGGATACCAGACAGGACACTGGACAGGATCGCTCCCTGTGAGGGAGTGAGGCCCTGGCACAGGGTGCCCAGAGCAGCCTTGGCTGCCCCATCCACAGAAGTGCCCAAGGGCAGTTGAAGCCCTGGTTGCCCACAGGGAAGGGGCAGCTCTTCCCAAGGGTCCTGCCTGCCGCTGCATCCCTCCAGGGAACACCCAAACAGCCCTGCCAGAGGAGGAGGGAAGAGCCTGCTCCCCCTGCTTCCCTGTCTCAATGAGTTTTTCCTCCTACAAAATCACCGAGAGATAAAAATAAATAAAAAAACCCTTCCAAGAGCTATTAGAAGGCAGGGAAGGCAGGCGGGATGACAGGGAGAGGGCGGCACTGCCAGACAAGAGGCGCCAGGGGACCAGGTCTGAGCACTGCAGCATCTGTCTCCAGGAAATCCTGCTGGAAGACAAAGCTGACGCGTGCCAGATCCCTGCCCAAGGCAGAGCCGGCACGGGAATCGGGGAACTTCCAATTCAGGATTCCAGTCAGGGATTGGAACTGGATGAGTTTTAAGGTCCCTTCCAACCCAAGCCATTCTGGGGTTGCAGCCTCACACCTGCCTTACCCCTGCAGCTGCTCCTTTAAAAAAGGAACAACAAAGAGATGGAAAGAAAAAAATAAAAATAATCACGACTGCAAGTGGGAGAGACCCATCTGTCTTCTTTAGGTGAAAGAAAGACAGGTCAAGAGAAGGGGGGAAAAACCCCAAAGCAAACAAGAAAGCAAGAGGAGAGTGGGATGGAAAGGTAGCAGCAGGTGGCCAGCAGCCAGCACCTGCTCCAATAAATCCTACACTCCTTGAAACTGGCTGATCTCCAATAAAAACTCATTTTAATCTGAGACCACAAGACTCCTTTGGAAAGTGCTCCCTGGAGAGGCCCTGGCGCTGTGAAATCCCTTTGATCCCCTGAGCTGCTGCAAGGACTGAGGAGGTTCTGGGGCTGCAGGAGCCTCATGCACAGCTCCCCACCCAAAATGGGGTAAAACCACCCAAAAACATGGTCCCTGCACCCTTTGGTGCCCCAAAACCATGAGCAAACAGCACCTGGTCTCAGGGGAGCTACAGGAAGGAGAATCCTCTTCCCAGGGTGACACTGCAATGCTCACACCATCCAGTTTGAGATCTCACACCCACCTCCCCATCAATCCTGGAGTTTATTCCTTAAACTTCTTGTGTTCCTTTAAGCCCCCATTTCCTGCTGACCCACAGTTTTTTTCCTCAAGCAGGGAGAGAAGCCCCATTCCACCCAATCCTCCAGCCCCCTGCAAGCCCCCAGGCTTTAAACTCAGGCAGTTCACTACAGATTTTAATTACAGCTGAATATTGAGCAGAAAACTCAACTAATTACAGGTTTCAGACCCTCCATCACAATCCCCAGCTCTGCTTTCCCCAGGAAACCCCCCCGGACACACACCAATTAGGATAGCTCAGTTTAAAGCAATTACTTGGAAAAACCATCAAGGGAGGAGCAGAGATCTGTCAGCAGATCCCTGAGGGCTGTTTGCCCTCACCCAGCACATGCCAGGAGGGCCAGGATGGAAGGAAAAGGTGATGGGGAAAGGTCATGGCAGAGGAGAGTTAGTGGAGGGGAAAAGCCAGATGAAGCCCTGGCACGAACAAGGCACAAGATAAACAGCTGGAAGCAGGTTGATGGAACAGTAAAGAGTCTCCTGTAATGCAGGTAATATTTTAATAAACAGAAAAGGTTGTTTTACTGTTGAGCTCTAACCCAGCTCTCCTGTCTTTCTGTGCATCCTCAGCACAGGACTTGGCCATCAGGATCAGGCAGGAGCCAGCAGAACCAAAAACCAGGAGCATCCCAAGCCCAGTGAACATCACTGAGCAAATGGGTTCAGGGATGACTCAAGGGGGTCAGAGCAGGGAGCAAGAAAAGCCCCCAAATGCACCCAGGTACGGTGCCCACATGGTGCTCATGGAGAGGGGAGCTCCTCACAGCTCTGCTCCCCCAGCCCAGCCACCATAGAGGACACAGACCCAAAAATAAAAACAGCTCTTTAAAACCAATGAGATTTTTTTTTTAAAAGTCTATTTTCATTTTCTTCCTCACCATCCCAAGACTTTGGAGATGCCTCCAACTCACAAGCCCTTCCCCACACTTGAATAAGCCAGAAACACTGGGTTTTTCCCCGTTTCCCACATAACTGGGGAGAAGCCAAGCCTAAAACACTGCAGAATGAAAGCAGGAGGAGGCAGAGGGTCCAGCCCCGGGGTACAGGACACAGCAGAGGCTCCCAGGACTCACCGTGAGGCAGGTCAGGCACCAGGTGAGGCATCAGGTAACTGCGGATGAGCTCCCAGTCGAAGTCATCGTCCTCGCCCTGGCTGAACTCGCACTGGTTGGGGTCGCTGTCCTCCTCGAAGGTGCAGCCAGCTGTGGTGACAGACCTGTCAGCCCCTGAGCCCCCAGAGTAGCTGCTCCCTCCCCAAAACCCACCAGGGTGCTGAGATGCCCCTGGATGCCCCAGCAGGATGGTGCTGGGGCACCCCAGGCATTCCCCAGGGTCAATGTGAGCAGGAGGCTGGTCCTGGCTGCTGCCAGGGCTCCTGTGCAGCTCCACCAGCGACACAGACTCAAGCTGTGCCATGGAAACACAGGTTGGATATTAGGAAAAAGTTCTACAGAAAGGGTGACAAAGTATTGGGATGGTTTTCCCGGGAGGGTGGTGCAGTCACCATCCCTGGATGTGTTTAAAAACAGACTCAGGGCCATGGTCTAGTCGAGGTGTCAGGGCTGGGCTGGACTCAATGATCTTGAAGGTCTCTTCCAGCCTGGTGATTCTGTGATTCCAGCCCACCCCCATTTCCCAGCCCTCCCATCATCCCACATCCATCCAGCCCTGGAGCTCAGGCCGGTGTTACCGTGGGGCCCGCGGGGGCTGCTTGCTCCACACTGCCCCATTGTCCCATTAAAGCCACGATTACAGGACCAGGGCACAGCGCTAATTAACGGGGCCCAGGCTGCCGAGGGGCCCTGGGAAGCCCTGAGCAAGCAGAACGAACAAAGGCAAATATCCCCTAATGGGCCGCCAGGAAAACAGAACTGGGCCAAGGGATTATTTCTGCTGTTTTCTTCCCATTTTATCCCAAATTACATCAGTAATTCCCTCCACCCCCCAGGGATTTGGCAGTTAATTGCCACGGGTTGTGCTTCCCTGTGCTCAGGGATGTTCGGATGCAACACTCAGTCAAGCAAGTCCAAACACTGGGAAAAACATCCATGAGATGCCCAGGAAATTTCAATTCTCATCTCTTTCACATACAAGAAGACATTTGGGGCTTTTTTCGCCCCTTTGCACTCATGTTTTAAAGCACGAGGGTACATTCCAGCTCCGTCACCAACTGTTTTTTCCTCTCAGAGCCATAAGAAACTTCTTTTTAAAAAACTGAAAGCAAATTCTCTCCTATTCATATGTCTGGAGGCACTGAGACATCACAGCTTTCTTAAAGCCCTTCCCGAAATGGAACGTCTGCCCAGCCCACGTGCGGATGTGCCCCCGCACCGCAGCCCCTGCTCCTCAGCTCTCACCAC
Organism: Poecile montanus; assembly: GCA_038429875.1. Classification (NCBI taxonomy): domain Eukaryota; kingdom Metazoa; phylum Chordata; class Aves; order Passeriformes; family Paridae; genus Poecile; species Poecile montanus. The sequence goes on from CM076525.1 coordinate 5,501,645, forward strand.
AAGACGTGTTGGATTTTAGAGTCTGGAACTTGGCTGCACTTGCTAACGGGAGGAAAAGCACAAATCTGTCAAAATTTTCCAGGAAGGAAGGAAAATAAAATAAATTTCAAAATAAAACAGTGTCAGAGACTAAGTGCCAAGTGATTTAAAAGAAAAAGAAAAAAAAAAAGCCCAAGTGTTTCTTTCCAAGATCTGCTGAGCGGGATATTCTGGGAGGCAGAAATTTGTTCTTGGGGGATTTTTTTTTTTTGGCCTGAGAAACCAGAGCAGAGACAAGCAATGTTTCAGGCTGGCAGAGCCCCATTTCCCAGGGAAAAGTGATTCCTTCACCCCCAATAAACCACTCCCAGCCACCAAAAACATCACGAGGTTCCCTCCTCCTCCTCCTGGACTGCAGCCCCCCACCCAAACCCCAGTGCCACCCCCAGCACTGTCACTGCCACCACCCCACCGCTGCACCCTCGGCCACCCACGAGATGATTCCTGGCCCCAGAAGTTTAAAATGCAATTATAGAGCAGACTTTGTGCTGGCCCAGCTGATCCATCTCCCTCCTCAGACAGGTTTATTGCCCTGCCTTTTCCCAGCACAAGCCTTCCCTCCCACCCACGGCACAAAACGAGGGCAGTTCCACCGTCCACTCCATTTCCCTGACTAATTTGTCCATGATTTGTACACACAGGGAAAAAAGCCAAAGGGTTTTGCAGAGCCTTGGTTTCCATGAGTTATAGGATGCTTCTGGCACCATCGCTCCCCAGCCAAGGACAGGGCTGGGAGAAGCTCGACCTCCAGCAGGTTCTCCCTCCTCATCACAAGATTAAGGGCATAAAAATTAACACCTGAGCTATTAAATGCCAACAGCTCAACTCCACAGAGGGCGGCTGGACGTGCTCCAGCAGCTGTGGAAAGTCAGAGAGGGGAAACCCAGAGCGACCTGCAAAAAATTAACATTTCATCACAACATTCGCAAGGAGGGCAGGGAGGCTGCAACCCAAAATATCTGCCTGCAGCAGTGGGAGGGTTATTCCACCCCAAGGGCAGCAGGACAGGGACTGTGGGAGCTGGGTGAGACTGTTCTGGGATGGATACACCCTAAAAATGAACCAAGGCGCCCTGAGCTGGCTCCAGGCCAGGGTGACAGCAGCTCTGGGCACGGAGGTGAAGGCAGCGAGCGCGGGAGGTGCAATCCCAACCCAGCAGCAGCTAAAAATACTGCAGGGAGCTGGGGGTCTGCCCCCGGGGTGGGATGTGTCCGAGACACACCCCAGAGCTGCCTAAATCACCCCAAACACAGAGCCTGGCCCACGCACAGCCCCGTTAAACACCCCACACAAAACCCCCGCAGCACCACAGCTCCTGGGCAGGGGGGACCAGGGCTGACACCAACACGAGCCTTTAACACCACATGGAGCAGAATGAATTTAAAAAGAAAGAGAAGAGAGGTGGTTTGAGAGATTTGCTGGGGAGATGGGGACCAGAGCTGCTCAGCCTCCTCCAGGTACTGCTGCCACCTCCATGGATCACCACGTGCCCAGGCAGGAGCAGAGGAACAGACACCAATGTAGAGGTTAAACATCAGATGAAGCAAAACTGTTTGAAAGAAAGCAAAAATAGGTGGCTTGAGGCATTTGTCAGGGAGCCTGGTAGCAGGCTCAGCATACCCCAGCTATCACTGCAGCACCAGGGCATGCTGAGAGAGCAGAGGGACAGGCACCGATACAAGGGTTAAACACCAGGTAAGTTTATTTTGAAAGAAAAGGAGGTGGTTTAACAGATTCACCAGGGAGAAAGAACCACTGGCACTCAGCATCACTTGGGAACCACTGGCACCCAGCGTCCCCCTCTACACGGATGGAGAGGAGGAAATCTGGGGAGGGGAGGGACCAGTGATTCACAAAGAAGAGGGAGGAAAAGAAAGACCAAACAGCCAAGTACAAAGGACAGCATCTAATTAATTCTCCGTGGCCACCGAGGAACGTGGCCGCCCGCCCACAGCCCACCCCACGCTCTTTCATCCACAGAGTCCTCGCCACTTCAAAGTTAATTACACACTTAAACCTTTCCTGTTTAACCTCCTGCACCATGGGACATGATCCATGGCTTCTCCTGCCTTCTATTGAGCAGCCTTGAGAAGGCTCCTGTGCCAAAGAGCAGCCCAGAACCACCCAGGATTGGACTCACAGCCCAGAACCATCCAGGATTGGACTCACAGCCCAGAACCACCCAGGATTGGACTCACAGCCCAGAACCACCCAGGATTGGACTCACAGCACCACCCAGGATTGGGCTCCTCACAGCCCAGCACCACCCAGGATTGGACTCACAGCACCACCCAGGATTGGGCTCCTCACAGCCCAGAACCACCCAGGATTGGACTCACAGCCCAGCACCACCCAGGATTGGACTCACAGCCCAGAACCATCCAGGATTGGGCTCCTCACAGCCCAGAACCATCCAGGATTGTGCTCACAGCCCAGCACCACCCAGGATTGTGCTCACAGCCCAGAACCACCCAGGATTGGACTCACAGCCCAGCACCACCCAGGATTGGACTCACAGCCCAGAACCACCCAGGATTGGACTCACAGCCCAGAACCACCCAGGACTGGACTCACAGCACCACCCAGGATTGGGCTCCTCACAGCCCAGCACCACCCAGGATTGGACTCACAGCCCAGAACCATCCAGGATTGTGCTCACAGCCCAGAACCATCCAGGATTGTGCTCACAGCCCAGAACCACCCAGGATTGGACTCACAGCCCAGAACCACCCAGGACTGGACTCACAGCCCAGAACCACCCAGGATTGGACTCACAGCCCAGAACCACCCAGGACTGGACTCACAGCCCACACCAGCCAGGACTGGACTCACAGCCCAGCACCACCCAGGATTGGACTCACAGCCCAGAACCACCCAGGATTGGGCTCCTCACAGCCCAGCACCACCCAGGATTGGACTCACAGCCCAGAACCACCCAGGATTGGACTCACAGCCCAGAACCACCCAGGATTGGACTCACAGCCCAGAACCACCCAGGATTGGACTCACAGCCCAGAACCACCCAGGATTGGGCTCCTCACAGCCCAGCACCATCCAGGATTGGGCTCCTCACAGCCCAGAACCACCCAGGATTGGGCTCACCCCCACCCAAGACCCTCTGGGGTAACATCTGATGGGAACAATACACCAATAATGTCCCAAAATGGGGACAGCCTTTATGAAAAATGGGCTCATACCAAAACTTTAGCAAGTGCTGCTTCCCCAGAGCTACAAAATGCAATGCAGCCACCCAGGACTCCCAGTCCTGATGGGGAAAAGCCCATTTTGCTCCTACCCTGGCTTAGCCAGGACTGGATCAGCCCCATGGTCATCTCTGGGGTGCAGCATCTTGAGAGCACAAGCCACAGCACCCCACGGCACAGGCACCAGCCAGGGGAGGTAACACTGGGCATCCTTCAGAGTCAAGAGAAATTTTTTATCCCTGGCCTTTTGCAGCAGCTCCAGTCTTCCACCCCAAGTAATTCTCAGCAGGAAATGGGGAGGATTCAGGTACCCACAGGACACAACACCCTGCAGAGTGAAAGCATCATCTGACCATGCTGAGATGTGTCAGGAAGTGAACAGAGCTCTCCTGCCATCAAATCCAGAGTTTTCACAAGAATCAGAGGCTTTGCAGTTGCACACCCCCAAACTATCACACCCAAGATCTCTCCTCTTAAACGCACGTGAGGAAGACGCTCTTGACCTGCACCAAAGGATGAAGCTCTTGACACAGGATAAATGGTCAGTGAGCTGCTGCAAATGGGGAAACCGAGGCACACAGGGGATGAAGTCCCAGAACACGGCAGCCCAGGATCACCCCAGGGATGGCAGAGAGCCCAGGGAGCTGGGTTTGCTGGGATACAGAACCACAGCTCCAGCATTTCCCAGCAAGGTGCCATCCCCTCCCAGCACCCCCGGAGCAGAGCCAGGCTTCACCTCCCAGCTGCTCTTTCAAGGTGCTTTCCTTCACACCCTCCTCCAGGAATGTGCCCCGGGAAGGAAACGCTGGGAGCTGCTTCCCTCCAGGTGTCCACGGGGGACAGGGAGCACGTTCTGCAGCTCACCTAAAATCAGATGCACTTGTCAGCCAGTGAGATCCTGTACTCAGCACCCCACAGGAGTTAACCAGGAGGGGTTATGGGATCATTCCCAGCTGCAGGGGGCTCAGAGTCCCAGGGGTGGGATCTTACAGGGGCTGGGGCTGTTTGCCACTGAGGAATCCTCAGCCAGAAAATCCAGGCAGGGAGAGGGTCCTGTGTGCCAGCACCCCAACATCTCACTCTGACAGGGACCCTCACCTCGCCAGGGACACCAACAGCCCAAACACCCCAGGATTTCAGTGGGAAAACCTCTTCCAGCCCAGGCAAAGGGCAGCTGAATCCCTCCACACCTGGCACAAGCAGAGGCCACCAGCACAACACTGAACGTGTTTCTGTGCATCACGCCCCGGAGATGACGACAAACCCCTTCCCTGCTCCTCTTCTGCCAAAGAGAAACTTTTGAGAGAAATATCGCCGACTCCTCAGCCCCAGTAAAAGCTGATCGCAAGGATATGGAAAGCAGCACCATTAGAATTCTCACCAGTAGTTTGTTTTGGTTCTCTAAATCATTTTAAATATTGTATTTAATAGAAAAATAATTTGTTCAGCTGTAAGAAACATCAATTTGCAACTTGAAGCCTTGTATATTAGCCAGAGAAGCTAATGTGTAAACATCAGCAGCTCCAGCAACGAGCGGGGTTTAGCCAATGCAATTCCAGGGAGAGAGCAGCCAGATATTAAGACAGAGGATTTGCATAATAAGTCACTTATGCCTGATAACCTCAATGTTTGGAACACGCAGGACTAGAGAACAATATCCATCTGCCAGCAACTACAGAAGACATAAATCTCCTTTTTTCCTTTTTTCTTTCTGGACTAGTAAAGACTCTTTATGGCTTTTACCTGCAGGTCCCCAAGGAGTTGTCAAACCACATGCAGCGAGTTCTCAGTCCCAGCAGCCTCTGAGGAACCCCAGGGATGGGGGAGAGTTGGCAAATCTGCATTCATTACAGGCATTTTGAAGCAAATACAAGTGGGAAAACACAACTCCAAAGACTTCGCAATGCCACAGGGATGGCTCGTGCTTGGGCAAGGACCAAGTGTGCCATACATCACACCGTGGTGAAAATGCATTTAAAAGCAAAGGGAGAATAATCAACCTTGCCAGAATCCCTCCTTGGGGCAAACCCAGCTGCAGCTGCAGCACCACAAGCCCCTGAGCCCGGGGATCAGCACCCAGTGCTGCAGCACCCGCTGCAGGAGGCACCAGGAGCATCCCCTGCACTGCAGCTCCCTGCCTGCTCTGGACAGGCTGCGGGACACACGGCAGGAGGTTCCAGCTCCATACCCAGAAGGGATGTGGGGGTTTCACATCCCATCCAAGGGCACCCAGATCCAGCCAGGGCTGCTCCGTTACCTGAACCCTGCTCAAGACAGGTCCTGCAGCACAAAAACACCCTGGAGCTGCACAGCCAGGAGGCCACTAACCCACAGCACAAGTGCTTTAATAATGAACCATCACTTAATTAACCTCGTCAGTGCTGCCTCTTGGACTCCATGGGAAGAAAAACAAGGCAGGAAACCTTTGGAAACCTCCGTCCTGCCATTATCGATTGCTCCCTGTGCAATTACAGCTCAAAGGCTGCAGAGCTGTGCGACACCTTGGCCAGAAAAATGGCAACAAATTAAAATAAACTGGAAAAGGCAGGGGGAATAAAGCTCATTTCTCCCCCTGGCTCCTTTATGACTATCAAGTCCCTGCTGAGGACCATCCTCCCCACATGCCCAGGGACCCAGAGAGACCAGGACAGTGAGGACACGCTGCTTTCAGGGGATGCCTGAGGACACAGAGATGCTCCCTTGGCACAAATTCAGGAAGGAAAAGCAGCTGCCCCAGGACACAGCAGCACCACCAAAGCCCTGGGGGGCTCCAACACCAGCTGCAGAAAGCATGGGAAAGATCAAGTTTTCCAAACCAACCCCATTTTGTAGGGGATAAAAAGGGGGAACCCTCAGCCTCCCCTCCCACTGCAGGTCCCACACCTCCAGTGATGGATGTGGGGGTGCAGTACCAGGAGGCTCATCCCCCCAGGATGGAGCACTGCCCAGCTGGGAGGGCCTTGGGGACAGCTCTGAGCTCATTTATGGCCCCAGAGCCCCCATCCAGTGACGGGGCTGCAGCAGCCCCACTGTGCCCAGCACCCCAGGCAGGATAAAGCCTCAGGGCCATGCAAAATCCAGCTCCTCCTCCCATGGCACCAGCAGAGCCAGGAACAGCAGTGAGAGCTGAGTGTGAGCTGACTGACACTGGGCTGGGGTGACAGTGTGTGACACCCAGTGCCAGGGCTCAGCTGAGCCCCTGCTGTGCAATGGGAGGTTAAAGGCAGGAGCCCTCATGGGAGGATGAGGAGCCCTTTGCCCAGTGGGTCTGTCACAGCTCTGGGGAACACACTGGACCCTTCAGCCACACAAAGGTAAGGAAATGGCAAATCACAAAAACAGGTTTGTTTTTCCCAGTCCATGAATTTGGCTCAGCCACCGCAGTCAGCACTGGCTTGGGCACCCACCCACCCCGACCTGCAGCACCCTGGAGCCACTCCAGCAAGAACTCTGGCATTCCACTCAGTGAGCAGGAATAACTGAGGAGTCCCTGCAGTGCACACAACACCCTGCAACCCCATGGGAGAACCACAAAACCCCAATGCCCAGCACCTTCTCCTCCTCCCTGCACACATCTTCCTCCAGACAGATCCCAGCTCCCATCCCCAGCCAGCATTCCACGGGAAGGAAGGCAGGAGACAGCCTCTTGCACAGAGAAATGTCATTCAGAGCCAGCAGCTCCCCAGACAGGAGCCTGGCTGAGAGACTAAATAAAAAGTTCAGCTGATAAAAAGAGAAATAGCCCAACGTGGAGATGCACTGCTTTGGTTTAATATTGTTATAATCCGGGGAAAGCAGGCTGGTTGCTGGCTGCAGAAAATCAATGGGGTATTATCACTCAGCAGACAGATGAAAATACAGCAAAAATAAGTAGAAATAATAACAGAAATAAGAGAGTCCTTGGGAAGAGCCCCAGAAGGGCAGTGGCTGAGAAGCTGCACCATGTGGAGAGTTCAGAGCATGCCCTGCCATTGGGGAGCTTCCAGAGTCATTCCCAAATGCTCCTTCCCCAAAAACACACCAGAAAGCTCCAGCACAAACCTGCACAGGGCACAGGGTGCCCCATTGACACCAGAACCACAGAACCAGATATCCCAGTGAGGACTTTGAGGTGCCAGGGGGTGCCCAGGATCACCCACCTGTGCTAATTCAATTAACCACATTGAAGCACTTGGTAATTAGGGAAAGAGCATTTATGCAGCTAATTAAGCAGGGTGTCAGCACAGCCCTGCTAACAGCAAGGGATGAGGGCCTGGCAGCCGGGTCTGTGGGGCTGTGACCCCTCCCCAGCCCAAAGGGGGGGCACCAGCAGCAGGGAAGGACCTGGGAGGAGACACCATCCTTGTGTGGATCTGCCAGGACTTCCTGACCAGCCTCAAAAGCTGCTGCTGCTGCTGAGCCGTCCCCCATCACAGCTTTCTGGAGGAGCCCAAGGCTCCAGGGTCACTTTGCACAGGACAGAGAGGGGGCTGCACCCTGAGGAGCTCTACAGAGCACCCCTAAAACCACAGCAGCTCCACAGACACCTCCAAATCCATCCAAGCAGGGGAATGCAGTTGGCTGTAGTCCATCCCTCCACCTCTGTGAGTGCAGCAATGTTCTGTCCCCTCTGCAGAAATGCCATTCCCACACCTCCTGTCAGGACACAGCAGGAAAACCCCTCGGGCAGCTCCCCAGAGCCACTCTGGGGAGGCAGCTGGGCCACAGCAAGTGACTCATCTCCTCTTCTAGACTGGCCATCCCTCACATCTGGTGACACCCTGCCCCGGTGGCACCCTGCCCCGGTGGCACCCTGCCCCGGTGGCACCCTGCCCCGGTGGCACCCTGCCCCAGCCAGCGTGTCCAGCAGCTCCAGACTGGATCCACACGCGCTCCCTGGCTCAGCTGGCCGGGCTCATGAGGCTGAACACCTCCAGCACCGGGCTCAGCCACCCAGGGCTCACCAGGGCTTGTCCCCTGAGCAGGGCCATGGTGACAGCGACCTCTTTAAGACTCATCAGGTCATGCATGTCCCTGTCCCCATCCCTCCTGCCTCCCCATGGCAGCCACAATCCCGATTAACGATGTCAGGAAAGGTTGGATCCACGCGGGGAGTGCAGGGAGCTAAAGCAGTAATTGGTTAATTCAGGGCTCCCCAGCAGCAGCACAGCCCTGGAATGGGGAAGGATGGACCCTCTGGCAGTCCAGTAAAGGCTGCAGGGAGCTGGGGGAGCTGTGCCAGCACAGCCACCCTGTCACCGGTGATTTGCCAGTATTTTTCATGCCAAATTTAAAAGAAAGCCATCAAAAATTGTGTATGACAAAAATATTCAGGAAGTTGCTCCAGCTGCAACATACTCCCACCCCCCAGCTGCAGTACAACACTGCTCCCACTGCATCATCCCTGCTGGGGCTGGGGGCTTTCCAGTCAGGACTCACCCTGGCTGGGGTCCCCAGGCAACAGAGCCATGGCAGGAACATCCCTGCCCCTGCTGTCACCAACAGAGCCATGGCAGGAACATCCCTGCCCCTGCTGTCACCAACAGGGCCATGGCAGGAACATCCCTGCCCCTGCTGTCACCAACAGGGGCACAGCACACACATCCCTGCCCCTTCTGTCACCAACAGGGCCATGGCAGGAACATCCCTGCCCCTTCTGTCACCAACAGAGCCATGGCAGGAACATCCCTGCCCCTGCTGTCACCAACAGGGCCATGGCAGGAACATCCCTGCCCCTTCTGTCACCAACAGGGGCACAGCACACACATCCCTGCCCCTGCTTTCAGCAGCAGAGCTGCCCAGAGCCCCCCACGCCCCGAGCTGGGGCACACTGGGGTCAGCACTGGGGTCAGCACTGGGGTCAGCACTGGGGTCAGCACTGGGGTCACTGGGTACCCCGTGGCGTAAGGGGAGCTCTGCTGTCCCTCTGCTGTCCCAGATCTGGGCTCTGGCAGAGGCATCCAGGGACAGCCTGGCTCACCTCAATCCACGCTTGGATTCACTCTCCAGCTGGGAGAAATTGGGGTGCAAAGCCTGAGCCCCATAAACGTGCAGTAAACACGTTCCCCCAGCAGTGCCCAGGCAGGAGCTGCACACCTGGACTCACCCAGGCAGGACCTGGAGCACACAAGAGCTGCAGCCAACAACACCCAGCAAGCAGGAACACTCCTTTTTCAAATAATACATAAAATAACAGCCACAAAGGGCAGCTGCCACGTGAGCCCTCAGTGCTGGCAGCAGGGAGGGGGAAAGGGCTGCTCCACAGGGCTCTTCTGCCTTTGCCTTCCAGCAGCTGCAGGAGCTGCACTTTGGCTTTTGATCCAGAACCTGCCGCTCCCAGGGCCAGGAAAGCAACAGCTGAGGAACACCCAGGAAAGTCCCTCTGGTACCTGCAGCCTCCACAGCCGGTCCCCAGAGACGAGGAGGAGCAGATCCCGTGTCCACAGGACCACTCCAGCCAGGCTGCCACCCCCTCCCCACCCACCTCCATCCCAGCACCAGCAAAAGCAGCAGCAGCTCCTGCCAGGCCACCTGCAGCGGAGAGGAAAAGCTCCATCTCCAGGACCTATTTATTTTGAGGCTGCCAACAAGGAGGCAATTAGCTCCAGGGGATTAATTGTTGCGAATCCTTCTTGTCCAGAGGGAAAAGCCTCGGTTTCAATGGGGTCTCCAGGCTGGAATGGGAGAGCAGGATCCAAGGAAAGCTGCAAAGCAAATCCCGAGCTGCCATGGGGGAGAAGAGGTTTGGGAATCTTAACATTTAATCATGCAGTAATAAAGGTTCCCAGACACGTCTAATAAGACAATTATAGTGCATGTTAATAATAGACTATTAAAAAGCGTATTTATGGAGGTTTAAGCAGACAGATGGCAGGGCCATGTCGATAAGGCTCTCCAGAGTCTGTGCTACCTCCCAGCTCCCAGGGATGCAGCAGGGACTTGCCTTCCTCTGCCTCCAGCCCCTCGTGCTTAACCCTCGCAGGACTGCCCAAAGCAAAGCAGCAAAGCCCTGCAGAGGGACTGCAGCCAGGAGAAGATTGTTATGGGGGCTCAGAGCTCCCAGCCCCTCTGCAGAGCAAGAATTCGGTGATGAAGTGAAGGAAAAGCTCCATTCCAGGTGCAGTCAAGGAAAATCCATCATCAACAGGCAGCAAGGATGTTGTCATGGCCAGGATAGGGGTTAAAGCCACCAACAAGCACCTGCCTTGTCTTGCCAGGGGTGTCCCTCCTCCCCCAGGGCCCTGATCCTGATAAGCTCCATTCTGGGAAAGCTCCCAGGGAAGCTGGAATAGGGCTGGTTTGTCTTAGTTTGGATAACAAAGGGAAAAATGTGCATTTCGGGCCAGGAGGTGACTCACCAGCATCCCTGTTCCTGGGGCCAGGGCAGGTCCAGGCACCCAGAGGAAAAACATGAAACAGGAGTTTTGGAACAAGAAGAAAAAGCTAAAAATGAAAGAAATGCAACTGCAAGTCTTGATGGGGGAGAAAAGAAACAGGCATTGCCCAGCTGTACCATGGAGCTGCAGAGCCAGAGGGACGAGTCCATCCAGGAGCATCAGCATCACTCCAAGCCTCCCTAAATTCTGCTTCTCCTTCACGGATAGTGAAAATCCACCAGACTCCAGTGTCCCTCTGCACACACTGCAGAGCCAAGGGCTCAGGAGCCAGAAACCTCTGCCCTGGGCACACATCAACAGGATTTTCCGGAGCATCCCGACACAGGAGCCTCAAGGGCGTTTGCACTGTCTGGGTGCTACGGGAAAGGGCACGGCACTCCCAGGGCATTAAAAACACGCGGAGAAGCAAACAAGGGAAAGAGCTGCTTTCCTGGCACAGCAGAACAGGCAAGAGGAGGGAAAAAAAAAAAAAAAAAAAAAAAAAAAGAAAAAAGAAAGAAAAAAAAGCAGCCTAAAACAAGCTGACAAGGAAAATGTAACGTTCTCGCACATTTCATGTGCTTGGTGAAGGCGGGGTGGGGAGAATAAAAATGCCTTGGCATGGAAGAGCCCACGGACGGCCAGGTGGAGGGAAATGAACACCGGGAAAAGCGCTGGAAGAGCAGCAGCGGGCACCTGAGCAGCCGGAGGGGATGAAACACCGAGCCTGTTCCCCGGCCGGGGACACCCCTGCTCCTGACCCCCCGAGCATCTCCTGCCGATCCCTGCTCCCAGCACCGGGGGGGGCTCCCCAATCCCCAATCCCGGCCCCGGGAGCGGCGTCTGCCCGGCTGTTCCCATGCACCGACCGGGACAGCGGCACCGCCTCGGGGTCAGGGTCACCCGTGACCCGCGGGGACAGCGACCCTTGGGGACCCGGCTGGTCCCGCAGCCCCCCCGGCAGCTGAGCCCCTCCGGGACCCCACCAGCCCCAGCCCAGCGCTCCCCGGCAATCCCAACCTCCCCACTGGAAGCCGCAAACCCAAATATTAGATTTGCTTAATTGCTGCTAACGAAGCCGGAGCCGAGCGCAAACAGCTTACGCATAATTCCGGCAGAAGTGCCAGGCAGCGGCACGGCTGTGTGTCTGTCTGTCCCCACGGCTGTGTGTCTGTCTGTCCCCACGGCTGTGTGTCTGTCTGTCCCCACGGCTGTGTGTCCGTCTGTCCCCACGGCTGTGTGTCCGTCTGTCCCCACGGCTGTGTGTCCGTCTGTCCCCACGGCTGTGTGTCCGTCTGTCCCCACGGCTGTGTGGCTGTCTGTCCCCACGGCTGTGTGGCTGTCTGTCCCCACGGCTGTGTGGCTGTCTGTCCCCACGGCTCCGTGTGGCTGTCTGTCCGGCCCCACGGCTGTGTGGCTGTCTGTCCGGCCCCACGGCTCCGTGTGGCTGTCTGTCCGGCCCCACGGCTGTGTGGTTGTGTGTCCGGTGTGTCTGTGTGTCTGTCCCCACGGCTGGAAAGCAGCCCGGGAGCACGGGGAACACGGGGAACACGGACCCTGAGCCGCTCATTGCTGAAGTCTTGGGGTGCAACACAGACGAGCTGAGGTTCACCTCACCATGGAATCATTTGGGTTGGGAACATCGCTGAGCACAGCCGTGCCCCCAGCACGCCCTCGAGTGCCACATCCACCTTTCCTGGCGAGGAAGGCAGAGGAAAACACCAGAGCCCGCACAAGCCCCAGAGCCCGCTGGCCACGGGCTGCCAGCGGGGAAAGGCTCCTGCTGCAGAGCTCAGGGAGCAGAGAAGGGGCTGGCAAAGGCCACAGGTGCCAAGCACAGGTCCCGGTCCCAGTCCCGGCCTGCTGACACCACACGAGCCCCGCATGGCTCAGTTTGGGGGTCAGCCAGTGCCCCCCTCCCCTCCACACAACGGGCCGGCAATGGCAGCTCAGCCTCGGCGAGACCTTCGTGAACTACAGAAAGTTTGAAGGCTGAAGGAAGGAGCAAAGGACACTCTAAAGACCAGGGCACCCCACTTCCTCCCTGTGCCTCACTTTCCCCACCTGTAGAAGGGACCACGCTGTGCCCTTTCTCCAGCAAGGCTCAGCTAAGAAAACCCCATCTTCTGAAAATATCCACCGAGACAAGCAGCCGGTGCTCCCCAGCACCCAGAGCACGCACAAATGGCTTGAATATTTCCCCCCAGTCCGCTGTGCAGCGCCAGGGATGAGCCGGGCAAGCTCCCCAGAGCCGGGCGAGCCCCATGGGCAGGAGCAAGCGGCGGGTCCGGGCGAGAAGGAGCCCGCGGTGGGGCGATGGCAGCGGAGCCCGCAGCTCCCCCGGGATCCACCGCGGAGCGGAGCTTGGCCAGCGCCGTCCTGCAGGGAAGGGAAGCCAGCGAGGGAAAAGGGTTTGCTTGGCAGGGACCCTCCCCACAAAGCCCACCCAGCCCCCAGTGCGGCCCCGAGAGCCCCGAGAGCCACCAGAGCAGCACACAGCAGGGCTGGGGAGCAGCAAACCCCAAACCCCTCCTCTGAAACCGGGGGGGAGCAGAGGCCTCACTCCAGTGGAGCACTGAGCCCCACACCCGCTCCGTGCCTCAGTTTCCCCATCGCCCCTGCTGAGCCCCGAAGCTCAGAGCAGCCGCTGCCCCAGCACACAATATCTGTACCCCTAAGATACAAACCCATTCCCTCCAAATTTCCCCCACCCTGCAGGAGCCGGGGGAGCCTCGACGGCTTCCCATCCCCGCACCCATCGTCTCTCCCCGCCGCCATCCATCCCCCACCGCGCGGGTCAGCTGCCGCTTGTTTTCTGCTGATGGGTGTCACTATTTATAATCTTTGGAGAAATGCCACTACCCAAAAAACCGAAATCAATGCACAACCACAGGGACTGCGTGCAGGTGAGCAGCTTGGATTTAAAGGCAAAAAACCAAAGAACTAGGCAAAAATACACTTTAATGAGATCAGCGTCACCCAGGAGCTGGGGGCAACAGCACCAGAGACCCCTTGGACCGAGGCACCAATTCCCCGTTCTCCCCAAAAAACACTCGCAGCCCCCGGTAGCACCTCGGGAACCCCAAATTGCCGTTCCCCGCAGCATCCAAGCCCGTTCCAGCTTCCCGAAGGGATCGGGAGTGATTCGTTCCCCCCACTCCGCATCAGCTCCTCCCCAGCCCCTGCCTGGGGGTCCCGGCTCAGCGCCGGGGTGCAGTGAAAAATTCAAAACATGTCAATTAATCACATTAATTGCTCTATCGCGTTTCGGCACAAGTCCCCCGGTATCCCCGCAGCATAACGCGAGCCGGGAGGCTGCGACCGGAGCCGCCACCTGTTCCTAGCGGAGGGTCCCGAGCTCTCCTCGGCCGCCCCCCGGGCACGGGGGCTCCTCTCAGCCGCGCTCCCCCCGCCGCCACCGGGGAAAGTTTTCCCTCCCGGGGAGCGCCGGGAGGGGGCTCGGACGGCGGCCCCGGTACCGGGAGCGAGCGGGAGCCGTGGGGCCGCGCTCGGCGAAGCATCCTCGGGGTGGGGGAGATCATCCTCGCCGAGAGCCCCCGGCCGGCGCCCCCCGACAGGGAAAACTTCCCCCAGCGGTGGGGTGCCGGTGCCCGGGGACGGCGGGATCCCGGTGCTTTCACCGGGGACGGGTCCCGAGGCGGTCCGGAGACCCTCCGGTGGGAACAGGTGGCGGCGGGACGGGCGGGACCCGCCGGGCACCGGGGGCGGCGGAGCCCCGGAACCGCAGCGAGCAAGCGGGACCCCCTCTCCCCGGCGCACTCCCGAGCTCCGTTCCTACCGGCGGGCGTCTCGGTGTCCAGCGCGTAGACCCGCAGGGCCAGGGCGAGCAGCAGTGCCCGGGCGCTCCGCATGGTGCGGCCGGGGCCGGGCGGCGGCGGCGGGGCCGGGGAGCGGGCGGGGGCCGGGGAGCGGGCGGGGGCCGGGGAGCGGGCGGGGGCGGGGGCCGGGGCGGGGGCCGGGGCCGCCGGCGCGGTGGGGGCGCACCGGGGGCGCAGCGGGGCCCGCGCCCGCCCCGCGCCTCAAATACCGGCGGCGGCGGCTCGCGCCCGCCGTGACGTCACCGCCGCCCGCGGGGGGGGCGGGGGGGGGCGCCGGTACCGGGAACAGCGGGCGGGGCGGCGGCGCCCCCTGGCGGACGCGAGCGGCGGAGCCGCGGGGGAAGTTTGGGGACCGGGGGGGAAGGGGGGGGGCGGCGTCGGGAGTTACGGGGGAATTGTGGGGGAGTTCCCCGGTACCGGGGGACAGGAGAGGTGGGGAGGGGTCCCGGGAGCTGCGGGCGGCGGGCGGCGTTCGGTTACGGGAGGAGGTTCTTCCGTCCTAGGGAGTTCGGGGAGAGGGGCGGTACCGGGAGTTACGGGGAGGAGAGGAGGGATCTCCTGTACCGGGGGGGCGCGAGGAGGGGGGTATCCGGTACCGGGGGAGAGGGGGAGGAACTCCCAGGGGAGGCGGGGGTCCCGGGAATTACGGGACTGAGCACACGGTGACGGGAGGGGAGGTCTCCGGTGCCGGGGCAGAGGGGCCTGGATGCCCAGGAGCGCCTCTGGCTTGCGGGGTGCTGCAGAGGAGAGCCCCGCAAGGCTGCGCGAGAGTGCACGGAAGGTCCCGGTGCACGGGGGTCCCGGTGCACGGAGCTCCCGGTGCACGGGGGGCCCGGTGCACGGAGGGTCCCGGTGCACGGAGCTCCCGGTGCACGGAGGGTCCCGGTGCACGGAGGGTCCCGGTGCACGGAGCTCCCGGTGCACGGAGGGTCCCGGTGCACGGGGGTCCCGGTGCACGGAGCTCCCGGTGCACGGGGGGCCCGGTGCACGGGGGTCCCGGTGCACGGGGGTCCCGGTGAATGGAGCTCCCGGTGCACGGGGGGCCCGGTGCACGGGGGTCCCGGTGCACGGAGGGTCCCGGTGCACGGACTCCCGGTGCACGGGGGTCCCGGTACACGGAGGGTCCCCGTTGCCGCGGTGCCTCCGGTTGCAGCGGGGGGTTCCCTGCGTGCAGGAGGCTGCCAGGCCTTGGGGGGGCCCTGGTTTTCCGGGTGCGCAGGATGTAGGGACAGTCCCCAGCTTGGGGGGCTGCCCCCAGAAGGGTCCCCACGACCCCCCAGATGCAGGTGCTGTCTCAGAGGTCCCAGCTGTAGGGTCCCCACCAAACTGGAGTGGGTCCTGCAGGGTTTCCAGCTGCGGGACAGGTGCTGGGAGGAGGCTCAGGCAGAGGGAGGTGATGCTAACACTCACTCCGGGGTGGGTGCCCCCAGCCCCTCGCGTGCCCCCATCACCCCTGGGCTGTGCCTGAGGCCATGGGGCAGAGACGAGACCTGTCCCATGTCCAGATCTTCGGGCTGGACACTGGGGACAGAGCCTCCTGCCCATCCCGGAGCGTCCTTGGACCCTGAAACCCCCTGATCGTCCCCCCCAGGCTGGATGTCCTTCAGGGACAGGGACAGGATGCTTTTCTCTGCAGGATGGTGACAGGGAAAGCTGGACAACGCTGTGTGGGAGTGGCCGTGGCACCTGAGACCCCGGTGACAACAAAGCCACCATTCCCCAGGGAGGGAAGGGGTGACAGAGGGAGGTGCAGGATCTAACTCAGAGTGAGCAGAAAGGAGAAAAACCCAGAAGGATGTGAAAGGAGGAAGATCTCTGTCCCTTTCTGAGCCGAGTGCACAGGATCAGGCACAGAGTGCTGGCAGCCCCGGTGTCCCTGACGGCAGTGCCAGCGGGGATGAAAGGCCCCTTGTTCATTGACATCCTCTCCAGCCCTGTTTCTGGAGGAAAATGTTTTCCCAAGGGTTTGGGGTGAGGAGGAGGGGAACTTTGCAGCAGCTTTCCGGCATCATCTGTGCTTGGATCACCTAGCCCCGGCTGTGACTCCAGGGTGGGAAACTGCCTGGGCACAGGAACACTTGGAAAGCAGAGGGAACAGTGCTGGAAATATTGGGATTTTTTACCCCAAATCAGACAGGGAGAGTCCCTGGCATTGGCATCACCCTGCGATGATTCAGCCTTGTCCTGAAAGACAGCGCCCAGCAGGGTGACAGAGGGACAGGGGACGGTACCTGGGTGTTGCTGACCCCGCCGGGAGGCTCCCAGCCCTGGAAGCAGGACTGCCCAGCAGCTTCATCCAAGTTCAGCTCATCCCCAGGGATGCTGCTGGGCTGCTTCTCCATGTCGGGCTGGCTTCGTTATCTGGGGACACTGCACAGCTCTGGGGACACTGCACAGCTCCGGGGACACTGCACAGCTCCGGGGACACTGCACAGCCCTGGGGACACTGCACAGCTCTGGGGACACTGCACTGACCCGGGGACACTGCACAGCTCTGGGGACACTGCACAGCCCCTGGGGACACTGCACAGCTCCGGGGACACTGCACAGCTCCGGGGACACTGCACAGCTCTGGGGACACTGCACAGCCCTGGGGACACTGCACAGCTCTGGGGACACTGCACAGCCTTGGGGACACTGCACAGCTCTGGGGACACTGCACAGCCCTGGGGACACTGCACAGCTCTGGGGGCACTGCACAGCTCCGGGGACACTGCACAGCTCTGGGGACACTGCACAGCCCTGGGGACACTGCACAGCCCCTGGGGACACTGCACTGACCCTGGGGACACTGCACAGCTCCGGGGACACTGCACAGCCCTGGGGACACTGCACAGCCCTGGGGACACTGCACTGACCCGGGGACACTGCACAGCCCTGAGGACACTGCACAGCCCCTGGGGACACTGCACAGCTCCGGGAACACTGCACAGCTCTGGGGACACTGCACAGCTCTGGGGACACTGCACAGCCCCTTCCTCCCTGGGACGGGTTCAGCACATCTGGGGTCACCTCAGAGCTGCCAGCTCCAAATACTTTTCCTGGCAGTGTCCCCGGTGTCACCCCTCCCCGTGCCATGGGGTACAAGACCCGTTGCCCCCAGTTGCTCGCAGCAGACCCCGGGCAGATCAGCACCATGGTGACACTTCTGGCAGGGATGTGGCGGTGCCCGTGGATCTGGGGACAAACCCGTGCCGTGTGTCCCTCACACTGCGGTGGGGGCGGAGGGTGATGGAGGCTCCTCTGCACCACCTTGTCCCACGCTGAGCATGGAGTGATCGTGACAAATCCTCTCCTCAGCAACACTAAAGCCTGTTAAAATAATGCCCGATAAGGGGATTAAACAGCTTGGATGTGTGGCAGCGAAGGCAGGAGGGGACTGGCACCGTGCGAACGCTGCAGGGCCCCCTGGAGTTCTTTGGAGAAAAGTTCCCCAAATCCTTCTGGGAAGAGGAGCTGAGTGACGCAGGGATGAGGGATGAGCTGGGCATTGTCTGCCCAGGCTGGGGCGGAATCTGGGGGATCTGTCCCAGCAGCTGAACTGAAACAGTTCAGGGGGAAATGCAGCCGAGGGGAAGGGATATTCCCCGGACTCTGGGGGAATCAACCAGATCGAAAGATGGAGTTTTTAAGCTGCACAAGCCTGTTGGAGCACTGTGCTGTGCTTTCCACCACCTTTTAAACCCCTGAACTGCAGTTCCAAACCAATCGCTTCAACAAACAATAAGAAGGGGGTTTTGTTGCAGGCAGCGTGTCACAGCAGACCCGCTCCCCTTTCCCTGTGTGTCACCGTCCCGCTCCAGCAGCCACAGCCCGCAGTGTCACCTCCCGGGACAGCCCCGGCATTCACCCGGTGGCACTGCCAGGAGAGCCCCGGCATTCACCCGGTGTCAATCCCGGGACAGCCCCGGCATTCACCCGGTGGCACTGCCAGGAGAGCCCCGGCATTCACCCGGTGTCAATCCCGGGACAGCCCCGGCATTCACCCGGTGGCACTGCCAGGAGAGCCCCGGCATTCACCCGGAGCCAGTCCCGGGACAGCCCTGGCATTCACCCGGTGCAAATCCCGGGCTTCTCCAGGGGATCATTCGCGCACCAGGGACACGGATTTCACATGAGCGAAACACGGGCCTTCCACAAAGGCTCCTTGTCCCCGCCAAGGGCTGGCACTGACCCCGGGCAGGGCAGGGCTGGGCTGGGCAGGACTGGGCAGGGCTGGGCTGGGCTGGGCTGGGCTGGGCTGGGCTGGGCAGGGCAGGGCAGGGCTGGGCTGGGCAGGACTGGGCTGGGCAGGGCTGGGCTGGGCTGGGCTGGGCAGGGCTGGGCTGGGCAGGGCTGGGCTGGGCTGGGCAGGGCTGGGCTGGGCTGGGCTGGGCTGGGCTGGGCTGGGCTGGGCTGGGCTGGGCAGGGCAGGACAGGACTGGGCTGGGCTGGGCTGGGCTGGGCTGGGCTGGGCTGGGCTGGGCTGGGCAGGGCAGGACAGGACTGGGCTGGGCTGGGCTGGGCAGGGCTGGGCTGGGCTGGGCTGGGCTGGGCTGGGCAGGACAGGACTGGGCTGGGCTGGGCTGGGCAGGGCTGGGCAGGACAGGACTGGGCTGGGCAGGGCAGGGCTGGGCTGGGCAGGACAGGACTGGGCTGGGCTGGGCTGGGCAGGGCTGGGCTGGGCTGGGCTGGGCTGGGCAGGGCTGGGCTGGGCTGGGCTGGGCTGGGCAGGGCAGGGCGGCTCCTTCCCGGGGCTCCTCCCGTGGGGAAGGGGCTTGGAGGAGCCTCCCGGGATGATGGGGGGATGGATGAGTGCAGGAATGTGGGGAGGGGGTCCGTTCATGTTGCCAGCGTGTTTGGGGACAGGCGGGAATTGTCCCCTCGGCTGTGCATGAGGACAGTTACGGACAATGGCCCCTCCAGCACATCCAGCTCAAATCCCACCTGTCCAACACGGCTGAAAGGGAGAAAAGTTTGGCCGAGGGCCCATCACGGCTTCCCCGAGCTGGAGGGGACCTGCCTGGCACTGACGGGGCCAGGGCTGCAGACAGGGACACAGGGATGGGTTGGGAGGTGCCACAGCACCCATCATGCATGGCCTGCGACGAATCCTGCAGCGAGGGAGGGAGGACGATGGGCAGACAGCACTGCCGGGATGCTGGGCAGCTGCAGGGATGGAGCCAGTGACAACCCGTGAGGACCGAGCTCCATCCCATTCCCGGGGTGCAGATCCTTTCCCCGAGCCCTGCCCCAGCATCTCCTCCCAGCCTGAGCACCGGCAGGATGAGCCCACAGCCCCGTGCCCTGCATCCCCTGCCATCGGCCCCCGGCTGTCTTGCAGGAGCAATCGAGTTAAAATGAAGTAATCACTCTTCAAGTACAGTCGTTTGCAGGAAAAATATAGGACTTGCTGTGACTGCAAATGGTTTCCACTGCAACCATCCCTCCCACTTGAGGGAGAAGCGTTTTCAGCCCCGGGGTGCTCAGTGACAGCAGCCTCGAGCTCAGCCAGTGTGGCCATATCACATCTCATGGCTTCTCCCAGGCTGGGGATAAAGAGCTGGGATTTGGGGCTTTGAATCTCCTAGGAGCCAGCAGTACCTTCAGGAGGATTCTTTTGCTCTCAGATATCTCTGTAAAATGTCAGGTTGAGGGAGAGAGGCTGCCCTGAGCCCTTATCCCGGAGCCCAGGGATGGAGCTGCAGCACCCACTGGTTCCCCCCAAACCACTGGGCGAGCATTTCCACATTGACCACACCAAAACCCTTTAATTTTTGTCTTATTTCAGAATACTGCCTTTTGCTGTCAGCACAGTAATTCCTCATTTTCCCCATTAAACCCACAGGACACAGAACCCATCACGCCCTCCCCATCGCTCCCAGCAGTGCCTTCCCTGCATCAAACGGCTCTTACGGAGCTGCCAGGGCACAACACCCCACACTGAATTTTAAGCAATTTCACCCCCCAAAAATTTTTGCCTTCTGGGGTTTTTTTCCTTGTTTTCCCTCTACTCCAGTCTCTCTCCCTCTTCCTTCCATATCCCCCTTTTTCTATACCTACACTATCACACCCCCATCCAGCTCTAACTACTCTCTGCTATTTTCTCAAATCACCTGCTTTTTGCTAATGCCAAAATCCTTTTTCTCTCTTAACAGACAAAATAGATTATCTCATCCTGCTGTTCTCCTCCCTGTCTGTCCGGCCCCAAGCGGTCAGACGCTCGCCACAGTGCCGTGGCCGGATGTAATAGGGCTATTAGATGAGTTATCACAGCCTGAAAGGATGAAATAACTTCTGTGCCTTCATCCAAATAAAACTCCCTATTCCTGCTCAATGCTACGAATGAACAAGAGATCTCAGGGGAAATAGCCAGGGAAAGGTTAGAAGATGTTAGAAGGTATTAGAAGATGTTATTTAAGACCCAGCCCTTTGCCAAGCCACCTCTTGCTTTGGGCTCGAAGGGCACTGGGGTTTCTCCATGTGGAATTGGGAAGTCCACGGATCAGTGCCAACACCCGGAGCTAAATCCTCACCCGGGTGCTGCTCCAACATTTTTTGAGTGTTCGTTGGCACAGCCTGACGAATGTCCCTCATGTGGCTGAATCCTTGGCCTCCTTGCATCCAGCAAACTGTTGTTTTCTCACCCCTGGTACTAATTCCAAGGAGAAACTTTGTTTTTCCTCTCAGAAGGAGCTGTCTCAAGCTGTCCCTGCATTTCCCAAGAGCTCCATGCACTGTCCCCAGATGTGCAGGTGGAACATCCAGCCCAGCCCACGGCAGCATCCCAGCCCCTGTGGGAGATGCTCCGGAGCCAGCTGGGCTGGGAGCCCCTGGGCAGCCCTGAGTGACCTCCTGGTGCCACCAACTACCCCTGTGGGGTTTTACAGGGATTTCCTTACAGGATGTAAACTCCCAGGCTCCCAGGCTGGCCAGGAATGGCCCAAGGCAGCAGCTCCACTGCAGAATTTAAAATCCCAACACTTATTAGGACTCTGCTTGTTCCCCCTTATTCTGCTGCCCCACTAAACCCTCCCATTTCTGTCCTCTCTGGGGTGTGACAGATGTGGGGACATGGGGACAGCCTTGGACACTTCCAGGGATGGGGAGTCTCAGAAGAATGATCCTGGAGGTATTTTCCAGTCTAAATGATTCCACGATCCAGTGACTGTGGACCAAGATGCTCCTGTGCCCTGCACCCTTGTCCCTTGCACAGAGAGCTTGGCTGTGCCAACACCGACACAGGTCACGATTTCAGAGAGTTTGGGGACAAACCGGAGGGGAAGGGGAAGGGGAAGGGGAAGGGGAAGGGGAAGGGGAAGGGGAAGGGGAAGGGGAAGGGGAAGGGGAAGGGGAAGGGGAAGGGGAAGGGGAAGGGGAAGGGGAAGGGGAAGGGGAAGGGGAAGGGGAAGGGGAAGGGGAAGGGGAAGGGGAAGGGGAAGGGGAAGGGGAAGGGGAAGGGGAAGGGGAAGGGGAAGGGGAAGGGGAAGGGGAAGGGGAAGGGGAAGGGGAAGGGGAAGGGGAAGGGGAAGGGGAAGGGGAGGGGAAGGGGAAGGGAAGGGAAGGGAAGGGAAGGGAAGGGAAGGGAAGGGAAGGGAAGGGAAGGGAAGGGAAGGGAAGGGAAGGGAAGGGAAGGGAAGGGAAGGGAAGGGAAGGGAAGGGAAGGGAAGGGAAGGGAAGGGAAGGGAAGGGAAGGGAAGGGAGGGTCGGCCCCGCTCAGTCCCTTTCCCCTCAGTGCAGAAGCGGCCGGGCCGCCTTAAGGCCGGGGGCGGGGCCGGCCCGCAGCGTCAGCGGCGGCAGTGCCGGGCTCAGCCGAGGAGCGCCGGGAAGTGCCGAGTGGAGCCGAGCGGGGCCGAGTTGAGCCGAGCGGGGCCGAATGCAGCGGGCGGCAGCGGGGGCGCTCCGCGGGGCGCGCACCCCCCAAGCGCGGACACCCCAAGTGTGGACACCCCAACTGCGGACACCCCAACTGCGGACACCCCAACTGCGGACACCCCAAGTGTGGACACCCCAACTGCGGACACCCCAACTGCGGACACCCCAACTGCGGACACCCCAAGTGTGGACACCCCAACTGCGGACACCCCAACTGCGGACACCCCAACTGCGGACACCCCAAGTGTGGACACCCCAACTGCGCACCCCCCAAGCGCGGACACCCCAACTGCGGACACCCCAAGTGTGGACACCCCAACTGCGGACACCCCCGGGTCCGAGCCCCCCGGGTCCGAGCCCCCCGGTGCGGCTGCGATCCGCCGCGGCCGGGACCCCTCCGCTCGGGCTGCTCTATGAGCGGCACGGGGAGCCCGCAGCCGTCGTGCAGTAAGGGGGGACACGGGGCTGCAGGGAGGGGGTGCAGGAATGGGGTGCAGGAATGGGGTGCAGGAATGGGGTGCAGGAATGGGGTGCGGCTGAATTTGGGGTCGCTGCAGGAATGGGCTGCAGGAATGGTGGTGCAGGAATGGGGTGCAGGAATGGGGTGCAGGAATGGGGTGCGGCTGAATTTGGGGTGCTGCAGGAATGGGGTGCTGCTGAATTTGGGGTGCTGCAGGGAGGGGGTGCAGCTCTAGGGCCAAGGCTGGGGGGCACGGCTGGGCAGGGATCTGGAGTGGGGGCTGGCCCAGGGCTGCGGAGAGGGCTGGGGTGAGGTTTTGGGGTGCTGCAGGGCTGCTTTGGGGGGGCAGTGCAGGGGGGTCAGGACTTGCCCCAGGTGTAGAGAGTGGGGATGGGCTGCAGCTCCCCGAACTTGCAGGGGATCAGGAGGACCCTGGGATGCCCCGATGTTCTCCCAGTGCCATTGTCTCACAGGCAGATGCTGGGGTTGATGCCTCCATATCCCCCACCCTCCTGCTGCTGCTCCTTCAATTTGCCTTAAACCCCACATTTTTATCAAAAAGCCTGTTCTTGCTAATTTGGGGTACAACAAGGAGGTCTGAACCCCAGCATTGCTGCACCCCAACTTCATCCTGGGTTGCATCCCATTGATGGGTCTTCTCTTTGAGATCCCAATTTAGGGACCAAAGCAGCATCACAGGCATTTTTTGGGACAGCAAAAATTCTGGAAAGGAGAAAATTGTAGTTTAGTGGACTTTAGGGTTTTTTTCAAGAGAGGAGACTTTGAGGTCTTGCTGCCCCTCTTGAACCAGCTCAGTACTTGCTGATACATTATCAAGGTGCATCCAGACACCAACCCCACTGTTTTTTTGGAGAAAGACTTTTGCTTCTCCAGATGACCATTTAGTTGTGCAATGGTGCTTGTCACCACTGCCTGAGGTTTGCTGTTATCACCCCACTGCTTGTGCAAGACTGGTCTTGCTTTGTGCTTTGTGACTTCTCCTTTTTCACAGATTTCCAGAACTGTCCCAGGTTCCCGTAACGCTCCAGCAGGGCAGGATGAACCATAAAATCCCCAGCCAAAACCGCTGCTTTTTTGTGCAACCTGCTGAGTTTGTTTAGTGAGCATCACTGGGCTTAGTGACACAGGATTGTTTTGAGTGGATGGTTTTTAGTAGCCTCCTCCAAAAATCTGTCCTTCTGTCCAACATAAATCTGATTTTTTAATGGGACGGTGCAGATGATGCTGTTAATTTAGGTGGGGTATGTAGGTGATACCTCCAGCTTCAGCCTCAGCACAGAACACATCACCAAACCAATGTTAATGCCCTTTTCCTTTGTGTCTCCCTGTTCAGACTGAAGGATCTGGAAGAGCCCAAGCTGGGGGACTGCGATGTCAGCGTCAAGATGTTGGCAGCCCCCATCAATCCCGCTGACATCAACATGATCCAAGGTAAGGTGTTAAATTAATGCTTTGCACATTGCTTCTTGCAGGATGCTCCGCGTCGGAAGGGACCCACGAGGATCATCAAACCCAGCTGCTGTCTCAGAGGGTTCAGAGATGGCTCCTGGTGCAGGGATGTTGGGGATGAAGGGGTCTCTGGCTCACCTCCAGCTTCCCTGCAGGGACCTATCCCCTCCCGTTGTCGCTGCCGGCCGTGGGGGGGAATGAAGGTGTCGGGGAGGTGCTGGAGGTCGGGCGCCGTGTGACGGCTCTGAAACCCGGGGACCGGGTCATCCCTGCGGACACCGGACTCGGTGAGCTCATCTTTGGCACACCCCACACCTGCAGAGCATCTTCCCAGGGGATTTTTGGGGTGCTGGAGCCCCTGGGGGTGCCCAGGCTTGCCCAGAGAGCAGTTCCATGGTTGTGCTCCTGTGTGAGCTGCTATGGGGATTTTGGGGGTTGGAGAGCAAAGGCACAGCTCTCCAAAGCAGCATCTTTGCAGGGTGTGGATAGAGCCATGGGCCCCTCCACTTACAGCAATTACAGCTGATGGGATGGGTCTCAAAATGGGGAACAAATTGGGGAAAAAAGCTCCATTAGGGAATGCTGGGCAAGGGAAGCAGGAGTTGGAACCCATTTAGTGCCATGTGAGACCAATCACAATGAGACAGTTGGGATAATTAATGGAGTTATTTCTTAGCTCTTTATGTCTTAGTTTATTTTCACCACCTGTTTTTATTTTTCATTAATTTAATTTTTTTTAAAGAAAACTCAGTTCCTACTCCCCAGCCCCAGCAAGTGAAGCTGCTCATCCACAGACACAAGAAGGCTCTTGGGAAGGATGGGGGTCCCCAGGGAAGGGGCTCCTGTGCACAGGACTTACCATACACCCTAGAACACCTGGAACAGGAGCAGTGGCAGCACCATTGCTCATGCCACACTTAAATTTAGCAATAATCTTCTTTCCTGAGCATAGACCCTTTAAGGGATGTCTGTGCCACTATAAAGCATTGCAGAAATCTGTGTTTCTCTGGAAACAACTGTGTTTTGTCCCATCAGCTTAGAGCTTCCCTAAAGACCTGAAATAAAACATTTCACATGAGCAAGGTCATGGTGGCCTCTCACTGTAGTTTTCTCTTTAATAATGGTCTGCTGGGAAAGTGTGGGAATTTATTTCCCAACAAATGTCTCCCATGCTCCTCCAAAATGCCAGTGGCCTGGTATTTGCTGGTTGTGGTTTAGTGTCACAGTTTGTTCTTTGCCTATTTCTTCTTAAAAGGCTTTTTGCTAAATGAGAGAAGGAAAATGATGGAGTTAAGAGCCAAATGGGGTATTTTTAAGCATAAAAATGCTGTAAATAGATGATAGAGGTTTAAATTGGATATGAGCGTAGAGGGAGTAAAGCTGACTAAATTGGCTTGGAATATATGGGCTCCTCCATAGGATGGAGAGTATTTCCATTATCTCTGCACACATTCCCAGGGAGCCCCAGCCCCATTATCCCTCTGGGAAATGATCAGGCTTTGCTGCTGGGTGATAAATCTTGGCAGGCAGTGAGGAATCCATTCCTTGCCTCTTGGAGCATTTTGGCTGTGCCCATATGGGAACCCAATCCGTCGTTCCCTCTCGGGGCTGTAGCTGGTTCCTGGCGTGTGCAGCTGCTGCTGCCACGGCTGCAGCAGGAGCTGATGGCTTTCCTTTGCTTTCCCCCGTGCTGTGGCTGTTCCTGCCCAGGGACGTGGAGGACACGGGGGGTGTTCCCCGAGGAGATGCTGCTGAAGGTGCCCAGTGACATCCCGGTGCTCTGTGCTGCCACTCTGAGCGTCAACCCCTGCACGGCGTTCCGTCTGCTGGCCGACTTCGAGAGCCTGGCGCCCGGTATGGCCCTGCCATGAGGAGCAATTCCACAGGGATTTCCTGGCTGTCTCTGAGTGGGAATCTGCGTTTATTCACCTCCAGGTGACTCCATCATCCAGAACGCTGCCAACAGCGGCGTGGGCCAGGCCGTCATCCAGATCGCCAGGGCCTCCGGCATCAAGACCATCAACGTGGTGAGGGACAGGTGGGTGCCCTGGGGAGGAGAAAGTTTGGGAGCTGGATCTGCTCATCCTGCCCGTCCAACCCAGGATTGTCTCCCGTTTGCTGCTCCAGGTTGTCCCCAGCCTCTTCCTCGTTGTCCCCACACAGTGCCAGAACAGAAGGAAGGAGAAGATGGAACTCTGCTTCCTGGCTCATCTAGTCATCTTTTTTTATCTCCTTTTTCCCTCCCCAGACCTGATCTCCCAAAGCTGGTGGAGAGGCTGATGGCCCTGGGCGCTGATCACATCATCACGGAGGAGATGCTGAGAAAGCCAGAGATGAAAGATATATTTAAGGTATATATTTAAGATACATTTACCTCAGTGCTGATCCCACTGGAGAGTCCAGGGCTGTCACTGCTGTTCAGCACTGGGGAGAAATGCAGGGATGGTGGGAAGGACAAATTTCTCTCTAGATCAGAATTTAACCCCAGGAGTGGAGGGATTTTGCTGCTGACACAGATTTTGGTTCCAATCAGATTGGGCTTGAAGCAGTCTGGTCTAGCTGAAGGTGTATTCCTGTATATGGCAGGGGGTTGGAATGAGTCCCTTCCAACCCCAGTTATTCCTTGATTCTAACGGATTTTAGCTCTACTGCTTTCAGCAGCCCTCAGGTAAATGTTGAGGTTAATGCAGATGCTCTGTCAAGAACCACAGTCCCATACCCTAAAGGAGCCATAAAATTTGGGAACCTTTGCCATAAACCCTTGCAGAGCATCCCGAGGCCCCGGCTCGCCCTGAACTGCGTCGGAGGCAAAAGCACCACGGAGATGCTGCGGCACCTGCAGTGAGTTTGGCTGGGTGGTGGCTTGGGCACAAACCTGGGGACAGAGCCTGGCAATAGAGGGTCCTGCTCTGGAGTCTGTTGAACTTTGGAGAGGGAAGGGAAAATGGTTTGGATAACAACAGTAATTTAAAGTCTCACACTGCTGGTGGCTGGGGGCAGCTGGGGTCGAGTTGGGAAGGTCCCCCAGGTCCTGGCCAGGTGTAACTGGTGTGCTGAGCTGCAAATTCAGCTAATGGTGCACAGAAGCAAGAGAAGGGCCTGGAAAGTGGGATCTGAAGGGTAACTGGGGAGCCCTGAGTGCAAAGGCAGCCCTGAGGGGGTGGGGGATGGCAGAGTAGGAGGTGGCAAATCAGAGCTGCACTTTTGGGGCCACCTAACCAAATACCCCTTTCCTCCTGCAGGCCCAAGGGGACCATGGTCACCTATGGGGGGATGGCAAAGCAGCCTGTGATGGTCCCTGTGGTGAGTACTTGGGATGCCTCTCCTTAGTCCCCTGTGCTCCCACTGCATGTCCCCATCCCCTCGGCGCTGTGGGCACCTGGCTCTCCCCCTCTGCAGATTGACACCCTCCAGCTGTTTTTATTTGCCTGATGGGGTCTGTCACAGGACAAGCTGCTTCCCACTGCTGGGCTCTTGGCTTTTTATATGGAGGGTTTGGGCTGCCAAAAAATTCCAGTGGGGAAATGACCCTGCAGGTGCTGAGCATCAAACCTGCCCTGACTCCACCTTGGAGTCGCCTCTCCACATCCCTGGCTCACAAATGGGAGCTCTAACAAGGGGCCACCACTGTCACACTGGGAGGGGACACACGTGTGTTACCACGTGTGTGAGGGGACAGGGGAGTCACTGCATGCACAAGGGGACACAGGAGTGTCCCTGGGTGCCAGGAGGACACACAGGTGTCACACATTCCACAGAGCGCCTTCATCTTCCGGGACGTGCGGCTCCGCGGGTTCTGGATGACACAGTGGAGGAAGGACCACGCACAGGGTGAGCCAGGGGGGCTGGGGGAGCTGGGACAGGGGGGCTGGGGGAGCTGGGCCAGGGGGGCTGGGGGAGCTGGGCCAGGGGGGCTGAGGGAGCTGAGCTGGTGGGGCTGGGGGAGCTGAGCCAGGGGGGCTGGGGGAGCTGGGCCAGGGGGGCTGGGGGAGCTGAGCTGGCAGGGCTGGGGGAGCTGAGCTGGTGGGGCTGGGGGAGCTGGGCCAGGGGGGCTGGGGGAGCTGAGCCAGGGGGGCTGGGGGAGCTGGGCCAGGGGGGCTGGGGGAGCTGAGCTGGCAGGGCTGGGGGAGCTGAGCCAGGGGGGCTGGGGGAGCTGAGCTGGCAGGGCTGGGGGAGCTGAGCTGGCAGGGCTGGGGGAGCTGGGCCAGGGGGGCTGAGGGAGCTGGGCCAGGGGGGCTGGGGGAGCTGAGCCAGGGGGGCTGGGGGAGCTGGGCCAGGGGGGCTGAGGGAGCTGAGTCAGGGGGGCTGAGGGAGCTGAGCTGGCAGGGCTGGGGGTCTGTCCCTGTGCCCTGTCCTGAGTGGGAGCAGGGCCAAACCCCACCCAGCCACATCCTCACTCCCACAGCCATCTCTGCATGTCCCAGGGTGCTGAGACACTGGTGCTGGGCTCAGGCAGGGACCGTGCCAGGGGCTCTTCCCCTATCCCACGTACCTGAGCTGGGGGCACATCACACCCAGGGACCCCGTGTAGCCTCGGGTGGTGTCCCAGGGGTGGTGGGTGGTCCTGCAGGGCACAGTGAGAGCTCCCTCCTGCCTTTGCAGACCAGGAGAGCGTGGCTGCGATGATGGACGCCCTGTTCCAGCTCATCCGCAGGGGCCAGCTCACAGCGCCGGCCTGCACCGAGGTCCCGCTTCAGGACTACAGGGCAGCGCTGGAGGCCTCCATGAAGCCCTTTGTGTCCTCCAAGCAGATCCTCCTCCTCTGACCTGCAGCTCCTGGAGCCCTGTCCTGTTCCATATACTTGTCCACAGACTTGATGGGGAAAAAGACCCTTGAGATGAATTGAATTTATTTTTTCCTTTGTTTTTCACATTTTGGGTGCCCACTGAAAGCTTTAAAAGCCTCCGCAGCTTTGTGTGGAAGTGCTGCAGGAGGGAGGCTGCATCTCACTGTGGCTGGGGAGTGTTTGGGAGCCCAAATGATGGCTTGCTTAGCTCAGGATGTGGAAAGAGCAGCAGTTCCCCCTCACATGTGCTTTTGGGCTGGGCAGGGCTGTTGTTACCTCAGCTAGAATGCAGGATGGGCAGGGAAGCCCAAGTCATCTCCCTGCAGCCCCACTGCCTCTACCTGCTCTAAGGAGGAGGAGGAGGGGGCACAAATGCCCCAAATGGTGAGGGGTGCTATGACTGGAGTGGCCCTAGGTGCTGCTGCAGCTCCTGGAGGAGCCCTGGGTCACCCCAGCTGGGTTTTGCCAAGGGCACTTCAAGGGCCGGAGCCTTTTGCCATCCAGGGCTGGAGCCGGACCCTCAGTGTCCCTGAGGCCCTCCTGCCCAGGTGTGGGACAGCGACTGTGACACTGCAGAGCAATGTGAAAAGATTTATTGAGAACAACCAACAACGTGTTCTTGCTTCCTCCTGTGCTGCTCTTGTACCTCTGTGGCCCCACAAGCTCCCTGTGGTCCCCAGTGCAGCTGTGGCCGAGGCCCGGCAGCGCTGGCCGTGCAGGTGGGGCACTGGTCCCTGCTCCTGGGCGATGCTCTCGGATCCCAGCAGGCTCTCCATGCTGCTCCACAGGAGGAATTACAGGGGAAATGTCCCCCAAACACATCTTGCAATGGAAATAACCTTCTTTGGGTTTTTTGAACTTTCTTTGCCTCAGAACCTTTGGAACCCAACCCGGGGACCTCCTTGGGTTCTCCCACCTT
This sequence comes from Poecile montanus, assembly GCA_038429875.1. Taxonomy (NCBI): domain Eukaryota; kingdom Metazoa; phylum Chordata; class Aves; order Passeriformes; family Paridae; genus Poecile; species Poecile montanus. The sequence goes on from CM076525.1 coordinate 5,531,571, forward strand.
GTGCCCAACATGATCCAAGTGGGAGGACCATGGCTGTGGAGTTCTGTGTGGACAGAGGAATTGTGAGGGACTGGTTGTGTCAGCTGAAAGCTCTTCTGGGATTCATCCTGGAGTCCTGGATGAGTTGGTGGGGCTATGGCAGGGCCCCTCTGGATCTACCAAAGGCCAGGGAAGGCTGCTTCTCACTGGGAGCTGCCAGTGTCAGCCCTGTGCACAGGGAGTGTGTGTACCTGCATCTGGGGATTTTCTGGGTCCTGTGGGGTGAGGAGAAGAGCAGGGCAGGGCAGGAATGTTGCTCAGGGAGGGAGGGAGCATTGTACAACTGCATGTGCACTTGGAAGAGCAAAACTGTGAAATTAAACTCCACTGCCATGCTGGGAACTAAATGTCATTTCATCCCCCCTAAAACCCCTCACACTGAGACATCCCTCAGCAGAGAGCAGGTGTACCCCAGGATAGACTGCACCAGCATCTCCCTTCTGCTCCTCCATCCCTAATAAATCCCCCAATATTTTGTATTTTCCTTCCCCCTGCCAGCATTGGAGGCAGATCCCCATCCTGTGCCTCAGTGCTTCCTGATCGATGGATAAAGTGGGGAAGAAAAGCAAAAAAAGAACTTGGAGATCATTACAAGCACTATTAAGTATGACATAAACCAGAAAAATTAATGCAAAGCTTTTATCCCCCCCATGGTTTATTTGGCTCAGCAATAAAACCCAACATGCTTTAGAGAACTCTTTCACAAAATGTTCCAACCTCTCACTCCTACACCAGGGTACAAAGGAATAAATAAATAAATAAATGTAATTCTCTTTGTCAAAGGAGCAGGATCATGGATGGAAATCCAGCTGCTGCTGCTGTTGCACCTACACAATTGTAATCGTTTTGGAGGTGATTGTGGGGTTTTTTTAGGGGGGTGGCTGCTAATGCTGGAATGTTCCAATCCTCTGCTGAGATCTGGTGTGATTTAGGCAACTGACATCTCAACCAAAAGGATAAAAATAATTCCCCAAAACTGACGTTTAGAGTTCAGCAAGAGGGATGATGTTTCTCACCAGGGGAATGAGAACAGCTGAGTCTGGCCACGGCTGGGAAATGCCATGGGGAGACTCCGAGGGTGGGGATGGGGGACCCCCATCCCTGCCTGCCTTTGGGGTCCCGTCAGCACCCAGCGTTTTCAGAATGGGGCTCTCCACAGGCCCCTGCCAAAGAGAGGAGCCCACGAGCACCTCAGCACCCTCCTGAGTGCCCTGCACATGGGATATCGATCCACGCTCTCCGTGGGGAACGGGACCCCCATGGGAAGGCAGAGCCCCAAACTCCTGCTGGATGGGGACAGGGATCCCACACTGCCCTGAGCCACGGGAACAGGGATCCCACAGTGTCCTGAGCCATGGGAACAGGGATCCCACACTGCCCTGAGCCATGGGAACAGGGATCCCACACTGCCCTGAGCCATGGGGAGATCCCACACTGCCCTGAGCCATGGGAACAGGGATCCCACACTGCCCTGAGCCATGGGAACAGGGATCCCACACTGCCCTGAGCCATGGGAACAGGGATCCCACACTGCCCTGAGCCATGGGAACAGGGATCCCACACTGTCCTGAGCCATGGGAACAGGGATCCCACACTGCCCCACACCTCGGCCGCGTGGGAAGGGGGATCAGGACCTGGGAACGAGGGATCGATCCACGCTCTCCGTGGGGAACGAGGGATCGATCCGCGCTCTCCGTGGGGAACGAGGGATCGATCCGCGCTCTCCGTGGGGAACGAGGGATCGATCCGCGCTCTCCGTGGGGAACGGGACCCGACGGCGCCGGTGGGGCCCAGAGGTGGCGTGGCCCCTTTAAGAGCGAGCTCGCGCGGGGGGCGTGGCTCGCGGTGACGTTGCTCGCGTCGCTACCCGCGCGCCGCCGTGACGTCAGGCGGCCGCGCGGCCCCCGGGCCCCTGACGCCCCCCGGGCCCAGCCCCGGCCCCGCGATGCCGCGGGTCTACATCGGCCGCCTCAGCTACCAGGCCCGGGAGCGCGACGTGGAGCGCTTCTTCAAGGGCTACGGCAAGATCCTCGAGGTGGATCTCAAGAACGGGTGAGCTCGGGCCCGGCCCGGCCACCGCGAGGGGAGGGCCCGGGCGCCTGGAGGGGCCGGTGGGGAAGAGGCCGCCGGGGCGCTCCGGGTCGGGGCAGGACGGCTGGGGCCCTCCTTTGGGTGGGGTGAGAGGGGCAGGGAGCTTGGGCTCCCCCACGCTGGGGGGACGCCAAGCCTGGGCCTCTCCTGGGCGGAGTGTTGGGGTCTCTCTTGGAGGGTGGGCGTGCTTGAACTTCCACTGCGGGAGGGACAGGGCGGCCGGCTCCCCCTTTGTGCGGGGAGAGCACGGCTGCGCTTTTGCTGGGAAAGGACAGGCTGCTTGGGTTCCTTTCTTGCGGGGGACAGAACATCTGGGTTTCTCCTCCTAGGGGAGGGGGCAGGCCCCTGCTAGAGGGGGGACAGGATGAGTTATTTCCCCTTTTCTGGGGGACAGGCTGCCCGGGATCCCCTCCTGCGGGAAGCAGGATGCTGGGGTTCCTTTTCGGGGTGGGGAGAAGGATGCTCGGGTTTCCCTTCTTGTCGAGGCGGGACACGATGTCTGGGCCTTTTTGGGGGAGGCAGGATGGCTGGGGCTCTGCTGGGGGAGATGTGGTTTTGCGTGGGGGTGGCTGGAGGGTTTGGTTCCCCGTTTTTTGGAGTGGATGCGGGACACCTGGGTTTCTGTGACAACTGGGGGTTAGGACGGCTGGGTCCCACCTCAGTTTTTAGGGGCCAGCTGATCTGTGTCCTTGCCCTGCTTTCTGCAGGGAAGAGGGGTCACACTGAGGGGCTCCCCCAGGGCGAGCACTCAGGGGTGAGCGTGGATAACTCCTCCCCAAAAACAACCCCATTGTTTTGGGTATGGGGTGCAGAGCTGCTCCCAGAGCCCCCAGGCTGTCCCCAAACACCCCACACCCACTGTACCTCTGTTCTCACCTGTGCTGTTCCAGCAGCTGAGCCCTCACTGCAGCTCCAAGGGCTGGATCCTGCTCCACCAGGGCTTGGCCAAGACAAGTTGGGGGTTTTAATTCCTGCCTTTGAAAAGATAGATAACACCCTTTATTTCATCAAACATTATGCCATAATAGTAATCTCTTGCTAACATAAATGAATTCAGCCATTACACTCTCATGTGATTTATCATTTTGTTGATGAAGAATTACTTCAGGTTCAGTTCAGCAAATCAGAAGGTGTGTTTTCATGCCTTCCTATTTCTCTCCCTGGTTTTGGAGGGGTTTTAACTTTTTTTGGTTTTTTTTCAAGGCTCAAGGCCTTGAGCCCTCAGGTATGCTCAGGAGGCTCCTCGGCAGGACAGCACACACAGGGCTCTGCAGGAACCCACAGGCTGCTTTTGAGCACAGATAGCTCAGGTTCAGTTCCTTGCCAGCGATCCCTTCTGTCTCCCTGTCCCCAGGTACGGCTTTGTGGAGTTTGATGATCTGCGAGACGCCGACGATGCCGTTTACGAGCTGAACGGGAAGGATCTGTGTGGGGAGAGAGTGATCGTGGAGCACGCCCGCGGCCCACGCCGGGACAGCACTTACGGTTCTGGACGAAGTAAGCACTTGTGCATTTGTATCCATGGCTTATTTTAAATAAAACATTGTTTTACTCTTCTATAAAAGTAATTTAAAAGGAAAGTGATACAAAGTTGTGACTAGTGTTCTGTAACTATAAATGTAATTGTTGATCTGAATATTTATTAATTTGTTTGTTGTATTAAACTCTTTTAATTGATACATGAATAAACACAGTTTCTTGTACCATTTTTATTACTATCATTTCGTTTAACTATTTGAATGGTTTATTTGCTATGTGATGTTTAACATAGATTTAACAAAGACCTCAATGTTTTAATTGAAAGAGTCCTTTGAGGCTAAGATGACTGCCCGTTCCATTTGCTGACCTTGGGGTACCTTTCCATGAGTGGCTCTTTGACCTTTGTGGCCCTTGGCTGACCAAAAAAAAAAGAAGCCATGTGACGACCGCAAGCTTTTCCCATTAGTCCTGGGTGGTGAGGATCCCAAGGGTTAGAGACAGATGAGATTAATCTGGAATAGGTGCCTGAAAATCTTTATTCATGTCAGATATTCAGAAGTTTTTAAACAACGTAAGTAACATTGGTCAACTGGCTTTATTCAGTTTCTTCTTTCAAACTTCTTTTCAAATTATTAAATATAATTGCATGTTAATTCTAGCATAATTATAGTTGTGTGCCTTGTTTAATTACGAGCTTGTAGTAACACTGTTTTAATGCTTTGGGTGTTTGTGAGGTGTTCCATAAGGGGGTGGGGTTTAGCCCTGGGGGGGTCTGGGATGTCTTTGGGAGCACCGGGGGCAGAGCAGTTCCGTCGGGGCGGAGAGCAAGGCTCCATTTCCCTGGCTGAAGCTCTGCTGTCTGCTTGTCACCTCCTAAAGGTGGATATGGTTATAGAAGAAGCGGAAGAGATAAGTACGGTCCCCCGACCCGTACAGAATACAGATTGATTGTGGAAAATTTGTCAAGCCGCTGCAGTTGGCAGGATCTGAAGGTATGGGGCCCCTTTCCTTATCCTCTCTCTGTTACGGAGCACAAAGGGTAAAAGATCTCCAGCAAGGCAAAGTGGTGTGCAGCTCTGCTTTGCTCCAACTCCTGAGCAACTCCACAGGGATTTTTTGGAAGTAACTCATACCTTAATGCAGGAGTATAATTGCATACATGAAACCATTCATGAGAGGCTGGGAATTGCACCTCCAGAACTGGTAGCACTGGACAGTGGGAGAATAATTTCATAGTTAACACCAGCTAACATTGTGTACAGGTGTGTTTTGTCTTCTCTTAAGCCATGTCAGAACAGACTCAAATCACACCAGGGGTAGGATTCACTAGAGATGGAGGAGTTTGCCCTTGTCAGTTTGGGTTTAACCCATCAACTCGTAAGGTGCTACAGCTGTTTGAAATAATAGCATTGTTCCTGCACAGTCTCAGGAATTTCCACACCATCTAAAGCTGTTTTAACAAGAGTTTCAGGGAAAGGATGCTTCCAGAATGAGTAATCATGCAAAATCTCTGCCAAAAACTTACTTTTGAAGTCCAAAGGAGTGGCAGGTGATTCTCAGTAGAGGAGGTGTTGAGTGACACTGTGGAGCCCACAGTAACTCTGAGTACTCTGGAGGTGACGTGTTGGCTCGTGATTATCCACATTGTGGATTCAGGGAGCAGGATTTCAGTAGTAGATGCAAAAAGATTAGTGCTTATCAATCTGAGCAGCAATTGTTAAACCCACTTGTTCTTACTGGAACACTTTCTCTTATGGTTCTCTTTTAAGGGTCTGTAAAATTTGTTCTAAACAAACTGACATAGTAGAAACTGGTCTGTAATTGAATTTTGTACTAGTCCAGGTATGTATGGAGATGCTTCCAGTGTCTTTGTTGTTAATGCTTCATACCATCAGTAGCTTGTCTTTGCTTCTGGTATTGAAATTCTAAGTAGAGCATGGCATGATTAATCCTCCAATGGATGCATTACTGCATTTTTGGGAATAGCTTTCATTTCAGTTTACTTAAAATGGGAGTAGCTGGGTTGAAAACAAACCAAACCAGAGCTCTGTGCCCTGTTTCCACTGCAGCCAAATTCCACAGGGGCTGAACAATACCCTGGCCTGGCAGCTTGCTGAAAGCAGGGCAGAACAGACCCCTGATAAACAGAGGGGTTAAGGAATGGAAGTGGAGAAACCAGGAAGCATGAAGTGAGAAAATGAATTAAGCTTGGAGTTCTGTTGGGGTTTTTTCCAGCAGAATGAGCTGTGTTGATGAGGTGGAGGATGAAGGGAGCTCTGCTTCTTGGTGGGCTTCTAGCCTTTTCACAGTTAACCTTTATCACCTTTCCTAATTATTTTTGAAAACAAGATTTAGAGAGAAAGCATTTTACTTCTTTAATCACTTGTGTAATTTGAAGCTTAAGAGCCCAGAGCATATTTGATCTAAGACTTGAAGTGGGAGACCGTAAGTGATGGTTTGGCTCAAAATGATCAACCTGGTTCTAATCAGACCTACTGTGAAGTCACAGTGTGCTGTTTGGCACTACAGATACTGTTTGGGCCAAACCCTTGCTGACATCCCTGTGAACAGAAGAGGCTCAGGGAGCATGGTGTGAGTGAGCAGGGTCAGCTGGAAGCCTGGCTGGCTCTGGATTCAAGGCGATGGTGATTCTGTCCTCTTCCCCTAGGATTATATGCGTCAGGCAGGGGAAGTGACATATGCAGATGCACACAAAGGAAGGAAAAATGAAGGTGTGATTGAGTTCAAATCCTATTCTGACATGAAAAGAGCCCTTGAAAAGCTGGACGGGACAGAAGTAAATGGCAGAAAGATTAGATTAGTGGAAGACAGACCTGGATCGAGACGGCGCCGCTCTTACTCCAGAAGCCGAAGCCATTCAAGGTATGTCTGTAATGTCATTAATGTACGTTAATGAACACAGAGCAGATTGAGACTTTTGGGTTCCAGAACACCTTGGGAATGTTTGGAGCTCTCAACAGGTCTAGTTTTTTGAGCATGTATTAGTATCCAGGGCAAATGAGGGATGTGTTCTGAGGTGTCTCCCTTGGTGGATGTGTGGACCTGCTCCCTGAACACCTGTCTGTTCTCCCCTGACACTCAGCCCTTGTTCCTTGTGGGTGGAGCCATGTGCATGGAATGAAACAGAAGGTGCTTTTAACACTTCAGCTCTGAACACTCTATTCTGCTCCAAGCACCAGGACTAACAGTTCTTTCTCAGCTTGGAAACCTCCACCTGTTCCCTGTTTCTCAGAGATTTGTTGCTTTCCTTGTCTCTGACCAGGAGCTGCTGAACCAAGTGTTCTCCCCTTTCCATTCTGGGGTAGAACTCATTGCAAGAAAACTCAGGGAAATCTTTACTGTTCCTAGAAGAACTTGCTTATGAAATCAAAATCTGAAGTCAAAGCTTTATGACAGTGTCTCACCATAGTCAAACTGTGATTTGATTGGGAAAGTGGTTATCCCTTAAATAAACTGGCATGTTTTCTTCCAGATTAGCACCCTGCTTGCAGCCAGACGTGGCAGCAGGGATGAGAGGTGGGGAGAGTTTGTAACTGTGTTTTGTAACTCTGAGCATTTGGCTGGTGAAAGGTGCTTTAGCCCCGTGGGGTTCTGCCCCCGGGGGTCACAAGCTCCCCATGGACATGTGCTAACGTGGAGCTGGTTCCCTGTCTTGCAGGTCTCGCTCTCGAAGCAGACACTCCCACAAGAGCAGGAGCCGCAGTGCCAGCAGCAGCCGCTCCAAGAGCAGATCCAGATCCAGGTATGTCTTTGTCTTGGGAGAACTGGGGGCTCCCTCTTCGGTGAGAAGCATCATGTTAAATTTGCAGCAGGAACACTTTGTTTTTCTTTTCCCTCCTGTTACCTGCACGCTCTGCTCAAGCCCTCGCCACACTAAAGCAGAGCTGTCTGTTGCTTTTGCACTTCCAGGTCTGTGTCCCGTTCCAGAAGCAAGAGCCGTAGTCGAAGCAAGAGCCGTAGCAGAGGCCAGAAAGAGAAAAGCAGGACTCCAAGTAAAGAGGATAAAAGTAGGAGCCGCAGCAGGAGTGCAGAGAAATCCCAAAACAAAAGCAAGGATAAATCTGAGGGCATTCTCCATAACAGCGATGAGAAAGCCAAGAGCAGGAGCCGCAGCAAGGAAAAGAGCAGGAGCAGGAGTGAGAGTAAGGACAGGGGAGAGGCGAGGGAGAGCATGAGGAGCAGAAGCAAGGAGAAGAGTAGAAGCAAGGACAGGGAGAAGAGCATTAGCAAGGCTAGAAGCAGGAGCAAAAGCAGGGATGAGAGTAGGAGCAGGAGCCACAGCAAGGATAAAAGAAAAAGCAGGAAGAGGAGCAGGGATGACAGCAGAAGTAGAAGCCGGAGCCACAGCAAGAGTGAGAAAAGCAAGAGGCGCAGCAAGCGAGACAGCAAAGGCAGCAGCAAGAAGAGAAGGAAGGGCAGCCACGAGCGGTCCAGGTCAGGCTCCAAAGAAAAGGAGCAGCTCAAACCTGAGTCAGACAAGAAGGAGGTGAAAGGTGAGGGGGAGGATGCAGTGTCCCGCTCCAGGTCTAGGTCCATTTCCAAGTCCAAACAAAATGTCAAATCAGATTCTCGTTCCAGGTCCAAATCTGTTTCAAAGCCACGGTCCCAGTCCAAGTCCAGGTCTAGGTCTGCCTCTAGGTCACACTCCCGGTCGCGGTCAAGGTCCCGCTCCAGATCCTAACCTTGCTGCAACCCCACTTGGAATGGTTGGAAAAGTCTTTTGTACATGTTTAGTAGCTGTAACCAAGTGATTGAAGTAGAAACCCTGTTGATGCTATGTATTTTTAACAACCTGATGGTCTGTCTGTCATTAACTGCAGCGCTCTCTGCTGTGAGGCTGCTCTGCTCATTTTCTATCCAATAGAAAGGTTCTCTTTACACACAGCTCTTCCTCGAGCCCCCACATTGCCCTGTTTTCCAGGGAGAGTCTTGAAGGGAGTGAGCACTGCGCCCTGGGGGGTTTATGGGATTGCAGTGGTGACTGATAGGTAGGTATGATGGATTCAACAGTCTTTGCCCTCGATTGATGCCCTTTGATGTCTGCCATTTAGTGGAAGTGCTAAGTCTTAAGTTTCATACTACTTTTGTTCATATTTTTTGGACTTACAAAGTTGTGAATAGCACAGTCAAAGGAAAAAAAAAATAGAGGTACTTGCAGTAATCTATAGGGAAAAGAACTATAGCTCCATATTCTGGTATTGTGACAATATCCTTGTTTTATATTAAATTTTTTTATTTTATTTTTCCCTGTCTTGCAAAGTACAGTGATCCCCATTTCCATGAAATTTGAATAAAGACTATTTTTGCTTGATGACATTTGGTTACATGGTGCTGTGTTGTGATTGTCAGCATTTTCTATTGATCAAAATAATCCTGAATTTGTAGAGACTCAATCACAGAGAAAAGGTTCTTAAATCAGAAAGTCACTTCACATTCAGTGTAGGCACAACACTTGAATACAGTCCAGATAAAGAACTTACTTCTCCAGCATATTTTCCAGGAGTTTTTCCTTCTAATAAAACACCTTCTCCCAAAAGGAGGAGCCTTCTCCCAAAAGAAAGGAAAAGAAAAATCTCAGGATGTGCTTCTGGGCTTGGAAGCACAGAAGGTGGTGGCTGTTCTGTGGCATGTCCCCAGCATCCCTGGGGACCTGGAGGGAAGGGAGGGCAGCTTCTAGCAAGAGTTTTGTAGGTGTGTGGGTGTTCCTGAATAATATCCCAAATTTAGACTTGGGCCATTTGCAAATTGCTCAGACTGAACTTCCCACAAGCTCTTCTCCTGCACAATTGGCTTTGAATGAAGTGACATCCCCAGCACCTGTTCTGCCTGCAAGCAGCATTCTGAAAAATAGAAGGCAAAATGTATTTTGTGAGTTCTTGCTCTGGAATAAAAAGGTTGGTCACAGCTTCCCCTAAAACTGACCTTTAGCCGATTCCAAACTGTTCACAACTGCTGGCAGCAGCTCTCCAGTGAGACTCACTTCATAGGTGCAGTAATTCCATATCATTTGATCATTTGGGACTTGTCCTGCCATATTAAAAAGATGAAGGGGTAATAGATCATCAGAGTTGCTTTCAACACAAAATATTTCCTCACCCTTTGAGAGGGGTCAGGGCTTGGCAAGTGACTCAGACTTTATCAAATGTCATTACCACGGCAGCATGAGAAATCTCTCTGGAAGTGATACTTTTTTTCTTCAGAAGGAAAAGCCTTTTCCAGCTATATATATTTAGTGCTTTAACATCTTATACTCTCAAAATGACATTTTTAATCCTTTTTGCTGCTTAATCTTAGTACAGAAGCAAACCAGCCAAGGCAAGATGTTTGCTAATAAGGGATAATTAACCAAAAAATACTTTTAAGAAAATCTGCAAATTTTACAGTCTAGGCAAAGACTAAAAAGTGACTCCAGTTTCTGCTGCCTGGCAGCTCTGTTCCTAATGACCAAGGCAGGTTTTAGTGAGCCCTTGGGGAGATGCACCCATTCCTTAAATACTTGAGGGAGGCAGCAGGTGTGAAGCCAGGGCAATGGTAATACTATAAAATATTAATGATAATAATTATATTACATGGTCAGGAAGATCAGAGAAATGTCTGCAATAATTCTGCAATATTCCCAAGTAACTTTTCTGTGTGAATAATTAAATCCAAAGTGAGCTTCAGGCTAGAAGTATCTACCCAGAAAGCACTGAAAAACAGCCCCAAATGTGATTGAGGGTTGGGGTACCTGGTGAGCTCTGAGGAGAGAGGCAGGAATGCATGTGCTGGGCACGGGGCAGGTTCTGGCAAAACAAACAGCAGAGCAGCATGATAAAAGGGCAAGAAGCCCCAAACTAGGGAACTCTCAACAAAACTTACAACAATTAAAATCAAATTAAGAGTCTAAATAAATATGGATGGTTCAATTACTTGTAAATTTTTTTGGCTCCAACACCCCTGTAAACCTGGACCCACTGAATGCTTCAACACTGGCTACAAGCACCTGCAGGATTTGTGTTTTAGCTCGAACTTGCTGGCACAGATGAGGTGAGAAATGTATTTGTTTTCTGACTGAATTTAAAGATTCTAAAGGTTATTTTATATGCTTTGCTCGAGGGATGAAGAATATTGTGATGTGTATTTCAAATGAGCCATTGCAAATCTCATTTATTATTTTCCCAAAATCCCATTCCATTTAAACTGTCACAGCTTGGGGCCTCCTCGTGCTCTTTCCTTGCTCACCGTGGTGGAAAACCCCTGACGTGTCATTAAAAAATCCTACACCCACCTCTCCTATTGTTCCAAATTTCAAATACAAAGGAAAGTAACAGTCCCAGATGAAAAGACAAACAAGTTCAACAAATGCAGAGAAGAGGGAGCAATATCCTCTATTAGTGCTGGGCGTGGGAGGCAGCAGGGCAGCGTGGCCGTGATTTGCTGGATGCTGTCAGCAATGGGCATTTACAGCTCCCCAAATCCCCGTCCCAGCCCTGAACGGGCCCCGGTGCCCCGGCCGTGCCCGGGCTTCACCCTGGAGCGGCAGCGGCAGCACCGTGGGGTGACACTGTGACATCCTGACAGCCACAGGGCCCCTCCAGTGCTCCCAGTGCCCCCACACGGCCCCTCCAGTGCTCCCAGTGCCCCTCCAGTGCCCCCACACTGCCCCTCCAGTGTCCCCTCCAGTGCCCCCAGTGCCACCACACTGCCCCTCCAGTGCTCCCAGTGCCCCCTCCAGTGCTCCCAGTGCCCCCACACGGCCCCTCCAGTGCTCCCAGTGCCCCCACACGGCCCCTCCAGTGCTCCCAGTGCCCCTCCAGTGCTCCCAGTGCCCCCTCCAGTGCTCCCAGTGCCCCCAGTGCCCCCACACGGCCCCTCCAGTGCTCCCAGTGCCCCCAGTGCTCCCAGTGCTCCCACACGGCCCCTCCAGTGCCCCCAATGCTCCCACACTGCGCCTCCAGTGTCCCCTCCAGTGCCCCCAGTGCCCCCACACTGTCCCTCCAGTGCTCCCAGTGCTCCCAGTGCCCCCACACTGCCCCTCCAGTGCTCCCAGTGCTCCCACACGGCCCCTCCAGTGCCCCCAATGCTCCCAGTGCTCCCACACTGCGCCTCCAGTGCCCCTCCAGTGCTCCCAGTGCCCCTCCAGTGCTCCCAGTGCCCCTCCAGTGCCCCCAGATGTGCCCGTTCCAGTGCCAGCTGTGTCCCGGTTCATGCCTATTCCAGTTCATTCCCATCCCACGTTTCCAATAGTAAGAAGCAGTTAAAGGGAACAGAAATTGTCCTGTACGAACATCTTTGTCACGAATAAAAACACGCACAAGCTGACACAGGAAGCCGATGCTGTGTGGCCATTTCAAACAGGGGTACCCGGTCCCCCACATCCCGGCACCGCTCCGCTCCCGTCCCCGGTCCTGTCCCCGGCACCGCTTCGCTCCCGTCCCCGCTCCCGGTCCCGGTCCCATCCCCGCTCCGGTCCCCGCTCCCATCCCCGCTCCCGTCCCATCCCCGCTCCGGTCCCCGCTCCGGTCCCCGCTCCCGTCCCCGCTCCGGTCCCCGCTCCCATCCCCGCTCCGGTCCCGTCCCGTCCCCGCTCCGGTCCCCGCTCCGGTCCCCGCTCCGGTCCCCGCTCCGCTCCCCGGGCAGCGCCGCCTCCCCCGGGCCGGGGCCGCGCATGCGCTCGGGGCCCGCGGGGCTCGCGGCGCTGCCCGGGCTCCATCGCGAGGCCCCGGAGCGGCGGCGGCGGCGGGGCCGGCGGTGAGTGAGGGCCGGGCCGGCGGTGAGTGAGGGCGGGCCGGGCCGAACCGAACCGAACTGAGCCAAACCGAACCGAAGCGAGCCGAACCGGGCCGGGCGGGGGCGCCGCCGCCATTCCGGGGCTGGCGGAGCGCGGGCGGCGCCGCCGGGCCGGGGCTGGCCGGGCCTGGCGGGGCCCGGAGTGCGTTCGAAGCCCTCAGAGGGAGGAAGCGCCGCCAGGCCGGCAGAACGGCGCTGGGAGGTATTTGCACGGTCATGAAGCGTTCAGAGTTTCTGAGCCGCTCTTTGCCCAGTTTTGACGCGAGAAGCGGTGCAGAAAATCGGGGTTGTCCCGCCTGGGCGTCGCTGCGGTGAAACTCCTCGGAACTGTGACAACTCAAAAATACTAACAAACATCTAAATCCAGTGAAATAGAAACAGTTGTTAGAGACCCCCAAAAGCAGAAAGACTTGAGTTTGAAAACAGAGATTTTACGTGACGGGAAAAGCGGCCATGAAACTTTCTGGCAGCAAATTCAAAGTGCAGAACTGATGGAATGGGGATTTTGGGAGGGGAAGTGGGTGGTGAATAAAGAGAGGGGTAAATATAATCCTCTGAAGGTACGGCTCGGGATCCCTGTGGGGCAGTCTGGGCGCTGTTTGGTGTCAGGATCGGGACAGTGGGGATGGAGCTGTGTTCCGTCACCCAGATGTTGCACATCTGCATTCCAGATAAACCCGTGGAAACTGCAGAGCTCCTACAGAGAGTATCCTGTGCTACCCAGAGGTTTTTGCTATTGCTGTTTGCAAACATCTGTCCTGCTTTTGGCCCAGTTAAAATAATACCGTGGTTAGTGGGTCTGGCTGGAATGTTCAGCTGGAACATAACTGGCTGCCCAGAGAGCTGCTTTGTCCTGAAGATGCCAAATATATATATATTTCTGTTTAATCCCTTTTCCCTCTCTCTCTTCCTGCTCGATTCCAGTTCTTGCACACACAAAATACATTTTTCCTTAATACCATTCAAGAACATCTATGGAAGGACAGATTATTTCTGAAGGGTTTGTGTGGATTTCATATTACCAAACCTGCTCTACTGAGCTCTGTTGTGTAAAGGAAGATGCAGTCCTGATAGTGAATTCTGCATTTCTTGAGCTTAGGAATGAGGGGTAGAGCTGTGGGATGAAACTGGAGGTTGCCCCATGATCAGCCAGGCCTCACCCCCAGATCAGGGACTGTTAGTAAAGATGCTTGTTGTTTTTCTAATACAAATTAATGTGTTCTGGGGTTGGGTTTGGGCATCCCCAGCTCACCTGGCCGCAGGTGCGTTGTGAGATTATGGCAGGAGGGAGCCAGAGCCTCTGTCTGCAGCTGTTTGGGCAGAAGCAGAACTGTTTATTCATGTGCAGGAGTGTCACTGCTCCTGCAGTGCCATGGGTCCCTTCCCAGCACAGGAACTGTCTGGAGCTTGCAGGTCTCCTTCCACTGAGCTTCTGCCCTGGCACTGAGCTGTCCCACCAGCCTCAGCCCCGGGATTCTGCACTGGGATGCGGCTGCTCCTGCAGTGTTTGAGGGAAGTGAACTTCCTGCAGGAAGCTGAGTCCACTTAGAATTATCATTTCTTCAGAATGGGATATTTTTCTTTGTGTTGAAATGAAAATCGTGCTCTGTCTCCTTGGGGCTGCAGAAAAGGACATGAGCCTTTCAGAAGCAAGTCCAGCATCTTAGAAGCTTTAAGAAATACAAGCTTTAGATAAAGAGAGGGAAGAACATTTGGGATGAAGCTTTGATAGGGTGCTAGAGGCAGGATTCTGAGGCCAGGAAGCACACAGGAGTAGAAGCCAGAGAAACTCCATTCAGCAAGGAGCCCTGTTTCACAGCGAAGCAAGTGCTTTCAGGCTGATGTTTCAGTGAAGTGCAGATGGCTTAGAAAAGATCTCAGACTAATGAAGTGCTTGGAATAAAGGCTTTAGAGCAAAGCTTGCAAATGCAACCACCTTTGACTTGGCTCTTTCATTCTGGAGTTCAGTGGCTCCATAATGCACACAGCAAAGAAGATCAAGGAGTGAGTAATCTTTGCAGCTATTTGCTCATCAGAAAAGTGGTTTTTTAGTTGGTTTGGTTTGGGGTTTTTTTGATGCTTGGTTGCATTTGGAGGTCAGGAGTAATAAAAGATGCACAGTGACACTATTTAACACACTTTAATAATTTTATCTGGACCAATAAAGTGTTCTGCATGGCCTGTGTTTCAAGCTTCAAGGATGAATATCAGGAGTCTGCCACATATCATTCCTTTTCCAAAGCTGCCCTGTGTGTGTCTGGATGGGTTTTCTAGTTCTTCATCTGGATTTGCTGTGATGTCTTGAGCAGGACAGGCTGTGTGAGTGCAGGGCTGTGCTGGAGCAGGGGTGGGTGCCAGACCCCTCCCTGCTCCCCTTGGTGGCACAGGGAGATGGGAATGGGGGCTGTGCTCAGCTCATCACAGGCTGTTTCTGTCGCTGCTCAGGGTCACACAGAGTCACATTCCTTCCCTGCTCCAGCAGGGAATTCCTCTCCCGGGAGACAGTTTGTCAGGAACTTCTCAGAGTGAGTCCATCCCACGGGCAGCAGCTCTCCACAAACTGCTGCAACGTGGCTCATTCTTCCCTGGGCTCAGCTCTTCAGGCTGTTCAGCATCACTTACTTTGTAAATCACCAGTTTCCTTTCAATAAATTACTGTTTCAGCAGAGCTCCCTCACAGATAGTATTGTGGAGTCAGTGAGGTTGGAAAAGACCCTTAAGATCATCACGTCAAGCAAGGTGTGCCTGAGAGTACTCCTGGAGACCAGTGCTCCAAAATGAAAACATCACAAATAAAAGGGGGTTTTCTCTACTGAGGTGGTGTGGCAGCTCACGGGTGATAGTTCCTTCCCTCACAATTGGATACTGAGTGTCAGTTAATGAAAGTTTGTAAAGGACTTTGACAGAACACATTGCCTGAAAGGTGTTTCAACATTTTGATTTAAAAGTTGTATTTTTCTTTACTTCTGCAGTGCCCAGACAAGCCGTGCCCTGCTCCAATTCCCAAACCTGTGAGCAAATGGATTACTTTGAGAATGGAAAGCTTTGTGCTCAGACAGGCTCCCAGCAGCACAGGGAGAGGTACAGATATCCCAGATTTTTCCCATTTTTTGTTTGAAAGCATTTAAAGGGAACGTGGTGTTGCTGTGAGTAGAATGAACCTGTCAGACCAAGTGTTACAGTTCTGTATCCAGGAAATCCTGCAGACACCTTTAATCTCTTCAGGTCCTCAGCCCAGGCCTCCTCATTCCAAGAGGTTCAGAGACACTTGGAACAGTGCAGGAATAATGTTGCACTTTTAATTTGATATTGTTTTTAATTTTGGATGTTTAATGATGTCAGAGACATTCCAGGTGACTGCAGGAACAGGGAATAATGGCAATCTTGCTACCAGCAGTGGCTGTCAGGTGACTGAGGCTGGCAGACCTGTCAGACGTCTCCGGAGGAAGAGAAGATTGCCTTTGGATTCAGAGGATGAGGAGGAAAACACGTGTGAGGATGAGGTAAATGAGGCTGTGTGTACTTCCTTTAAAGAGAACTGTGAAAAGCAGGGGCACTTGTCTCAGAGTTCCTTGTGCAGTGCAAATTGGGCTGAGGGGGGTTGTTCTGTACCCAGGGAATGGTCTGGGTCTGATCCTGATTTACATCTGTGATGGGAATATCTGTCCTGAGGAGTCACAGGGGTGAGTGAATAGCTCAGGTGAAGCGAAAGTCAGGAGTTTGCAGTAATAACATCACTTGTCTCCATAATAGCTACACTCAAATACTGTTGCGTGCTATTGAAGCTCAGTGTCAAACCAGGGGGTTTATTTGGGTTTTATTACATTCTTGCAGGTACTCACTGCACCACCAGAAACCTGCATAAACAGCAGTGCCTCAGTCCTGAGCTGATCCTTTTTCAGTTTCCTGCAGCCCCTAACTCCCTCCTGGGGCCTTTTGTGCCCCCCTCTGCTCTGCTCCCGCCCAT
Source organism: Poecile montanus (assembly GCA_038429875.1). Taxonomy (NCBI): domain Eukaryota; kingdom Metazoa; phylum Chordata; class Aves; order Passeriformes; family Paridae; genus Poecile; species Poecile montanus. Next base: position 5,547,937 of record CM076525.1, read on the forward strand.
CAGGGCCTCTCTGAGCCATTTCATGTTTATTCACATAATAAAAGTGGCTCTGTGGGGCAGAACAGGGGTAGGTGTTTGTGGGCAATAAAGCTGCAGCCTCTGCTGTCATGAGCAGTTTAACTCATCGTCTTGCTCAGCTTTTCTCTGGGGCATGGGTGAGATGTTTTAGGGGATGGATGTTTTCAGAAGCCCTTGCAGTCTCTCTCTTCCCCCTTCTCCTCATCCTCATTAGAAATTGCCCCCTGTCCCTTCTGGGGAATGTTTGGCAGCTTTGTATGGCACAGTTTGCTCTGAGAAATGACAGCCTGGGAGGAATCAAACCTGAGTTTGCAAACACACAGAAGAAACACAGATGATGGTCAGGCTTGGAGTGTGACACAGGGAGGCCACGTTGTCTGGGGTGCTCATCTCTGACAGGATTGACTTGAAGCTTCTGCTTCTTTCAGGGCTTCATAAATTCCTTTTGTTCCCCTGTATCCATTTCCTGGCACAGATGGACGTGAGAAAGGGAAAGGAAAAAGGAGTGTTCCAGCAAGGTTGCTGACATGAGCAGCAAATCCTGCACTGCAGAAAGTAAATCCTCCGTATTGTAATGGAGATTTTGGTCCTGTGCTGCTCTTTAGCAGCCACATTTAAATGCACTTCAGTTGCATACATTAAATAACTTGTAGAGCACTTTGGGATACCAAGATCAGAATTATCTGTGTAACATTCCCTCCTGATGTTTTTTCAGGGTTGTTCAAGGGACAGCAATGCTGGCTAATAGTCCTTTTAGTTCCCTGTTACATCCGTGTTGTACCTGCATTGTGAGATGATCAGAGGGAGGGAAAAACAATCTTGCTAAACTTCTTTCTAACGTATCTGTGTCTAGGAGAAGAATAAATCAAATAATATGAAAAGCCGCAGAAACACTAAACCAATAAAACAAGGTGAGCTAAGCTCATAGTCTCTTTTCTTTAATGTTTATAGATTTTTTTTAGTAGCTATTATAAAGTGAATAATAATAAATAGAAGAGGAAAGGACAGGAGAGCTGATTTCACATTCAGAACAGCTTATGAGATACATAACCCTCTTACCACAGTCAGCTTCAGAGGTGCATTAGCAGGAATATCCTGGATTTGCCTGCTTGATGGGCACAGGGTAAGGATCTGCGAGGAGTCGGATTCATCCACAGCTCACTGAAGACAATACCAATCTTTTTTCCATTAACTTTGGAGAACTTCAGCCACAGCCTACTGTGCTAAGTAAAAAATAAATTGTAAACAACGTGATTGATTGTAGACTATGAGTTAAATGTATTGCATACCTTAAATCAGTCAGTGTGTAACTGGGGGGGGGAGTTTTAATATACATTATTAAATAATTATGTATATCTAATGTGCATTATATTTTTATATAATTATTGTGATTATTATATATTACATAATTACCTATTAATATACATTAATATATGTTATATATAATAGATACAAAATATCTATGCTATGTAAAATACTATACTATATAAAATATATATTATATATTATATATTAGTAATATATTATATATTAATATAATTATATATTATAATTATTTATATTTTTTATATAATTTTCTGTGTGTAAGACTGTGGTTCTACCAGAATGAATCCAAGTTGTTTTCATCATCTGAGAGCTGCCTCTCTAGTAGATGCATTGTGTTATTAGAAGGTTATAAATATATGTGTGTATATATATATACACACATATATATATATTAAAAAATAATATTAATTGAGCAAAGAATCACTTGGTTTTTCATTTATTTTATTTTAGGCTTATTTTAGCTGCAATTATATGCCTCTCTGTGCTGCCTGTTAGTTTATATTTAACCCCTTACTCCTCTGTGAAATGTCAGGAGGAAGAATTAATTCCCCCAATTTTAAGTTATTCTGTCTTGTCCAGACTTTCCCGTGGCACCTTTCTGTGGGCAGCTTGGCAGCAGTCCAGGTGCCACAGTTCATTTGGCCTGTGATACAATAAATGTGCATTTCCTGAGGAATCAGCACGGTTTTCCTATTGCTGGAATTCCTAGCTTTCCTCAAAAGTTGAGTAACACTGCCTCTTCTGGGGTGCCACAGCAAACGTGGGAGGAGCAGCAGAGCAGGAGTCAGAGAGAAACGTTCATTTTCTCATTGTTTTTGATTAATCAGTGCTTCCTGGAAAGAAGAAGGTATGGAACTGGTCTTCCTACTTGGAAGAGGAACAGATGCCAGCTGCTCCCCAAAAGCTGTTCAGAGAGGTTGGCAGCTTTTTTCACTCTCTTGCTGTTTTTCTCGGGCAGCATCCCAGGATTACTGGCAGTCACAGGATCACTGGCTCGGTGGAGGTGGGACTGGAGACCACCCTTAAGCCAGCACTTGTATTTCTGAGTTGTTTTGGTAAAAGCAGGCAGTAAATGTTTGTTTTCTGCCCAGGGAAACAGGCATTTGTCCTGGGGGTCTGATCCCAAACCAGGGTGTAAAAAATGCTGGCTGAATCTCAGAAATAAGCAGCAAGGGTTTGGATCTGCTCTGCACCAGTGGGCTGTTGGATGGCTGGAGAGGGACAGACAGACAGACAGACAGTCTGTCCCCTGTGCTGTGTGGCTGTCCAGAGCCCCCCCAGCCTGTGCCATCCCTTCCTGGCGCAGGAAATGCTGTGGGGTCGCTCAGGGAGTGCAGCTGAGCTCAGGAGGGAGGCTGGGGTTGTGTCAGTCACCTGGAGCTGCCAGGGGCTGAGCTCAGCCTTGCTGACGCTGCCTCTGCACCCAGTTCAAATGCAGCTCCCAGGGAGCTCTTCAGAGCCCAGCGCTGTTGGTCCTTGCAGAGGCAGCTCAAAAGGAAGGTCTGGTCATGCACTGGGTCATTTGCAATCCCACTTCAGAGTGTTTCAACTGTTCCACTTGGATTAAGATAAATGGAAACCAGAAATTCTGGAGTAACAGTGAAACTGGGCTGCAGATCAAGCCTGCCTTGTCCCTTCCACTATGGGAAGATGACAAAGTTACCTTTGGGGAGTCTGGACTGACACAAAGTGATTGTGGCTTCTCCAGCTCTTTGATTCTGCATTGAGCTGAGAAGGGGATGCTTTTGTGTTTGAGAAGTCTCATTTCTGTGTCTGCTCAAAGATGTGTTTGTAGCTAATTGTAAGAGTTCAGTGTTTTTGAGAGATTAATTAGAATAACGAGTAAATATGATGGTGCTGTCACTGACCCCTGAGCCTGCACCTGTCCATTGGAGCCACAATAACTTGGGGTGGGATTTTCTTCTCTGAATTGAACATTGGAAGCCTGAAATACAAAAATTTGTAGCCTTAAGTATGCTTAATGACTGCTCTGCAATAGATTTTGTCTCTAGGAATTAAAACCAAATGTTTCTTCCCTCCTCACAGTATCAGTCATTCCCACAAGGCCGAAATGGATTTAAAGTTGGAATGAGATTGGAAGGGGTGGATCCTGAACACCCCTCTCGATTCTGTGTCCTCACAGTGGCCGAGGTAATTGCTCTCCTTGTCTTTGATTCCAAAAGTCCCATGTACATATATAATTCTTTTCAATAAAAGGTTGAAACATAAGAGTAATAGTATTTTAGTTAGTTAATTAATAGTAGGAGTTCAAGGTGACACTGAAGGAATGGTGTTATGTGATTAAGGATCTTTGCCTGAAATCCTACTGGCAGATTTTTGCACTTGTAACTAAGAATAGCAAGACTATTAATTGCCTGTAGTGAACAAGTATGAAAAAGAACAATGCCATGAATCCCTAAGACTTAGTAAATATAAACAAATCAGAATGCTTTATGCAGCTTCAGTTATGTGAAATCTGGGTTGATCTGGTGTAGGAATAAAGGTTCTGGGGCTGCTTTTGTACCCCAGCAATGTATGCATGGCATGGAGCAGGAGCTCAGGGAGGTTCCACTCCCAGTTCTATTTTCAGTTGTTTGGAGCAGGGAAAGAGGAGCGTGGAAAGTGGGAGAGCAAAGGAGTTAAAATACAACTAGAGTTTTTGAGGAATAAATGAGATCCTAAGTTACTTTCTCTGTAAGTACAAATACGAGGGAGTGTTTTATTAGTGATTTTCTTTCTCCTTTGTGACACTGGTGACAGTCAGAGCTTCTCTCTCTGTAGGTCCAGGGGTACAGGATGAGACTGCACTTCGATGGTTACCCAGAGTGCTACGACTTCTGGGCTAATGCTGATTCCTCAGACATCCATCCTGTGGGCTGGTGTGAAAAAACAAGCCATAAGCTGCTCCCTCCTAAAGGTATGACAGAAAATAGAGCTGTGTACAAGAAACCATAAATTCTACTAAGAACTGGATGTCCTGGCTCTGCATATTTCATTTTTAGTGTGGTTTCATCGTGCAACTCGATCTGAGGGACTGAAGGGGAGAGGTTTAACTAACACTGTGACACCCAAAAGAGCAGAATATCTTCTCTGTGATATTCCCAAAGACTGACATTGTTAGTTACGTTAGAATCTCTGGATTGGATGTCTCTCTGTGCTTCAGAACTTGCTTCTTTCCTGGGTTCAGTTCTTTCCTGCATTAAATTTCCTAGAAACATTTGAAGGTTGAGATTAATGATTAGCCATTATGGGGAAAAAGAGAGAGCTGATTTAGCTGAAATGCACGGCCCCTGGAGATCATAGCAGGGCAGTTATCATGCAAAGTTCATATTCTTTCCAGGCAATTTCCATTTCTGAAAAACCCACCAGAATGTACCAGGCAACAGACGTAAAACAATCTTTTTTTCTCTCTTCATAGGTTTCAAGGAGGGAGAATTTAATTGGACTTCCTATCTGAAGAACTGCAAAGCTCAAGCAGCTCCAAAAAGCCTTTTTAAGACCCTCAGCAGTGTAAGTGGTGATATGGAATAGAAGGGATTTCAATAGGTCTGGTGCTAAGTGAGTTTTGACCAGAATATTTATGTGATTTTAATATGCTAATGTCAGAGGTACAGCCAAGGTACAATCAGATGCAAACTAGTTCCTGCTATATTTTGTTTTTAAGAAGGAAAACTAGTACAATTTTTATTCCTTTCCCCAGTCACTGACTTTCCAGAGAAAGAATTTGTATTTCCCTTCCTTCTTAATGCTGGAGGAAAAGATTTACTGAACCATTTATTAAATATATTACAACTGTCTGTTTTACTGTGCCCCTGCAGTCGAGATATTTGTGTCACTTCCCTCTAATTTAATAATTTCCAAAATAATTTCTGGTTTCCAGCAGCATGCTCATGTGTGCCGTGGGATTCATTATGGGGCTGTGGATCTTGAGCATTTGTCATCCTTCCCCACTGGTGCTCTCTCAGGGGTTGTTTACCTCAGTTCCCGTGAAATCCTCCCTCCCATTTCATGTTACTGGGATGACACAAAGCCCAAGGGCTGGTGGATTGGAAGCTGCACATGGACAGTCAGTGACTCCAGTGGCATCAGGGCCCAGCTCTGCCCTGATTCCCACTCAGTCTCGGTTTCCTTGAAGACTCTCCAGTGAAACAGGATGTGCAGTGCCCATTATCCTCAGCAAATCACTGCAGGGTGTCTCAGCCTGGGAGTCTGCAGTGGTGGGTGTACCTGGAAATGCTGGGTTTTGATCCATACTAGCTCTTTTTTTAGTAATAGTAACAGTCATTGCCAGAACTTACGGAAATCCTGTCTGAAAACCTCTTGGCAGTCACTGTTTTGGTCCGTGGGTTTTGGGATCAAAGGAGTTTATAAGGGAGATTTCAGTGGCTTGACCAAGAATGTGGCTGATTTCCATTTCCTGGTCCTGTTCCTCAGCCTGTCACACCTTCTGGCTTTCGTCTGGGAATGAAACTGGAAGCAGTGGACAAGAAGAACCCTTCACTGGTTTGTGTTGCCACCATCACAGACATGGTGGAAAACCGGCTGCTGATCCATTTCGATAACTGGGATGAGAGCTATGACTACTGGTAAAGGTTTTATTTCTGATACATGTCTGCAGCTAGACTGTTTTAAATGCAGGTCCTAAAATTGGGATCTTATATCAGGTGTCAGCCATGTGAATAATTACTTGGGGTTTTCACCAAGAGCCAGTTGCCCACTAGTTCCCTTCCTGTTTGGGTGCTGGGCAGCTCAGTGCAGAGCTAGTGGAGGTGGCCTGAGCTGTCTGGGAAGCACTGGAGGTAGGAAAACTCCTTGTGGTGCCTGAAAGGGCTCCAGGAGAGTTGGAGATGGCTTTTGGACAAGGGACAGAGGGACAGGACAAGAGGAATGGCTTCCCACTGCCAGAGGGCAGGGATGGATGGGGTCTTGGGAAGGAATTGTTCCCTGGGAGGGTGCCCAGAGCAGCTGGGGCTGTCCCTGCCATGGCAGGGGTGGAACTGGATGGGCTTTAACATCCCTTCCAACCAAAACATTGCAAGATTCACTTTGTATTTCCCTTTCTTTTGGGACAGCTTGAATGCCTTGAAAACCCAGTGTTACACATTCTAATGAGACAGTGCTTGTCTTCTACACCATGATCACACCCACTGAAAGCATCTGCTCACCCAGCAAAGGCCTATCAGACAGCATTTGAAATCCTGCCTTTCTTTTGGCTTTCCATCTGACTGGTGCCAACTTTCCCTCTTTGATTCAGGTGTGAAACGAGCAGCCCATATATCCGTCCTGTCGGCTACTGCCAAGAAACTGGAACCCCACTGACAACACCACCTGGTAGGTTACAAGTGAGACTTGCTTCCTGCCTCAGCCAAAGAACCTGCAAACTGTATCTTCCACATAATTACATATTCACAAGTTCCAGGCTCGCTTCAGAACTCTTCACTGCCTGAACAATATTATTGTTCCTGCTTTTTGCCACTGCAATTTATTTTGTTTCATAGTTCTTTGAAGAAATGGAATGGGGTTTGGTAATTTGTAATTGAATTTGATTTTAGAAGGGAAAAAGTGAGAAGGATTTCCAGCATTTCCTTCAAGGTGAGCTGGGAGAAAAAGGGATCTGTGTACCATGATTTCCTAGATGTAATTTCTGGAAATCACAGAATACTCTGGGTTGGAAAGACCCACAAGAATCATTAAGAGTCCAACCCTTAAGTGGATGGCCCATATGGGGATTGAACTACAGCCTTGGCAATGTTAGCACCATGCTCTAATGATTTCCTAGATGCAATTTTTGGAAATGAAGGAGAAACTGAATCCACATCTCTTTCTTCTGTACTGGAATTTGGTAAATGAAGAGAATGTTGGCAAATAAGAGAGGACAGAATGTACAGGGAAAACCATTGTTGTTTTCAGGCCTTGGAAGTGCTTGTTCACCTTAAAAATAGCAAACATAAAAAAAATTAAGCCTGACATTTGTCAAACTGACAGCCCTGGAGCAAGAGTTCCTGTATTTGCTGTGTTCCAGGTTCAGTGGAGCGGGAAGCACTGCCTGATCCCTCTGCACGGGTGGAATTGGCCTCAGTGTCTTTGCTGTAGATAGAGAAGGGGTTGTGAACATTCCCTCTCAGCAGCACCACATCTGTCCCTGCTCCTGGAAGGTTCAGCAGGGCTGGGCTCTACAGTTCTCTGCTCCTATCAGGATTTCTTGTTCCCCCAACAAAACCTGCAGCCAGTTCTGGTCTCCCTGCTGAGGGGCTTAAATGCAGCAGTTTGCAGACTGTGCTCTGCATTTAGCCATTGCACCCTCCTGCCAAAAGGAACCCATCCTGAAGGTAAAAATTACTGAAATAGGAAAAAAGTAGAGCGGTTTCTTAAATGTAGTTGCCAGGGAGAGACATCCCACTGTTGTTAGAGGAGCACACCCATGGAGCCTTTTCTTTTCTCTCCAGGCTGCTGGGTTTACTCAGCTGGGTGAGCAGGCAGCAGGAGAGGAGAAGGTTCTACAGCCTTACAGGCATTCACACACAGAGCAGTTAATAAAACAGGAAATTAATGTAGTGATGCCATTGCACATCACAGAATCCTCTGACTATCTCATAATTGGAGTTTTCTCCAGAGAATAAGAACTGATTAAGCTGTGCAGAAATTAACTCTCCAGGGTTCAAGCCCAGTGTAAAACTGGGGAACTGGCAGAGCTGCTCTGGGTGCTGGAGGTGGTAGGTAGGAGCAAACAGGTCACTTTCCAGCACCATCCATTGTAAGTGCTAATTACAGTGTCACAGACCTGCCTTTTTGCTGTTTGTAACAGTAAACGTGGGGTTATTCTTACAGAAACATTAATTCTCTGTTTTTCCAGGATACAGGGATTCCAAAGCCTTCTCATGGGAGAAATACCTGGAAGAAACAAATTCCCAAGCAGCCCCAGCAAGAGCGTTTAAACTGGTGGGTGAATCTCTGATTGTTCTTGCTCAGGTGCTGTTATCCACCCTTTTTATGCTAGAGACTTTGTTTGAGCATGGTTCACCTTGTCTGTGCCAGGAGGGTGAAACTGTGGTTTCCTTTAAGATCATCTCAGTACTGCTAAAACAAAAACACATGCAAAATACAAGATCTACTTTTTCAATACTATGGAAAGCTGGCTTGGAAAGGATTTTTGACTAAATATCTTCAGTGGCTCCATTAGCAGGTTTAAAGGCAGAGCCTTCAGTCCACAGAGGTAACTGTGACTTCCAGAGTATGTGGGAAGAGCCTCACAGAGGGCACAGAGAGGAGGAGTGCAGTTACCTGGTGTCCCCTCTACATGAAGTTTTAAAAACCTTTCTAAAATTCACCTTGCAGTTGTGCAAATCCATACTTCCCTGGCTGGTGAGGCTGGAGTTAAAGTAGGGAAGTTCATATCAAGGGTTTACATGTGCTGATAGAGATCTTAGTCCTCCTGGGGAGGGGCCAGCTGTGCCCTCCACAGAAATAAATGTATTAACAGATGAAGGAGCATCTCTGCCAAGCCCCTGGGTGCTCTCAGACCATCTTCCAGACTCAGTGTGAAGGTGCTTCTCTCAACCTTGTGATTGTGAGCTGTTGTTGTGAACAACAATTGTCCTGAAGGGTGGACTAAGCTTTTTTCAGCCACACTCCTAAAATCCCAATAGAGCTGGAAAATGTGAACTCAAAGCTCCCAGCCAAGTCTTCTGTAAGATCTGCCATTGTAGCTTCTTCCTGTAGATTTTCAGGGTCTAAAGTGTGGTGAGAAATATCATCTGAACATAAGAGGGCTTTGCTCAGGACAGGGAGCCTGTTCAGTGCTGAGAACTCCCTTCTTTGGATGCTTCCAAAGTGAAGTGTCTTCCCAAGGAGGATGCAGCTGCCTTGTCTGCCTCCTTTCTTGTTTTCCAGGCATTTCTGCAGCCATTGTTCTGCTCCTGCAGGTATCAGGCTTTGAGAGAAGAGTAGAAGGACCAATTCTGGCTCTCATGAAACTCCTGAGTGCAAATTAGCATCTAAAAGTGTGTTTCAAAAATGAGACAGAGAAGAAAAGGTATTTGATATATCAGCAGTTAATAGAACTATTTCAAGATCAAACCTCTTTATTTTTCTGGCTTGGTTGGACTGAAGTGCAAATAAATGGTGAAGCTATTGATTTTTTAAAAATTATTATTATTATTCCAGCTAGCAATTACAGGAAATCAGTACATAAAAATGCGGGTTGAGAGCCAGAACAGGCATTTCTCACTGAATTAGCTTTTAACAATTTTAAAGAGCTGTCTTTACGTAGTCTGGAGACACAGGTCGTCAGTACAAATAGCAGATCTTGGGTCTGGATTTCTGCCCTCTCCACCCAAAAACTCAGGAGACAGCTCCAATGTAAGCATTGTTATTTCAGCCCATCCTCTTGGGCTTGCAATTCCAAAACATTCATAAACTACTGCCAGAAGGGCAGCAACCCTTCAGAAAGGCTTAAACAAAGAGCCTGGCTCCTCTTCTGGGCAGGATTTGGACCTTGAGCACTCAGCTTAAGCTTCAGGGAGCACAGACAAGGTTGGCTGGTTCAGTAAGCTACTCTTGAAAATAAAAGCAGTTTAGATTCTCTGTTTTGTGGTGTGTCCAGTGTCTGACAGCCCACTGATAGATGTCTGTGTCCCTGTGAAATGATCAAAGAGGAACTTCAGGTGCAGAGTTAAACCCCTTAGCTCAGGAGTGCATCTCCTTCCTGCCCCAGTCTTTGGCAGTAAAAAGGGTAAGGAAGACTGGGAGGGAAGAATGATTTTAATATTTCATTAACCTAAATAGTCAGGTTGGAAGAGAGGCTCAGTCCTCCTGGGAACTCTGATTTTAACCTCTTGGGAACTCTGATTTTAGCCTCTGAACAGTCTGCCATGTGGGATAACTCAAAGCTCCAAAGGCAGCTAGGGGTGGATGGAAACTGGAGCACATTTCGTTCAGAGGAGGTGCCAGCTCTGAACTCCAAGGCTTGTTAGCATTCTGTTTACAATCCTCTCTTCCAGCGTCCTCCTCATGGATTCCAGGTTCATACGAAGTTAGAGGCTGTGGACAGACGAAATCCCATCCTGATAAGGGTGGCAACAATCGTTGACAAAGACAACCACCGGGTTAAGGTGAGACCTCGGTCCCAAGAGCAGAGCCTGTGCTGAGGAGCCCGGGATGGGCAGCACAGGGGGAACATCCCTTCAGAACGAGGAGCAGCAAACAGCAGCAGCTGCTGAGGCCTCCGGGCCTGCCCAGCTGGAAATGCTTCCTGCTGCTTTGTTTTGCTGAAATCTGAAATTGGCCTGGTTGTTGTTAGTGTTGTTAGTTACTGTTCTAATGTAACTGTTTTAAACCAACACTCGACAGTGTGATGTCCCATCTCTTGGCATTTTCCATGTGATCTCTGTGACTGGTGGCAGCAGGAGTGTTCTGCTGGGGAAGCTGCCTGACTGGAAAGGAAAACCCAAAGCAATTTAAACCCTGGTACATGTGGGAAGCAGTGTCATTCTCCAGTACAAATTTGTCACATAAAAGCATTTTAACCTAGTCTTTTCATGCAAATACATTGCCCAAATAATCTATTGTGCTTTGGCTTCTGAGGAACTAAGTATGAGCCAGTTAAAGTGGAGGCTGCACTGGTGGAGACTCCGTGGCCACAGGTCTCCTTCCCAAAGGATGATTACATTGGCAGGAGTGGAGTTCACTCCCCATTATCTGGCTGATTCTGAGTCTCATTGCTGTGAACAAAAGCCAAGCTTTGCCAGTCTGTAGTGGCATGATACTCAATTTGTACATTGAAACTTTGCTGCATGAACAACCCAGTAGCCTTTAAACCCCAGTGCTCCTCAGTCTCTGTTAAGGTGACCTGGATCTGAGCTAATATCAGTCTCTTCATCCAGCAGAAAATTGCAGCTTGTTCACTGCAAAACTCACCAAACTTGTTGGCTTTTACAGTGTTTTGGGATCCACAGAAAACAACACAAATAAGCATTTTTATTTACATAACTTTGGACTTTGTGTATTGGAGCACCCCACGGGCTGCAGGATGACAGACTGCATCTTCAGAACCTGGTTATTCTGTGAAACACAGATGCAAGAAAACAAAGAGTTAAACTGAGCACAGAGATGATTGTGCCTGACTGAAAGATTGATCTGAAAGAGTGAATGAATCAGCCCCAAGCTGAGCAAGGTGTAACAAAGGGGGAAGTTAACGTAAAAGCTGAGTCATGCCCTGAATTGTGTCTTTCCATGACACTTCTGCTTCTTTCAGATACATTTTGATGGCTGGGACCATCACTACGATTTCTGGGTGGATGCAGACAGCCCTGACATCCATCCTGTGGGCTGGTGTGACAAAACTGGACACGCTCTGCAGGTCCCTCTAGGTAAATACAGGACATGCTGTTGTTACACGGGTTATTTCCTAAGGGCAGTCTGCTCCTCACGTGCAAATCTGTTCATCTTCCATTTTTTACTACTCTCAGGTGCTGAAGATCCAGAGGGAGCAGTGGGACAGGCGTGTCCTACTCCGGGGTGCCAGGGGATCGGGCACGTCCGGGGTCCCCGCTATGGAACACATTACACGTATGTGGATGAGTGCTGTTAAAAACAGTATCAACAGCAACAAAAACAACAACAACAACAACAACAACAATAATAATAATAATGCACCAAGCAATTGCACTGCACTGAAATGATCTCAGGGTGGTTACTCTGGAGATAGCTATAACTGCAATCGCAGCTCCCTCTTGTGTCTAAGCAGGCTGTTTGATCATAAATTCTTTTTATACCACTATAATCATGATGGCTGTAATGCAAACAGATTCATTCTCTCCAGTTTCTACATTCCAGCAGTACTAAAGGAGTTCTATTTGTGAAATAATATACCAAAGAACAACATGCAAGTAGACAATTAAAGAGGAGAGGGCATGGATAGGATGTTAAAGTATAAGTGAGGAGAGGTTGCTCATGTTTTGTGCTCTGCCTTTTGATTTCCTGCTCTTGGAAGAGGAAGCTTTTTCTCAAGTAAACTATTTTAAGAGCGAGAAAACAATCTCAGGTGGGAGGTCAGAAGACCTGGTAGTTTATAATGTAGTAAAGTGCTTTGAATTTTTCAGACTGAAAGTTGCAGAACTCTGTTGATTCATGAAATGTTGTTCTGATAAGCAGGTTACAGAGGATGAACCCTTCTTGTCCTCTGTGGTGGCTCTTTAACAACATGACTTTGGTTTTTAATCCTGCCATATAGTCCTCTGCTTTCTCACACTTAGAGCTGGGTAACAGCACCTCCTGAGAATGTGTGGCCCCTTTTTTTCTGGGTTTGTGATGGATTTCTCTGCCTGAGGTAGGGAAGACTGTATGACTGTAAAGCTTTCATTGCTCTCTCTCTCTTTTGTTTCTGTCACAGCTTAGTTGGCTGCCCATACTCTGATGTGAACCTCAGCAGAGAAAACCTGTTACAGGACCGGCTGAGTGGGGAAAGACCTTCCCCTGGGAACAGCATGCAGAAAGCCAGGAGGCTGGAGACCCCTGGCCCATTGCTGGGAGCAGTGGAGTCTTCTCAGAGTGGCTCTTCACAATCCAGGTGGGCTGGATTTTACTCTTGGCCAGGTACTAGGGAGGAAAACCATTTACAAGGGTGAAAACCACCAGAACTGGCAGTGACGCAGCAGAGCATTGAGTTCATCTGTCTGTAATATTGGCCTGTGCCCCAGACACTCTTTACACAGAGCAGTGTACTTTTATACCCTCATATGCCTTAATAGGTTCCTTGATTCCTTAATCCTGGTGCTCTGGTCACATTCCAACAAAGGAAATTGCATTCTGTCTCCATAAATTTTTCCTTGCTGTTTCAATTTAAAATATGTTCTTTTCCTTCGTTTCCTGTCCTAAAACTGTCAAGCCAAGGTTATTTTGCACCATTAAACTGTAGCTGTGATCCACCCCAGTCGGCTGAGCACTGTGTGTATCACTTAGCAGCAAGCAAGCTGAGCACTCTTAGATACTTCATTTTCTTACCAGAAAATCTTGCAGCTGAGCAGCATTGAAGGAAACTGTGCCTTAGTTCTTGGAGTGCAGGAGTTGGTTAAGCCTGTCATGGGACAGACCAGGATATGAAGGATTTTTTTAAGATTGTTTTTAGTCTTCACAAATCCAGTCTCACTAGGGCAAACTCCAGCAACACTTCAGTTTTTTGTTATATGTGAAGCTTATCTATATTTAAAAGTTCATCTGTTTGTTCAGATTTATAACATTTTCAAGATCTATTTGTCCAGGAAAAATGAATGAACGCTTCTTTCTCCTCCCTGGCCTTCATGGCCAAATTGCTTCCTCCCATGCCACAGCAATGCAGGCATCTTCATTCCCTAATTTCCACACCAAAACTGATTGCATTTCAGTGGCACTGCTGCCATAAAGCTCCCTTGGGAGACTTTGAATTCTCACGGAATATATGACATTTTAGAATTGTAATCTATTTCTTTTCTTCTAAGTATTTAATTTCCTGATAGTGGGAGGTCTGAATTCAGCCTGTAAATCTGGTGCTGTTTGTCCTCCCTTGGACAACTCTGTAGCTCAGTTGATGCATCAAACTTAGTCAGGAAACTCTTAAATGTTATCCAGAGGTATCAAGATTCAGAAATCTTAAATCTCTTGCTTTCATCATTACACAGTGGTTTCTTGTATCTGCTGGCATCAGAGGCTGGGTCCACAGAGGCAAATTTATTTCACATAAACTCTCTCAATCCTTGCACAAGAGGAACAAAGCACTTTCTACTCATGGAAGGGAGAGGAAAGTTCTGCCACAAGGTGGTGGTTGTTGCTCTCACTTGCCAGGAGCAGTCAGCTTTGCGCTCCTGTGGGAAAAGGGAACAGAGGATGTCAGCTCAGCTACTGTCATTTATCTGTCTTTTCAGAAAATCTGCACCAGACAGTGAAAAGTGGTGTCAAAGCAGCATCCACACTCCATCAGAGCAATCAGAAAACAGTCAGGAGAGAGGCTGGGGAGAGGAGGATTCCTCTGCAGACATCAAAGCCACACCAAAAATGTAAACAAAAGTTTTGTGATGTATCTTCATGCATTAACAGCTGTGTTTCTTGATGCTGCTGCTGCTGTATCTGAAATAAAGGTGTAAATAAAAAACTTCCCAGTTTGATCAGGGTTTTGCAGCAGAGTGTTTTAGCATGGCATGGTGAGTCTCCTCCCTTCCTCCTGTTGTTTTGGGCTCTCTCTTTCCTGTAGTAAACTCAGATCTGAGTTCTGGCCATTAATTTAATAGAACAGCCCTTAACTCAGAGAGAGGTCAGGGATGCATCTATTGCTTATTTTAAGAGGAAAAAAAATTTAATTTCTATAAATCCCATTAATCTTTGTATAGAGAAGAAATTTAATCCATTTTTGTATCTTCTGAAATGTTTTGTAATTGTTGCTTTCAGGCTTGGGTGCTCACATGCCTATATCAAGTTTCAGCTGGTGAAACAGGAAAACAATGGGAAAGGTTGGTTAAATTTTATTCTTTCTTTCTCTGTGTGTGCCTATCTCTGCAGTATCCTCACAGTCACGAGGAGCATTCCAAACTTCGCAGCTTTTTTTTTTTTGATTCCACTGTCAAGAGAAAGCACATCCTGGAGATGATGGCAGTGGTAGTTTTTCTTCCTCAAAAATGAGAAGAAAGGGTGAAATTACTTAGAAGTGAAAGGTTTAATAATTTGTAGAGTGGAGTCTTGTATTTATTAAGTGAGAAAGCAAGTTTGCACTGTTTTTTCTGCCACTGCAAAGTCCTGTCTGGTGACAGGGGGTTCCCAAACAGTCTGTGACCAGTGTCAGGCTCTGACAGAGCCAGCACTGGGCTCAAGGGACACTTGCTCAAAACTTAGCAGATAGTTTAGGTTCCATCAACCCCTTTTTTTTAGACCCTCATGGGTATTCAGAAACATATTCTGAATCATTGGAGGACTTTTTAAAGGCTCTCTTAAGGATGAAAAAGAAAATGAAAAGCTAAATGGAGGAACAGTGGGGATTTTTTTCCTGGTACATGACAGGTTAAGTTTTCAGAGCAGCTTTCAGCTATCACTTTAGCAAACCATATGCTTAACTTTCAGATTTACTATAAAAAGCCATTTCAGAGAACGGAGCTGACCAGGCTTTTAGGAGGATTTAACATGGTAATAAGTCTCCAATCAAAAATAGCTAAGCAGACACAAACTGGGACAGGTGCCTGGATTTTTATTTTATATTTTTTTTAATACTCATTTTTACCTAGTGCTGAGTTCTGCAGTCAGAGCTGAGGATCTGCCAGCTCCATGCTGCAGTTGCAGCTGGCAGGGAAAGCTGCCCACCCTCCCTTCACATTCACCTTCCATGGAGTGATGGAAATCAGGGGAGGGAAATGCAATTATCCACTGACCTGCAATTTCACAATTACCCAGAGCTTTTCTCCCAGCTATGTTTAAACTATGAGATCACTGCTTCTTCGTCAGAGGGAAAGTCACTTGTCTAGGTCATGTTTTGGGTGCTTAGTCCAGCAGGGATTGGGGCTTAGTGGAGAAAAGGAATTGGTCTGAGATGGAAGCAGTGCCCAGCCAGCAGGGATGTGGCAGTGGGGGACACCTTGGGCACGAGTGGGACCTCCTGGAGCAGGAGGTGGGGACAAGACCAGCTGCTGTCTGTGCTCACCCCTGCAGTGGTGCAGCAGGGAAGGAGGGGGTGATTGCCCCCTCAGGAGCAGGTCCTGTGCCCTCTCATCACCAGGAACTCCTGAACTGAGCAGGTCTTACTCAGGCTTTATTTATCCTCCCCAGGCTTTATTTATCCTCCCTTGGTTTCATTATTAGAAATTTGATGTTATTTGATGCTATTTCATGAGCTTTAGGGATGTGGAGATGAGATGAGATAAGCTGAGGGGGCTCTGGGGCCAGGGGAGTGACTGTTCACTGGGACAGGTTTTACCCCCAGAGCTGCTTCCCCTTCGGCTGGGGGGAAGCTGGCAAACTCTGGGAATCTGTCTTTTCTTTGTATTTCGGCCGTTTTCCTTTGTGCTTTCCACATAGTGACTGCTCACCCCTGCATCTTCCACCCCAGCCCACTGAGAGCTGCTGAGCAGGAGCAGCAGAGCAGAGGCAGCAGAGCAGTGGCTGCTCCAGGCACACAGAGCTCTCCCAAGGGCTGGGATTAAGTGGGAATGCTGTGGGAATGGTGCTGGGCAGCCTGCAGGGGCTCAGGGGCAGCCCCCCGTGCCCTGTAAACCAGAGGAGTGCTCCCCAGCCTGCTGCCATCCTCTGCCTGGCCTCTTGTATAAGCAGCACGTCCCTGTAGGACCATGACTCTGCACTGCTCCAGTGATCTCATCAGGGAGGGGTAATTTCTTCCTCCCTTTTTTGCCTTGGTTTTCAAAGCTTCCATCACTTGACACGTGAGGAGGGAGTTGATGTCTGGAGGTACCTTGAGCTCTCCTGGCCTGGGAGTGTCCTGGGGAGCGAGCCCAGGCCGTGCTGGCAGCGCAGAGCTCTGGCTACAGCTGGGGCTGGAACGGTGCCATCAGTTCCCAGCCGAGGATGCTGTTACCAGAACTCCTCCACCTTGTCAATAAAACGCTGCAAACATCTTCTCTGTTAGCAGCATGACATCATTTTCCAGGGAAGAAGCTAACGATAAAGCCTCCAGCCTGGCAGTCTTATCTTTTTTTTCCCTTTCTCCAGCTCGGGAGGGTGGGGAGAACGCCCTGAGAGCTCCGTGTGCCACACAGTAGCTCTGCCTGGCTCTGCTTACCCTGTCTTGCTGAACTCCAGGCTGTGACCCTTCCTTCTGCTTTCTTGTAGTTGCTCCTACTTGAAGCCTGGCTCTGACTTGTCTTGTTTCCTTTTCCAGGCCCTGATTTGGATCTCCAGCAGGCCCTCCACCAGTCTATCTTCATGCCTTCCCTGGCCTCTAACCCGACCCACCGCCTGCATCTCTTCTGGGAGCAGCACTGCAGGCTCCTGCCGGAGGTCTCGGGCCTGACAGCCAAACAAGTTGCCAAATGGACTGTGGAGGAGGTGAGTTACCTGTTCCCTGCTCTGCTCTCCAGGGCTGCAGGAATGTCAGAGCACTGCTCCTCTGAGTGCTAACTGGGAGACATCTTTTCTTCCCTCCCTCTCCTAGGCAGTGCTCTTGTGTTTGCTGTGCGTGCACCACAGCTGACTCAGCTGGAAGTTAGACCCAAGACCTTTTATCAGGGAGGGGAAGGACCCCTGTTGACCCTCTGGTGTCCACAGCTTATTGCCCTCAACAGGATTCCCTCCCTCTCTCTGTTTATTTTCCCCTCGATCTCTCAGTCCACAGGCCTGAAACATCATTCTGACAGCAGATTCCCTTTCTCTGATCTCCCTCCCCCTCTCCTGTGACTTTGCTGCTGATTCACTTTTACAGTGCAGAGAATTCCAAACTGCACTGTGCATGCCCACTCCTGCTGCCTCTCCCTGCCTGATTCCTTGGGAACAAAACTGCCCACAGCCTGACCTGATTTCTGGCAGAGGTAGCTGTGCAGCTGGAGATGTGTCTCTGCAGCTTTTGAGATGTCTCCTGTAATTAGGTGGTGTGTGAAAAAGCCAGAGTGTTTTGTGTGCTGAGTAGTTGGTTTTTGCCTCAATGCCTTGGGCACAAATAATATTTCTCTCTGCACTTGGGAAGTGGTGACAATTTGGATCCTGGTGCTTAATTGCAGGGCATTTAATCCCAGAAAAATGTGCTGTAGTGTTGTGCTTGCAAGGATGCAGGGAATCTGCAAAGCAGGAAAAAAGTACTGCTGTTCATGATGCAGAGAGGATCTTCAGAGACTTTTAGAAAGTGCATTTTCCGTAAGTGCCTCTTAACATCAGATAAATCCAATCTTGACGTTGCTCTTCATGCTGGAGGAGTGGGAGTGCTAGAGTCTGGTGGGATTACAGTGATCTGGGAGATGGGAACCACAGCTGTTGGGAAAGGGATGGAACAATTAGTGGTGACGTTTTAAAACTTGGTCCTTTTTTATGTTGAGTTGTGGTTTGGTGGTAGTGTTGGGTTTTGGTTGTGGGTTTTGGTTTTTTTTTTTTCCTGTTTCAGAAAAATGTGTTAGAATTAAATTTATACCAAGGAGGAAAAAAATGTGTGAAAGATTTACTGTTCCTGTCCTTTTGAGAAAGCTTCCAATGATTTGTCCAAAAGGTCTTTTAGCAAATCAATAAAGTCAGAAGTAGATAATCCTCTGACATGATAATCAAAATCTCTTTCTTTTGGATAAAACAGGAGGATGCTTCATGGAAGTACAGTGTCAGGATCCAAGCCAAATAAAATTTGTCCTTTGCAGCTGACCTTTAAAGCAAGTGCTGGATAGATTTAACTGGGATATTAGTTTGATGACAGATGAGTGTGAGCAGGGACCACAGACATGGATGCAGGGCACTGGATATAGTGATTCAAACCCAGAATAAACTGAACTCTGCTGCAGCCTGAAACAACTGGGGAACTTTTGGCTGCTGGTGAATGGCACATTAAAAAGCTCAGTTGCAGCACAAGAATGGACTGGCTGAAGTCATTACAGGTTTTATCTTGAATTTCAGCAAAGTGCGTCTGGTTTTGCAAATTACGTTCATCACAAATTCCCAGAGGAATCAATTTGTGCTCTCTCTGAGGATCAGCGTGTGCAGTGCAATGTAGCCACAGGTCTGGCAGCTGAAAGCAGCAGGACTTGCTGTGTTTCAGGGAGCCCAAAGTGCATTTGGCCTGTCAGCATTTGGGCTCCCAACATCCTCCTGCAGGGCAAACATCTTCCCATTTGCCTTTGGGTTGTGCTTTGAACTCTGCTGCACAAAGGAGTCCATTCTGCTGATGTGAAACAGGAGTGATGGGGGTGTAAAATTCTCCTTTGGTTTCAGGCTGAAGAGCTGGTTTTTATTTTATAAAACCCACATTCAGATCTAAAACATTGCTGTAATTCTCTGCTGGATGAGAACAGCTGAAATGGCAGAGCAGCAGCAGTATTTAGGGGCCCTCAAGCTAAGAAAGTCGTGGTAGCACTGAGCAGTCACTAAGAGTAGTTACTTTAATGCAGCTTAGGTATTTATTGAAAGCTTCCTGTCATGTTTTTAGAGCATATTGACTCACAGAAGAACATTGCAGATGTATTGTTCATTAGTTAATCCTGCTTCAAATGCTAATAGCGGGGTGGGGGGAAGAGGACTGTCCTTGTGCCAAGTGTGAGTGGGTTTGTAAATCCCAGTTAACCCAGTTAACCTCTCTGTGGCCTCAGAGGGGGTCAGTCCTGCAGCAGCTGTGGAAGGGTTGTGGTGTGGGGCTGCTTTGTCACCACAGGCCCTCAGTGCTGTGCTGATCCCGGTGTGTCTGCACACAGCAGCACCTTCCAGAGGGGTTGCATCCAGTTTCCAGGGTGTTCTCAGGAAAAGCCCCTTTTCAAGCCCTTTCCCTTCACCAGTGTCTGCTTTGGGAGTGTAAGCAGACAGGTTTGAGCCATGGATGGTTACAGCAGGAAGGGCCAGCAGACTTTTACCTCCTCATAGACAAGCTCTGATCCCACTGAGATATTGCCAACCTGTCCAACACCTGTCCCACCCACACTTTGAGCCCCCCCAGTCTCAGCCTTTCCCAGGGCCCAAGGCTTCCCTGCCACCATTGTGGGGTTGTGTTGTTTTCCTGTGGTGTTTTGTTCTTGTGCTCCCAAGCCTTCCTCATCCCTCAGCTGCCCCATCTGGTGACAGCCAGGCAGGTCCCTGTGGTCAGTGGTACCCAGGGTCTGTCTCGTGTCCTGAGGACCTTCTCTCCCATTTCCTCCTCTTGCATCTTCCTTCCCTCTCTGTTCCCCGTTCCTGGTGAGCCCCAGGGCTGCTGTTTGTGTCCCTACAAAGGACTGTGGGGCAGATCAGAGGTCTCTCACTCTGTGTTGGTGACAGTGGCCAGCAGCAGTTGTGCAGGGAAGGCTACAGGAGCAGGGCAAGCCCAGGTCATTCCCTGGAGGTGTCTGCCAGCCTCAGTGCCACAGACACTAAAGAGCACTCAGCTCTTGCCCCAGGGATCCAACTGTCTTTTAAATTCTGGAAGAAGGCGGGCCTGGCAGAAGGATTTTCATTTGTGTTTTAATTATTAGCAGATGGGGGGGACTCAAAAGGAAAGTAGTATTTTGTTATTGGTTACTAATAGGAGTTTACACTTCTGCAGAAGAAAATTTGGAGTCACTGCCCAACAGAGATGTGGATTTCAGGAGTTCCCTTTAAGATGGAGCAGAAGAGGAGGATGAAGGAGAGGGAGACTGTGCTTTCAGGTTACATAACAGAAACCACAGGAGTCAGAGCTGCTCCTGCCACGGCAGAGCAAACCTGGAGGGCACTCTGAGAGCCCCATTCCTGCCTGGCTAGAACTGGGGGGAAGGGAATGACTCCAAGTCCAGTGATGGGATAATCTGGAAGTACAGGGACGTGATTTAGGACAGAGTTTGACAATTCCGAGTTGAAGGGAGCCTGGATCTGACAGTGACCCCTCCCAGCTGCTTGTTTGTGTACAGGGAAGAAATGTCACATCTGCAACAACTCACATGGTTATGCCTCATGAAGCAGAGCTGCTCCTGCAAGGGAGCATCCAATTAACAGGAGATGTTTGATCTGATTATGCCTCAATATACAAATCTCCTGTGAACCAGTGAAGCTGCAGCTGGAGAAGACAATGCACATCAAGCCGTCCTCGACTGCACACAGGACTGCTCCTCACACTCCTTGCTGTTATATAATGCAACCCAGGGCTGCTTGCATGCCTCCAGGGAGATTATTCCAAATGTTAACAGATTCCTTGCTTAGAAAGGTTTTCCCTAATGTGAAATGTAAAATTAACTTTTACTTGTTTAATCCTCTTGATTCTGTGGATCCTGTGCACCCAGTGCAGATTAAATGAAACCAAAACTCCTTTCCTTCCCAGCTCTTCTGCCTTTGCATGTTGGTAAAGCAGCAGTGCTCATTCAGTTAGTTTATCTTGTCTCTTTCAGGCATGTAATCTTGGGAAATTGTCTAAATACTTTATTCTTGTTTTACTTTCCAACAGTACTGTAAAGAAAGTGAAGTTGTGAGTGAATTTAAAGTAGTCTAAGCCATATATAGCTTTTAATCTGGAAAAATAATGTTGATGCTGTGAGGAGCTTTTAGAGGAGTGGAGAAGCTGGATTCTTACAGGGAGAGAAATGGTCAAATGGCAATAAGGGCAGTTATTGGTGGTAACCAAAATAGGCAAAGGAGTTTCAGCAACAGCCCAGCAATGTTTTCCATCTATATCCTTCATTAATGTGAGAGGTTTGAGTATTAAAGTTTTAAAAATTCTTG